>CM046945.1:18871775-20071775 GCA_025698515.1 Gossypium sturtianum | reverse complement strand
ACACTTTAGTCCCTAATTCATAAAATCATCAAATACACATAATTTGCTTGTACCCATGCCTAGCCGAATTCTCACTATACTCATACAAGCCTAAATATTTCATTTATTTCACATTTTAGTCCTTCAATTTACACTTTTCTCAATTTAGCCCAAATTACTCAAATTTACCAAAAATTCAAAGAAAAAATGTGTTAATCTTCCATCTATCTTTCATATTTCATCTTCAACTAACACATAGCTCAAACATTAATCAATGGCATATCTCAAAATCACCATTAATTTCTAAAATTAAAGCATGGGCTAGCTAGAGCACAAAGCAACGATTACGAAAACGTAGAAATTATCAAAAATCGAGCTTGAAGTATACCTCAATCAAGGACAACAATGGCCGAACCCTAGTGTAGTCTTCTTCTTTTCTTTTTTTCTTATGATTTTCGGAAAAGATGGATAAAAGATGAGCAACAATTTGGTTTTTTTTATTTATTATAACATTAATAATTGATTTCCAATTCTACCCTTAATGAAATAAACATTAATACTTATAATAGTTGGTTATAATTGTCCTTTAACCATCCACTAACTATATAGTGGCTTAATTACAACATAAGGACTCCTCCTTTAGAAAGCCATGCCAAATAGGTACTTTAACAACTAGCACAGAGCTTTTACATCTTATACGATTAGGTTCTTTTCACAAATTAAACACACAAAGAAATTTCACACAGGCTAAATCACATTTTGTAAACACAGAAAATATTATTAAAATATTTTTTCGACCTCAGATTTGTGGTCCCGAAACCACTGTTTTGACTAGGGTCTAAACCGAGCTGTTATATAGCACACGGGCGTGTTGCATGGCCATGTGGCGCAAGTCAGAGAGCAACCTAAATTGAACACGGCCTGTAACACGGGCGTGTTCCAGGGTCACACGGGCGTGTCCCTAGGACCACACGGGCGTGTGAGTCCTGCACCTTAGAAAAATTTTGTAATTTTACGAAAAATTCTTAGAGGTTCCGATTAAGTCTCGATTCGATTATAATGCTTGTATTGGGCCTCGAGGGCCCGATCAAGGGACATTATGGATGATATCAGTAAATGAATAGTGAATTTTTGTAGTTTAATAAAAAAATGTTCTGACTGTTCTGGTAATGCTCCGAAACCTTGTTCCGGCGACGGGTACGAGTTAGGGGTGTTACATGCTAGCTATGGCACAGGATGGGGTGGGAGAATCCTTCCAATTGCATTTGCAATAACACCGGGGGAGTCAAGTGACGACTGGAATTTCTTTCTTTCTAGGTTGAGGAGGCATGTCTGCTCCTAACCTGATATCTACATTTTATCGGATTGGGGCACTGGAATATTGAGCAACAGGAAAGCCTATGGGATTGCACACACCATCGGTATTGTCTAAGGCACATTGCGTCCAACTACTACATGCAATATCGGTCCACCACTGAACAACGACAAGTGACTAACATGGGTATTTAATCTCTGCTAATATAATTTCATTTGTAATACTCAATTTATTCTTAATGGAAGAGTGGTATGTAAATTTCTCTATCAACTTATATTGATAGGGTACGAGATCAATAGGGACCGTTTTCATGAGATGTTGGTGATTTTGCGGTCAGATAACGATCACAGCGTAGAATACCTCTGTAACATACCTTTCGATCAGTGGACACAAGCATACGGCGGCGGCCTACGATATGGTCATATGACCTCAAACCTGGCTGAATGCATAAATTCTGTTCTAAAAGGAACATATCATTTTTCGATAACCTTGGTTGTGCAGGAGATATATTTTTGTTTGGCGGCACTATTTCCAAAGCGAACAGTGAGTTATAAAGTCCAAATGCAGGGAGGCCATGTATGGTGCTGGAAGGTATTGCAAGAAATTAACAAGGCAAAGGCGAGGGCCAACACCATGCACACAGTGTGTCACGATCGCGACAACCTATGGTTTCGTGTGACAGAGTTCAAAAGACCAAACCAAGGTATTACCGGCAGGCAATATCGTGTACACCTGAGAAATAGGACTTGTGACAGTGGGACGTTTGACGCACTTCATTATCCATGCACTCATGCAATTGTAGCTTGTCAAAATCTCCGTTTGGATCCCATGAGCTATGTCGACGAAGTGTACAAATTAGAAATCATGTACAACGTGTGGAGACACGTATTCCCACCTGTCCCAGATGAACGTAAGTGGCTGCCTGTATTGCTTGCTCCATTTAAGTTGTTACCAGATACAGAATTGCATTGCAAACCAAAAGGTCGACCTTGCTCGAGTAGAATACGCGATAATATGGATATCTGAGAAAGAATGAACCAACAGAAGTTGTGTGGATGGTGTAGGAACCCAGGTTATACATTTCGAACATATCCAAATCGAAATAGTTGATAATTGCTTAAATAAAACTATGTTGTATTATTTCTATTGCCTTATTCAAAAGAATTTCTATTTTATTAAATAAGACAAAATATAAAAATAATTTACTATTAAAATATTCAAAACAACTTTTATTTTATTAAATGAAACAATATAAAAAAGTTTGTACAAATATATTAAAAAAATCAATGCATGTGCCGGTCGGAATCAGTGCCACATGGGGGTGGTCAACTGAAACACCCCTTACCCGTATTCCACGCTGGAACCGGATACGAGGCATTACCAAACTTAACCTACTTAAGTGTACATTATCGGGCTATAAAATTTTGTTTCAACTTAAAACTTTTGCATTCGTATTCATAACATCCTTATTATGGGTCTACGAGACCCTAAACATACAATCGAAATGGTTCAGGATTAAACCGGAAACTTTTGCATACTTAAAAAGTTTTTGCTGAAACAGGGCTACACGCCCATGTGAAATGGAACACGCCCGTGTGGGCAGGCCGTGTGGTTACACACGCCCATGTTCCCAGCCCGTGTGGATTTTCTTTTTCATTTCGAACCTACAGTGGTTTTCACATGGCCTGGCACACGCCCGTGTCTATGGCCCGTGTTCCTCACACGGCCTAGACACGCCCGTGTCCTCACCCGTGTGTGAAAACCTTGGTATTTTGTTTATGACGTCAGGAAACACTTAAGGGGCACACGGCCTAGGCACACGCCCATGTGCTGGCCCGTGTGACGAATTGAATTTTCGAAATTTTGATGCAGGGGACACACGGCCTATCAACACACCCATGGGGCTGGCCATGTGTCTACCCATGTGGACAATTGTAAGGCTATTTACCAAGCCAATTGCCACCCTGAAAAAAAGCACACTCATTCCACCACAAGCAACACAGAACATAACAATAATACACTATGAAGACTCACTAATTCTTCATACATACACTTTTCATTTTTACTCGATCAATAGCATGAACATGCACTTCATGAATATCATCATCATTGGATATATAAATAAAACTTAACAAGTATTGACCAATTTCCAATGGCCATTTACAAAATGAATGAGTGACAATAATAGCCAACACTTTGGCTAACAAATATGACATAACAAAATGACCAAGCTCCTATACATGCCATACTCAAAATAAATCAACTTTACTATACTAAAAGAATAGTTGATAGTGTGATCCAAACTCCGACGTCCTACGATCCCCGAGCTAGCTTGGCGATACTACATGGGAAAAGGGAAAAGAGAGGGGTAAGCATATAACTTAGTAAGTTTGCATGAAATAAATAGCAACATTAAGACTTATAATAGTATCCATTTATCTCATCAAATGATACACAAATTCTCAAATGCAACAACATAACTTACTCATGTATACTCTTACCAAATTACATATCATATATTGCATGCATTTCTCGTAAATTACTCATGGGTACCTGTATCACTTCATCACATAACTTTAGACTTTTATACTCTTTAAACATAGAATTAGTTCTTTATCATCTTTACATAAACTTAGCTCTTTATGGTCTTTACATAAACTTAGCTCTTTGCCCATTGAACTACTCGGAATATCGGAGGATACTCAATCTCATCATACATGTATCACGATGCCAATGCCATATCCCAGATATGGTCTTACATGGGATCACCTCTTGATGTCGATGCCATATCCCAGATATGGTCTTACACGGGATCTCATATCTCGATGTCGATGCCATGTCCCAGACATGGTCTTATACGAGATTGTGTATAGATGTCGATGCCATGTCCCAGACATGGTCTTACACGAGATCTTTCTTTGGTGCCGAGGCCATGTCCCAGACATGGTCTTACACGGGACCCTCCTTATTCGGTGCCGATGCCATGTCCCAGACATGGTCTTATTCGGGACCTTCCTTATTCGGTGCCGATGCCATGTCCCAGACATGGTCTTATACGGGACCTTCCTTATCTCATGTTGTGACATAGGTATCCTTGTTATTTTGAATGTTCAACTGGGACTTCAACTTAACACATTTTCATTAAATTCTCATCGAGGCATCATTAGTTGATTTCATAGAAATAATATTCATTTCTCATAATATCAAGCAAATTATAAACATAAAAACATTATGTAGCTTTAATTTCACACAAACTTACCTCGGTACTCAAAATATGTGTAGATATTCGGTTTAGTCCACAACCTTGTTCTTGCCTCGGTTTCGGTCCGGACTTCGTGTTTCTTGATCTATAATAGCAATTTCACTTGTTTAATAATCATATTGACTAAATTGACCCATGAATCATACTTTGGAAAAATTATGATTTTGCCCCTAAACTTTTACATAATTACACTTTTACCCCTAGGCTCGTAAAATGATTTTCATTCAATTTCTTTACATTTTAAGCCTAGCCAAATCATTTTCTTAACTACAACAGCCCCCAATTTCCACTATTTCACTCATGTATGACCATTTTTATAACTTTTACAATTTGGTCCTTTTATGCATTTTTCATGAAAATCACTTAGAGCAAGATGTTTATCATACATCAAACTTTCATATTCTTCCATAAATCATCAAAATACATGCATGTCATACATGGTTAAATTTTTTAACATAAACCCTAGCTCAAAATATAGCTAAAAATAGAAAAATAGCTAAATCGAGCTACGAGGATCTCAAAAATACAAAGAACATTAAAAACGGGGCTAGGAGGTACTTACAATCAGGCTTGGAAGATGAACAAACCCTAGCTATGTCTTCCATAGTGAATTTCGGCCATGGGAGAAGAAGATGGACAAGATTTTGGCTTTATTTTCCCTTTTAATTCTTTTATTAACCAAAGGACAAAAATGCCCTTAAGGTTTTTCTTAAGATTTTTCCTTCCCATGTCTATTTTTGTCCATCTTGACATATAATGGTCTAATTGCTAAATAAGGACCTCTAATAATTTTTCTAATGCTATTTCATACTTGAATCTTCTAGAATCTCATATTTTCCACTTTTTTCAATTTAGTCCTAATGGACCAATCGATCACTAATCAATAAAATTTCCTCATGAAATTTTCACATTATCATGCAAACACATCATAAGCCTCATAAAAATCATAAAACACATATTTCTATTTTAGATTTGTGGTCTCGCAACCACTATTCTGACTAGGCCTTAAATCAGGCTATTACAATTCCCCCTTAGGGATTTTCGTCCCCGAAAATCTTACCGGTAAAAAGGTTGGGATACTAGTTTCTCATAGCCTCCTCGGGCTCCCATGTAGCCTCTTCTACCCCATGTCTTTGCCATAGTACTTTCACAAGGGCTATACTTTTGGTTCTCAATTGTTTAACTTCTCGTGCCAAAATCTTAACCGGTTCTTCGCCATAAGTCATGTCGGGTTGAATTTCAACCACTGTCGGTGTAATCACATGTAAAGCATCTGATCGGTAATGACGTAACATCAACACGTGGAACACATCATGAATCTTTTCCAACTCGGATGGTAAAGCCAAACGATAGGCTACTAGTCCTATCCTTTCGGTAATTTCATATGGTCCGATAAAACGTGGACTCAATTTGCCTTTCTGGCCAAATCTAAGAACTTTCTTCCATGGTGACACTTTTAAAAATACCTTATCACCAACTTGAAACTCGATCTCTTTTCGTTTCAAGTCTGAATAGGACTTTTGACTATCAGAAGCAGCTTTTAAACAATCACGGATTATTTTTACCTTCTCTTCGATTTCTCTAACCAGATCGACCCCGTGAATCTGATTTTCCTTGAGTTCGGTCCAATACAAAGGCGTTCGACACCTCCACCCATATAATTCCTTATAAGGCGCCATTCTCAAACTCGACTAAAAACTGTTATTATAGGCAAACTCTACCAACGGTAAATACTTTTCCCAGTTGCCCTGAAACTCAAGAACACAACACCGAAGCATATCCTCAAGTATCTGTATTAATCTCTCCGACTGTCCTTCGGTTTATGGGTGGAAAGTCATACTAAAACTCAGCTTTGTGCCCAAAGCTTCTTGCAACTTTTTCCAAAATCGGGATGTGAATCTCGGATCTCTATCCGATATAATTGACAAAGGCACTCCATGTAGTCTTACAATCTCTGAAACATACAAGTCTGCCAACTTATCAAGAGAATAATCAACGCGTACAGGTATAAAATGGGCCGACTTCATAAGTTTATCTACCACAACCCATATGGCATCTTTCTTGCTTAGTGTCAACGGCAAACCCGTTACAAAGTCCATAGTAACACGGTCCCACTTCTACTCGGGAACCGTAATAGGCTGAAGTAAACCCAAAGGTACTTGGTGTTCAGCTTTCACTTGCTGACAAATCAAGCATTTCGATACAAAATCAGAAATATCTTTCTTCATACTCGACCACCAATACCATTTCTTCAAGTCGTTATACATTTTTGTGCTGCCCGGATGTACAGATAGACATCCACTATGTGCTTCGTGTAAAATCTTCCGAATAAGCTCATCATTCCTCAATATACAGACTCTGTCTCTGAACATCAAACCTCCATCAGGATTAATCCAAAAGTCAGACTCAACACTTGACTCACACTGAGCTCTTTTGGCTTGCAAGTCACTATCATCTTTCTGAGCCTCATAAATCTCTTAGAGAAACATCGGTCTAGCTTTCAACTCAGCTAGAATAGAACCATCACTTGACAAGGTCATCCGCGTATTCATAGCCCTCAATGCAAACAAGGATCTCCTGCTCAAGGCATCGGCAACCACGTTCGCCTTTCTTGGATGGTAGTCAATCACTAGCTCATAGTCCTTTATCAACTCTAACCATCTTCGTTGCCTTAAATTCAATTCCTTTTGAGTCATCAAGTACTTTAGGCTTTTATGATCGGTGAATATCCGACATTTTTCACCATACAAATGGTGTCTCCATATCTTCAATGCAAACACAATGGCAGCCAACTCTAAATCATGTGTCGGGTAATTCTTCTCGTGCGGCTTTAACTGTCTAGAGACATATGCTATCACCTTGCCCTCTTGCATAAGCACACATCCCAATCCATTCAAGGATGCATCGCTATAAATCACAAATTATTTTCCCGGTTCAGGTTGCACTAGAACTGGAGCCTCAGTCAACAACGCCTTTAATTTCTCGAAACTCTGTTGGCACTTCTCTGTCCATTCGAACTTTACATCTTTCTGTAATAGTCTCGTCATCGGTGTAGCTATCATGGAAAATCCCTTAATGAACCGTCTGTAATAGCCAGCTAGGCCCAGAAAACTTCTAACCTCAGATATGTTCCTCGGCGTTTCCAATCAACAATGGCTAAAATCTTACTCGGGTCAACTCGGATTCCATCTCCCGAGACAATGTGCCATAAAAATCCAACTTCTTTGAGCCAAAATTCACTTTTGCTAAACTTGGCATACAACTGATTATCTCGTAAAATCTGTAAAACTGTCCTCAAGTGCTCGGCATGCTCATTCTCATCACGAGAATAAATTAGTATATCATCAATAAAAACCACCACAAATTTATCTAAGTATGGCCGAAAGATGCAGTTCATTAAATCCATAAACATAGCAGGGGCATTCGTTAAACCGAAAGGCATGACTAAAAATTCATAGTGCCCATACCTTGTCTGAAATGCAGTTTTCGGCACATCTGAGTCTTTAACCCTCAACTGGTAATAATCGGACCTCAAATCTACCTTGGAAAACACAGTGGCTCCCTTTAACTAATCAAACAGATCATCGATTCTTGGCAATGGGTACTTGTTCTTCACAGTTACCTTATTAAGCTTCAGGTAATCTATACATAACCTCATAGAACCATCTTTCTTTTTCACAAATAATACGGGAGCACCCCACGGAGAATAACTCGGTCTTGCAAAACCTTTGTCCGTCAACTCTTGTAGCTGTGCCTTCAATTCCTTCAACTCAGTTGGAGCCATTTTCTATGGGGCAATCGAAATAGGCGCAGTACCAGGGGCTAACTCAATGCCAAATTCAATTTCTCTAACCGGAGGCAACCCTGGCAATTCTTATGGGAATACATCTGTATACTCACACACTATCGGCACTGATTCAATTCTTAACCCAGTTTCTTTGGCATTCATCATAAAGGCAAGATATGCTTCATATCCCTTTCTTACATATTTTTGGGCAAACATATAAGAGATCACTACAGGCGATCTGTCCTTTTCATCTGATTCAACACGAAGAGCGTCCCCGATTTCACATCTCAATTCAATGTATTTCTTTCCACAATTTATTGTCACATCATGAGCGGTTAACCAGTCCATACCAAGAATTATATCGAATTCATCAAATGGCAATAGCATGAGATTTGCCTTAAAATAATGGCCTCTAATCATCAATGGGCAATCTTTGCATACCTTATCAACTAATACACTTTTGCCTAAGGGATTGGACACTTTTATCATGAATTCTGTAGACTCTACAGGCATGCTCATACTAGATACTAATTTCATTCAAATATATAAGTGGGTAGATCCCGGATCAATTAAAGCAACAACATTATTATCATGGAGAGAAAATGTACCCGTAATTACATCAGGGGATGACGCCTCTTCGCGAGCGCGAATGGCATAATTCCTCGAAGGTGCTCTACCCTCAGATCTTGCAGCCTACTCTCTGGGTGTACTCTTACTACTCGTTCCACTTCTGGGGTTTCTCTGTTGTCTCCCTCTAGTAGTTTTTCTCGATCTTGCACTCTGAATTTTCTCTTTTTCAACCATCTTAGGGCATTCTCTAATAAAATGATCTTGGGAATCACACTTAAAACAAGCTCTCTCATGTGCTCGGCACTCAATGGGGTGACATCTGCCACACTGTAGACATTCCGGTCTATTTGGTCGAGCATTCCCAACACTAGTAACTGAAGTGGTCTGGGCTTTAGAACCTGATCGCTGTGAAGTCAGAGTTTTAAAATTTATAGAGATAATGATCGAACCTGGAAACTAACTATGACAACGATTGAGGCAAGTGCACCTATCGAACAGTAGTATAGCTTAGGCAAAACCGGATTGTCGAACCCAAAGGAACTAAAAGTACTAATACTAACTTTCTTTCTATTATTTAGCCTAAAATAAGTGAAGTTGTTTATTAATCTAAATTAACTAATTACTAAGCTAAAGACGCAAAGACAAAAAGAATGAATTAGGGAAATACTTGGGAAAAACTCAGTTGATTAAGACGATACCCTTAGGAAGAATCCACCTAGACTCCACTTGTTATCTAACACTGAACCAGACGATTTATTCACTTAACTTGATCCGTAAGACTCCCTAATTTATATTAAACCCTCTCTCGAGGCGAATAACGTCTAACCCTAGGTTAATTAATTGAAATCTCTTTCCCATTAATAACCCCCTAGAATAGCAGTAAATCGATCTATGGACTCCCATATTAGGTTTCACCCTAATCCGACAAAATCTCGTCACCCTATCTCTAGGCGCGCAATCAACTCCGCTTAATTATGCTAGATCTACTCTTAAGCAGGGACTTTTGCTCCATCACCTAAGCATATTCAACTTGAATTAATATCCGCGAAATATTAACACAAGAATTAAGCACACATAATTAAGAACAAATCAAGTATTTATCATACAGTTCAGAAAACAATAACAAGATTCATCTAGGTTTCATCCCCCTTCAGGTATCTGAAGGGTTTAGTTCATAATAATAAAGAAAAACATCTCAGAAGAAAAGATAAAACAAAACATAAGAAATCCCTAAAACCCCCTAAAGGAATTGAAGAGGAGATCCTCCGTCTTGAGTAGAATTTCGGCTTCTTGAGATGGATCAACTGGCTATCCCTTGAGAGTTTCCCACAAATCTAACCTTTTCGGCTCGGCTCGTTGGCCTAGCTGACTGCCCGTCGACTCCCCTCAATAGAGGGTTTCTATCGAACTCCCCCATTAAGTTGCCCCCTAGGGTGTTTATATAGGCTTTGAGATGTGTTACTTGGCCTCCAAGTATCCTAATTTGAGCGCAATTCCTAATTGGGGATTTAATTAGACTTTGGAGTGTGTTTCTTTGCCTCCAAGCATCCAAATACGAGTAGAACTCCTCTTGGCCGCGGCAGGGCACGGCCTCTGGCACACGCCCGTGTGAATCGTGGCCAGACCGTGTGGACTTCGTTGATGAGGCACGGCCATGTAAATCGTGGTCCAGGCCGTGTTCGAGATCTTTAAGGAGGCACAGCCGTGTGATCTTTGGTCCAGGTCGTGTGATCTTTGGTCCAGTCCGTGTCGATTTCATGCTTTGGCTCATTTGTCCCGTTTTAAGCCCGTTTTGCATTCTTTTCATCCCCTGGTGCTTTCCTGAGTATATAACATGAAAAGAAAGGATTAAGAGCTCCTTTTTACATAAAATAAGGGATAATTCATCCAAAAGTATGCTAAATGTGGGATTAAAATATGTTACTATTTCGGTTTATCAAATACCCCCACACTTAAGCTTTTGCTTGTCCTCAAGCAAAATTCTCAACTTACAATTAAAACGAACTTTCTATAATTCATAATTCATATCAACAATGTTTCATCATAATTCATAGATAATTTATACATGGATAATTCAATTCAAAGAGTCCTAAGGATTCAAGCAATCTAAGTCATAGATTTGTAGCTCGAAAATATAGGCGTCTCCCATTATCTAAATAATTACCTTTAATTCAAAACTGACAAGGATTGACATCCTCACTAGAGATTCACTCAAATCACTCAAAGTGTTTAAGGTTCAAAATTTAGGTACTCAAAAGTCGAACATGAAAAGTTAATCCCATAGGCTTGCCTAAAAATCAAGTCTCCACCACTGTAATATGAGATGATGCACAAATCAAAAGGTCTTTAATTAGGGTTGTAACGGGGCTAAGGTTAAGGTGTGGATAGAGGCTGAATTAGAAGGTTAGAATCGAGATTGAATTGATAAATTACCTAACTAGAAACAATAAACTGAATAATTACATAATAGATTGAAACTTTAAACTAATAATACGAGCTTCTTCTTCATTAAATAGACTTTAACTGTACAAGCTCGCCTTTCATCGTACTAATACTAAAATTTTATTTTTTTTCTTTTTTTTTAGAACGAATCATAAATACATAACAAAGGATAAATTACTGAAATAAAAACATAGTTAGGCTATTAATCAAATCAAATCTCGATATAAGGGTAGTCAAAAGGAATGAGGATAACAAAAACAAAGGGTTTTGGGTTAATATTAGTGGTTATGTCAATAAAAAGGGTTGTTAGGATTAAACTAGGGGTTAATTGTGAAGGTAGGATTTTAATGGAGTTAGTGGGTTAAAACATAGGTACCTTAATCATCTCTGTATATCAAATCATAGGTGTGGCCTCGATATGTATAAACGAGGCAAGTTCTAGAATAACAAATCAATGTTGACATACTCATAATCAATAAAGTGAGCAAGAAAAAAAATTTATGCTCTATAAGGCTCAAAATCTCACAAAAATTATGGGTATTTTGATTTCAAACTTCAAAGTAATATTCAACTTCAGGTAGACAACCTAAAAAAAATTTTTAATTTTCTAAAAAATAGACTTATCATGCTTGATTCTCTAGTATCTTAGAATTTAATTATCAATGCACAATTATCAATGACTTAATCTAAAACATGTCAATAAAAATCATAAATCATAGGAATTTCATTCTAATGATAATATGAGAAACTTACTTTAAGAAACAAGACATAATTCAGGATTTGAGAATAATGCAAAAAGTTTGGCACCCAATTTCAGGAATTTGAGAATAATGAAAAAAATTAGGCACCTTTTTAGGTTGTTCACCCCCCCCCCCACACACTTAATATGTACATTGACCTCAATGTACAAAGTTAGATAATAACACAATAATACTAAAATCATAAGATATGGGGAGAAGTGAAATTTTCTGAATTATGGATGAAATTAATGAAAAGAAACCGAATAGGATTGGAGGTGAACATGGGGAAGCGCCTCGAACCGTTTGAACTTGAATCCTCAAGGTAACCGGTCTGATTTTATTGTATCCTAAGCTAAATCTAAATGGTATGAAGAATAAGAAGAAAATAATAAAGAAAATAAAATTAAAATTAAAATAAATAAAAATAAAAGTAAATAATGGAAAATGAAAAAAGAAAAATAACTGGAAAAGAAAAAGGAAGAAGGTGGTTAAATAAAAATTATGGATCTGGTGGTTGCCCCTGCCCTTGTACCGTCCTGTGGTGGCCACACGGCCGTGTGTAAGGCCGTGTGGTCTGGAAATCTGCACTTTGGTTAGTTTATAGTTAGGTGCTAAAAAGGAAAAATAAAAGTAAAAGAAGAATTAAAAAAATGTAAAAATTAATGGGGTTAGTGCTCGGGTTACCTCCCAAGAAGCGCTCGTTTATAGTCTTAAGCTAGACTTTACCTCTCATTCGTATGGTCATGGTGGTTTGAGGAGGTGAAAATCCTTTCTCATGCGATCAATTCGGTTTTTGATAAATAGTTTAAGTCGAGTAATGTTTACCTCAAAAGTGTTGAATTTAGGATTGCTTACCTCGACTGTGCCATATAGGAAGACATTAAGTACCTCAAAAGTGATTTCTTCGTTTGTCTTGAGGTCTGAATTGGTGATTCGAGGGTCTTCCTTATTCAACAATACCTGTCCCCTATTTTGAAGTGATTTGATGTTCCTATCACTGTCGTGCAGGGTTTCTTCGGTTTCACTTCGTGTATTCCTAGTTTCTCTTTAAAATGTGTTTTCCACTGCCTAGTTCATCGACACAAGCCTTAGTTCTTCATGAATTATTTCTTTATGGGTACAAGGTCTAAGATCTAGCTCACCTAGGTGATTTCGTGATGCTTCCTGTAAAGAAGGTTGAACCAAATGGTTATCAATAGAATTAACATTCGTACCTTTATTACTTGATGTCCTAGCTGAGTCAAGATCTTGAAGAGTGATTGTTTCGTCGTCTACACGAAGTGTGAATTCACCGAATTCTTCCTCTGTGTAGTCTTTCTTTATTGTATTGGGATATGGCACATGAGGTTGGTACTCTGTAATTGCCGGTTTTGGTATATCATGGCACACTTCAACCTTACCTTCACTTACCACAGGTTCTTCCCTTGGGTTTGGTTCGTCTAACCCTTCACTATCGTAAATGGCTTGATTTTGCTCTCTTGGGTTAGTTTCAGTATTGCTTGGCAAGCTTCCTTGTGGTAGTTCTGAGATCAGCTTAGCAAGTTGTATAACTAACTTAGTAATTTCCCCAACTGACTTTGTAAGTTCCCTAACTTGGTTCTTGATCCCATCAATCGATGTTTGTTGGTTTTTAAGTGTTGTCTCAGTGTCTTGGAGACGGGTATCTGTGGCTGCCATGAATTTTGTCAGCATCTCTTCAACGTTTGACTCCCCTTCCTGTTAGTGAGGTGGTTGTTGAAAATCTGGAGGAAGTTCCGGTCTTTGGCTATTTTGATCACCCCACGAGAAATTGGGATGGTACCTCCAACCTGCATTGTAAGTGTCATTATAAAAATTATTTTGTGGTCTAGAATAGTTACCCGTATAGTGAGCTTGCTCGTTTTCCATGCCATATCCGTAGAGTGGGTACTCAAGATTCGCCACGCCTCCTAAATTCGAATCATACTGTATTTCTGGGTGTACCTGCGAAAGACTGGTGACCACGTCGAGGTTGAAGACACTGGCTGCTTCAGTAGGAATTGTCCACATCGCTTGCCACTGATAATTATTCAGTGCCATCTTCTCTATAGACTAAAATTATCTGTCAAAAGCAAAATAGAGGAAAAATTAGCAAAGTAAAAATAATAATAATAATAATAATAATAAAAATAAATTGCAGAAAATAAAAAAATGGCTAAAGTAATAAAAATAGAGCTTTCTTAATATTTTAGTTCCCCGGCAACGGCGCCAAAAACTTGATCGCTGTGAAGTCAGAGTTTTAAAATTTATAGAGATAATGATCGAACCTAGAAACTAACTATGACAACGATTGAGGCAAGTGCACCTATCGAACAATAGTATAGCTTAGGCAAGACCGGATTGTCGAACCCAAAGGAACTAAAAGTACTAATACTAACTTTCTTTCTATTATTTAGCCTAAAATAAGTGAAGTTGTTTATTAATCTAAATTAACTAATTACTAAACTAAAGACGCAAAGACAAAAAGAATAAATTAGGGAAATACTTGAGAAAAACTCAGTTGATTAAGACGATACCCTTAGGAAGAATCCACCTAGACTCCACTTGTTATCTAACACTGAACCAGACGATTTATTCACTTGACTTGATCCGTAGGACTCCCTAATATATATTAAACCCTCTCTCGAGGCGAATAACGTCTAACCCTAGGTTAATTAACTGAATTCTCTTTCCCATTAATAACCCCCTAGAATAGCAGTAAATCGATCTATGGACTCCCACATTAGGTTTCACCCTAATTCGGTAAAATCTCGTCACCCTATCTCTAGGCGCGCGATCAACTCCGCTTAATTATGCTAGATCTACTCTTAAGCAGGGACTTTTGCTCCACCACCTAAGCACATTCAACTTGAATTAATATCCGCGAAATATTAACACAAGAATTAAGCACACATAATTAAGAACAAATCAAGTATTTATCATATAGTTCAGAAAACAATAACAAGATTCATCTAGGTTTCATCCCCTTCGTATCTCAAGGGTTTAGTTCATAATAATAAAGAAAAACATCTCGAAGAAAAGATAAAACAAAACATAAGAAATCCCTAAAACCCCCTGAAGGAATTAAAGAGGAGATCCTCCGTCTTGAGTAGAATTCCGGCTTCTTGAGATGGATCAACTGGCTATCCCTTAAGAGTTTCCCACAAATCTAACCTTTTCGGCTCGGCTCCTTGGCCTAGCTGACCGCCCATCGACTCCCCTCGACAGAGGGTTTCTGTCAAACTCCCCGATTAAGTTGCCCCCTAGGGTGTTTATATAGGCTTTGAGATGTGTTACTTGGCCTCCAAGTATCCTAATTTGAGCGCAATTCCTAATTGGGGGTTTAATTAGACTTTGGAGTGTGTTTCTTTGCCTC
The DNA here is from genome assembly GCA_025698515.1 of Gossypium sturtianum. Classification (NCBI taxonomy): domain Eukaryota; kingdom Viridiplantae; phylum Streptophyta; class Magnoliopsida; order Malvales; family Malvaceae; genus Gossypium; species Gossypium sturtianum. Next base: position 20,056,307 of record CM046945.1, on the reverse strand, counting down.
CAAGCATCCAAATACGAGTAGAACTCCTCTTGGCCGCGGCAGGGCACGGCCTCTGGCACACGCCCGTGTGAATCGTGGCCAGATCGTGTGGACTTCGTTGATGAGGCACGGCCGTGTAAATCATGGTCCAGGCCGTGTTCGAGATCTTTAAGGAGGCACGGCCGTGTGATCTTTGGTCCAAGCCGTGTCAATTTCATGCTTTAGCCCATTTGTCACGTTTTAAGCCCGTTTTGCGTTCTTTTCATCCCCTGGTGCTTTCCTGAGTATATAACATGAAAAGAAAGGATTAAGAGCACCTTTTTACATAAAATAAGGGATAATTCATCCAAAAGTATGCTAAATGTGGGATTAAAATATGTTACTATTTCAATTTATCAGACCCTAAGTACTGTTTACCCTTACTTCTATTCGAAAACCCAGCTGAAGTAACTGATTGGGTAGGGAAGTCTCTTGACTTCTTGGATGAGGACTGAAATGACTTGTTCAGTTGTCTCTTTCTTGAGTCACAAGACTCCATTTAAGCTTTTCTTTTCTCTTTAACCAACTCCTCGGCTTTGCAAGCCCTGTCCACTAGCACAAAAAATTCCTTCAATTCTAGGACACCAACAAATAATCGGATGTCTTCATTTAATCCGTCCTCAAACCTTTTACACATAATGGCTTCAGAGGATACACACTCTATAACACTCCTTACCCGTATTTAACGCCAGAACAGGGTACGAGGCATTACTAGGCTTACACGCAATCAATCATACAACTCCGAGACCTGACTTTCTACTCCCAATTTAAAACTTTTCATAATACCTCTTAAACAAGCCTATATGGCCTAAATCCTCCCTTTAGGAATGGGTCGGGATCAAATCGAACCCATCTGAAGCCCTCTAAAAAACCTTAGAAAATTTTCACTAAACAGTCCACACGCCCGTGTGGAGTAAAGGACACTCCCGTGTGGCATATCACATGCCCGTGTTCCACACCTGTAACACCCCTAACCTGTATCCGTCGCCGGATTAAGGTTACGAGGTCTTACCATAACAATTACCAAGTCCATACACTCCATCCAACTAACACTTGATAATTTCATATCATTTCATGCTATCACAAATGAATATAAATATATATATATTCTATCAGGTCTTAATATAACAACTTGCATTATAAAATCACATGGTCAATAAAAAAAAAACAACGACTACATAAGTATATAATATTTAGACTTTTATTCACCTATAACATGCACACAAATAAAAATCTAATAGTCACTTACATATTTAATCAAATAAAATTCTTAAAGCATTCCATATATATATAAAAACCAAATTAGCACATACCATTTTGAAATCAATCCATGTACAAATGTTTTCATGTACACTTTATTATTAAAAATATATATTCACGCAACAAACGGATGCACATATAGATCATGAAATATTAAACATACATGAACGTCTATTAAACCAATATACCTTATCAATTCATTATCTTAGCCCAAAATGCCTTAAACCACAAAATACAACCCATACTTATCAATTATATATGTACCATGGCCGAATATAGGCTAAAATAACTTACTACTCATCAACATTAACATGGCATCTTTAATAATCCAAATAGACCAAATTAATTTACAACCCAAAGAACATCATCTCAACTATATCCACCTCATTCGAACCAAATCAAAATGAATGCAAAACATATCAATATATCATATTTATCCCAAATGCATCACATTTAGATATAATAGGCATATTATTTGACCATATTTCATACATGATTAAACCATGGCCATATTTCACATCTCTTAATATCGTAATCAATCCATTATATCAAGAACATAGGAATTAAATCTAATCAAAAGAAATAGCCATTTTCGCAAGGCTATTCATATATATATACAAGGCCAAAAGTCATTAATCTAAACCTTAGTCTAACCTATACATGCCTTCTGTTCAAAACTAAGATTAAATACCCCAAGGGAGATAGTGTGGTTGACTTTTCCGACGATCCTCGATGCCCGTAGCTTGATGGAAAATCTATAAAACAGAACAAAGAGCACACACGAAATAAGCTCACTAGCTTAGTAAGTCTTAAGCATTTACTGAAACAACAACCAAATATTCCAACATTTAGCACACATACATATATGAATATACTTGTAAATTCAAGTAATTTAACAGATAATAATTTCAATATGGTCGAACAGTATGCCTATGTAACTTATCATCTATTATTCCCTCATTGAAGGTATACAACCCTTCCAAAGACTTTAAGCCTTAAGTATTCGCATATTACCTTATTAACAAGTATAACATATATCACAAGTATATATATACAGATATGCATTTTCAATAACTTTCACTTTTGACATTTTCACCTTTGACCTAATCTCAAAGATATCACCAAGCTTATATTCAATATACATATCACACTTATTAATGAATAATTCAAGTACACATATCATAAAGACTCATTATCAAAAACTTTAACCATTCTACAACTTATGTAATTTGAAAGGAAAGATATTCACATACCTTTGTTCCTTGCATCCATAAACCTTTATATTTACCCGAGCATTTTGTTTATTTAAGTATTTACATCCCACCTTGTAAAGGATTTATAACACATCACCCAAGATTAAGCCGCTAGGCAATAAGCTCGATATACATCACCGCACAAGGCCCGCTAGGCTCATAGCCCGATTACATCACCGGCACAAGGCACGCTGGGCATTTAGCCCGAATACATCACCTAAGCACAAGGCTCGCTAGGCTTAAGGCCCGATATAGATATGATCATTAATTCCACACTCATTTCATAACATCAACAATGCAAACAACTCATATAAATCATAATACCTTCACATACCAACCAAAACATATTTATACACTTTTCGTTTTACAAAGTAAATTCAATTCAATACCATACTTCTACATTCGGCTATTATCTATAATTATACTTTAAATATTTAAGTTTCATTATTCATCATAGTCGTAAATAAATTTTTAACGTATATTTGCTTAAGGACTTACCTCGATCGTCGACGGACAACGTAGTCCCGCTTATTCGGTAACCTTCGCCTTTCCCCGATCCAAATCTGCTTTTCTTTGTTCTTGATCTAAACACATTAAAATTTAGCTCATTCAAGCACATTTCATCTCAATTTAGTCCCAAAACACATAAATGGGCAAATTACCATTTTACCCCTAATGTTTCACATTTTTACAATTTAATCCTATTTGCACAAAACACAAAATACACAAAATTTCACTATAATTCTTTAGGGCCGAATTTACATAGGGACTATACAAGTCCATTTCTTTCATTTATTTTGCATTTTGTTCCCCTCAAAAATTCATTTTTGCAATTTAGCCCAAATACTCAAATTTACCAAAATCCAAAGACAAAACATATTAATCTAACATATATCTTTCATTTAAAATCATCAAACATCAAAAACCACATGAATATGTCAATAGCCGAACATCAAGCATGCTTAGATTTAAAAATTTTAACATGGGTCACCATCGCTCAAGCAACGATATCAAAAACATAAAAATTTACAAAACCCAGACCAAGAATTTACCTTAAATTTGGCTTGAATGTAGCCAAATTTCAAAGAACCTAGCTCCCTTTCTTTCCTCAATATTCGGCCAAGAGAAGATGAGTAAACATGCATATTTTTTTTATGTTTTAATTAACATATAATATGGCTTTAATTTATTTACTTATTTAACCTTATATCATAAAATCATATAATATAAAACTTAAGGTTAATCTTGTCATATACCACCCACTAACTTAGAAATGGGTTATTTATCCATTTAATACTTCATATTAAAAAGCCATCATCATTCTAGCACTTTACACTATAATATGCAACTTTTACACTTTACGCGATTTAGTCCTTTTTGTTAAATTGAACACACAAACGATTAAATTTTTCTACGAAACTTTCACACACATTAATTCACATATAATAAACACAAAATAAAATATTAAAATATTTCTCGGACTCGAATTCGTGGTCCCGAAACCACCGTTCCGATTAGGGTCAAATTCGATGCATTACAACTCTCCCCTTTTAGGATTTTCGTCCCAGAAAATCTTACCGTTAAACAAGGTCGAGATATTGTTGCCTCATTGAATCCTCGTGCTCCCACGTAGCCTCTTCAACTCGTGACGATTCCATAGTACCTTCACTAATGGAATTCTTTTATTTCTCAACTCTTTTATTTCCAGAGCTAAGATACGGATCGGTTCTTCATTATATGTCAAATCGATTGGATTTCAATCTCTGCTTGGTGTGATCACATGAGACGGATCTGATCTGTACTTACGAAGCATCGAAACATGAAATACGCTCATGTATCTTTTCTAACTCGTAGGGCAACTTCAACCTATAAGCAACAGCCCAATACGTTCGGTGATTTCATAAGGTCCGATGAATCTCGGACTAAGTTTGCCTTCCCGACCAAATCGGAATACCTTTTCCACGGAGAAACTTTCAAGAATACACGATCTCCGATTTGAAATTCAATATCTTTACGCTTTAAGTCGCATAAGACTTTTGTCGATCCGAGGCGACTTTCAAAGTATTTCGATCACACCACTTTTTGTTCAGCTTTTTAATCAAATCAACCCTGTGTATCTTATTCTCATTGAGCTCACCAAAGATAATGGTGTTCGACATTTTCGCCTGCATAAGGCTTCATAAGGTGCCATTTTGATACTAGATTGAAAGCTATTATTGTAAGCAAATTCAATCAAAGGTAGGTATCGCTCCCACGCACTTCAAACTCGAGAACGCAACATCTCAACATGTCCTCAAGTATCCGAATAGTTCGCTTCGATCGACCGGTCTGCATGCGGATGAAAGGCTATACTAAAATGAAGTTTAGTGCCTAAAGCATCTTGCAACTTCTTCCAAAACCGCGATGTGAATCTCGGATCTGCATCAAACAATGGAACTCGGTACACCATGCAATCTCACAATCTGTGATACATACAATTCGGCAAGTTTATCGAGTGAATACTTCTGCATGACTTTAATACAAAAATGAGCTGATTTGGTCGGTCTATCAACTATAACCCAAACGGCATCTTTCTTACTCGGTGTCATAGGGAGACCGGATACAAAATCCATTGTAATTCTATCCCATTTCCATTCGGTATCATGATTGGTCAAGTAGTCCGGATGGCACTTGATGCTCACTTTTTACTTGTCGACAAACTAAGCATTTCAAACAAATTTAGATATATCCCGCTTTCATGCCGTGCCACCAATAGAATTGTTTCAAATCGTTATACATTTTGTGCTACCCGGATGTATCGATAGTCGACCCCTATGGGCCTCACTCGAATCATCTCAGATCAAATCCGAGTTCTTCTGAACACACATTCGGCTTTTAAAATTCAAACAGTCATTTGCATCAATCACGAAAATCTGATTCTGCACCTTTTTCACACTGAATTCGACTAGTAATCAAATCTTTGTCGACTTTCTGTGCATCACAAATTTGCTGAATAAACATCGGTCTTGCTTGTAACTCGGCTATGATCGAACCATCACCAGACATAGCTATCTGCGCGTTCATTACACGAAGAGCAAACAATGATTTCCGACTTAACGCATCTGCAACAACGTTAGCTTTTCCCGGATGGTAGTCAATCACCAATTCATAGTCTTTTAACAATTCCAACCACCTGCGTTGTCTTAAATTCAGGTCTTTTTGAGTCATCAAATACTTGGACTTTTATGATCCGAGTAAACATGGCATTTCTCATTAATAAGTAATGACGCCAAATCTTCATCATAACACAATGGTCGCAAGCTCCAAATCATGCGTCGGGTAATTTCTTTCATGCGGCTTCAATTGTCTTGATGCGTAGGCTACTACTCTGCCTTCTGCATCAATATGCAGCCCAAACCATTTAAGGAAGCATCAGAATACACAACAAATTCCTTACCCGACTCAGGCTGAGCTAACATTGGGGCTTCCGTCAAAAGGGCTTTCAACTGATCGAAACTCTTCCGACAATTTTCCGACCACTTGAACTTTACATCTTTCTCGTAGTAGCTTTGTCAAAGGTGTAGCTATTACAAAAAAACCTTTCACAAACCGTCTATAGTAGCTCGCAAGTCCCAGAAAGCTTCGAATCTCAAAAACATTCTTCGATGGCTTCCAATCAAGTATAGCCGAAATTTTGTTCGGATCGACTTGAATACCGATGTTTGAAACAACATGCCCCAAAAAGTCGACCTTTTTCATCCGTAACTCACACTTACTAAACTTCGCATACAATCGTTGATCTCTCAAATTTTGTAGCACTAATCTCAAATGCTCAAGATGCTCGGTTTCATTTTTGGAATAGATCAAGATATCATCAATAAACACTACTACAAACCGATCCAAAACTGTCTCAAAACTCGATTCATTAGATCCATAAAAATAGCAGTGCATTAGTGAGTCCAAAAGGCATAACCAGAAACTCAAAATGTCCGTGTACTTTGTCCCTAATGCGCTTTTGGCACATCTGTATCTCTCGACTCATGAATCGATAATAGCCTGATCTCAAATCTATCTTCGAAAATACTGAAGCCCCTTTTTGCTGATCAAACAAGTCATCAATCCGAGGTAACGGGTATTTATTCTTTATAGTTACCTTATTTAGTTGCCGATAGTCGATACACATTCGCATGGTCCCATCTTTCTTTTTCACAAATAAAACCGGTGCACCCCAAGGAGATAAACTCGGTCGTGCGAAGCCCCTATCTGTCAATTCTTGCAACTGCGCTTTCAATTCTTTTAACTCCGTAGGTGCCATCCGATACGGAGCTATCGAAATCGGAGTCATTCCCGGTACTAATTCAATGCCGAACTCAATCTCTCGTACTGGTGGTAAGCCCGGTAGTTCTTCAGGAAACACATCTGGGTATTCACACACAACCGGTATAGATTCAATATGCTTTTCAGACACTTTATTATCCAGTACATACGCCAAATAAGCTTCACATCCTTTTCTCACATATTTTCGGGCTAACATCGAAGATATTACTATAGGAAACCCACTTAAATCACTGGATTCAATTCTGATAATCTCCCCGTTCTGACATCTCAAATCAATTATCTTTCTTTTGCAATTCACCACCGCATCATGTGAAGTTAACCACCCATTCCCAAAATTATATCGAACTCATCGAAGGGCAACAAAGATTAAATCGGCTGGAAAGCAAGAATCTGAATCATCAACGGGCAACCTTTACACACTTTATTAACAAGCACACATCTACCCAAAGGGTTGGACACACGAATCACAAACTCGATGGACTCAATCGCGAGTTTTATCGAATTCTAGAGTTTCACACACATATGAATGAGTCAAACCAGGATCAATCAATGCAATCACAGTAGTATCATAGAGGGTGAAAGTACCGGTAATGACATCGGGGGAGGAAGCATCCTCTCTGGCTCGTGTGGCATAAGCTCTAGCTGGGGCTCTAGCCTCAGATCGAACTACAGTGTTCTTCGTTCCTCTCTGACTACCACCTACATTGCTTGAATGTCTGGGTGGCCTGCCTCGCGCTGATGTGTTGCTCGACTTAATGTTTTGAACTGTATTCTGCTCAACTAACATCGGACATTCTCTAATAAAATGATCTGACGATCCGTATTTAAAGCAAGACCGATCATGGAATCTACAACTCCCGGAATGCCATTTTCCACAGTGCTTACATTCAACTCGATTCTGTGGAACGTTACCAACACTGGCCATCAAGGTAGCTCGGGAGCCCACTGGAGGTCGATCACGTCTAGGTAAATCGGAAGTAGCTTTATGTCGGCTGAAGTCATCTCTGAACTTCTTAGATGTGGAATGGAAACTCCTACCCGACGATCTCTTACGAGTGTCTCTAGCTTCTGTCTCAGCCTTTCTTTTCTCCCTCCCGAGTTCTTCAGCTTTGCAAGCTCGCTCGACTAGTATCACAAACTCTTTGATTTCAAGAATGCCAACAAGCAACTTTAAATCTTCATTCAAACCGTCTTCGAACCTTTTGCACATAATGGCTTCAATTGATGCACATTCCCGAGCATATCGGCTCATTCGACAAATTTTCTCTCATATTCGATCCACGGTCATTTGCCCTGTTTTAGTTCGAGAAATTCTTTTGTTTTTGATCAACGAATCTTTGATGATATATTTCTTGCGAATTCATGCTGAAAAAATCCCATGTCACTTTTTCTTTCGAACTACACGATACTAGTGTATTCCACCGGTGATATGCGATGTCACGAAGTAAATATATAGCACACTTCAGGCATTCATCTGGAGTACAAGATAGCTCATCAAGTACCCGAATAGTGTTATCAAGCCACATTTCAGCTCGCTCTGCGTCATCATCATCGTTGGCCCTGAATTCTTCGGCCCCAAATTTCCTGATTTTATCAACTTGAGGCCTACTAGATCTCATCGGATCTATCATTGGGAAGTCTTTGAAGGTATCGGAGTTGAATTATTCGGGGTGGAGGTTGGTGTACAAATGGGTTAGTCTCAATAAACCGGGTAAACCACTCGTTCATCATCCGATAGAAGGCTTGTTTAGCCTCCCCTCGTGGCTACCCGAATCGGTCGAGAGTCTCACAAGACGATCGATCCGTGTGCACGGTCGGGCACTACACTCTCTACATCATCCGCTACGGCTCTTTCGGGATCGTGTCCATTTACTATATAAAACACACGATTCGAATGTCGAGAAGTCACCACACTATCGTTATATAATAAAGGCATGTATAGTTAGACTCACACGCGCTACGGTAGTCCTAGAATCGACTAAACCGTAAGCTCTGATACCAATCAAATGTAACACCCCTAACCTGTATCCATCGCCGGATTAAGGTTACGAGGTCTTACCATAACAATTACCAAGTCCATACACTCCATCCAACTAACACTTGATAATTTCATATCATTTCATGCTATCACAAATGAATATAAATATATATATATTCTATCAGGTCTTAATATAACAACTTGCATTATAAAATCACATGGTCAATAAAAAAAAACAACGACTACATAAGTATATAATATTTAGACTTTTATTCACCTATAACATGCACACAAATAAAAATCTAATAGTCACTTACATATTTAATCAAATAAAATTCTTAAAGCATTCCATATATATATAAAAACCAAATTAGCACATACCATTTTGAAATCAATCCTTGTACAAATGTTTTCATGTACACTTTATTATTAAAAATATATATTCACGCAACAAACGGATGCACATATAGATCGTGAAATATTAAACATACATGAACGTCTATTAAACCAATATACCTTATCAATTCATTATCTTAGCCCAAAATGCCTTAAACCACAAAATACAACCCATACTTATCAATTATATATGTACCATGGCCGAATATAGGCTAAAATAACTTACTACTCATCAACATTAACATGGCATCTTTAATAATCCAAATAGACCAAATTAATTTACAACCCAAAGAACATCATCTCAACTATATCCACCTCATTCGAACCAAATCAAAATGAATGCAAAACATATCAATATATCATATTTATCCCAAATGCATCACATTTAGATATAATAGGCATATTATTTGACCATATTTCATACATGATTAAACCATGGCCATATTTCACATCTCTTAATATCGTAATCAATCCATTATATCAAGAACATAGGAATTAAACCTAATCAAAAGAAATAGCCATTTTCGCAAGGCTATTCATATATATATACAAGGCCAAAAGTCATTAATCTAAACCTTAGTCTAACCTATACATGCCTTCGGTTCAAAACTAAGATTAAATACCCCAAGGGGAGATAGTGTGGTTGACTTTTCCGACGATCCTCAGATGCCCGTAGCTTGATGGAAAATCTATAAAACAGAACAAAGAGCACACACGAAATAAGCTCACTAGCTTAGTAAGTCTTAAGCATTTACGAAACAACAGTCAAATATTCCAACATTTAGCACACATACATATATGAATATACTTGTAAATTCAAGTAATTTAACAGATAATAATTTCAATATGGTCGAACAGCCGTCTATGTAACTTATCATCTATTATTCCCTCATTGAAGGTATACAACCCTTCCAGCACTTTAAGCCTTAAGTATTCGCATATTACCTTATTAACAAGTATAACATATATCACAAGTATATATATACAGATATGCATTTTCAATAACTTTCACTTTTGACATTTTCACCTTTGACCGAATCTCAAAGATATCACCAAGCTTATATTCAATATACATATCACACTTATTAATGAATAATTCAAGTACACATATCATAAAGACTCATTATCAAAAACTTTAACCATTCTACAACTTATGTAATTTGAAAGGAAAGATATTCACATACCTTGTTCCTTGCATCCATAAACCTTTATATTTACCCGAGCATTTTGTTTATTTAAGTATTTACATCCCACCTTGTAAAGGATTTATAACACATCACCAGCATTAAGCACGCTAGGCAATAAGCTCGATATACATCACCGCACAAGGCACGCTGGGCTCATAGCCCGAATTACATCAGGCACAAGGCACGCTGGGCATTTAGCCCGAATTACATCAGGCACAAGGCACGCTAGGCTTAAGGCCCGATATAGATATGATCATTAATTCCACACTCATTTCATAACATCAACAATGCAAACAACTCATATAAATCATAATACCTTCACATACCAACCAAAACATATTTATACACTTTTCGTTTTACAAAGTAAATTCAATTCAATACCATACTTCTACATTCGGCTATTATCTATAATTATACTTTAAATATTTAAGTTTCATTATTCATCATAGTCGTAAATAAATTTTTAACGATATTTGCTTAAGGACTTACCTCGATCGTCGACGGACAACGTAGTCCTGCTTATTCGATAACCTTCGCCTTTCCCCGATCCAAATCTGCTTTTCTTTGTTCTTGATCTAAACACATTAAAATTTAGCTCATTCAAGCACATTTCATCTCAATTTAGTCCCAAAACACATAAATGGGCAAATTACCATTTTACCCCTAATGTTTCACATTTTTACAATTTAATCCTATTTGCACAAAACACAAAATACACAAAATTTCACTATAATTCTTTAGGGCCGAATTTACATAGGGACTATACAAGTCCATTTCTTTCATTTATTTTGCATTTTGTTCCCCTCAAAAATTCATTTTTGCAATTTAGCCCAAATACTCAAATTTACCAAAAATCCAAAGACAAAACATATTAATCTAACATATATCTTTCATTTAAAATCATCAAACATCAAAAACCACATGAATATGTCAATAGCCGAACATCAAGCATGCTTAGATTTAAAAATTTTAACATGGGTCGACTCTTCGTCAAGCAACGATCTCAAAAACATAAAAATTTACAAAACCGCACCAAGAATTTACCTTAAATTTGGCTTGAATGTAGCCAAATTTCAAAGAACCTAGCTCCCTTTCTTTCCTCAATATTCGGCCAAGAGAAGATGAGTAAACATGCATATTTTTTTATGTTTTAATTAACATATAATATGGCTTTAATTTATTTACTTATTTAACCTTATATCATAAAATCATATAATATAAAACTTAAGGTTAATCTTGTCATATACCACCCACTAACTTAGAAATGGGTTATTTATCCATTTAATACTTCATATTAAAAAGCCATCATCATTCTAGCACTTTACACTATAATATGCAACTTTTACACTTTATGCGATTTAGTCCTTTTTGTTAAATTGAACACACAAACGATTAAATTTTTCTACGAAACTTTCACACACATTAATTCACATATAATAAACACAAAATAAAATATTAAAATATTTCTCAGACTCGGATTCGTGGTCCCGAAACCACCATTCTGATTAGGGTCAAATTCGGTCTGTTACAACACCCGTGTGGAATTATTTTTCAATTCGAACCTACAGGGGTTTTCACACGGCCGGACACACGCCCGTGTCCCTAGCCCGTGTCCTTCACACGGCTTAGACATGCCCGTGTCCTCACCCGTGTGCGAAAACTTGGGTATTATGTTTATGACGTCAGCAACCTCATAAGGGGCACACGCCCGTGTGTCTAGCCCGTGGTCGATACTGACTTGAAACACTAGCATGCAGGGGAGACACGGCCTGGTCACACGCCCCTGAGACTGACCGTGTGTCACACACGACCTAGACACACACCCGTGTGCCTACCCGTGTGGACAAGAGCAAGGCTATTTGCCAAGCTCTTTTATCACCCTAATTCACATAATATAAAATCCCACTCAACCATTTATCAAGCAACCCAATCAAGCATCTAACACATTCATGAATAACCTCTTCTTTTCATAATTTAGCATTAATGAGCCATCAACTATGGTAATATACAAAAGAGTTCATCTCTAAAAGAGCCAACACTCTTGGCCAAAACAATAAAACATTTCATTAAGCTTAGCCTCTATACATGCCATACTTAAAATACTAAGTCTAAATATACCGAGATGTGTCGATAGTGTGGAAGATCTTCCGATTATCTTCGAATCCCGAACTAGCTCTTTGACACTATAAAATAAGGGAAAAGAGAGGGAGTAAGCTTTAAGCTTAGTAAGTTTAAATGTAAACAATAAGCATCATAACATATGCTAAACAACCAATAACATCATATACTAAGCAAGAACAATTCAAAATTCCACAATCATGCTTACTCATTTCATTTCTTACCACAATCCCACCACATAACAATTATATTGCTCACATTCACTTGTACACAATCCCTACACTCAATACCTCAAGGCAACATGAAACATTCAATTATACAAATTCTCGATGAACCTCTCAAAATAATACTAAATACTCGGTGGTTTCTGATAAACTGAAATAGTAACATATTTTAAGCCCACATTTAGCATGCTTTTGGATGATTTAAGCCTTGAATTATGTAATTTGGTGCTCTTAATCCTTTGTTTTCATGTTTTATACTTAGGAGAGCATCGGAGGATGAAAAGAACGAGAAACGGGCCTAAAACGAACCAAATGGGCCAAATCACAAAATCGACACGGCCTGGGCCCAATCAACACGGTCGTGCCTCCCTAATCAGACCCGAACACGGCCTGGCCACGATTCACACGGGCGTGTGCCAAGGGTGTGTCCCTACCGTGGAGAAGAGGAATTTCACTCGAATTAGGATACTTAGGGGTAAAGAAACACATTCCAAAAGCCTATATAAACACCCTAGAGGCCAACTTTCGGGCGCGCCCAAATAGGCCAAAGAGCGAGAGCAGAGAGGTCGAATGTGGAATTTACTCGAAGAAAGCTAGTTGATTCATCTCAAGAAGTCTGAGTCATACTCAAGATGGAGGATCTCTCTTCAATTCCTTCAGGGGTTTTAGGGTTTTTCTTATGTTTTGTTTTATCTTTTCTTCCGAGATGCTTTTTTTATCATTATGAACTAAACCCTCGGATACCCGAGGGGATGAAACCTAAGACGAATCTTGTTATTGTTTTCTGAACTATATGATAAATACTTGATTTGTTCTTAATTATGTGTTCTTAATCCATGTTTTGATATTTCAGGATATTAATTCAAGTAATGATGTGCTTAGGCAGAGGAGGAATAGACCCTGTCTAAGAGTAGATCTAGCATAATTAAGCGGAGTTGATCGCAACCCTAGAGATAGGATGACGAAAATCTGCCGGATTAGGGTCAAACCTAATATGGGAGTCCATAGATCGAGTTAATGCAATTCTAGGGGTTTTAATTAGAAAGAGATTTCAATTAATCAACCTAGGGTTAGACGTTAGTAGCCTCGAGAGAGGTATTAATATAAATTAGGGAATCCTACGGATCAAGTCAAGTGAATAAATCGTCAGTTCGAGTTAAATAACAAGTGAAGTCCGTGAATTCTTCCTCGGGTATTGTCTTAAGCAATTGGTTTTTCCCACAAGTATTTCCCCAATTTCATTCTCTTTGTCTTCGTATCTTTAGCTTAGTAGTCAGTTAATTTTAGATTAAAACAATTCACTTCAATTTTAAGGCTAAATAATAATAAAAAGTTAGTAATAGTACTTTTAGTTCCTTTAGGTTCGACAACCCGGTCTTGCCTTAACTATACTACTGTTCGATGGGTGCGCTTGCCTCAAATCGTTGTCATAGTTAGTTTCCAGGTTTGATCATTCTCTTTATATAAATTTTTAAGACTCTGATGTTAACGATCAGTTTCGCACACAGCCCACCATTAATCAATAATAGGGCGGTATCGCACATAGCCCACCACAAGAATATTTACGGTGGTTTCGCACATAGCCCACCAAATGATAAAATAAACAATGGTATCGCACACAACCCACCAAAAGAATAATTACGGATATTTTTCCGCACTTACATATTTATCCCGAGGTTCATAAGGAATTACTCACTATTTATCAATTTCAGTCAATCTCCATCATAAATGATCTCATTCATACAATGCACCAATAAGTAACAACATATATATTATAGATGCATTGTTTTTCAGATAAACTTACCTCGGTGCAAAATGTATAAGTCGACGACTTAATCCGTAACCATGCCCTTTCCCCGGTCAAGGTTGTTTCCGCGCTCTTCTTGATCTATAATAATGAAATTCACTCTTTAATAACTTTATAATGCATGATACACCAAAATTTCTACTTAGGCAAAAATGATCATTTTGCCCTTATACTTTGCCAAAATTACAATTTTGCCCCTACACTTGTAAATCATTTTTCATCACATTTTCTCATTAAACAAGCCTAGCTGAACATTTGTTTCTCTTACAACAACTCACAAAACCAATTATTTCATGCATTTATTACACAATTACTACCTTTACAAATAGGTCCTATTTAGGTGTTTTCATGATAACACCCTTCACAAAAGTTGTTTCTTAACTCACTAACATTCATTTTCTTCCATAAAACTCAGCAAAAAACATGAACACTCTCATGGAAAGTCCCTAAACTTTCAACCATTTTGCAAAATAGTCCCCTCATTAGCTAGCTTAAGCTTTGGGGATTCCAAAAGTACAAAAATTATCAAGAAAGACTCCTAGATTCACTTACTTGCAAGAGATTTGTTTTGCTGAAAATTTGAACTCCAAGAACCCTTATTTCCTCTAAATTTTTGGTGGTAGAAGAAGCATGAATATTAAAAGATGATATCTCTTTTATTCATCTTATTTTATTCATTTTTATATAACCTAATTTGACCAAAATTTAATGCTCTTGTCTCCCTAGTCTATATGGCCGGCCAACACACCCTTAATGGCCTAATTACACTTTAAGGACCTCCAAATTAATATTCTATGGCTATTAGACACCTCTACCTTGCAAAATAGAACTTTCGCACTTTATGCGATTTAGTCCTTTTTCACAATTAAGCATGCAATTGCTAAAATTAATGCACCAAAATTTTCATACATCCATATAATTATACTACAATACATAAAATAATGTCAAAATAATTTTCTTCAACCTCGGATTAGTGGTCCTGAAACCACTGTTTCGACTAGCCCCAAAATCAGGCTGTTATACACTCTCGAGCGTATTTGCTGAGCCTTACAAACTCACGCTCATACTCAGTTACTGTCATTCTACCTTGTTTCAGTTCAAGGAATTCCTTTCTTTTTTGATCAATAAATCTTTGGCTAATGTACTTCTTCCGAAACTCTTCTTGGAAAAACTCCCAATTAACTCTCTCTCTTGGTACAACTGACACAAGGGTGTTCCACCACTGATAAGCGGAATCTCTTAAGAGATACACCACACATTTCATGCACTCTTCAGGTGTGCAAGATAATTCATCAAATACCCTGATGGTATTTTCAAGCCAAAATTTTGCTCTTTTCAGATCATCATCTTTACTAGCTCGAAATTCATCTGCTCCTTGTTTTCGAATTCTATCTACCGGAGGCTTTTCTCTTCTTACCACTTCTACCACTTGGGGAACTACAGGGGTAGGCTGAGGAATAGATGGGGGTGGAGGGGGTTGCGCATTCAAGTTCGTACGAACGAACTCCGTATACAATGCATTCATTATGTGGAGAAAGGCTTCCATAGCCTCTTTTCCTCCTCTCTGACTTACAGTCGTTGGTCTATTCTCATTCTCAGTCGGCACCGTCCCTTGGGCGGGAGCCGGCGCGTTACTTTCTACATCATTCGCCACAGCTCTATTGGGATCCATTTACTATATAAAAACACAATTTAAATCGTCAGGAGTCGTCACACTATCATTAGGTAAATACTCATACGTATGGCATGTATAGCTAGACTCATGCATACGCTATGTTAGTCCGATAATTGACTAAATCGTAGCTCTAATACCACTAAATGTAACACCCCTTACCCATATTCCATGCCGGAACCGGATACGAGGCATTACCAACTTAACCTACTTAAGTGTACATTATCGGGATATAAAATTTCGTTTCAACTTAAAACTTTTGCATTCGTATTCATAACATCCTTATTATGGGTCTACGAGACCCTAAACATACAATCGGAATGGTTTGGGATTAAACCAGAAACTTTTGCATACTTAAAAAGTTTTTGCTTAAACAGGGCTACACGTCCGTGTGAAATGGAACATGCCCGTGTGGGTAGGTCGTGTGGTTACACACGCCCATGTTCCCAGCCCGTGTGGATTTTATTTTTCATTTCGAACCTACAGGGGTTTTCACACGGCCTGGCACACGCCTGTGTCTATGGCCCGTATCCCTCACACGGCCTAGACACGTCCGTGTCCTCAACCGTGTGTGAAAACCTTGGTATTCTGTTTATGACGTCAACAAACACTTAAGGGGCACACGACCTAGGCACACGCCCGTGTGCAGGCCCGTGTGACAAATTGGATTTTCGAAATTTTGATGCAGGGGACACACAGCCTATCAACACACCCATACGGCCTAGACACACGCCCATGTGTCTACCCGTGTGGACAATTGTAAGACTATTTACCAAGCCAATTGCCACCCTGAAAACAAGCACACTCATTCCACCACAAGCAACACAGAACATAACAATAATACACTATGAAGACTCACTAATTCTTCATACATACACTTTTCATTTTTACTCGATCAATAGCATGAACTTGCACTTCATGAATATCATCATCATTGGATATATAAATAAAACTTAACAAGTATTGACCAATTTCCAATGGCCATTTAAAAAATGAATGATTGACAATAATATCCAACACTTTGGCTAACAAATATGACATAACAAAATGACCAAGCTCCTATACATGCCATACTCAAAATAAATCAACTTTACTATACCAAAAGAATAGTTGATAGTGTGATCCGAACTCCGACGTCCTACGATCCCTGAGCTAGCTTGGCGATACTACAAGGAAAAAGGGAAAAGAGGGGGGTAAGCATATAACTTAGTAAGTTTGCATGAAATAAATAGCAACATTAAGACTTATAATAGCATCCATTTATCTCGTCGAATGATAGACAAATTCTCAAATGCAACAACATAACTTACTCATGTATACTCTTACCAAATTACATATCATATATTGCATGCGTTTCTCGTAAATTACTCATGGGTACCTGTATCACTTCATCACATAACTTTAGCACTTTTATACTCTTTAAACATAGACTTAGCTCTTTATCATCTTTACATAAACTTAGCTCTTTGTGGTCTTTACATAAACTTAGCTCTTTGCCCGTTGAACTACTCGGAATATCGGAGGATACTCAATCTCATCATACATGTATCACGATGCCAATGCCATATCCCAGATATAGTCTTACATGGGATCACCTCTTGATGCCGATGCCATATCCCAGATATGGTCTTACACGGGATCTCATATCTCGATGTCGATGCCATGTCCCAGACATGGTCTTATACGAGATCATGTATAGATTTCGATGCCATGTCCTAGACATGGTCTTACACGAGATCTTTCTTTGGTGCCGAGGCCATGTCCCAGACATGTTCTTACACAGGACCCTCCTTATTCGGTGCCGATGTCATGTCCCAGACATGGTCTTATACGGGACCTTCCTTATCTCATGTTATGACATAGGTATCCTTGTTATTCCGAATGTTCAACCGTGACTTCAACTCAACACATTTTCATTAAATTCTCATCGAGGCATCATCAGTTGATTTCATAGAAATAATATTCATTTCTCATAATATCAAGCAAATTATAAACATAAAAACATTATGTAGCTTTAATTTCACACAAACTTACCTCGGTACTCAAAATATGTGTAGATATTTGGTTTAGTCCACAACCTTGTTCTTGCCTCAATTTCGGTCCGGGCTTCGTGTTTCTTGATCTATAATAGTAATTTCACTTGTTTAATAATCACATTGACTAAATTGACCCATGAATCATACTTTGAAAAAATTACAATTTTGCCCTTAAACTTTTACATAATTACACTTTTACCCCTAGGCTCGTAAAATGATTTTCATTTAATTTCTTTGCATTTTAAGCCTAGCCGAATCATTTTCTTAACTACAACAGCCCCCAATTTCCACTATTTCACTCATGTATGACCATTTTTATAACTTTTACAATTTGGTCCTTCTATGCATTTTTCATGAAAATCACTTAGAGAAAGATGTTTATCATACATAAAACTTTCTTATTCTTCCATAAATCATCAAAATGCATGCATGTCATATATGGGTAAATTTTTTAACATAAACCCTAGCTCAAAATGTAGCTAAAAATAGCTAAATCGAGCTACGAGGATCTCAAAAATACGAAGAACATTAAAAACGGGGCTAGGAGGTACTTACAATCAAGCTTGAAAGATGAACAAACCCTAGTTATGTCTTCCTTAGTGAATTTCGGCCATGGGAGAAGAAGATGGATAAGATTTTAGCTTTATTTTCCCTTTTAATTCTTTTATTAACCAAAGGACAAAAATGCTCTTAAGGCCTTTTCTTAAGATTTTTCCTTCCCATGTCTTTTTTTTTCCATCTTGACATATAATGGTCTAATTGCTAAATAAGGACCTCTAATAATTTTTCTAATGCTATTTCATACTTCAATCTTATAGAATCTCATATTTTCCACTTTTTGCAATTTAGTCCTAATGGACCAATCGATCTCTAATCAATAAAATTTCCTCATGAAATTTTCACATAATCATGCAAACACATCATAAGCCTCATAAAAATCATAAAACACATATTTCTATTTCGAGTTTGTGGTCTCGCAACCACTATTCTGACTAGGCCCTAAATTGGGATGTTACATCGATGGTTACGCACTGGATTCCTTATTGGTTCAGCTTCCAGCGGGGGTTGTGGTTGTGGGTTTTGGGAGGATGACCCACCTTGATAGAATAAAGAATGCGAAGGTGTTTGCATCACCCACGGCGGAGGTGTTTGAATCCTATAAGGTGATGGGGATTAGAAATGAGATGAGCTCCCCGACGGTGCCTCGTGTGATCCCTCCTGCGACAATAGCCTATATATCATCGGTTGAGTTGGAGTCATCAGAAAAGGAGATGCACCGGGGCATGCATTCTAACTTGGCATAGGACTGGGAAAAGGAAACATATAAGGGTTAGGATACATATAAGGGTTAGGATACGCACCTGGCATAATTTGAAGGGCTGTGGTGTGGGCGTCGTCACTTGAGGCGTTGGGCTTGGTGATTGTGTGGGCGCTGTTGATGGGCCCATCTCGTCATCCCTTTTCTTGGATTTAAAGGTCCCCGTCGTTTTCTTTTGTCACGGATTTGCCGATGCTCTGCTCTTCCGAGAGCAAATATGGCTTGCCATGGATCCTAAACCATGGCATGTAATCCGGTGCGCACGCTAACTCTAGAATGATGATCGATTCGCGAGTAGGTATATGATCATACCTATTTTCCCAAATTTTGATATATTTCGAGAAAAATACCGGCCAATGCGTATTCGATTGTCGTAAGTTGATTTTGTGCTCATCATCGAGCACCTCAGGTGTCACGGGAATCGGTTGTTGGAATCCAAATTGCCGCAACACTCTATCTGTTTGATGCATCTCGACAGTAGGGGACCTTAACATGCCAAATGTTCGGATTTTGAAAGAATTCATCCAGAATTACTGCCCGAATTGCCGGATCCTCATATGGTGTCCAGTGAAACTATATGAACGTGATAAAAATATTAGTTTTATACATAATACTAAATACTAAATACGAAATGACTATGTTATGTATATATATTTCATTTAATACTTACATGCGCTTCCGATCGTTGGTCTAATAGAAGCCGTATATCTTCAAGAGCGGTAAGTATTCCAACATAACTTGCCAAATGGTTCCACCTAATTAAATAAATTTTTAGCATAAAATTATATTTTAAATCTATGTAATAATTGTAAAGTCTAATATAAATTTTACCTTGTTATGAGTGGGAATGTATATGGATGGTTCACTCGAGGACGTAAAAATGGAAAGCGAAACCAAGCCCATGATTGTAGTAGTGATAAGCAACCTCCAATTTTGGCTTTATTTGGTTTCGTCGCCCTGCACATCTCCCGGTACAATGTTGCCAACACGGCAGACCCCTAACTAAGTTCGCCAGTTGCTCTAAAATTAATGAGTTTCAGCAGTCACCTCAAATGTACGAGGTTTCGTGATAAGTCCAGCATCAAATAACCTCCAATGATCTCAAGGATGTATGCTCGAGCATATCGTATTCTTTCTGTTTCAGTTGAATCATTCCCTGGCTTCAGGAATATGTCTCATAACCAGCCCATCTCAATCCGACCTCCGTAAATATTATCTGGAATCACACCCAAAAGATCATAGCATATGGCTCCCCAATTAGCAGATTAAGCAGACCCGGTGAGTACGAACCCATCCACCGACAATCCCAATTGTAACTGCACTTCCTCCAAAGTGATGGTACACTCTCCGCATGGAAGATGGAATGTGTGCGTCTCGGGTCTCCACCTCTCTATGAATGCGCTGATGAATTTCGGGTCCAACTTGCACCCCGAGTTTATATTGGCCACGTGCCAAAAATCCGCTTCCCTCAAGTAATTACGATGATAGAGGACTAGACATATTACGAATATAACATTGTAACACCCGATTTACAGACTAT
Organism: Gossypium sturtianum; assembly: GCA_025698515.1. Taxonomy (NCBI): domain Eukaryota; kingdom Viridiplantae; phylum Streptophyta; class Magnoliopsida; order Malvales; family Malvaceae; genus Gossypium; species Gossypium sturtianum. Next base: position 20,035,183 of record CM046945.1, on the reverse strand, counting down.
TATATAAAATTATAAAATTAAAATTAATTAAAATTACATAAATAAAAAAATATTAAATAATATTCAAAAATTGAAATTAACCCTTACCATTTTCATTTGTTCGATGGAGATATGTTTATGATCGAGACGAATTAATTCCCCGGTCATTGTTAACACAATCAAATATCTTTAAAATTATAAAAAATGATAATACTAATTTAGAAAAAAAATAAAGGAAATAATTAATTGAAGAAAACTTTGAGAAATTTGAGAGCTTTTTTAAGATTTTTGGAAGAAATGTTTGTGTGAAAAAAATAGGAGGGGGTTTATATTTGTTTTAACCGTTGGACCCCCCAACTATCAAAATTTTAAATGACCGTTGGGGGTCAAAAACACGGGCTAAAACGCGTCCTTGAGGGAGTGTTTTGACATGTCAGCAAAGCGCGTCCATGTCAGCGCATTTTTTGCTGACATGGCAAAATCGCTCCCTCATGGACGCGTTTTGTTGGAATTTCCCCTTAAAACGCTCCTACGTGGACGTGTTTTAGTGTTTTCGGCCCATTTTGGTAAATAATGAAAGAAGTAGCCTATTTCCATAAATAAAGTAGGAAATAGGCTTTTATTGGTCAAATGGTCGTGAAATGATGTGGATGTTTAATGGCACATTAAACGGTTTGCATTTATTTGAATTTAGTTAATTAGACTCCACAATTTCGAATTATATAATACGAACTTAATAGGAAATGTTATCAAAATATGAAATATTATGAAAAATAATAAAAAAAAGCTTATATAATACCATTTTTGGGGTAAATGACCAATATATACCAATTTTTAAAAAAATTCACGGAAATGGGCTGAAAATTTAATTATTTACGGAAAAGGGTCATTTCCCCCCAAAACGCGTCCACGTCAAACAGCGTTTCGAGGGATGCAGTGAGAAAAGCTACCATGTGAGGACAACACCATTTTTTTTAAGGTGTCATCAATTAATAAAGAAATATAACTTATAAAGGAAATCTTTATATAGACCCAAAGTCTCATTTCCCTTGTTTTCTTGAGCAATGTGAGATATGAGATATGTCTATATATAGACTCATGAACAGTTTTGCAGCTTGTTCCTAAACAATGTGGGATTCCTTCCTCTTTTAACTAACAATATGAGATTAAAGGCTACACTATAAATCTCTAGTTGGTAATATATTTCAATCTGAACAATTGCTACATGCCCTCATTTTTGCTTTTATTTTATCATGGTTTAAAGCAGTAACACAAACAGTTTCTCACTCCATTCTCTTCTATCAATTTCTCAAGCTGAAAAGATTTCCAAGCAAGACGATATACTAAGAGCTTAGAAATGTGAAATCTTTGGCTAAAGTGGGAGAAGATGACCCGTTTTCCCCTTCTTTAATATTTCAGTTTTCTCTTTTTGGCTAAAATTGATAAGCACAAAATTAAAAATATTTCCTAGTATAAACACACCATCTTGAATGTTTATTATATTATTGATTTTGTAGTTTTAAATATATATATTTTTATTATGATAAAGATTTATCACATTTTTAAATAAAAATTATATTTTTATTAAAATGTTTGTTTAATTAAATTTATTAAATGAATTTAGATTTTGTCAATAAAAACTTTATTGAATGAATTAATATCATAATACATAAAAACTTATAAATTAGAATTTAGATTTTGTCAAAAAAAAAACTTTATTAAATGAATTAATATCATAATACATAAAACGGTTAAAATTTATATTGAATTATCTTATATTTAAAGTATTATTTTTATTAACTACGCAAGAATTACATTATTTTAGTTTTAAATATCATATGTTATATAATTTTATTTTGTATATAGTACATTTATATAATATAAGCTAATGTATTATATTATGTATATATTATCTACGAATTAATATAGTTATATTTATTATTAAAAATATAAAAATGACGAGTAGGGAGTATTAATTTACAATATGTAAAAAATTTTGTCCTATAAAAATACTTTAAAATTATTAAGAATTATTTTATTATTATAATATTTTGAATATCAAATTAATTGATATATTTTAATTATGCTTACTAATTAATATTTTAAATAATGTTACTTTGCATTAGTTACTTTGCATTTCATCTCATGTTGTTAGTTAAAAGATGAAGGAATCCCACATTGTTTAGAAACAAGCTGCAAAATCTGTTCATGAGTCTATATATAGACATATCTCATATCTCACATTGCTCAAGAAAACAAGGGAAATGGGACTTTGGGTATATATAAAGATTTCCTTTGTAAGTTATATTTCCATATTAATTGATGACACCTTAAAAAAAAATGGTGTTGTCACTTTGAGCCTTTATAAAGGTTTATTCTCGTAAATTTTTAAAAATTTGAGAATAGTTTTTAAAAAAAACACGGGCTAAAACACGCCCTTGGGGGAGCGTTTTTGCCACATCGAAGAAAGCGCCCTCAAGGCGTTTTTCTTTGATGTGGCGTAAAACGCCCCTCGTGGACGCGCGTGACGGCTTTTCAGCGTTTTCTGCATCCCCTAAAAACGCTACCGACGACGTGACGCGCGTTTTGGGGAAATGGCCCTTTCTCGTAAATAATTAAATTTTCGCCCATTTCGTAATTTTTTTTTAATTTTGGTATATTTTAGTAAATTGCCCCCATTTTTGTGTTATGAATTATTCCATGTTTTCATTTTTTTTTAATTTATCTTATATTTGCGTAAATTATTATAATAATTTAGTTTTAAATATAAATTTATCTCGTTAGAATTAAGTAATTAAGATTAATAAACTTCATAATTATCTTCCTTTCGTTTTATCATTAATCTTCCTTATTTTAACAAAATATAAATGACTTAATTGCCCCCACCATAGCGAAAAATTCCATTGCTTTATTGTCCTATAATTGAAGGCATCAAAATTTGAATTCTCATTCTCAATGGATGGGACAAATTTAATAGTAAGTTATAGGTTTGGATAACTTATAATATAATTTTATATCAAATTTAAAAAATATCTAATATAATATTTATAAAAAAATATTTAATAATAAATTATTTTTTGGAATTAAAAAATATTAACCTACAGAGGTTATCCTCTTAGGGCATAGGGGGAATTGCCCAAAATTTTTTGAAAATTTCAGTTATACTCTTTTAAGTTTTTTTAAAAATTTTAATTAGGCCCTTTAAAATCTAAAAAATTATTATTAAACCTTTGAAAATTTTTAAAAATTACAATTAAACTCTTAAATTCTTTTTTGTAAATTGTCATAAAACCTCTAAAAAATTTGAAAGTTTTAATTAAACTTAGTAAAATTTTTGAAAATTCTAACTAAAACACTCAAAGTTGTTAAAAGTTTTAATTCAGCCCCCAAAACTAAATGCGAAGACCATATCATTAATTCTAAAAAGAAAAGAACACAAACAGTTTGTGGGTATCATTATTCAGCAAGTTTTTTCGCTGATGAACAATTATCATCACTTGAGTTTATCTCTTGTTAATTGCGTTTCCAACTGTGAAAGTTTTAAATATGATATTTATTTTAATGTGTGATAAATATTAAGACCCGATTCTTAAATAAATAATTTAAATTTAAATCAATATGATAAAAATCATGTTAATTATGAGATAAATTAACAACACTTTGGAAAAAAAACACATTAAATTTGAAACAATGAAAACATAACACAATGTTAAGGTTTTTTATTAAAAAAATTGTTTATAATAAAAAAAAATTCACTCAAAATATGAGGGATTTGAATAAAAATATAAAGTTCGAAAAATAGATCTGAATAAAATTTTAGGCTTCTTTTGATTTGAGTCTAAACAAACTTTTTTAGCTTGGTGTACAATAACTTGACCCGACTATATATTTTTAATTTTATATGTTTATGTAATTCTAAATAAAACCCAACCCCATACCCTAATAGCTAAATTACAATATGTAAAACCTAAATTTTATTAACTGTGAATAAATTAAAATCTGATGCTCAATTATTAGTTTACATCGTCATCTTCAACAAGGAAGAAAAAAAGCTTCTTCTGCTCTCACAATAAATTAGCCTCCATCATCTATTTTTTACTCAAATGTTTCTTCCTTTTTCATGTTTCTTCTTTTCGTTAATTCCTAAAAGACTTGCATTGGGTCTTACATAGTTTCTTTGATTGAAAAATTCCTATACATTTATTTGGTGCATAGATCATCTGGTGGATCTGTGGTCTCACTGCCTTATTTTTTTCCCTTCTACTTATATATTTATTTTTTATTTTATATGATAACTTTGGTGGGGTCAAGCCCAGCCTAGATAGTATATTGAGCTTATATTTTGGGTTGGTTTCGGCTTGAGTATGAATAATTAGTAAGAATATTTTATTTAAGTTAACTTAAATCCAACCCAAAAACAAATCTAAATAAAATGGATTTAACGAAAGTTATACTATTCAAATTAAAACTCCATAGAAGCAAAAATGCATAATAGTAAATTTAGCGCTTAGTTTTTGTTTGGTAGAGTGAAAAATAAAATTGTAATGATGGATAATTGAAGTAGTAAAAATTTAGAAGGATTAAAAACATAATTTTTCTTTCTATAGGCGTACTTGGTAAAAAAAATGGAATAATGGAATGAATTTTTTTTTTTTATTTCCATCCATTACTTCCTAGAGTTAGAAAAGTAAAAGAAAATAAAATAAAATATTTGAAAATTGCATAATTTTAAAGTAAGTAATATACACATCTCTATTATTTTCTCCATTCTCATCATTCCAATTTAGAAGGATTAATTTTTATGCATTAGGAAAGAAAAAATCATTTTATTTTATTTTATTTTCTTGTGCTTTTCTTCCTAACCAAGCATACTCAATTTATTTTTCTTTCCATTTTTTGCACTCTCTCCTTTCATTCTTCTACTTTTTCACCTAACCAAGCATACTCTTTAACGTTTATATCTTTTGTCAGTTTAGTTATTATTCTTTTTTTAGCTGAATTTGGCTCTCAACCTTTTAAATAGATTCAAATTTGACTATCAACCTTTCAAAATGTTGTTTTTTTAACAAAAATATTGACTAAAACATTAAAATTTTAAACACGGCAACTTGCATAACAATCCACATGTATTTCATGCTTTTTCTTTTTTAATTTTTATGAACTTTTAATATTTTTTTGAATTTTTTATAATTTTTAAATTATTTGTTGACGTAATATATTAAAAAAATTAGTGTCATGTCAACATGAAGTACTTGTGAATTGCTGTCACGACAGTATCATTAAAAAGTTAATGTTTTAGTCAATATTTCTGTTAAAAAAATAAATTGACCATTTTTTAAAATTTAATGATCAAATTTAACTAAAAAATAAAAATCAAATTAAAAAAAAATATAACCATTAAAAGCTAAATTTATTATATAAATAAATAAATAAATTTGTATTTTATAAATAATTCAGTCCAATTTTATCATAGCTCCCTTTAAACCAAGTTCTCTAACTCCATCATGTCCATCAGTTTCTTAAAGCTTCAAGAGCACATCTACTTTAGCCGGTTTGGTAGAAATATCTACGACTTGGTCTTGTAACGAACAAAACTAACCAAATCATGAATCTTATGATAGTGATCGCAATATTCTTGTTGTATGCATGAAATATTGGCTTCTTTGACAAAGTAAATTAGCCTATATATTATGATTAACAACTTATCTAATTTAATTACTTGATAATTCGATTTTGTAGTTTTGTATACGACACATAAAATTTTCGAATAAAATTTTTGGGTTAGCTTGATTTAGGAAATTTAGCTTTGAAATTAATTTTGTTTGTCACTAATGTAAATCACGCCATTATATTTGAGACATTTAGAGTTATTTCATAAAAAAGAAAATAAATTGTAGAAGAGAAGTGGACGAAGAACTTTCAATTAGTGTAGACAGTGCAAATGGAGAATGTCATATAGCAACAATTTTAACAGTTCCATGACTTGTATGAAAACTTTTAAATAATTTAGTGACAATTATTTTTTTTTTGGAATAAATGTTAAAATTATACATGAATTATGGTTTGATGTGTAATTGTATACATGAACATTGATTTTGTGTAATTTTATACATGAAATTTTGATTTGATCCAATTCTTAAAAATTATTAACACAATTATTAATATAACATCATTTTATGTTTATATATTGCATACATAAATAATTATATTTATTTAAATTAAAATTAAAATTTAAAGTATACATTTGAACTAAAATTAAAAACTCATGTGTATAATTGTACCAAATTAAAATTCATGTATATAATTCTACATTAAATTTTTTTTATTTTTAACCTTACCACGAAAAGAAAGCCTCAAAGGATGAAGGCCACATTTTCAATTTCAAATGGTTCATGTAACAAATCAAAAGCCGAAGTTTTAAGCCCAAATCAAGAAACCAAAGCCGGCTCGGCTGGCTCCCTCAGTTACTCCGGGGGGTTCAGCAAGGGTTTTTCTTTCATTTCCCAAAATTTCTTTCACCAAATGAATCCAAAATAAATAATAAAAAGAAACCCTAAAACCCTAACCCCTTCTCACTCAACCAAATCAATGGCGTTGATGCAGCAATTGGGACGGACCAAGAATGTGACGAGAAGGTCAAGCAAGTACTTAGAAGAAGCACTTTTCCACCGGCTTTTTAAGGAAGGCGGCTCGGAAATTAGCGTGCGGCAGCAGCTTAATCACTTCCTCAAGAGCTCCAAGCGTGTCTACAAATGGGAAGTAGACGAGACTCTCAAGAAGCTTCGCCATCGTAAGCTCTATTTCCCTGCTCTCAAGGTTCGTATTCCTTTTTTAGATCAAAGCCTGGGGTTTTTATTGCGAAATTTCTCTTATGGTGTTCTAATAGATATGAAACTTTGTTTATTTTGTCTAATGAAGTAGTGCGAATCTTGGCCCTTTTTTATTTTTAATTCCTCTGGCTTTTGATTACGTGTTATAGTTATTTACAAGCTACGATTGGGTTATATTGTACAATCAAGTGAAAGAGATTCAGAAGCGTTTTAGGATAGACATGTACTCATATTATCATATCTCCTTTTGTTGTGGAGATTGCATATAATTGTTGCTAATACTTGGTTCAGAATGTTCTTATGAATGTAGGTTTCTATTTTTTATTTCAATACTTCCTAATTCAAAATGGATTATTTATGTCATTATATTTGCATTTACAGCTGTCTGAAATGATGGCGACTAAGCGGGGCATGAATAAGACTGTTAGTGATCAGGCTATCCATCTTGATTTGGTTGCCAAAGCTCAAGGGATTCCTGCTGCTGAAAATTACTTCATCGATCTTCCTGAAGCATTGAAAAACCATCTAACTTATGGTGCCCTTCTCAACTGTTACTGTAAGGAATTGATGACTGAAAAAGCAGAAGCTCTGATGGAAAAGATGAAGGAACTTAACCTTCCTTTAAGCTCTATGTCTTATAATAGTCTCATGACTCTTTACACAAAGATTGGCCAGCCTGAAAGGGTACAAGAAATTATACAGGAAATGAAATCATGTGGTGCCATACCAGATTCATATACATACAACGTTTGGATGAGGGCTCTGGCTGCTATGAATGATATTTCTGGGGTTGAAAGAGTTATTGAGGAAATGAAGAGAGATGCTGAGGATGCTGATGATTGGACAACATATAGCAATATAGCATCAATTTATGTTGATGCTGGCTTGTTTGAGAAGGCAGAGAAGGCACTTAAGGAATTGGAAAAGAGAAATGCCCACAGAAATCTTTCTGCTTTCCAGTTTCTAATTTCATTGTATGGCCGAATGGGAAATTTGCATGAAGTTTATCGAATATGGCGTTCGTTGAGGCTCTCTTTTCACAAAACAGCCAATATAAGCTATCTGAATATGATTCAGGTATTAGTAAACTTGAAAGATTTACCCGGAGCTGAGAAATGCTTTAGAGAATGGGAATCGGGTTGCTCTACTTATGATATCCGGATTGCAAATGTCTTAATTGGAGCTTATGCCAAGGAGGGTTTGCTAGAAAAAGCTCTAGAGCTGAAGGAGAGGGCCCGTAGAAGAGGGGTGAAGCCTAATGCCAAAACTTGGGAGATCTTTTTGGATTATTATTTGAAAAATGGAGACACCAATCTGGCTGTTGATTGTGTGGCCAATGCAATTTCCACTGGCAGAGGAGATGGCAGAAAGTGGGTCCCATCATCTGAAACTATTGGGATGGTGATGCGTCATTTTGAGCAAGTGAAAGATGTTGATGGGGCTGAAGGTTTTGTAGAGATTTTAAAGAAAGCTGTAGACCGTGTTGGAGAGGAAGTGTTTGAATTATTGATAAGAACTTATGCAGCTGCTGGAAGGACAAGTCCCATGATGCGTCGCCGTTTGAAGATGGAAAAGGTGGAAGTGAGTGACGCAAGTAAGCAATTGCTTGAAGTGATTTCGGTTGAGTGATTTTTCTCTAATTTGTTGTTTTAAAGTTCGAATTCCTGGAGAACTGATTTTCAATAGCTATAATTAGCTGCTGTTTTTTTTATAATAAAATGCAATTGGTAATTATCGTGTTGAACCATTGCACAGTAGTATAGCATGATCCATCTCAAGTTCTGTTTTTTTTGTGAGAAGATGTTGACTCATTTGATATGTTATGAGATAGGATCTTTCTTTTTTTCATCTTAGTTACTGGCAATTTATACTAGGTTTTCAGGTACATTATGGCAGCATGCAGTTGCTTCATTTATATTAGACTAGGATACTGTATCATGCACTTTCTAGTCACGATGCTATAGTTACGACATGCTTATGTTCTTCAGCCAATTCGTGAGAGTTGTGGCATAATGACTGGATCTAGAAGTGTGTATCGGTCCCTTAAATGATGCAAGGGGAGTCTTAAAGGCAAAGCTGCCATTTCCTCGTCTTCAAGAATCTAAAGCTCCTGTTGGATTGTACCAAAAGTGGGATAAGTTGTGGTATTGTGTCCGTATCTGCCATGATGCGTGGTTTTTATCTTGGACCACCTAAAAGGACCCCAGGAAAGCAGAAGCTTCCTTCTTAGATTCTTAATTATCTATTGGATAAATAAAGTTTCCAATTCCATCCCTTTAGAATCTCAACTTGTTTCGACTTTCCTACCACCTAGAGCCCTGCTTTAGCATGTTGAAAACAGCCCTACACCGATGGTTTGAACCTAGTAATCTGACCCTTAGACAGTGGTGCATAACTTTACCAAACCACTTCTTAGCAGTTACCAGTTACCAATCGCCATGAGGTTGAAGAAAGCATCACCAAAATGAAAGGTGAGGATATCAAACAAAGAAAGATGCATGGTTTTCAGACACTGGAAAGATATAATGATGTTGCTAATGTTTTGTCAGCTTTGTGGTCCAATTGGTTAGCCATGTTCGACTGAGAGAATTTCAATTAGTTTTTAGTGATAAGTCGGTTTCGAATTTTTAAAATGTCCATTAAAGGACCTACATTCCAATTATTCTAATTCATCCGAAAGCAGCCTTGGCTTTGCAAAATAGTCGTTGTCAATACTGGTAAGCTGAATTAAAGAGGAAGCATATAGCAGCTACTAGGATATATCAACTAGATTCCATATCTGCAATTGAAAGCCTTTCCCAACTCACCTCAACAACTAACATTGCTTGCCTTGCTGCTTCTATTAATTATATTATATATGTATATGTATTTGCTTGTGGTTGAAGTAAAGTTAGTATTTTCATATTTCGGTTTCAATGAATACTTGGTTTTTTTTTTTTTTTTTAATCATATAGGAGTGGACCACCAACTTTGCTTCCGAGTAAAATCTGTTTTTTTCTTTCTCTTTTCTTTTTAGAGAGAATCATTCCTTGCTGCTTTATACGGGCACTATTATTTTTTACCTGCTATTAATATTTCAACCAGCTAAAATATGCTGTTAGTTTCTATACTTGGATAAAAAATAGATCTTAATTTTTTTTAATTTAATAATCTTAATCCAATCATCAAATTTTAATGAGACTACCATCGGCAATAATGATTTGACTAAAATCTTTAAATTCAAAAAAAAAATAAAAGGATTAAATTTTTAGCTTTTAAAGTACAAAAATTAAGTTTTAAATTCTGTAGAAGTATAGGGTATTTTGACATAACATTTTGTGTGAAGTTTTTTGAGGATGAAACTCTCTTCTAAAAGCAGAAAACAAAAGAAGCCGATTATAAGTTGAAATGAGTTGGGTTATAAATAAAAATAATTTATTAATACTTTTAAATAATGATGTCTAATGAATTAGGTTGAGTCTTAAAATGTTTTTCCAATAAACTATGAAAAAGATTACTAAAAATTGACCATAATGGCAAAGGATTGAAATCTACAGAGTGGATTTAAAGTTAGAAGTTACTTTTAATCTGAGGTTTATATTTTTTTCTAACTATTGTGAAATTAATAAAAATTAAAAGGTGAAAATGTAAAATATATTTTTGATAAACTAATTAAAAGCTTTTAGTTGTTTAGCCAAAAGTAAAAGTAAAGCGATAATTTAATTTAAAAGCAAAGCATGCATGGAATTAATAAGAATAATGATATTGTCCCTATAATAGCATTCATGGAACTAATTTCATAATATATTAATAATGTATAATGAAGGCCTGCCTCCATTTCCTACTTTTTTATCATAAAAAATTTATATTTTATTTTTTAATTAAAAAAATTAATTAACTCGAGTAAATTTTCTCATGAAAATATTCTAAAATTATTGAATGTGTCAAATAATGAAGAGGATTATATTTTTCCTGACCCAACCTCTTTCCCAAATAAAAAATAATTTCAAGAGAAATATATTTTTATTTAAGGATTAACTAACTTTGACCAACGAAAACAAAAATATCTATTATCTATAATTTTATAAGTCTGGAGAAATTTTTGGACTCATGAATGTAGTTGATTATATTATGGAATTTGTTATTTTAAATATATTTTTATTATTTATACAATATTTTTAATTTTATTAAAATATTTGATTAAATACATTTACTAATAAAAGATTTACCATACTTTTAAATAAAAAATTTAATTCTATTAAAACTTTTATTAAATGAATTTTAATCATAATAAAAAAGTTAAATTTTATATTGAATTACTTCATATTTAAATTACTATTTTTCCATTAATAATTAATTTTAAATAAAAAATTTAATTATTTATATAATAAGTAACTTTTATCATGTATATAAAATTTTATAGATAAAACATTTATACAATCTAATATAGTATCTTATATTTTATTAATTATATACTATCTACCAACTATCATGGTTAATTAATTAACTATTAAGGGGAAAAATGAAAATGAAATAGTAAAGAGTTTAGTGTAAATATATATACATATAATCGGTATATTTCAGATTCCATTCATATATATTTATGTATGTCAAATTTGATATAAATTAAAATTTTCTAATTATTTATTTTATAAAAAAAACTTTCGTTTATTCAACAAATATTAATATATACAATAATTTAGATTGATATGGTAGAGATATTAGATCAGTTCGAAAATTTACATGCATGACAAGTACAATTATATCGATAAATTCGATAATTGGGTCGTTAAAATATTAATTGTATAAAAATATATGAAAGGGTACTGTAAAACTACTTTAGTTTTACATCAGTGTAAGTAAATCCCACCCCATTTTAATTATGATTATTAGTTATTATTTTGAATAATATTGTTTTTCATTAATTAATTATAAGAAATAAAATTATATTGTACATTGAATATAATATAATTATAATTTTAAAATTTATCATTTTTATAATTGTATATGAATTTTTAAATAAGCTAGTATATTTTAATTATATTCACGAATTTAAATAACTAATGAAAAGACTACTTAAAAATTAGCAATAGTAATTAAAAGTACATTTAAAAAAACATATTAGAAAAGTAAACGCGTAAAATCACATACAAATATGTAGGGGTGAAGCTAAAATATTTTTTTGGGAGGACGGAATTGAGTTATGTATTCTTTTAGAGCTAAAATGTAATTTTATAATCGTATTAACTTATATTTTTATAATTTTTAAAGGATTAAATTAAAATTGTATCATTTTTGGGAGGTCAAAATGCAATTTAACCATTTACTCATTTATAATTTTATAAAATATAGAGGTGAATGTGAAATTTTTCATTTTAAGGAGGGCTGACAAAGTGTCACCCATACAAGTACGTAATATTAAAAACTAGCATATATAAACGATAACGAGTACTTAAGACTTACGAAAGTGATATTTTAAGAAAAAAAATACAACCAGTGCATTTTGAAATTAATAAAATTTATATATTAAAAATTTTAAAAAAAATCCTTAAATCAAATATTTATAAAAACAGATTAACTAGGAATAATTTAAAGAGGATTATATATTGTAAGAAGATAAAGTAGATACTGGTTGACATCATGAATCCGAAAACATTACATCATTTCCAGACATGCATATATTTATGTTGTTGTGTAATAATTATATTTAAATTATTTTATATTTTTGATGTCATAATTCCTATTAATAAAAATTGAAGATATTGAAGTTGTATAATTTAATGATGAGGTATACAAAATTGCAAGTGTACCTGAACCTAAGGCATTGGTGAAGGAGAAAATATAGCATGTGGATTAATTAAAACAGTGGTCCCTGTTGCGATTTAATTATTTATTGGCTATCCTTGAAAATGAACTCCCACTGTGCATTCTTCAAAATCTTCCAATAATATTAATTAATCAATGTTTTATTTAAAAGGTGTAATTACCATATCAATCCTTTTGGGATTATATTTAAGTTTCTTTACTTGACAAACGGTCCTTGATTTTTGACGATTAATTAATAGAAAAGCTACAGAAGCATAGTTAACTTTAGTGGCAGTGGCACTAAGTACTGAAAATGGTTTTGGGAATTCGGGATATTTTGGTTTGAGGGTTTTTTTATTTTATTAATTAACAATAACCACAAGTATTTAAAAATTTTAACTTTGAAAAACTTCAACTCATCTTTAATTTTTTTTCACTTCCTAATTTAAAATCTCAAATCATCAATTTGCATGGATAACCAAGTTTGAAAAAATGTCATCCATATCTGACTCTTTTAACCCTTTCCCTATACAACTTTTGGCAATTAAAAAATAAAAAGTGAAAATTAATTAAAAATATTAAAACATAAAATTTATTCTGGCGATTGTACTAGTAGTTAAAAAAATATTTTGGTAATTTTTAATATAAATTAAAAATGATAAAATATTTATGACTTATTTTTTTATTTTTTTTATAAATGGAGTATTTTGTAAAAGAAGAATGAATTATTTTTAAAATATCATCTAAAAAACAATATGGGAAATTTTATTTAATATTTTTTTTACAAAAAAAAAATTCTATTATTAATAAGGGCAGTAATATGGGTAAATATCCCATATATACCAAAAAATTGAATTATTTACGGAAATGGGCCAGTTTGAAGAATATTTACGGAAAAGGGTCGTTTCCCCCAAAAACGCGTCCACGTCGGTAGCGTTTTGGGAAACTAACAACAGCAAAGCGCGTCTTTAGGGCGCGCTTTGTCACTGAATAACCAGAAAACGCTACCGACGTGGGCGCATTTTTGCCCTCCCTTTCCCGTCCCACTTACGAGATGAAAAATTAATTGAATTTTTGGGCTAGGGAAAAATTAATTGAATTTTTGTGACAATGAGTCTCTGGCAAAATAATTTTGAGAAGACGTTTACGAACAAACGATGGTCAAAAACGCCTAGGTAGGGTGCACCGTCGCCAGAGTGCGAAAAAGAGCTCCCACGTGGACGCTCTTTTGCTCTGATAGTCTCCGGCAAAATTAATTTGAGAGACGTTTTTGAACAAACAATGGCCAAAAACGCTTCCAGCAGGTGCACCGTCGCCAGGAGTACTGAAAAGAGCTCCCACGTGGACGCTCTTTTGCTACAGTAGTCTCCGGCAAAATTAATTTGAGAAGACGTTTACGAACAAACAATGGCCAAAAACGCTTTCAGCAGGATGCACTCGCCGCGGAGTACCAAAAGAGCTCCCACGTGGGCGCTCTTTTGCTCTGATGAGTCTCCGACAAAATTAGGCTATAAATCAGCCAAATTTCATTCTCAGGTTGCATAAGGGAAATTGAGGCAAAAGAAAAAAAAAACTGAAAATGAGTGAACGTATTAATGCTGTTATTTACTACGATGGTGAAGTTCGTGACAATTGAAAAATGGTGTTGTTTTCTTATCGGAGAACACAAAGACGATCGAGTTTTAATCGAACGTCGATTTGGTAGAACTTCGCAAAAGAATTAGGCGTAAAATATTCGGAACAACGCCAATGAAAGTTCAGTCTATTAAGTATAGATTTTGCGCTTCGGTTGATCTGGTGAGATATGACTCATTCGACATCAAAGGTCCTCGGAGCTTTGAGGCAATGGTGGAGACTCATCTTGCCAGTGGATCACCCTATATCGAGGTATATGTAGAATTTTCATCTCCAAGTGATCTTTCTGCGACCTCAACATCTACTGTCGTTCGAGGGGAATACACGACCCCAAGCCGACACTCTGTAAGTGGGAGGTAAAACACAGAAGTGCCCGTGTGCGGTGGTAGTATGGAAAACATAACCCCTGCACGACACTTGGCTGGTGGATGGGACATGCATATCCGTCCTTCGACATCCGATGATAGAAATACGTATTGGGGGACGTCATCAACTTCTAGTGGTTGACAATCCACATATGATTGGGATCTTTACGAAAGATGTTTAAGGAGGGATGATGTACTCCCGACGACATCCACCAGCGAGGGGCCCTCGTTTGTTACAGGTTATGGAGGGTCGGACGATGAATCTGATGTGGATCCACCTCGGGAGCCAGGGTCCGACGGTGCAGAAGTTGGATTATTTTCTGAACCGGAGCCCGTTCTAATTGTACCTGAAGACGTTGAGGGCGGTTCAGACGAAGAAGAAGAAGATCCGCTATTCAGGGAGTACTCACCTCTAGCCCACATGCATAATGTCGATCTATCTCAAGATGATGCATTGGAGTTTCCTGAACTACCACACTGGACGCGTGACCGTACAAATTCTTCGTTGGATTCGGACCAATTAGAAGTTGGTAACCGCTTTTCCAACAAGAATACTTTTCTTCTCGCATTGAAACAATACAAAGATCGTGAGCGGGGTTAACTACAATGTGGTTAAATCCAAGCTCGATAAGTACGAGGCGAAGTGTGCAGTGCAAGACGGCACATGTTCATGAAAAATCATGGCGTCGTTGAGGAAAAGGACAGGGTTGTGGGATATCAAAAAGTACAACGGTCCACATACATGTCCTGCCGGTACAGTACCACTATGTGTTCAATGATTTCGAATAATAATAATATTATGTAATGTTGCATTATTTAACGTACTTCGTTGACAGGTGTAACACAAGATCATCCGAGGATGGATTCAGACATGTTGGCTGACTTAATAATCCCGACGGTGAAGTCCGATCCCAAGACTACGGTGCCGGCCTTAATTGGCAATATTCGTAGCCAATTGGGGTACACGCCCTCTTATAGAAAGGCTTGGATAGCCAAGCAGAAGGTGTTAGAAAAGTTGCACGGTCGGTGGGACGCTTCATATAATGAAGTGTGGCAGTGGTATCAGGTGCTGGAGAGATATGTCCCAGGCAGCACAACAGACCTTGAAACGGAACCGGCGTACTACAACGATCGTCGCGCTCGCTGGATGCACAAAGTGTTCAAGCGTGCGTTTCGGACATTTAAGCAATGCCGAGATGTCTTTATATCTCGCAAGCCATTGGTACAAATTGACGGTACCTTTATGTATGGTAGATATACGCATCGGCTATTGCTAGCTGTGGCACAAGATGGCTGTGGGAGAATCCTTCCGATTGCGTTCGCAATAACACCGGGGGAGTCAGCTGATGATTGGGACTTCTTCCTATCTAGGTTAAGGAGGCATGTCTGCCCCCAACCTGACATATACGTTATATCGGATCGGGGCCCTGGAATACTTGCGACAATAGAACGCTAGGGAAGCATGTGGCATCGCACACACTATCGATATTGCCTGAGGCATGTTTTATCCAACTACTATGGGCAACATCGATCTAAAAGACAGAAACAGTAAGTGACCGATATGGGTATGAAATATCTATTAATATAATTTCGTTTGTAATATTCAATTTATTCTCAATTGAAGAGTGGTATGTAATATTCGCTATCAACGTATATTGGCAGGGTACGAGATCAATAAAGACCGTTTTCACGAGATGTTGGCCATTTTGCGCTCAGATAACGCCGAAGGTGAAAACTATCTGTGCAATATTCCTTTCGAACAGTGGACACAAGCATACGACGGCGGCCTACGATATGGTCATATGACCACAAACCTGGCCGAATGCATAATTTCTGTTCTAAAAGGAACCCGTCATCTGTCGATTACATCGGTTGTGCGAGAGACATATTTTCGTTTAGCGGCACTATTTCCGAAGAGAGCAACGAGCTATAGAGGGCAGATGCAAGGAGGCCATGTATGGAGCCCGAAGGTCTTGCAAGAAATAAACCGTGAGAAGGCACGGGCCAACACCATGCACACAGTGTGTCACGATCGCGACAGCCTATGATTTCGTGTCACGGAGTTTGACAGACCGAACCAAGGTATTGTTGGCAGGCATTATCGTGTACACTTGACAAATAGGACCTGCGACTGTGGGATATTTGATGCACTTCGTTACCCATGCGCTCATGTACTTGCGGCTTGTCAGAATCTCCGTCTTGATCCCATGAGCTATGTCGACGAAGTGTATAAATTAGAAAACATGTACAACGTGTGGAGACACGTATTCCCACCATCCCGGATGAACGTAAGTGGCGTCGGTGCAGACGCTTGCACCATATAAGTCATTTGTTGATAGACAATTGAGGCGCAAACTAAAAGGTCGACCTTACTCGAGTAGAATACGCAACAATATGAATATCCGAGAAAAGAGCAACCAAAGTCGGCTGTGTGGATGGTGTAGGAACCCGGGCCATACATCTCGCTCGTGTCCAAATCGGAATAGTTGACCGTGTTCTTAGCTTTTTTGTCTCCTGGTGGCTATGTAATTTCTATTTTTTTGGAGGAAAACGGTGAACTTTTGTACAATAACTTTTATTTTATTCAAGTTATTAAAATTAAATTACAAAATTACAAAAAAAAATTAAACCATTTCTATTTTATCAAAGATATTAAAATTAAATTACAAAAAAAAATTACAAAAAAATTTAAATTACAAAAAAAAATTTAAATTACAAAAAAAAATCAAAGATGCCGGTGGGAACCAGTGCCACACGGGGGCGGTCGGTGGTTACGCGCTAGATTCCTCATTCTTCTAGCTTCCGGCGGGGGTCGTGGAACCTCGAGCGGAGAATCGGGTTCCTCCGGCAGTGGGTCTGGTTCTGGGTGTTGCGATGATGACCCACCTTGATAAAATAATGACCCTGGAGGTGTTTGCATAAACCACGGCAGGGGTGACTGCATTCCGTACGGCGAAGGAGCCTGGTAGAAAGAAGTGCTCCCCGACGGCGCCTCCTCTGATCCCACATGCGTTGTCGGCCTCACGATCGGCTGGCCAGCGGGAGTAGTCGGGAACGGACTCGAACCCGGCCATGCATTCCAACCTGGGGTGGGACTGGGAAACTGAAACATATATGGGTTAGGATGATACATATAAGGGGTAGGGGACGCACCTGGCATAAACGGTAGACGCTGTGATATCGGTGTTGTCGGTTGAACTGATGGGCCCGGTGACTGTGTAGGCGCTGTTGCTTTGGCCGGTGATCGTGTCGTGCTTGTTGTCTCATCACCCTTCTCCTTGGATTTAAAGGGGCCCGACGTTCCTTCGCTCGCGAAGTTGCCGTCGCCTCTCTTCTTCCGACAACATATACGGCTTGCCATGAATCCTAAACCATGGCATGTACTCCGGCACGCACGCTAACTTAGAAACGATGATCGGTTCTCAGATAGGTAAAAAGTCATACCGGTTCTCCCACGCCTCGATATGACTGACCAAAATCTTGGCCAATCCGGTCAGCGATCGCCGTAAGTCCACTTTGTGCTCATCATCGAGCACCTCAGGTGGCACAGGAATCGGTTGTCGGAATCCAAATTGCCGCAGAACCCGATCTGACTGGTGCATCTCCACGGTCGCGTAGGTGATCAATGGGACCTTAACGTGCCAACTGTTCGGATTTTCGAAGAACTCCTCCGAAATTACTGCCCGAATTTCCGAATCCTCGTACGGTGTCCATTGAAACTATATTAACATTACCAAAATATTAGTTATATACATAATACTAGACACTACATACGAAATACTAAATTATAATAACGAAATTCGAAACTTACTTGTGATTCCGACCGTTGGTCCAATAGGAGCCGTATATCCTCAAGCGAGTTAGGTATTCCAACATGACTCGCCGAATGGTTCCACCTAATTAAATAAACTTTTAGCATGCAATTATATTATAAATCTATGAAATAATTGTAAAATATAATATTAAATTTACCTCGTTATCAGTGGGAATGAATATGGCTGGTCGAGTCGATGACGTAAAAATGGAAATCGAAACCATGCCCATGACTGCAGTAGTGATAGGCAACCTCCGATTTTTGCTTTACTCGGCCGCGTCGCCCCGCACATCTCCCGGTACAACCTCGATAGCACGGCAGCACCCCAACTCAATTCACCGGTACCGCTCAAAATCAACAAGTTTCAGGAGCCATCTCAGGTGGACGAGGTTTCTAGAGAGGTCCGGCATCAGATAGCCTCCAATTATCTGAAGAATGTATGCCCGAGCATACCGTATTCTTTCTACTTCGGTCGAACCCTCGTTCGGCTCCGGGAATGTGTCTCGTAACCAGCCATATCAATCCGAGCTCCTTGAATTTTATCCGAATGGCACCCGTGGCTCGTAGCATACGCCCATCCAATCGGTAGATGTTGCGGACCCGGTGACTACCGACCCGGCCCACCGGTAATCCCAATCGCAAATCGCACATCTTCTAGAGTGATGGTACACTCTCCGCATGGCGAGATGGAAAGTGTGCGTCTCGGGTCTCCACCTCTCTATCAACACGCCATCAAAGCGGCTCCAACTTGAACCCCGGCCTATCATGGCCACGTGCCAAAAACCCGCTTCCCGCAGTAATTTCTCGATCAACGGCGATGGGGACCATGCATGTTGCGAATATAACATTCCAACACCCGA
The DNA here is from genome assembly GCA_025698515.1 of Gossypium sturtianum. Lineage (NCBI taxonomy): Eukaryota > Viridiplantae > Streptophyta > Magnoliopsida > Malvales > Malvaceae > Gossypium > Gossypium sturtianum. The sequence goes on along the minus strand of CM046945.1, from coordinate 20,015,916 downwards.
TCTACGTAATATTTAAAAATTATAAAATTAAAAATTAATTAAAATTGCATAATTGAAAAAAATTTAATCATATTGAAAAATTAAAATTAAAACTTACCATTTTCATTTGCTCGACGGAGATGTGGTTGTTGTCTAGGCGAAGTAATTCCCGCCATTGTAATCCGATAAAAATTTTAATAAAATTTCCAAAAAAATATATTACAAAAATTATAAAGGGCTTTTTCAGTAAATAGTAAAGGACTATTTTGAAATTTGAGCGTAAATTTCAAGGACTTTGAGAGAAAATTGAGAAAGGATTGAAGTGTGAAAAAAATAAAGGGTTGGGGGGGGTTTTATACTTTTTTTTTACCGTTGGGCCCCCAACGGTCAAAAAAAATTGGCCGTTGGGTTTTGACCGTTGCAGGGCTAAAGCGCGCCCGAGGAGGCGCGCTTTTGCATTTATTTTCCCAAAAACGCTACTGACGTGGGCGCGCGTTTTTGGAGGAAACGACCATTTTCTGTAAATATTCTTCAAACTGGCCCATTTCCGTAAATAATTCAATTTTTTGATATATATAGGGTATTTACCCCAGTAATATAGTGGGTGCAATAAAGAAGTGATAAAATGTTGGTATCATTTATTGGATAAGTGAAAAAAATTACTCTAAACGGTTATTAAGTAATGATGACGGGTGGTGTGATTTTTTTTCTTAAACTGTGATTCCTTTTTTCTATTAGTGTGTATTATTAATATAAAATTGTTTGTACCAAAAATAAAATAATAATTTGATTTTACCTTTTTTTAATGATATTTTTATAATTAAACTAACTACATTAGTACCACTGGATTCATAACATCAAATTTAACCAACCATTATATAATAATATGGATTTAATAAAAACAGCTATTAAATGTCAAAAAAAAAATTTCTTGTCTAGAATTGTACAATAATACGCATGCTCTTCTAATTTTAAATTTGAATTGCTGTATAGAGTTTAAACCGTTGGATTCAAATGGTATATAGTGGATGTAGAGCAATTATGATAATTGTTTGTCCCACCTCATTTTATTTCACTTTAGGAAATTACCATTTTATACTTGTATATATATAATTATTAAAAGGGTAAAAATATAATAACATATTATAAAAAAAATCCATATAGATCATGCTTAAATAATTTTTTTGAAGAATTATGTTTAAATACTGATTTGGTTTTAAAAATATTAAAAATATTAAAGATAAGTAATAAAAATAAAATTGAAGCAAAGTGAAGTGAAGTGGGGTAGGGATGAAAGAATCAGTGTTGAATGGAATTGGTAGTAATTTTAAAAATTATACAATCATAATGAAGCGAATGTCTTCAAATTTGTTTTATGAGAAATAAAAACAATGTATTAAGTGCAAAAAAGAAAATAAAAGAAGTGACGATTAGATAATGGCTTAAGGAGTAGCTAATCAACATTAGACAGGCAAAAGAAAAAGAATATATAGCACGCATTCACAACCCCAACTGTATTCACTATATTCTATCACTTTTTTCCACATTTACATAAAGTCCCCAAAGGTGGTCTAATTAATGGACACCTTGTTAGTTGTAAAGAAAAAGAAAAGTTGGCTAACAAGGAAAATTAAGTATAAGAATACCCCCCGAAGACCCATTATCACCCAACAATTATTAAAGAAGAAAGAAAGGAAGATCTCAAAGTATACCCTTGATTTTAAGGGCATTTAACGTTTCTTCCAGGTCCTCCATAGTAAAAATAATTGCCCCAAACTCTATTAATTCCTCCTTGAATATCATAGCAATTTGGATGATCCGCAAGGACTCGTAGATTTGACAATGGCATCAAGTTGTTATCCCAATCCACCACCTGCAAGTTCCGGAAATAAGAGGCCTTCCCAAAGCCTTGGCCGGCGAAATGACCACTGCCCATTTCGGTTGAGGTGTGGAAGCCCCCTGCCCTTGAGTTCACTACTTCTCCCCCGAATTGAACCATGCTTGCATGATCCCTTAGATGAGTAAACAAAAAGGATGGCCAGTATCCTACCAGGACCCCTGACCCGAATTCTAGCCACCAATTTCCATGCTTCGGATCCTGCTCCAAAATACATGCATTACTTGAGAGTTAATTGGTATGTAAGAAAGTATCAAGTGTTTGATGGTAAAATCAATGATTCTGTTGTTCCACAAAGTGGAGGGGTCTCTCACTGGTGAGGCCATTAAGAAGCTGTTTTTTACTTGGAAAGAATAGAATCTTATAAAGCAAAAAAGCAGTTGGGGAAATTACAGGCATTTCGAGAGGTTAACAGTGCACGCGGGGCAAAGTGCACTTCTCCACCATCAATGTAGTGCATGAATAACGCTACCCCATTTGTATAATTTTTTTTTTTTAAAATCCTATTTTTTATTTAATTTTAAAAAGCGAGTTCAAATTAATTGGGTAAATAGTAATATATATATTACCTTCCAAATCAAGAGGCTAATATCAAATTGACCGCCATTGTATGATGATGTTGGGGAGATTGCAGCTCCAATTGCTATTCTATTATTCGTTTGAACAAATCCTGAGCATAACAAATTATAGCACCCTGTCGCCTGGTATGCATCTGTCTGTCCAAACCATAATCATGCCATCTCATTAATTTCTTTCTTTTAACATTAAGAAAACATGAAACTAAGTTGTTTTTGAGTAATTCTAGTATACTTACGGTCCAATAAGTAAAGAATCTGGGATAGTTGTCCCCATATAGTTCTGGGCTCACCTGCATTTAACCAAACAAAACCTTATTCAACCCAAATGATAATGATTTATAATAGATAGATAGATAGAAATATTAAGGGAAAAAAAAAAAGTGAGAGGTAGTTGAGCTGTGATAATTGCCTTAAATGTGAACTAAATAAGCGCATAAAATTCAAAGTGTAGAAACAAATACTTGGCATCTTTAATTAATGCATTTAGTTTTAATAATGGAATGGAAAACGAAGAAACCTGCCAGCCAGCTTCAATGGTGTTGAGATCATCGCCAAAAGAACCAGAGATGACCCACATCTGTGATAAGCTAAATTCATATTGATTAGAGACACGTGGAGTCCACACATTTATGCTTGCTTTTGCTCCATAGTATTGATCGCCGCTCACATACCCAACTGCATGCTGTAATACGGACGCACTAAAATTAGTGTGAATGTCTGAACCTGTTAGCCAGGTCGGGAAGGAACCCTGAAAGCTTATTAGTGTGGATTTTCACAGCTGGGGTTCTTTATTTACCGAAGATTCCATTTTCTGATCAACTCATCATGCTAATGTTATTTTAATATAATTTCATCAAACCCTATTTTTAATGATGCCTTCAATTCATCAAATAGTATACCCTTTTGAGAACCAAAATACGTCCTTCTAAATTCCCCCTTTTTGTTTTAAAGAAATGTTATTCAGCATCTAATAATTTTTAAAAATACATTTTGTTTTGAATCCAATGATATAATCTTTTATGGTTCTGATAAGAGAACAAAATGGAGACAATTGGGAAGCACAGTTTTGCTATTCACTTTACCTACTTTAATATTTCTTTTTCTTGGTAGAAGATACTTTGAATTGCCATACCAATATTAGTGTTGTTTTTTTTTTTTTTCTTTAAATAAAAATTAAATAACAGCTTTTTAAGAGTTAAAAAACTTCATGTATCAAACAAGAATAAGAAGAAGAAGAAGAAGAAAAGAAAGAAAAAGGAATAAGAACCGAAGGATTAGTATTGAAGTTTTTGAAAGTAAAAATGAACAAGGAACCTACCTCATGGCCATTGCTAGTTGAGTCTCTTCTAACACGTCTTCTTGGTCTTTTTCTTCCAAATCTTCTAACGGAACTAGCCCTCAACATGTCTTCTTCACTTGTCCTTCTGATTGGAATTGTTCCTTCCGGACATGATTCTCCCGGCATGCTCCACAGCTGAAAATCTTCACCCCCCATCCCATTTGGGTTAACACCACTCGGTCTCTCTGGTGGATCCTGAATTCTCAAAACCAAAATGAACCAAGTGTCAAATTCTGGAATTTATTTTTATTTTAATGCATGGTAGTAAAACTTACCAATGGTTTTTGTCCTTTTAATCGAGGATGATCAAAGGCTGGTTGATGATGCAACAAAACACAATCTATAATATCACCATCTGGACTCTGCAATGCAATTAGATAAAAACAGAGCGTAAAACAGAGGAAATTGGAAACCAATGGCTAATTAAGACGACGAACAATAAGGGGTGCAAAATAAGATAAAATTGCCTGAATTGACTTGATTGGTGGCTTGTTGATCTTGTTGAGAAGTTCTCTTATTGTTTTCAACTTTTGCAACTCTACTTCTGGCCGGAAAGTTTGATTCTTTGCATGGAGACTACCGGTTTCCGAGGAACGGACGGGACAAAATGAAGAAGAAACAAGAAGAAAGAATACAAAGATGGGAATGATTGGAGGTGAGATGTTACAAGAGGAAGAAGCCATGTTTGAGGAAGTTGCTGGTGTCGGTTGTTGAATATTGGTTTCTGTTTTTGTACATTGGTGTTGTCTTCTTCTGTGATCGAAACAGCACCATTGGCTCCTAGTTGTTTTTCCCTTTGGAAATGAGGCTCCCACCAAATAATCCATCCAACACAACACCACCCTTCTAAGTAAACTTTCTTGACTTCCTCACTCTCTCGCCACCATTTCCAATGCTCTCGAAAAACACCCTACAAATGACCCCCCCCCCAAAAAAACCCCTTCTTTCTTCTTCTTCTTCTTCCTTCTACAGCTTCAAAATGTCTTCTTCTTTCTTTCTTTCTTTTTTTTTTTTTTTTTATGTACTGACACCTTGGATTGACCTTCTAAGCATTTGGCTCCTTGAAAAAAGAAAATCACACAAATGGGTAGAGTTTTCTTAAAGTTTTCCCATGTGGGGGTTGGGGATATAAATACTAAGTAGTGATGAAATCATGCTTAGGGTTTAATTATATCTCGGGGAAAAAAAGAATTTGCGGGTGGGAAGAAAGAGAGAGAGGTGAAGGGGTTGTGTTTCCAGTCTCCAATACAAAGACTGGGAACTTTAGCTTTTATGTTAATATTATAGGGAAAAAATGGGTTCAGATTTTATTGTTATTCTTTACTTTGGTTTGTGAGGACAGATAGGGATTACGCTAGATTCTGGCCTTCTGGGCGTCCAAAGTTGTTTACTTTAACCTCTTCTCTTTCTCACTTCCCTAGATGTTCCTTGTGTCAGCTACATGGTTCTTTATTTCTCTCCCAAGCTTACCCACCTTAATTTTCCTGGAATTTTTATTTTACTAATATTTATTAACATTAATTACTTTCCTAACACAAAAACAAGAAAGATAGTCATCTCTGTTGCCAATACTACAGTAATCAGCATGTGCCTTAGATGGAGGACTGCAGATTTGGTGGGTCAATTCTAGTCAGTCAAACATAAATAGCAGGAAATGAAAATCATTTTAGTTCGTGACGTATTAATACATATATATTATTAACAATTAGCAAAGAAGATTTTAAAGGGTGTCGTTTTGTGATAGGTGAAGCCAACTTAGTTAATATGTAGGCAATGGCACGCACGCGCACTTGGTTGTGGTGCACTGCTGCAGACACCCATGCAAACTTCATTCGCATGCTTTGTTTCGTTTCATTACAAAACAAGCGCCACCATCTCAATGCATGTCCCCTTCGTGTTTCTGATTTAGGGGCTCAACTTTGATTTGCTGCTGGAATGGAGCATAATTATTCTACAAACACTAAATTGAATTTAAGATACTGCTATATGCTCTCTTTTTTTGTTAATTTTTATTTTTATAGAGGAAAATTTATTCTATTGTGGGTATATAAAATAAGGACGAAATTTTTTTATCCCACAAGCAAAAATTATCCACCCAATTTACCAAATAATTAAATGTCTCAATTAAATACAAAATTTTATTATATTAATAGTAATTTAGAGGATTGGTTTGAGCTTTGAAGTGAAATTTTTTACCTAAGCTCCAACGAATATGAGTTGGACAAGGTAGCTGCTCTATCCATGAACAAAATTACTGCTATATGTTACGTACAAGGTTATATACAAGTACTAGATCCTACAATTCTACTGACTCACACAACAATTTTTTTTTTTTTTGAATTTAACACAAAAAAAAAAGACAAATATTTAGGAGTTCCTTATTATATAGGTCAACAGCAATTTAATCTCTTTTAAAATGAACATAGCAATTTAATTATAAAATCCTTACAACTTAAAAGGAGTTTAAAATTCTTTAATTGTGTATTTGGATGAAAAATTTTAATTTTTTTAGATTTTTAAAATGTTAGTTGGCTACTCAACTTCAAAAAGTTACAAAATAGTCATTAAACTATTTGAACGTTTTCATTTAAGTCATTGGGCTATTAAAATCGTTAATATATGGCATTCTTTGTTCACACCACTTGCATCAATCGAAAGCTCTCATTCCTCTTCTCTTCTATAATTTAACCCCCTTTTTTTTAATAAAACAACTTTAATTATCACGAATCTATGAACTAAAATCCAAACAACTTTCTTTTCTGATCTCCTACACTGGCTGTCGAATCAACTTAGATCTAAGGTATGTTCTTCTACTCGTTGATGGGCACTGATCCACCGTAGCCATTCACGTTATCATTTAAACCCCACATTTAACTATAAAATTATTGTTTTTCTTGCGTTTGGAAAACTCAAGTTATTTACTAGAATTATTTGATTATTTAAACTAGATTTTTCTAACCCAGCTGATGAAGCTCGAAACTAACTATTATTTCGACAAAGGCAAGCGCACCTATCGAACAGTAGTATAGCTGTGGTGAGTCCGGAATATCGTATCCTCAAGGACCAAGAGTACTAGTATTAACTATCTTTTTATTATCTAGCCTATTAATTAAGGGGATTTATTTTTAATCTAAAATTAACTAACTAATTTAACTAACTATGAACGCGATAGAGAGTAAATTGGGAGAAATACTTTTGGAAAACTTATATGAGATAGACAATACCTAAGGAAGAATCCACCTAGACTTCACTTATTACTTTTGATTCATGCGATTTATTCACTTCGCTTAATCCGTAGAAATCCCTAAATTATATTAATACCTCTCTCGAGGCTACTAACAACTGACTCTAGGTTGATTAATTGAAATCTCTTTCTAATTAAAACCCCTATTGTCGCATTAACTCGATCTATGGATTCTCTTATTAGGTTTGACCCTAATCCGCAGATTTTAAATGCGTCCTATCTCTGGGTTGCGATCAACTCCGCTTAATTGTGTTGATCTACTCTTAAACAGGGACTTTTGCTCCACTGAATAAGCACATTCGACTTGAATCAATAACATGAATTATCAAAACAAGAATAAGAACTCACAATTAAGAATAAGCACAAGTATTTATCTCATAAATCAAATAATAATAAGATTCATCTAGGTTTCATCCTCCCTCGGTATTTAGGGAGTTTAGTTCATACTAAAAGAGGGAAACATCATAAAAGAGGAAAAACAACAAAACATAAGAAAACCCAAAAACTTCTAAAGAACTTGATGGGAGATCCTCCGTCTTGATGGAGACCCTTCTCCTAAGCTGTTCCTGACGGCTGTCTTAGAATATTTTCTCCTTCTACTCGGCGTCTATTCGACGTCCTGTCAAGCTCTCCTGTTAGGTTGCCCCCTAGGGTGTTTATATAGGCTTCGTGATGCCTTTCTTGGCCCACAAGTATCCTATTCCGAATGAAACTCATCTTGATTTCGGCAGGGACACACCCGTGTGACATGCCCGTGGTGGACTCCCTTGGTTGTGGTCGATCTTGCTCGCCACACACGACCGTGTGATCTGCCCGTGGTCGATAGTTCAGGCCGTGTCTAGGTTGTTGCTCGAAACACAAGGCCGTGGGTGATAGCCCAGGCCGTGTGAGTCTCTAAGGTAGGCCTATTTTGTTCCTTTTTGGCCCGTTTCTCGTTCTTTTCGATTTCCTAAGCTCTACTGAGTATAAAACATGAAATCAAGAGATTATGAGCATTGAATTCATCAAATCTAATGAATATTCATCCAAAATTAAGCCAAGCATGGGGTTAAAATATGTGTAAATTATGGTTTATCAAATACCCCCACACTTAAGCTTTTGCTTGTCCTCAAGCAAAATTCTCAACTCACAATTAAAAATAACTTCCTCAATTCATAATCCTCATCAATAATGTCTCATCATAATTCATAGATAATTCATACATTGATAATTTAACTAGAAGAGTGCTAGAGATTCAAACAATCTAAGTCATAAATTTTTATAGCACGAAAATATAGGTGTCTCCCCTTACCTAAATAATTACCTCTAATTCAAAACCGACAAGGATTGACATCCTCACTAAGGATTCACCCAAATCACTCAAAGTGTTTAAGGTTCAAATTAAGCACTCAGAAGTCAAACATGAAAAGTTAATCTCATAGGCTTGTATGAAAATTAAATCTCAACCACTATAAAATGAGATGATACACAAATCAAAAGGTCTTTAAAAAGGGTTGTAACGGGGCTTGGGTTTAAGGTGTGGATAAAGGCTGAATTAGAGGGTTAGTATCGAGATTGAATTGATAAATTACCTAACTAGAAAAATTGGACTAATACTGATAATTACATCAATTGAAAACTGATCACTAATAACATGAGCTTCTTCTCAAAATGTAAAATTAAACGTAAGCTCAAATAACATAGAGCTAATAATAAATATACTTCGTTTTTTTTAAGAATAACCACATACAATAATAATAAGATAGAATTTAACAATTGAAATAAAGAAAATAGTTAAGCAATCGATCAAATCAAATCTCGATATAAGGGTAGTTAAGAGAAATGGTGATAACAAATACAAAGTAGGTTTTGGGTTAATATTAATGGGTGAGTCAAGAAATGGTTGATTAGGTTTCAAAGGGGTCACTAGGGGTTAATTAAACGGGTAGGCTTTTTAGTGGAATAAGTGGGTTAAAACCTAGGTGCCTTTATCATCTCAGTATATCAAATCATAGGTGTGGTCTCGACATGTATGATCGAAGCAAGTTCTAGAATAACAAATCAATGTTAACACACTCATAATTAATAAGGTGAGCAAGAAAAGAATATGCTCTAAAAGGCTCAAAATCTCACAAAAACTATGGTTTTTTTTTATGTCAACCTTGTAAATTTCAAACTTCAAAGTAATATTTAAATTTAGGAAAACAACCTAGAAATTTTAATTACAAAAAATAGATTTATCATGCTTGATTCTCTAATATCTTAAAGTTTAAATCATTAATGCACAATTAAATATGATTTAATCCAAAACATATCAATGGAAATCATAAATCAAAAGAAATTTCATTCTAACAGTGATATGAGAAAGTGGCTTGAGAGAAATACAAAATTTAGGGATTTGAGAATAATGCAAAAAAGTTAGGAACTTTTAAAATTCACCCCCCACACTTAAGATGTACATTGTCCTCAATGTACAAAAATAGATATCCACAATATAGTAAGAAAATCATAAGAGGGAGAGAAGTGAAACTTCCTGAAGTTTAGATGGAGTAAAAGAAAAGAAACGAGGGAAATTCGGGCCGAGTTGGAGGAGGAAGCGTCGGTGGTGGTGGATACTAGGGTCATGGTGCGGTGATTCCCTAGCAGGCTTTAGAACCTAAATTAAAGAAATCAAAATATAATAATATAGTTTTAGCACAAGAAAGATAAAGAGAAGGAAAATAAAGGAGAAGAGAAAAGAAAAAGAAAAACTAAATGGACTCAAATGTCCTTGGCTTGTCGAGTCGATGAAACGGCCGGCATGAACTTATGTAGATCGATCTCGTACGGGGAGACTGTGCTAGGGTCCTTTCGCTTTTTCGACATGGAGATGATGGTGGGGATGGTGAAAGAAAAAGAGTGAGGGTAAGGGGAAAGGAAAATGAAGGGAGAAGATAGTGAGAAGAGAAAGGGGTGTGGTGGCTGTGGGTTGGGAGAAGAAGAATTTGGGGAGAAAGTGAGAAGAATGAGGGGTTTTAAATAAGAGTCAGGGACCTGGTTGCTGCCCACGCCCGTGTGTTGTGGGCGTGTTAAGTCACAGGGCCATATCGCACGGCCGTGTGGTGGCTTGTTCGTTTCTCCCACGCTTGTGTAGAGGTGTCCACGCCCGTTATCTTTCTCAGTGTCGGCCACGGCCTCAAAGCACGGGCGTGTCTCATACCCGTGTGACTTTCACAGTGTCAACCACGACTGTATCGCACGGCCGTGGCTTTTATTACCGTCCGTGATTTGGGGATTTTTTCGTCCTTGGTTCGTACGATCTCTGCCACGCTAGTGTGTAAGTTCGTGATGTCCACACCGTCACGACCACGCCCGTGTGCAAGGCTGTGTGGTACGGAAAACCTGCACTTTATTAACTTGGTTAGTTTTTAGTTAGGTGCTAAAAATCAAAGTATGAAAATTTAAGGGGTTAGTGCTCGGGTTGCCTCCCGAGAAAGTGCTTGTTTAAAGTCTTAAGCTAGACTTACCTCTAATTCGCATATCTCATGGTGGGTCGAGGAGTTGACACTCCTCTCTCTTGTTATCAATTCTAGGATCACTATATAGTTTGAGTCGAGTGGCATTTACCTTAAAAGTGCCGAATGTAGGATTGGTCACCTCAACTGTTCCGTATGAGAAGACATTGAGTACCGTGAGAGGTGTTGCTCCGTTTACTTTAAACTCTGATGTGCTAATTCGAGGATCGGTTGCATCTAACAGTACCTGATCTCCAATTTTAAAGTGCTTTGCTGTTCCTATAAGCTCGTCTGGGGGTTCTCTCGGTTTTGCTTCGTATGTTCTTAGTTTCTCCTTGAAATATGTCTTCCACTCGTCTAGTTCATCGGTCTGAAGCCTTTGTTCCTCATGAATTATTTCTTTATTGGCCCGAAGTCTAGGATCTGGCTCAGTTGTGTAGTTTCGTGGTGTTTCCTGTAAAGAAGGTTGAACCAAATGGTTATTAATGGAATTTATGTTTCCACCTTGATTACTCGATGTCCTAGCCGAGTCAAGAGCCTGAAGAGTGATCGTTTCGTCACCTACATGAAGTGTGAGTTAACCTGTATCAATATCAATTTTAGTTTTGGCATTTGCTAAAAAGGGTCTTCCTAAAATTAAGGGAACATTATTATCCTCATCCATGTCTAAAACGACAAAGTCTACCGGGAATATGAATTTATCAATTTTTACTAGTACATCTTCGATTATACCCCTAGGGATTCTAATAGTTTTATCAGCTAATTGAATGCTCATCCTAGTTTGTTTGGGTTTCCCAAGACCTAGTTGTTTAAACATTTTATAAAGCATAACATTGATGCTTGCCCCTAAATCAGCTAAGGCATTATTAATAGATAAACTACCAATTAAACATGGAATTGTAAAACTCCCTGGATCTTTTAATTTTCGTGGTAGTTTATTTTGCAAAATTGCTGAGCACACTGCGTTTAGTTCCACATGTGACGCCTCATCTAATCTCCGTTTGTTCGTCAACAGTTCCTTTAAAAATTTCCTTGAATCTGGCATCTGCGAAAGAGCTTCAAAGAACGATAAGTTAATATGTAATTTCTTTAGAAGTTTAAGAAACTTACCGAATTATTCATCTGTACTGTCTTTCTTCATCGCATTGGGGTATGACACTCGAGGTTGGTACTCTGTAATTACCAGTTTTGGTTTATCATGGTTTACCTCAAACTTACCTTCCCCTACCACATTCTCTTGCCTCAGTTCTGGTTCGTCTAACCCCTCACTGTCGTGAACAGAGACGGCATGAATTTGCTCCTTTGGGTTAGTTTCAGTGTTGCTCGGCAAGCTGCCTTGTGGTCGTTCAGATATGATCTTAACAAGTTGTCCTAATTTGTTCTCAATCCCTTGAATCGATGCTTGTTGATTTTTGAGTGCTATTTCGGTGTTTTGAAAACGTGTCTCTGACACCGCGATGAATTTCGTTAGCATCTCTTCTAGGTTCGGCTTTTTCACTTACGGGTAGGGTTGCTGTTGAAAGCCTGGAGGGGGTTGTTGTCTCTGATTTCCTTGACCACCCCATGAGAAGTTTGGGTGGTTCCTCCAACCTGGATTATAATTGTTACTATAGGGGTTATTTTGAGATCTAAAATTATTACCCATATAGTTCATCTGCTCGCTTTCTACGCCAGGGTTGTAGGGTGGGTATTCTGTATTGTTCGTCCCTCCTCCATTTGTATCGCACTGCATCACTATTTGTACCTGTGAAGAACCACACAAACCATCAATTTTCTTATTAAGGAGTTCTACCTGGGTTGATAGCATGGTCACTGCGTCGAGGTTAAAAACACTGGCGGCTTTTGTCGGCTTTGTCCTTGTAACTTGCCACTGATAATTATTCAGTGACATCTCCTCTATAAACTCATAAGCCTCCTCGGGAGTCTTGTTATTTAAGGTTCCACCGGTGGCTGAATCAATCAATTGCCTAGTTGATGGGTTCACACCGTTGTAAAGGGGTTTGAACCTGTATCCACAAAGGTAACCCATGGTGAGGGAACCTTCTTAATAAATCCTTGTATCTCTCCCATGCGTCATAAAGTGTCTCTAAATCCATCTACACAAAAGAAGAGATATCATTCCTCAACTTAGCCATTTTAGCCGGCGGAAAATATTTTAACAGAAATTTTTCGGTCATTTGTTCCCATGTAGTGATTGATCCTCGTGGTAACGAGTTTAACCACTGTTTAGCTTTGTTCCTCAGCGAAAAGGGAAACAACCGAAGGCGAATGACATCATCAGAAACACCATTAAACTTGAAAGTGTCGCAAAACTCAAGAAAATTTGCCAAGTGATTATTTGGATCCTCATCCTACAAACCATTAAACTGAACAAATTGCTGGATCATCTGTATAGTGTTAGGTTTCAGTTCAAAATTATTTGCAGCAATAGTAGGTCTAACAATACTTGATTCGGTTCCTGTTAAACTAGGTTTAGCATAATCATATATAGTTCAAGGAACAGGATTTTGATTCACCGGGTTTGCGGCAACCACAGGAGGTAGCGGATTATTATCAGCCATCTCTTCGATAGTGTTGGTATCGTCCTCTTGCTCTTCTTCTATGTACTGTAGGCTTCGCCTTATTTCCCTACGATATCTGCGAACGATACCTTCTATATCACTGTCAAAAATCAAGGGTCCTGACGGGTTCCTCCTAGTCATAAACTAGAATTACCTGCCAGAAGTAAATAAAAGAAAAATTAGCAAAGTTAAAAATAAAATAAATATAAATTGAAAATAAATAAAATGGCTAAAGTAATAAAAATTTAGTTTTTCTAATATCTTAGTCCCCGGCAACGGTGCCAAAAACTTGATGAAGCTCGAAACTAACTATTATTTCGACAAAGGCAAGCGCACCTATCGAACAGTAGTATAACTGTGGTGAGTCAGGAATATCGTATCCTCAAGGACCAAGAGTACTAGTATTAACTATCTTTTTATTATCTAGCCTATTAGTTAAAGGGATTTATTTTTAATCTAAAATTAACTAACTAATTTAACTAACTATGAACGCGACAGAGAGTAAATTGGGGAAAATACTTTTGGACAACTTATATGAGATAGACAATACCTAAGGAAGAATCCACCTAAACTTCACTTATTACTTTTGATTCATGCGATTTATTCACTTTGCTTAATTAGTAGAAATCCCTAAATTATATTAATACCTCTCTCGAGGCTACTAACAACTGACTCTAGGTTGATTAATTGAAATCTCTTTCTAATTAAAACCCCTATTGTCACATTAACTCGATCTATGGATTCCCTTATTAGGTTTGACCCTAATCCAGCAGATTTTCGTCGTCCTATCTCTAGGGTTGCGATCAACTCCGCTTAATTGTGTTGATCTACTCTTAAACAGGGACTTTTGCTCCACTGAATAAGCACATTCGACTTGAATCAATAACCTGAATTATCAAAATAAGAATAAGAACTCACAATTAAGAATAAGCATAAGTATTTATCTCATAAATCAAATAATAATAAGACTCATCTAGGTTTCATCCTCAGTATTTAGGGAGTTTAGTTCATACTAAAAGAGGGAAACATCATAAAAGAGGAAAAACAACAAAACATAAGAAAACCCAAAAACTTCTAAAGAACTTGATGGGAGATCCCCCGTCTTGATGGAGATCCTTCTCCTAAGCTGTTCCCGACGGCTGTCTTAGAGTATTTTCTCCTTCTACTCGGCGTCTATTCGACGTCCTGTCGAGCTCTCCTGTTAGGTTGCCCCATAGGGTGTTTATATAGGCTTCGAGATGCCTTTCTTGGCCCACAAGTATCCTATTCCGAATGAAACTCATCTTGATTTCGGCAGGGACACACCCGTGAGACATGCCCGTGGTGGACTCCCTTGGCCGTGGTCTATCCTGCTCGCCACACACGGCCGTGTAATCTGCCCGTGGTCGATAGTTCATGCCGTGTCTAGGTTGTTGCTCGAAACACACGGCCGTGGGTGATAGCCCAGGCCGTGTGAGTCTCTAAGGTAGGCCTATTTTGTCCCTTTTTGACCCGTTTCTCGTTCTTTTCGATTTCCTAAGCTCTCCTGAGTATAAAACATGAAATCAAGAGATTAGGAGCATTGAATTCATCAAATCTAATGAATATTCATCCAAAATTAAGCCAAGCATGGGGTTAGAATATGTGTAAATTATGGTTTATCACCAGCTATGCTCAAGTTTAAAGAAGTAATTTTAAATTTATTGATTTTTTTTTAAAAAAAAAATCATTATAGAACTCAAAAGCTTCAGTCCAAAAGAAAATCAAAGCAAGGATAGACAAGTAAAATTCCAAACCAACATATATTTCCCATACACTAAACGTCCAAATCCCGAAATGGTAAGAGGAGGAGTATCCAATACAAGAAGACAATCCTAAGTAGCCTTGTTAGCCTCCAACACCCAAAATGAGATTTATTAAGCATACAGCAATCCAAAACATAAAATTAGAATTTAAACATTATCATTCAAATGAAATAAATATGGATCATGTTGATTAATAAAATAAATGGAAGGAAAAATATCTGTCATTCAAAAACATAAAATTATATAAATTCTAAATGATTACCCTTCAATCGAATTAAAATGAAATAATTATTTAGATGATTTTATTTTCTTTAACTTTTTTTCCTATATGCCAACCTTAAATCAACCAATTTGTCAATTTTAGTAGGAACATTTTTAGATACACAATTTAAAAGTAAAATAAAATATTTTCTCCCAATATGGACTATAAACATAAAATTCTTGTGATAATAAGCCATATAAAATTTTAAATGAATTAGTATATGACACAAACAGTTTACCTTGTTTAATATATAGATAGCATTTAAACTTATAGCCTTGGATAGATTAACCACAACAAAATATAATTAAATAGGTGGGTATTAAAGGGATAGTTTGCCTTTGCCCAGAATGATTCCCCTATCTATTCTGTTTATAGGGGCTCCCCTATATCTTCATCTAATTTTTCTATCTCTGTCTCTCCATTTTGTGGGATTACCCACTACCGCAACGTAATTTAATACCAACCTCTACATTGCCACCATTAAAAAGAAATCAAATATTTGAATATGATGTTTAATCTTTAAATATACATCTACATGTGATTTTTATGGTGAGTAATAGTATAAGAAAATCTCAAATTCACACACCACACATGTAAAAATTACGATTTGATCTCATATATTTAATTAATAGACCAAACTGAATGATAAACATAAAACGATTAAAAAAAATCACTTTTTATTAAATCCTAAATTTACCATAATAAATAATAAAAAAGATACAACTTGAGTTAAATCAATGTGACAATCGAAACACAAGAAACGGATAATTTGGAAATGCATCAAAAGTTGGCAAGGAAAGGATGCTAAAGAAATATTCACTTGCTTTTTTAATGGGGGAGACATCATGCACATGGATTTTTTTTTCATATATAAATAAATTTTAACTAGAAGTAATAATTAGATGAATTTGGAATAAAATTATTAGGTCGAATATATACTAGGAAATTAGCAAGCTCAAAATAATAATAATAATAATAAAGTGGTTAAAATTTAATTTTACCAAGTAGGAATGCGAATTAACAGTTGTGTTATATTAGCAATTTAGGGTTAAGGTTGTTTTTAGATTTGTATGCATGCCTTCTTCTGTATAACTAACGTAATCTTTGAAATGAAGATCAATTCTTTTTCCAAATAAATAAATAAAAAAGGGGGAGAAAGAGCTTCATCAGACATGACAGGAATCTTGTATGTGGTTAAACAGAATCAATGATCTTTCAAGAAAAAGGGATGGATTGAAGAAATTTGAAGTTAGATGAATGCATATGCATATGCATATGGATATAATATTAATTGCCTCTTTCGAGGGAGAAGATGCTGGCTGGTTTTGATGTTCTTGCTTGATTCTACCATGTGATACAATAATAATATTCACACTAAAATTCAGTGCTACCCTTTTTCATCATCTGAAAAAATAAAAGCTGAACCAAACCCAAAAGACGATCCAAATTGTCCAATTTTTTACAAATTTTAATTACCCTTGATTTGGATACTCATACTATTGATTATTGAAAGAAAAAACTTTTAAAACTTCAACCATGTGTAGTCATCATTAATAGTTTAATACGTCTTAATTTAATTGTAAATGATTTCTTTAGAAATATGCCTGGAAATGATCAACAACCATTTAAAGATATCTTTGATTATAGTAAGAAAAATATGGTAGAAAGTGTGAAGTTGAAAGACCTGGACACTAATTTTTTTTTTATTGTAAAAGAAATCAATAGCAAGAAACAATGATGGTGTCGCCATGTTGAGAAAGAAATGGGGTTTCCCTCGAGGAAAGAAGAGTGTTTAACATAAGGTCCACAATGTACAACTAAATAGGCATTTCAGAAGTGGATGCCAAAGGTCACCTTTTTCGACATTTCAGTGCCCCCTGTTTAATTGGATTGCATTGACTCAAGACTAAAAGATGCATGAATGAATGACATGTAAATCACTCCGCAACAATATTATTTATTTTTTGCCCCCTCTATGCTATATCTTCAATCTTTCATGTTTCATTTTCTTTATTGCTAAATGTACAATCCAGTCCTTATGTATTGCATATCATATTGATGTGCCAATTTCCCTTTATCTGGTGCTTTTGTCGACAGCCCATGCCCATTGCCAGATCAGTCCTCCACTCCTGCCTACTCGGCCTATGACCCATTTCTTATTTTTGCTACGGTTTCAAATTCCAGTTAAACCATATGACCACCTACTGCAATGCCTTATATTGATATTTGCCAACAATCCACGTCAACAAATTCTGTATCGATCAAAGTTCAAATTTTAGGCCTATTATAAACTAATTTCAATGCAATATTAATTTTCTTATACCTGTATCTTGCAAGTTCACTTCGTGTACCATTGATCTTGCTTGATAATATCTTTGACAAGAGTTTCTTTGTGAGCTAAAATCTTGTGAGTTCTCAACCTCGCGAGCACACACAATGGAAATCAAACCCCAGACATGAATATAATACTTGTCACTTGTACATCACTGTTATCTATTATTATTTTAGGGAAAAGACATCAATAAGTCAACTGAATTTCAAAGAGTGTAGTGTGACTTATCAAAAAGGACTAACGGCACCACTTAATAAGACCCTCAAGGACTAAGGAATATGATTCTCTCTTTCTCTTTACATTCTCGCTCTAAATTATCTTCCTTCCCTCTCACATAATCCTACCTTCCAAGTAATCCAAATATTGATAATTCATAATCCTACCCTCCGAGTGAACTATAATAATTCCAACTTTATTATCAATAAAATTAAATAAGTAAAAAATATTATTTTCTATGGTAAAATTATGAATTTGAAATCCAAATAAAAAAAAAAGTATTATTTTTACATCTCTAACTTTTATTATTATTTTATCTACATCTTTTGAGCTTGTTTAAAATTTTTACTATATTTTCCTTATCATAGTTCTAATTCTAAAACAAATATTTCTTTTTTAATACTAACCAAATCCTTATATTAATTTTATTCGAAATGCCAAAAAAAAAACCAAAGGTGAACTTTTTAAGGGGAAAGAAATGTGAAAACCTCGAAAAAGGAGTTAATGAGAATGGAATGTTAGCAGAGAACGTAAGGTTTAAGTCCACAAACTTAGTGCGCACTTGGCTGACTAAAATGTTGTCTTCAAGGAAAATAAGGGAGCTTTTTAATGATGAATTTGTTGTATTTTCTTTTTTACTTAGATATTATAAAATATAATTTATTTATTTATTTAAATAATATGCATTTGAAATTATTAATAAAAATAATATAAAATAAAATTTTTTAATAAATTTAACATCAAGTTATCATTATTCATGATGATTTGAGATCTAAAATAATTTTCGATATTTCAGATCTTGAAATAACATGTCAAATATCAATCTAATAAAAAAAATTTATCACCTCCAATATTATTTTGATAAATAATTTGTCACCATATTTTAATGAACATATTCTTGCAACTCAAGTCGTAATGGTTTTGACATAGTTTTATATTCGATCCCACCTCTATAGGGTAGGTAGGATTATAAGATACGGGCTTAAAACAAAAATAATTATTTTATTAACAATGATTTACAAAATAAAACATCTTAAGGTTAGAATTATATAAAAAAATTAATCAAAAAGTATAAAATTTATCTTATTTTGTTCATTAGTAGGATGGAAAAGATTTTTTATTAAATAAAATTTTAAAGGAAGAATATTTGATGTATAAATCTCATATACCATTAACAAAAAGATTAATAAGATTATTTAAATAATAATTAATTATAAATAAATACTCAAAATCTCATACCTTAAACCTTTAAATCCAATCTCAGTTATTAATATTGATTTATAATTAATAATTATGGTTAATATTTAATAAAATTATTAACAACCAATACATCACATATTATTTGTTTTTAGATAACATCAAATTTTAAATCCCATAATTTTGTTTTGTTTTTATAGAAAAAAGAAAGAATGAGGAAGAAGAATATATACTAGAATAGCATTATTTTTATAAAAATAAAACATAGGGCATTAGAATAATAGTTACAAAGTGGAATAAAAACAATAAAGCGAATTCCACTTAGACTTTCACATAAAAAGAAGAGAATAGAATGATGAGGAAGAGTGGCAGTTGTTTAAAGCTTTTACTATATTCATTAATTCAAAACTCTCCTATCCTGTCTCCATTGCTACTGTGACTGATACCCTTCTTTTCATTCCCTCTATTTCTGTGTAGGATATTAGTTTTTTCAAAATACAAAAAAAAAAAAAAAAAAAAAAAAGTGCTCTTGAAATGGTAGAAAAGGAGGGGTTTTAAGCATGAAACACCGATGTTGAGCAATGATTTTGTCCGAGAGAGAGAGAGCAAATGGTCAGTTTTCCCTCAAGCTGAACTTAAGGTCGAAATAACACCCTCAAAAAAGGGGTTTACATATACAAACAGACACCACCCATGTCCAAATTGCTTAACAAATCAATAAAACCATAATTTGGGAGGGTGTAAAGTGTTTGGAAAAACCAAGGATTTGGGATTATAAAGTAATGCTTTGTTGGTGGTTTAGGTATGTTTGGGTCTGAAGCATGCTTGTTTAAGGCATAATATGATGGACCATCATGCAGATGATGATGTTGGTATAACAAAGTACATGATCTGAATGACAGTCTCTTCACAGGGGGAGGGGACGACCACGCAATGATATTTAATCATGCCCCATCCGTTTCATCTAAATGCACCTTGAATCATAACAGTTGTCTAAGCCTGACATGTTTCACAAATTCTTGTCAATTACATAGAGGTACGTTCTCCCATAAATGAAATTATTGAAGAGAGCAAGGGCCCAATTAATAGTTTTGCTTTGAACCGCTTGAGTTTGTTTGGACCCATGAAATCAGTGTTGGGCCTGCACTATCATATAAGATGATCCAGTTGCGAATGACCCGGCAGCCCAAGAATCTTTTCCCGTGGAGTGGTATACCCATCAAAATTAACCACCAAAGCCGTCCAATTATACACTCACCACCAAGTTGATAAGCGGTAGAGGGCACTTGAATCAAAGAGATAAGCCCTTCCTTTCTTTACTCTCACACACACAATAGTTAGAGATTTGTTCAAGTCTATGCATAGATATTAGTCTCTCGAGTTTTATGGTTAATTGCAATTAAAGATATAATTGAAATTGAAAATAATAGACGTTGCGCAGTTTGAAACTCTCCTTCATTTGTGAAGCCTTCCTCAAAGATTAATTCACTATAAATCAACAATTAATTGCTACTCAATATCCTAAAAAATATGTAAGAAAATAATCAAGTCACCCAAGTCAAAACATGTCAACGTATAAGACAAACTACATAATGTCCAGTTGCATTTAGAGCTTTTAAACAAACCCGAGCTCGAAAGCCCGCTCATGCCTATTTGAGCTCATAACAGATCTAAGCTAAAAAAAGTCTAAGCCCGAGTCCGTAAGAATCCGTGTCCAGGACCGATCTGACTTATGAACAACCATAATAGACATTAATAATTAATATAATTTTGTGATGTTACTTGAAATAAAAATAAAATATAAATAAATAATAATGATTTATTTATGGAAATGTATTCATAAGAATTACATATTTATATTAAAATTTTATTAATAGAATATGTAAATAATAATAAATTTTTATGTTAAACTATAAAATGAAATAAAATTTAAAAAACATTAATTGAATATAGAATATTTCATTTTAAGCTTAAATTACTGTTTTTTAAACTAGAAAGAAACGACTCTCTGCAGTAATATAACCTTATATGCATGAAATGGACAAATGCAGCATAATGGTAGGCTTATATTGCTGCATAGAGTCGTTTCTTTCTAGTTTTCATGTTTTTCTTATCTTTTTGTCATGTCTTTCCCCTTTACTTTAACACAAAAATTATGTTTATTTAGTTTTGTCAATTTTTAATAATATTTTTATAAATTTTAAAAAAAATTATTAAGACAAACAGTGATGGATGATAAATGTACTCCACCAATGTTGTTAATTATGTTCAGTTTTAATTAATTTAATTAAGATTAATTAATTACTAACCAAAGTATGTAAGTTAAAATAAAAGAAAAACCAAACATTTTCTTGTAATCTTCTTCATTTCACGAAATAAAGGAGAGAAAGTTAGGGTTGAAAACTTTTAAACTTTCGGCTTCAATTTGGTAACTTCAAATTAGTCTCTCTCTTTTTCTCTTCTTTTTCTTTTTTCTTTTTGTAATTTTTATGTTTTTGAGGTCGCGGGAGCTTGACTTAGCTAGTCCATGTACCAATTTGCAAAATTGTTAAAGTTTCTAAAAGTTGTCATTGATGAGTTCTTGATGAAATTGGTATTAAATGGTTAGATTTTAAGCTTAGATATGAAAAATGACTAATTTGTAAAGTGAAAATTATTAGTTTTGAACATAGGGACTAAAGTGTAAATATTTCAAAATTGGTATGAAATTTCTATAATTATAGATAGTAGTGGGCCTTAAAAGGATGTAATTGAGATCGATTTCAAAACTGAAGCTCAAATTTGAAAGATATGACAATTTCGATTTTAGGGACTAAATTGAATAAAATAAAAAATTTTAGGGAGTATTCGAATAATAAAATTGAGCTGATATATGCATATAATAAGATGGTATAATATGTGTGGAATTGATAAAATGAATTGAATTATTGTTTAGATCGGGATTTAAACCAAACCGGATAATTGGGGAAAAAACAAAATTACTGATTAATCCTTGCAATTCAACTTGTCTACTAATTTAATCAGGTAAGTTCATATGGTGTATTGTGTTTAAATTGTTATCTATTTAAAATTGTGTGAATATGCATGTGTTTAGTTGAATTTGAATTGTTTATGATTTGGTATAAAAGGTGAGATTAGACTAAATTGTAAATAAATGAATATGAACATATCTGTTAAAATTTCCCTAATGAACTTAGTAAATGTCTTGTACACATGGATATGGATTGATTATCGATGATTAACGAGATCCAGCATTTTTTGCGAACTCGAAGATACAGGTGACACAAGTTTAGCTCGGACGAGTAACCTGATGTCATTTTAAAGGTTTAGCTAGACAGGTAACTCGACACGGATATATGTTCAGCTCAGACGATCATTTGGTATACCAAAGATATTTGTGACACAGGTTTAGCTCGGACGAGTAACCTGATGTCAATTTAAATGTTTAAACTGAATAGGTAACCTGACATGTATATATTTTTAACTCGGATGAGCAATTGATGCATCGAGGATACTTGGGACATAGGTTTAGCCTAGACTGGTAACCTGATGTTGTTTTAAAGATTTAGCCCGAACGAGTAACCTGTCATGTATATATTTTCAGCTAGGACGAACAATTGATGTTTCGAGAATACTTGGGACATAGGTTTAGCCTAAACTGGTAACTTGATGTCGTTTTAAAGGTTTAGCCCGAACGAGTAACTTGACATGTGTATATATATTAAACTTGGACGAGCAATTGGGGTTTTAAGATACTTGTGTATGATGCGAGTTTGATGTGTAAATGATTAAATGTTGAATTAAACTTGAATGTTGATTTGGAGTAATGACATGAATATATATATGTATGATTTCAATATCCCTTAATTAATCGAGATTGAAAATGTGATATTCAAATGACATAAATTAGGTTGATATATGATTGATATTGCTATGAATTCTTGATAAGCTGACCTTATCGTTGTTGTTGTGATTTGTCATGTTTAGATAATCTATGTCAAGCTAGTAGCTTATTGTGTTTGAATTGAAAGTTAAGGTAAGATTTTGTTTAAATACCTATGAACTTACTAAGCATTTGAAATGCTTACCTCATTAATTTCCCTTTCCTGTAGATTGGCAGCTTGAGGAACGTGTCGATTGGATCTACAAGAAGCATACACTATCCCATTATTAACTCGATAATCTTTCGTTCATTTTAAAGTTCGGTTACATGGAATGTACTTAAGTGTTTATATATATATATATGTTAATATAAGAATGATAGTATAGTTGGAACCTTTGGTAATGTAACACCCCTCACCCGTATTCAACGTCGGAATAGGGTTACGAGGTGTTACCGGATTTACAATACACACAATCATACAATTCGAATCATAAATCCTCAACCAATTAAATTCCATTCAAATACACTCACATTGTCCCTATTACGAGCCTACAAGGCCCAAATCATGCATTAGAAGTGGTTCGGGACTAAACTGATAACTTTGGAAACTTTTTAAACACTTAGAAAATTTTCTCAAAAACAGGGGACACATGCCCGTGTGGCCCGGCCGTGTGTCTCACACGGCCAACAGACACGCTCGTGCCACAGGCCGTGTGGACATTCGAAATGGGAGCACATGGCCGTGTCCTAGACCGTGTCCTACCCCGTGTAACTCTCTGACTTGGGTCACACGGCCAACACACATGCTCGTGTGCCTTAAAAATGGCCATACACGCCCGTGTGCTGCTGTGTGCTAGGCCGTGCCAAACCTGTAGGGTATACTAACTTATGCCACACGGCCAAGTCACACGCCCGTGTGTGAGGCCGTGTGTAGCATACTGACTTGATTTCAATTTCAACACCAGGGGACACACAACCGTGTAACATAACTGTGTGTCACACACGGCTGAGACACACGCCCGTGTCTCTGCCTGTATGGATAAAAATAGGCTATTTACCAAGCCATTTTTCCATCCAATCTTAAGCACACCTACAACAACCCAAATGACACCAAAACATGGCATAAATAGTCATTTAACATCAACTCAAACCAAGCATAATTCACCATTTCAATACCAACAATTAACATGCTCATATCACCATGTTTTGCCAATTCAAATCACATATGACCGTATTATCAAATGGCATTAAAACTCATCTAAACCAAGTTCAATTCATGATATATCAATACCATCAATCACAAGACACACAAGTACCATAATATGCTAGTAAATCTCATATAAAAAATCACCTTCTCCATTCATCAATATGGTCACATTCATTTATGCATCATTTTATTTACAACCACAAGCATACAAATCCCAGATTCAACCATTTGGTACCATCATTACCAATTTACAATCAGATGTTCACAAGCGAATATAAACCACATCACAAAAGGGCTTTTACACATATATACATATACATACCAAGATAAGCCAAATCACATGGCTATTCACAAATCAAAATACACATCATTTACAAGCCAAATCAAATGGCTAAAATCCATCATTAACAAAACATGTAGGCTATCATTAGCGAAAACAACCTATACATGCCATTATAACTGAAAGTATAAAACCATGAGTACCAAAATAGCCGATAGATAGTGTGATGATGTCTCTGACACCTTCCAACCCGAACGAGCTTCCGATATCTAAATACACAAAGAAATTAAAACAAAGTAAGCATAAAATGCTTAGTAAGTTCGCAATTCAAAGAAATAAAGCTTATAACTTCAATTTATAAGCATAATCATTTAAGTCACCCAACATGCCTTGGTCTTAGCCCAAACAACATTAGCTTTTCGATTTTAAACATCATATAATTTAGCAAATTATTACAAAACATTATAACATAAGTTTACATTACTTATGTGCATTCATATATCAAGCATATGTTTAAATATATTTCCATCATCCAAAAACTCTTACTTTTCCATGCATTCGATAGCAATTCTAATCGAAGAATTTGCCGAGCTTTACTTTTTTCTCATATCTGTTGAACCACAATTTAAGTGAGTAAAACATACTATATAACAACTCAATTTGGCCCAAAAACCTAACACATAAACATCAACCAAGTTTACCATATATTTATTCCCACACTGATCACGAACTTTCAATTTCATGAATTCAATATTCAATTGAATTTATGTACATACCTGTACCGATACATGACTATCTCTCACCATTTCATATCTTTGATATACCCGTTGAACTATTCAGAATATTTTTGGATACTCGAAAAACTAGCACACTTAGTGCCAAATAAATAGCCGAAACTGTATCAATCTCGTACACTAAGTGCCAATATATATATAGCTGAAGCTATCTCGATCACGCACACTAAGTGCAAATATATAGCCGAAGTTATCTCGATTTCGCACACTAAGTGCCCATAATTAACCGAATCATCGTCGAACACGACCGTAGTCTTGTATACACAATTTATACAATATCAAACAATTTAAAAAATATCAAAGCATTTAAAGCATAATTATAACAATGCTTATTACATACGAACTTACCTCGAACTTGTACGACGGAAAACGATCGTTTAATCGATAACTTTGTCTTTTTCTCGATCTAATTCCGTACATCATTTTTCTTAATCTATATAATCAAATTTAACTCATTTAATCATCTTTCTATTCAATTTAGTCCAAAACACTCATTAATGAAATTTTACACATTTGCCCCTAATGTTTCATAACTTTTACAATTTAGTCCTTATTTCATAAAATCACAAATTCATGAAATTCAATACTAACCCATGCTAGCCAAATTACCATTAGGTCCCTATCAGCCCATATTTTTCATTTATTTCACATTTTAACCACAAATTTTAACATTTCTCAATTTAATCCCTAATTTGCATTTTCACTAAAAATCACTTTATAAAACTTGTATAATTCACAAAAAACATTCATAATCTATCATCAAACATCAAAACACACATGTATTCATCAATGGCATCATTCAAAATCTTTAACAGTTTTGCAAATTAGTCCCTGGGCTAGCTAGACTAAGCTACAACGATCTCAAAAACATAGAAATCATAAAAAACGGATTAAAAATGCATACCTAATCAAAGAAATTAAGGTTTCCAAAACTTCAAAATCCCATGGCTGCCATTCTTTCTCAATTTCGGTTGCTAAAATGATAGTGGAAGATGATACTTAATTTGTTTTATTATTATATCCTTTAATTAACCAAATTACTAAATTAACCTTTAATAATAAACCATTTAAATCATCCATTCTATGCCCATATATGTCCACTTACTAAAAAAATGGTCTAATTACCACATAAGGACCTTAAATTTAAGGTTCTATAGCTATTAAACACCTTTAGCTAATAGAACAACACTTTTGCATTTTACGCGATTTAGTCCTTTTTATCAAATTGACCAATCAAACGATAAAATTTCTTAAAGAAATTTTCACAAAAACATATTATCATTCTATAGACATTATATTAATAATAAAATAAATAATTTGACTACAAATTTGTGGTCCCGAAACCACTGTTCTGATTTGACTAAAAACGGACTGTTACAGGTAATGTTTGAATTTAAAAATGATAAGGCTTGTTTTTATGGTATAAGATGGTAATATGTTGAAATATGATTGTGGAAAGAAAAAACGGTATAAATGGATGTATTTGGTATGTTTTGAAAGGCTTTGAGTTAGAAAAATGTTTTATATGTACCTAATGGATTAGTTTGAATGTATTAGTATTGAAATGTTAAGATTAATGGTTGAATTGTTGGTATAGTTGGAATAAAGATGATTGTAGATGTTTATATACATGTTTTGAAATAATTTGGTATGCTTTTATGCATGTATGTTTGGTCAGGCTTGAAATAGGTATCCAAAAGGGCCTAAATTGTGCCAAAAACAAAATCCATGTCGCGACGTCAAGCGATGGTCATCACGACCAGACCTGGATTTTAGGTCACGGTGTGACGAGGAAACCCATCATCACAACGAGGCAAGACAGTATGTCATGTTGCGACGAGGAACCTCCTTATGTCGTGGCGTCGTTTTAAAATTTTGAAAATGTTGCAAATTGGCCTTTATTTGATTCTGGGTTAACCTTAGAGCATATGTAAGCTTGTATAAGACCCGAGAAACGTTGTATAACATAATTATGAATTGAAATGATTATGCTTGAATATTTTATGTTTTGATTTGAATGTTATATGTTTGTAGTTGCTCCGACAATGGGTGTGACATCTCATAGCTCGAACCTGATGATCAGGTCGACGAAGGGTGTTACACATATTATCCAATTCAAGTATAATTCGACAGACACCTTTCTTCCAAGCTAATAGTAGACATTTGTAAGCACCCCATAGTTCAACTTTTAAAGTTGAGCAAACCTCAATAGGCTTAATAAATCCCTACCGCCGCTCACTATTATGATCTCTTGCCTCCCAATTAGCAGAAGCCACATTCAAATCCTCTTTCCAAGATCCATCTATAAATCAAGATTTTAATTAATTGAAAATTAATCGAAGAAAAGGGAAAATTACATATTAGTCATTGACACCTTACTTACTATCATTTTGCAAACTAAGTTCATATGGTGTAGTTATGTTTGTAAATATATTGGATGAGTTTAAATTATGAAATTATATCTTGTAACTGTATTTTGAATTTGTTATAAAATGGTACAAAAATGTGAGAAATGAATTGAATCGCAAAGAAATGAACTAACCTGTTATATTTGCTCGGATGAATGTAAAAAAGGATAAGATACAATTGGCAAGCCAATAGAGTTATTTGTGTGCTATACGGGATATGGTATGAAATGATACTGATGTACGGAGAATTCACTGTTTAAACCAAAATTCAACATTTTTTGCGGATTACCAAGTTTTGTCTTTACAAAGACCATTGTTACTGATTGTCTTTACGGAGACCTTGATGTGTTCTGGAGGAATGTAATGTCTTATGACATTTAATGCCTATGGGCTTAGCACTTTGGTGCTCAGGTGTGTATTAGTGTAACAGTCCGTTTTATACCCTAGTCGGAACAGTGGTTTCGGGACCACAAATCTGAGTCCGTATAATATTTTAATATTATATTCTGTGCCGTTGATATGTGACTAAGTATGTGGTAAATTTTTGTGAACTAATTTGTCTGTCTGTGTGTTTAATTTGAGCAAAGGATTGAATTACATTGATTTGTAAATTAGCATGCTACATGAAAAGGTGCCTATTTGCCATGACTTTAAAAGTATGGAGGATTTATATGGAAAATTTGCTTATTACCTAAGTTAGTGGACGGCACAAGTACTAAAATGGCCTTAATGCATTTGTTATATATGTTTTATTATAAGGATAATTTTGTAATTAGATTAATAATATGTTTTGTAATAAAACAAACAAATGAAAGTGGAGGTTCATCTTCATGTCTTACCACCGAAAATCAAATAAAGAAAAAGAAGAAAACCTTAAGTTAGGTTCGGCCATTTCAAGCTCAAATTAAGGTGAGTTTTGACTTCAGTTTTTGATAATTTCTACGTTTTTGCAATCGTTACATTGTCTACTACAAAGCCCATGTCTCAATTTTGTGTATTGATGATGGTTGTGTGATATGCCATTGATGTTATGTTGAGCTTTGTGATAATTTATGGTGTTAAATGAAAGATAGGTGTTAGATGAACATGTTTTGTTCTTGAAGTTTTGATGTATTTTGATAATTAGGGCTAAATTGAGAAAATGGTAATTTGAAGGACTAAATTACAAATTTGATGGAAAATATGGGCTTGTATGATATGTATGAATATTCGGCTAAGCATGTGTATGTATTAATTTTGTGAATTTGATGTTTTGAGAAAAATGGACTAAATTGATAAATTACGCAAATGTGAGGATTAAATTGCAAATAGCCTTAAATGTGTGCCCTTGGATTGAATTGAATGGGTTAGTGAATAAAAGAGTTAATTCTGAATATTTATAGATCAAGAACCGAGGAAAAAGGACTTAGACCGAGGGAAGGGGAAAGTAACCGAGTAGCCATTTCTATTTCCGATAAATCGAATTCGAGGTAAGTCATATTGCAAATAAATGTAATTGTATTGAGTTGAGCATATTCATATGCCTATTGTCGATATTAAATGCTTATGTGTTGTAATGCAAATGATTTTCGAGATAAGATCGACTTAGCGACAATGTCCGAGAAGTCTCATACGAACCTAGGAATACATAGGTACCTGTTCTGTTTTTATCATATAAGACCACGTCCGGGACGTTGGCGTTGATTTGACATTCGTGTAAGACCACGTCTGGGACGTTGGCATTGATATTATCTTATCGTGTAAGACCACGTCTGAGACGTTGGCATCGATATGAGCTTCTCGTGTAAGACCACGTCTGGGATGTTGGCATCGATATTATCTTTTCGTGTAAGACCATATGCAGGACATCGACATCATATTGATTCGTATAAGACCACATGCGGGACAAAGTGGCATCGTTATCCGAGTACACGTAAGACCTCGCCCGCGGGACGTTGGCATTGTACAACTATTACGAGCTTTACGAGTATCCTATTAGATTCCTATCGGTTCAACGGGCAATTCTGTGATACGAATGGTTAAGTGAATGATATATCCGTTTCAGGTACATTGATTTATACACTAAGTGTGTATATAAGGTAAGTTCCTATGTGATCTTACTATGATGATTATGTATATTGAAATAACATTGTGATATACGAAAGTGAGTATGAATGAGCTATGTTTATATAAGACTTTTGAATTGATGAATGTGACAAATATGGCCAAGTACATGGATCAAAGCATATATGTGATAGTTTTTTAAGTCATTAAGAAGTGCCAATGTACCTATATATATATATGCCTTTCATACTAAGTTTCTTTGAATTATGACTTACTAAGCTTTTGGAAAGCTTACTCTGTGTGTATGTTTTCTCTGTTTTATAGGTCGTTAAAGCTACTGAAGGCTCGGGACCGTCAAGGATCTTTATCACACTACTAAACTCATTTTTGGTACACTTTGGATATGTATATAGCTTGATATGGCATGTATAGGCTAGTATTTGATATGAGTTTGTTATATGAACTTAGCCATGTGATTTGGCTAGCTATGGGTTGAGAATTTGCTTGAATGTATGTGATATATGAAGTATGTTTTTGGTATGATTAGTTGATGCATGAAATGGTCAAGTTTTGATTAAGCAATAGAATGAATTATGCTTGTGATGAGATGAGTTTTAGCCTTGTAATTTGGATGGTTATTTTGGTATGATTTTGGTTGTCAAATAGGCATGAGATGTTTTGATGATTTTACTAGTAGGTATGACCCTTTGGGTGACATTTTGGCATTGCAAATGGCCTATATTGTCACACGGTTGTGGCACACGGGCCTACCTAGTGACCGTGGGGCTAAGTCAGTAGCTAGCCTATTAGCACACGGCCAAGACACACGGGCGTGTCTAGTAGTCGTGTGAGAAAGTCAGTATATGGCCCAAGAGTACACAGCCTTAGCACACGGGTGTTGGGTGGCCGTGGGTGTAAAGTCAGATTCGACCACGGCCAAGGCACACAGGCGTGTTTGGTGGCCGTGGATGTGAAGTCAGTTTTGACCACGGCTAAGGCACATGGGCGTGCTTGGTGGCCGTGGATGTGAGGTCAGATTCGACCACGGGGAGGACACGGGGGTGTCCAGCAGCCGTGGGAGGCACACGACTTGCCTACACGGGCGTGTAACCCCTGAAACTTAGAAAAGTTTTAAATTTTCGTGAGATTTTGTATGTGTTCCGATTTAGTCCCGACCTGATTTATAAGCATGTTTTAGGTCTCGTTGACCGTATTAAGGGACATTATGTTTGAGATTGATGGATGAATGTATGAACTTCTGAAAATGTTTCCGATCTGTCCGGTAACGCCTTTAACCCTAATCTGGCGACAGATACGGGTTAGGGGTGTTACATTTGGTTGGTATCAGAGCTACGGTTTAGTCGATTCTTGGACTAACGTAGCGTGTCAGAGTCTAGCTATACATGCAATATTTCTGAATTGTGATAGTGTGATGAATCTTGACGTATAAATGTGATTTCTGTATAGTAATAGATCCCGAAAGAGCCGTAGCTGACGACGTAGAAAGTAATGCGCCTGCTCCCGCGCAAGGGACAGTGCCCTCTAATCCGAGACCGACTACTAGCGGCCAAGGGGAAGAAGCTAAACAAGCTTTCTTCCAGATGATGAGTGAATGGTTCACTCAATTCGTAAAGAATAACCCGACTGTTTCACAACCCTCGCCCCCGGTTAATCCCCCTCAAACCTCAGTTGTGCCTCCGGTGATGGGTATAAATCTGTTGAACAAGCCTTCGGTAGACAAAATTCACAAATACGGGCTGAAGAATTCAGGGCTACTAATGATGATGATGCTGGAAAGGCCGAATTTTGGTTAGAAAATATGATCTGAGTATTCGATGAGATGTCTTTGACTCCGAAAGAATGCATAAAATGTGTTGTATCTTTGCTTCGAGACGCAGCTTATCAGTGGTGGAAAACTTTGATCTCTGTTGTTCCAAAGGAACGGGTGACATGGGACTTCTTTCAGATTGAGTTCCGGAAGAAATATATCAGTGAGAGATTTGCTGATCAGAAACGAAAGGAATTTCTGGAATTGAAACAAGGCCGTATGACTGTTGCAAAATATGAACGGGAGTTTGTCAGACTGAGTCAATATGCTCGGGAATGTGTATCATCTGAAGCAATAATGTGCAAAAGGTTCGAAGATGGGCTTAATGAAGACATCCGTTTATTAGTTGGGATTTTAGAGATAAAAGAGTTTGTTGTACTCGTTGATCGAGCGTGTAAAGCTGAAGCACTCAGGAAAGATAAAAAGAAAGCCGAGTCTGAAGTTAGAGATATGAGAAAGAGATTTTAGAATAGATCATTTCAGTCTACTTCAAAGAAATTTAGAGATGATCAAAGCCGTTCGAGAGGTAATATGGGATATTCAAAGAGAAATCGAGATAAATCACAAATGAGTTTCAAAGCTCCAGCAACTTCAGTGGCAAGTGTTGGGAATGTACGATCCGAGAAACCAGAGTGTAAGCATTGTGGGAAAAGACATTCGGGAAGCTGTAGAATGAATGACAGAGCTTGTTTCAGATGTGGATCACTTGATCATTTTATCCGTGATTGCCCTGAGTTCGTCGGGCCTGAGAATGTTCAAAATCTAAGATCTGATAATGCACCTGTGAGAGGTAGACCTTCGAAGAATGTAAGGAATGTTAGTGGTAGTCAGAGAACTATAAGAGAGACTATTACGAGATCCGAAGCTAGAGCCTGCCAGAGTGTATGCTATTCGAGCTCGTGAGGAAGCTTCTTCACCAGATATTATAACGGGTACTTTTACACTTTATTATACTTCTGTGATTGCATTGATAGACTCTGGTTCTATGCATTCGTATATATGCATGAATTTAGTGTTCAGTAAGACTTTACCTGTAGAGTCTACTGAGTTTGTTATAAAAGTATCGAACCCCTTAGGTAAAAGTGTCCTGGTTGGCAAAGTATGCAAGAACTGTCCATTAATGTTTCGAGATATTTGTTTCCCTGCTGATTTGATGCTTTTGCCATTTGATGAGTTTGATATCATTCTGGGTATGGACTGGTTGTTTTCGCATGATGCTATTGTGAACTGTAAAAGAAAGACTATTGATTTGAGATGTTTGAATGATGAAATTGTACGGATTGAATCTAATGATTTGAATGGTTTGCCTGCTGTAATATCTGTTTTGAAAGCTCAAAGTTATGTGAAAAAGGGTTATGAGGCATATTTTGCTTATGTGATCGATTCGAAAGTGTCTGAGAAGAAAGTCGAATCAGTGCCTATTGTCTGTGAGTTTTCTGATGTATTCCTGAAGAGTTACCGGGTTTGCCTCCGATTCGTGAAGTTGAGTTTGGTATTGAGTTGTTACCTGGTACTACACCTATATTGATAGCTCTGTATAGAATGGCACCAACAGAGTTGAAAGAGTTAAAGTCACAGTTACAAGAATTGACCGATAGAGGGTTTGCTAGACCAAGTTTCTCGCCTTGGGGTGCTTCTACATTACATTTGTGAAAAGAAAGATGGCACGATGAGAATGTGCATCGATTATCATCAGTTGAATAAGGTGACTATAGAGAACAAATATCCGTTGCCCAGGATTGACGATTTGTTCGATCAATTAAAAGGAGCTACTGTATTTTCCAAGATTGATCTGAGATCGGGATACTATCAGTTGAGAGTAAAAGACTCAGATATACCGAAAACTGCTTTCAGAATAAGGTACGGGCATTATGAGTTTCTAGTTATGCCATTTGGATTAACCAATGCTCCTGCTGTTTTTATGGATTTGATGAATAGAATTTTCAGACCGTATTTAGATCGATTTGTTGTTGTATTCATTGATGACATTTTGATTTATTCACGTGATGAGACTGAACATGCTGAGCATTTGAGAATTGTGATGCAAACTCTGAGAGAAAAGCAATTATATTCGAAATTCAGCAACTGTGAATTCTGGTTGCACGAGGTTAGTTTTTTGGGACATATTGTATCAGCATCCGATATACGTGTTTACCCGAGCAAGATTTCTGCTATATTGGATTGGATACCCCCGAAGAACGTATCTGAAGTCCGTAGTTTTCTGGGCCTAGCTGGTTATTACCGTCGATTTGTGAAAGGATTTTCAGTGATAGCTACTCCGTTGACTAGACTACTTCAGAAAGATGTTAGATTTGAATGGTCGAACAAATGCCAGAAAAGTTTTGATCGCTTGAAAACTCATACGTATGAAGCTCCAGCAGTTAGTACAACCGTAATCGGGCAAAGAATTTGTTATGTACAGTGATGCTTCATTAAACGGTCTGGGATGTGTTTTGATGCAGGAAGGCAAAGTTGTAGCTTATGCCTCGAGACAACTTAAGTCACATGAGAAGAACTATCCGACGCACGATCTCGAGCTAGCTGCGATTGTGTTTGCACTAAAGATCTGGCGCCATTATCTGTACGGTGAAAAATGTCACGTGTTTTTGGATCATAAAAGTCTGAAATATCTGATGACTCAGAAAGATTTGAACCTGTGTCAAAAAAGATGGCTAGAGCTGTTAAAAGACTATGAGCTTGTGATAGATTATCATCCGGGTAAAGCAAACGTTGTTGCTGATGCATTGAGTAGAAAATCATTGTTTGCACTATGTGCTTTGAATGTTCAGTTAGATATGTCTGATGATAGCTCTGTGATAGCTAAATTAAAAGTGAAATCATTGTTTATACAGCAAATATGTGATGCTCAGAAATCTGATAATGAGTTATTAGCAAAACGAGCTCAGTGTGATTCGAATTATGAATCTGAATTTCGAATGGTTGATGATTGCTTGAGATTTCGAGATCGTATCTGTGTTTTGAGAAATTCGGAATTGATTTAGTTGATTTTGAGTGAAGCACATAATAGTCATCTATCTGTTCATCCGGGGAGTACTAAAATGTACCATGATTTGAAGCGACACTATTGGTGGTCTGGTATGAAGCGTGATATTTTTGACTTTGTTTCAAAATGTTTAATCTGTCAACAAGTCAAAGCTAAACATCAAGTTCTGTCTGGGTTGTTACAACCGATTTTGATTCTTGAGTGGAGATGGGATAGAGTAACAATGGATTTTGTTTTTAGTTTGCCTCAGACTCCAAAAAAGAAAGATGCGATTTGGGTCATAGTTGACCGATTGACGAAATCTGCCCATTTTATTCAGGTAAGATCTGACTATTCACTTGATAGATTAGCCGAGCTTTATATTTCTGAGATTGTTAGATTGCATGGTGTGCCACTATCTATTGTGTCAGATAGGGACCCGAGGTTTACATCGAGGTTCTGGAAGAAATTGCAAGAAGCTTTAGGCACAAAACTGCATTTCAAGATGACTTTTCATCCGCAAATGGATGGTCAATCCGGCGGATTATTCAGATTCTTGAAGATATGTTAAGATGCTGTATACTTGAGTTTAATGGTTCGTGGGAACAATATTTGCCATTGATTGAATTTGCATACAATAATAGTTTTCAGTCGAGAATCAAAATGGTACCATATGAAGCTTTGTACGGTCGTAAATGTCGTGCACCTCTGTATTGGACTGAGCTCAGTGAAAGTAAGCTACATAGGGTCGATTTGGTAAAAGACTCAGAACAGAAAGTGAAATTGATTCGAGATTGTTTGAAAGCAACATCTGATCGTCAGAAGTCTTATGTGGACTTAAAACGAAAAGATATAGAATTTAAGATCGGCGACAAAGTGTTTCTGAAAGTGTCACCATGGAAGAAAGTACTTCGTTTCGGACGTAAAGGCAAGTTGAGTCCGAGATTCATCGGGCCGTATGAAATCATTGAGCGAGTTGGACCTGTTGCCTATCGATTGTTATTGCCTTCAGAGCTAGAAAAGATACATAATGTATTCCATGTCTTGATGCTCCGTAGATATCGATCTGATCCATCACATGTGATTGCCCCATCTGAAATTGAAATCTGAACTGATATGACATATGAAGAAGAACCAATCCGTATCTTAGCTCGTGAAGTAAAAGAGTTGAGAAATAAGAAAATTCCGTTAGTAAAAGTATTGTGGCATCGAAATGGTATAGAAGAGGCTACATGGGAGCCTGAAGATTCCATGAGACAGCAATATTAGACTTTGTTTAATGGTAAGATTTTCGGGGACGAAAATCCCTAAGGGGGGAGAATTGTAATAGTCCAGTTTATACCCTAGTCGGAACAGTGGTTTCGAGACCACAAATCCGAGTCCGTATAATATTTTAATATTATATTCTGTGCCTTTGATATGTGACTAAGTATGTGGTAAATTTCCGTGAACTAATTTGTCTGTCTGTGTGTTTAATTTGAGCAAAGGATTGAATTGCATTGATTTGTAAATTAGCATGCTACATGAAAAGGTGCCTATTTGCCAAGACTTTAAAAGTATGGAGGATTTATATGGCAAATTTGCTTATTACCTAAGTTAGTGGACGGCACAAGTACTAAAATGGCCTTAATGCATTTGTTATATATGTTTTATTATAAGGATAATTTTGTAATTAGATTAATAATATGTTTTGTAATAAAACAAACAAATGAAAGTGGATGTTCATCTTCATGTCTTACCACCGAAAATCAAATAAAGAAAAAGAAGAAAACCTTAAGTTAGGTTCGGCCATTTCAAGCTCAAATTAAGGTGAGTTTTGACTTCGGTTTTTGATAATTTCTACGTTTTTGCAATCGTTACATTGTCTACTACGAAGCCCATGTCTCAATTTTGTGTATTGATGATGGTTGTGTGATATGCTATTGGTGTTATGTTGAGCTTTGTTATAATTTATGGTGTTAAATGAAAGATAGGTGTTAGATGAACATGCTTTGTTCTTGAAGTTTTGATGTATTTTGATAATTAGGGCTAAATTGAGAAAATGGTAATTTGAAGGACTAAATTACAAATTTGATGGAAAATATGGGCTTGTATGATATGTATGAATATTCGGCTAAGCATGTGTATGTATTAATTTTGTGAATTTGATGTTTTGAGAAAAATGGACTAAATTGATAAATTGCGCAAATGTGAGGATTAAATTGAAAATAGCCTTAAATGTGTGTCCTTGGATTGAATTGAATGGGTTAGTGAATAAAAGAGTTAATTCTGAATATTTATAGATCAAGAACCGAGGAAAAAGGACTTAGACCGAGGGAAGGGGAAAGTAACCGAGTAGCCGTTTCTATTTCCGATAAATCGAATCCGAGGTAAGTCATATTGCAAATAAATGTAATTGTATTGAGTTGAGCATATTCATATGCCTATTGTCGATATTAAATGCTTATGTGTTGTAATGCAAATGATTTCCGAGATAAGATCGACTTAGCGACAATGTCCGAGAAGTCTCGTACGAACCTAGGAATACATAGGTATCTGTTTTGTTTTTATCATATAAGACCACGTCCGGGACGTTGGCGTTGATTTGACATTCGTGTAAGACCACGTCTGGGACGTTGGCATCGATATTATCTTATCATGTAAGACCATGTCTGGGACGTTGGCATCGATATGAGCTTCTCGTGTAAGACCACGTCTGGGATGTTGGCATCGATATTATCTTTTTGTGTAAGACCATGTCTGGGACAGTGGCATCGTTATTTGAGTACACGTAAGACCTCGTCTGGGATGTTGGCATTGTACAACTATTCTGAGCTTTCTGAGTATCCTATTAGATTCCTATCGGTTCAATGGGCAATTCTGTGATACGAATGGTTAAGTGAATGATATATCCGTTTCAGGTACGTTGATTTATACACTAAGTGTGTATATAAGGTAAGTACCTATGTGATCTTACTATGATGATTATGTATATTGAAATAACATTGTGATATATGAAAGTGAGTATGAATGAGCTATGTTTATATAAGACTTTTGAATTGATGAATGTGACAAATATGGCCAAGTACATGGATCAAAGCATATATGTAATAGTTTGTTAAGTCATTAAGAAGTGCCTGTAACACCCCTAACCCGTATCCGTTGCCAGAATAGGGTTACGAGGCATTACCAACAAGTCTCAACTTTTATACAATCATATAACCACTTAAGTCATATTAACATATATTTATGTATCCGCACAACATTTACGGATTCTATCTCAAAATTCAACTGGATTTAAATCGAACACATATACATATATATATATATATATATGACATTTGATTTCATAATAATATACATACACTCACTAAACCAAAATCATATGCGGCATTATCATTATAAAACCTTGACCAAACATGCTATATACATTTATTTAAATTAGGTATAGTCGAATATACTCATACATTGAATAACCTACTAATTATCTCACAATTAACCAAATCTATTACATGAACATATAACATAAACATTACTTAATCAATTTATATGTCACTTCACACTTCCAAATATATATCCATCCTCCAATTTATAACGTAAAATACATTTCCAAAGTAACTTAGATCAAGACCGAATATACACAAACTCTTTCATACTTTTTAGCAGAATCATAAAGTAAATTATGTCCATCTCATATATTTACATCACATAACCGAAATGGTCATTCTTTAGTCTTTAATAAACTTTGCATTTTATCTGTTTAACCAAACCACATCTCAAGACTATATCATCAAGCATCTACCAAGTATATCACATACATAAGAAAAACATATTACTTTCGAAACATGTTAAAACCATAACCAACTCAACCAAATATTATTAAAGCATACTAGGCACATCTCACATATATATACCATGATCGAATTTGCATAAACTTAAGCATTATAACTAGCCATTTTCGCATGGCTTGTAATTACAACATCAAAATTAACCAAAACATAAGCTAGCCTATACATGCCATAGACTTTAAGGTTATATACAAAAGAGGTACCAAAACTTTGACGATAGTGTGATGAGCTTCGACTGTGATCCCCGAGCACGAGATGAGCACCCCAAAAGAAATCTACAATATACAAACAACCATAATCGAATAAGCTTCCACAGCTTAGTAAGATTTAAAGAATTCATATGCAAATAAGCTTATTCAAATTTCATAACTAATCTCATGTATATCAACCTTGTCGAATAACCAAATTTTCAAGAATAGAATTCATAGCAACTTATATTTATATAACTATGCATATATATAAATACTTTACCTATTTCCATACATTACCATCATGTATTAATAATTAGCATACTCATTTCCTACTTACCGAATTCTATACCTCCATTTCGAGTTACCATAAATTTCAAGAAAATATACATAACACAGGGTACTATATTCGATCATCCTCATAAACACCATAGCATTAGCAAATAAGATCGATTAACGAACCTCTTACCTGCTCACTAGGAAATAAGATTTAGTAACGTGTCACACACTTAGTGCCTTTACTTATCATTTCTGCACACTTGGTGCTATCTCCAGTAACGTATCGCACACTTAGTGCCGTTACTTTACATTTCCGCACACTTAGTGCCATCTCCAGTAACGTATCGCACACTTAGTGCCGTTACTTTACATTTCCGCACACTTAGTGCCATGTGTCCAGTCTCGCACACATAGTGCCCGGTTATAAGCTCGTATACATAGTACCTTTCATAAACCTGTAAGTCGTTTTAAATATATATATATCTATATAAATAACAAAAATCCAAT
Organism: Gossypium sturtianum; assembly: GCA_025698515.1. Classification (NCBI taxonomy): domain Eukaryota; kingdom Viridiplantae; phylum Streptophyta; class Magnoliopsida; order Malvales; family Malvaceae; genus Gossypium; species Gossypium sturtianum. The sequence goes on along the minus strand of CM046945.1, from coordinate 19,976,827 downwards.
CCACCACCATGCGCATAAGCGTATACATATAAACATAACTTCAGTATCTCATACCCCAAATAGAATATCATGTTCGGCCAAATCAATAGCATGTAACTGAATTACCATTAGATATATTCATGTCATAATTTAATGTTTCTCAATCCAATTGCAGCATTTATATTTAAAAATTCATCTCATGAAATCATATCCAAATTCCAAGAATTATCATATCAAGCTATTATACCCAAAATTCACTATCACATTCGGCCATGTGCCATTCTTTATATTTAACTTCATTACATAATTACATGTATAAAAGACATTCGGATTAGCTCAATTGTTTAAAATCTTACTTCGAAAGTTGACGAATTATGCTTCCCGGCTATTCGTTTAATTTTGCTTTTCCCCGATCCAATCCGGTCTCCTTTTGTTCTTGATCTAATTCCAATTTAAACTCATTCAAACTTATATTCATTCAATTTGATCCATAAACACATAATTTAGCAATTTACTAATTTACCCTTTACTTTTACAATCTATTCAGTTTAGTCCCTAATACAATACTCACGAATTACTCAAAATTAGACTACATCCTTTAGGGCCGAATGTACTTCTTGCTCTTGTAAGTCAATACAAACTATTTTTTTAGCATTTTAGTCCCTCAACTAATTATTTTAACCTTAAATTCTAATTCACTCAATTTCATCAAAAGTGCAAGAACAAAGCTTACTAATCTATCACCTATCATCAATATTTCACCATTAATCAACAAAAACATCAAGTTTCCATCAATGGCATCTCATCAAAAATACAACCAAAACACAAATTACAACATGGGCTATGTAAAGCTCCAAACAACCATCTCAAAAATGCAAGAATTATCAAAAAATCTAAAACAACACATACCTAATTTTTGCTTGGGAAGGCCGAATATGGAAGAGCTAAATTTTCTTCTTCTTCTTTAGTGGTTTCGGTGATGAGAGGAAAGAAAGATGAACATGCAATGGTGTTTCTTATTTTTTTATGTTACTATTATTTCCACTAAACTAAAAAAAATAATTTAATAATCACATAGTGGAGCATGATGCCGTCCACTCATGTAACTAATTGTATAATTGCAATTTAAATCCTCACAATGAAAAAGACAAGTTAATTTAGCCACCCGATTAAATAAAATCTATCTTTATCACCTTTTTTTCAATTTAATCCTCCCTCTTAAATTATTCACACTAACTATAAATTAAATTCACGAAATACTAGCACATGCTCAAGCATATTTATTTAACACGAAAAATAATGTAATATATATTTATAAAAATTATCCTTTTAATTCAGATTCGTGGTCCCGAAACCACCGTTCCGATTAGGGTCGTAAACGGGCTGTTACAACTCTCCCCCCTTAAGGGATTTTCATCCCCGAAAATCTTACCGTTAAATAATTGTGGGTAGCGTTCTTTCATCGATTCCTCGATTTCCCAGGTCGCTTCCTCAAACCCGTGCTTATGCCACATAACTTTAACCAACGAAATTTTCTTATTTCGCAACTCTTTCACTTCACGAGCTAAGATGCGAATCGATTCTTCCTTATAAGTCAAATCGGGTTGAATTTCTATCTCTGATGGGCTGATCACATGCGAAGGATCGGATCGGTATCGTCGAAGCATCGATACATGGAAGACATCATGAATCTTGTCCAACTCAGATGGTAACATAAGTCTATACGCAACCGACCCAACACGCTCAATAACTTCATACTGCCCAATGAATCGCGGACTCAATTTTCCTTTATGACCAAACCTAAGTATCTTTTTCCACGGCGAAACTTTCAAAAATACTCGGTCGCCCACCTGAAACTCTATATCTTTTCGTTTCAAATCCGCGTACGACTTCTGACGATCTGATGCGGCTTTCAAACTTTCTCGAATTACTTTAACTTTCTGCTCCGTCTCTCTGATTAAATCAACCCCGTGTATCTTGCCTTCACTTAGCTCGGTCCAATATAAAGGTGTACGACATTTTCGATTGTACAATGCTTCATAGGGTGCCATTTTAATACTTGATTGAAAGCTATTGTTGTACGCAAATTCAATCAAAGGTAAATATCGTTCCCACTTACCTTCAAATTCAAGAACGCAACATCTCAACATATCCTCGAGTATTTGAATAACACGCTCAGATTGACCATCTGACTGAGGGTGAAAAGCTGTACTGAAGTGTAACTTGGTACCTAAAGCATCCTGCGCAGCTTTCTTCCAAAACCGCGATGTGAACCTCGGATCTCTATCCAAACAATAGAAACAGTACTCGTGTAACCGCATTTATCTGTGATATGTATAACTCAGCTAACTTATCAAGTGAGAAATCCGTACGTACCGAAATAAAATGAGCCGATTTCGTCAATCTATCAACAATAACCCAGATTGAATCTTTCTTACTTGGCGTCAAAGGCAAACCCTATACGAAGTCCATCGTAACACGATCCCATTTCCACTCTGGTATCATAATCGGCTGAAGTAGTCCCAATGGCACTTGATGTTCAGCTTTCACTTGTTGGCATACTAAACACTTCGACACTTATTCTTAGATGTCTCGTTTCATACCATGCCACCAAAAATGCTGTTTTAAGTCGTTATACATTTTCATGCTACCTGGATGAATCGACAATCTACTATTATGAGCTTCATCACAAATCATCGAATCAATTCAGGGTTCTTTGGCACACACATCCGATTCTTGAACCGTAGACATCCTTCAGCATCTATCTGAAAATCTGAATCCGCACACGAGCCACAATGACTCATTTTTGCTTTTAAATTATTATCAACCTCTTGAGCTTCTCGAATCTGCTGTACAAACAATGGTCTCGCTTTCAATTCGACAATAATAACACCATCATCGGTCATAGCTATATCAACATTCATTGCGCGTAGAGTAAATAGTGATTTTCAGCTAAGTGCATCGGCAACCACATTAGCCTTTCCTGGGTGATAATCAATCACAAGCTCATAGTCTTTCAACAATTCTAACCATCGTCGCTGTCTCAAATTCAAATTCTTCTGAGTCATTAAATACTTAAGACTCTTATGATCCGAATAGACGTGACATTTTTCACCGAATAGATAGTGACGCCATATTTTTAAAGCAAAAACTATAGCGGCCAACTCAAGGTCGTGCGTCGGATAATTCCTCTCGCGTGGTTTCAACTGTCTCGAAGTGTAGGCTACAACTTTACCCTCCTGCATCAATACACAACCCAGCCCATTTAAGGATGCATCGCTGAAAATAACGAACTCTTTACCCGACTCTGGCTGAACAAGCACTGGAGCTTCCGTTAGTAAGGTCTTCAGTTGATCAAAACTCTTCTGACACCTTTCTGACCACTCATATTTTACGTCTTTCTGTAATAGCTTTGTCATCGGGGCTGCTATCATAGAAAATCCTTTCACGGCCGCCTATAATATCCAAAGAGTTCCAAAAACTTCGCACCTCGAAACATTCCGTGGAGGTTTCCAATCCAAAGATAGTGAGATTTTACTCGGTCAACCCGAATACCCAATGATGAAATAACATGCCCCGTGAAGTCGACTTCATTCAACCAAAACTCACATTTACTGAATTTCGCGTACAATTGCTTATCACGCAAAATCTGTAACACCAGCCTCAAATGCTCAGCATGCTCGGTTTCGTCTCGTGAACAGATCAGTATGTCGTCTATGAATACAACTACAAATCGATCTAGATACGGTCTGAATACCCGATTCATCAGATCCATGAAAATAGCAGGGGCATTAGTGAGCCCAAATGGCATCACCAAGAACTCGTAATGACCGTATCTCGTCTGAAAAGCAGTCTTTGGTATGTTCGATTCCCTAACTCGCAGCTGATCATATCTTGACCTCAGATCAATTTCTGAGAATACCAATGCTCCTTTAAGCTGATCAAATAAATCATCGATACGTGGAAACGGGTATTTGTTCTTTACGGTCACTTTATTGAGTTGTCGATAATCGATGCACATTCTCAAAGTTTCGTCCTTCTTTTTCACAAATAGAACGGGCGCACTCCAGGGAGAGAAACTCGGTCGGGCGAAACCTCTATCTGTCAATTCTTGCAACTGAGCCTTTAATTCTTTTAATTCAGTTGGTGCCATTCTATACGGAGCTATCGAAATCGGGGTTGTCCCTGGCATTAGCTCAATACCAAACTCTACCTCTCGTACAGGTGGCAATCCCGGCAATTCCTCTGGGAACACATCCGGATACTCACTAACAACCGGTACAGATTCAATCTTCTTTTCAGTTACTTTGCTATCAATCACATACGCAAGATAAGCTTCGCAACCCTTTCTCAAATACTGTTGAGCCAACATTGAAGATATCACAGCCGGTAGCCCATTCAAATCCGTAGACTCAATTCGAATTATCTCATTGTTCTGGCATCTCAAATCAATAGTCTTTCGCGTGCAATTCACTACCGCGTCGTGAACTGTTAACCAATCCATACCGAGGATAATATCAAACTCATCGAAAGGTAATAGTATCAGATCGACCGAAAAACATAAGTCTCGAACCATCAAAGGACAATTCTTGCACACTTTATCAACTAGTACACATCGACCCAGAGGGTTCGAAACCCGAATCACAAACTCAGTAGACTCAACAAGTAGAGTCTTACTGGATACTAATGTTTCACACACATATGAATGAGTTGAGTCGGGATCTATCAAAGCAGTTACACTACTATCAAAGAGAGTGAATATACCGGTAATGACGTCTGGAGATGAGGCCTCCTCTCTAGCACGGATGACATAAGCTCTAGCCAGTGCATGAGCATCTGATCTAATAGCCACATTTGTATTCCCCCTCTGAGCACCACTCCTACCACCCACAATACGAGATGGTCTACCTCTAGCTGTAGTGCTGCTCGATCTCGTACTCTGAGCAGTACCCTTTTTAGTGGTCTCCGGGCAATCCCGAATGAAATGATCCTGCGAACCACACTTATAACAAGTGCGATTAATAGATTTACCCCAGCACTCTCCGAAATGCCGTCTGCCACACTTCTGACACTCTAGTTTGCTCGATCGAGCATTGCCAACACTAGCAACTGATGTAGCCCGAGAACTCACTGGTGGTCATTCTCGTATAGAAATCCCGGTGTTAGGTTTGGATCGGCTACACATCATTTTTGAACTTCTTCGTTGCCATCTGAGAAAATTTACTCGCAGATCTCTTTCAGAAATCTTTAGCTTCAAACTCAGCTTTTCGCTTTTCTTTTCCCAGCTCTTCAGCTTTACAAGCTCGTTCAACCAGCACTACGAACTTGTTTATTTCAAGAATGCCAACCAGAAGCTTTATATCTTCATTTAGACCATCTTCGAATCTCCGGCACATGGCAGCCTCAGATGAAACACATTCGCGAGTGTAGCGACTAAGTCGCACAAACTTGCGCTCGTATTCGGATACGATCATACGACCCTACTTGAGCTCGAGAAATTCTTTACATTTAGAGTCTATGAAGCGTTGTCTTATGTATTTCTTACGGAATTCCGTCTGAAAGAAGTCCCAGGTAACTCTCTCCTTCGGAACAACTGATACAAGAGTATTCCACCAGTAGTAGGCAGAATCCCGTAACAATGATATAGCATACTTCAGACACTCATCGGGTGTGCAAGATAGCTCATCGAAAACACGAACAGTATTATCGAGTCAAAATTCAGCTCGCTCTGCATCATCATCATCCTTAGCTCTAAATTCTTGAGCTCCGTGTTTTCTAATGTGATCAACTGGAAGCTTGCTTACTCTCTCAGGATTTACAATCGAGGGTACCACCGGTATTACAGGGGGAGTATTTAGATTCAGGGGCGGTTGAACAGCCGGATTGGTTCGTATGTACTGACTGAACCAATCATTCATCATGATATAGAAGACTTGTTTAACCCCCTCTTCAGGGTTACTCGCAGCTGGTCGAGATTCCTCCGGCGTGGTCCCTTGCGCGGGAGCAGGCGCCACGCTCTCGACATCATCTGCTATCGCTCGCTCGGGATCAGGATCCATTACTATATGAAAGAAATAAACACATTTCACTTTCAGAAGTCATCATACTATCACATTATAAAATATGGCATGTATGGCTAGACACTCACGCACTACGTTAGTCCGAGAACCGACTAAACTATAGCTCTGATACCAATCAAATGTAACACCCCTAACCCGTATCCATTGCCAGAATAGGGTTACGAGGCATTACCAAAAAGCCTCAACTTTTATACAATCATATAACCACTTAAGTCATATTAAAATATATTTATGTATCCGCACAGCATTGACGGATTCTATCTCAAAATTCAACTGGATTTAAATCGAACACATATACATATATATATATATATATATATATATGACATTTGATTTCATAATAATATACATACACTCACTAAACCAAAATCATATGCGGTATTATCATTATAAAACCTTGACCAAACATGCTATATACATTTATTTAAATTAAGTATAGTCGAATATACTCATACATTGAATAACCTACTAATTATCTCACAATTAACCAAATCTATTACATGAACATATAACATAAACATTAGTTAATCAATTTATATGTCACTTCACACTTCCAAATATATATATCCATCCTCCAATTTATAACGTAAAATACATTTTCAAAGTAACTTAGATCAAGACCGAATATACACAAACTCTTTCATACTTTTTAGCAAAATCATAAAGTAAATTATGACCATCTCATATATTTACATCACATAACCGAAATGGTCATTCTTTAGTCTTTAATAAACTTTGCATTTCATCTGTTTAACCAAACCACATCTCAAGACTATATCATCAAGCATCTACCAAGTATATCACATACATAAGAAAAACATATTACTTTCGAAACATGTTAAAACCATAACCAACTCAACCAAATATTAGTAAAGCATACTAGGCACATCTCACATATATATACCATGATCGAATTTGCATAAACTTAAGCATTATAACTAGCCATTTTCGCATGGCTTGTAATTACAACATCAAAATTAACCAAAATATAAGCTAGCCTATACATGCCATAGACTTTAAGGTTATATACAAAAGAGGTACCAAAACTTTGATGATAGTGTGATGAGCTTCGACTGTGATCCCTTTGCACGAGATGAGCACCCCAAAAGAAATCTACAATATACAAACAACCATAATCGAATAAGCTTCCACAAACAGTAAGATTTAAAGAATTCATATGCAAATAAGCTTATTCAAATTTCATAACTAATCTCATGTATATCAACCTTGCCGAATAACCAAATTTTCAAGAATAGAATTCATAGCAACTTATATTTATATAACTATGCATATATATAAATACTTTACCTATTTCCATACATTACCATCATGTATTAATAATTAGCATACTCATTTCCTACTTACCGAATTCTATACCTCCATTTCGAGTTACCATAAATTTCAAGAAAATATACATAACACAGGGTACTATATTCGATCATCCTCATAAACACCACAACATTAGCAAATAAGATCGATTAACGAACCTCTTACCTACTCACTAGGAAATAAGATTTAGTAACGTGTCACACACTTAGTGCCGTTACTTATCATTTCTGCACACTTGGTGCTATCTCCAGTAACGTATCGCACACTTAGTGCCATTACTTTACATTTCTGCACACTTAGTGCCATCTCCAGTAACGTATCGCACACTTAGTGCCGTTACTTTACATTTCTGCACACTTAGTGCCATGTGTCCGGTCTCGCACACATAGTGCCCGATTATAAGCTCGTATACATAGTACCTTTCATAAACCTGTAAGTCATTTTAAATATATATATATATCTATATAAATAACCAAAACCCGATCCACCACCATGCGCATAAGCGTATACATATAAACATAACTTCAGTATCTCATACCCCAAATAGAATATCATGTTCGGCCAAATCAATAGCATGTAACTGAATTACCATTAGATATATTCATGTCATAATTTAATGTTTCTCAATCCAATTGCAGCATTTATATTTAAAAATTCATCTCATGAAATCATATCCAAATTCCAACAATTATCATATCAAGCTATTATACCCAAAATTCACTATCACATTCGGCCATGTGCCATTCTTTATATTTAACTTCATTACATAATTACATGTATAAAAGACATTTGGATTAGCTCAACTGTTTAAAATCTTACTTCAAAAGTTGATGAATTACGCTTCCCGGCTATTCGTTTAATTTTGCTTTTCCCCGATCTAATCCGGTCTCTTTTTGTTCTTGATCTAAATAATTCCAATTTAAACTCATTCAAACTTATATTCATTCAATTTGATCCATAAACACATAATTTAGCAATTTACTAATTTACTCCTTACTTTTACAATCTATTCAGTTTAGTCCCTAATACAATACTCACGAATTACTCAAAATTAGACTAACATCCTTTAGGGCCAAATGTACTTCTTGCTCATGTAAGTCCATACAAACTATTTTTTTAGCATTTTAGTCCCTCAACTAATTATTTTAACCTTAAATTCTAATTCACTCAATTTCATCAAAAGTGCAAGAACAAAGCTTACTAATCTATCACCTATCATCAATATTTCACCATTAATCAACAAAAACATCAAGTTTCCATCAATGGCATCTCATCAAAAATACAACCAAAACACAAATTACAACATGGGCTATGTAAAGCTCCAAACAACCATCTCAAAAATGCAAGAATTATCAAAAAATCTAAAACAACACATACCTAATTTTTTCTTGGGAAGGCCGAATATGGAAGAGCTAAATTTTCTTCTTCTTCTTTAGTGGTTTCGGTGATGAGAGGAAAGAAAGATGAACATGCAATGGTGTTTCTTATTTTTTTATGTTATTATTATTTCCACTAAACTAAAAAAAACAATTTAATAATCACATAGTGGAGCATGATGCCGTCCACTCATGTAACTAATTGTATAATTGCAATTTAAATCCTCACAATGAAAAAGACAAATTAATTTAGCCACCTGATTAAATAAAAGCTATCTTTATCACATTTTTTTTCAATTTAATCCTCCCTCTTAAATTATTCACACCAACTATAAATTAAATTCACGAAATACTAGCACATGCTCAAGCATATTTATTTAACACGAAAAATAATATAATATATATTTATAAAAATTATCCTTTTAATTCGGATTCGTGGTCTCGAAACCACCATTTCGATTAGGGTCGTAAACGGGCTGTTACAGTGCCAATGTACCTATGTATATATATGCCTTTCATACTAAGTTTGTTTGTACTATGACTTACTAAGCTTTTGGAAAGCTTACTCTCTGTGTATGTTTTCTCTGTTTTATAGGTCGTTAAAGCTACTGAAGGCTCGGGACCATCAAGGATCGTCATCACTCTACTAAACTCATTTTTGGTACACTTTGGATATGTATATAGCTTGATATGGCATGTATTGGCTAGTATTTGATATGAGTATGTTATATGAACTTAGCCATGTGATTTGGCTAGCTATGGGTTGAGAATTTGCTTGAATGTATGTGATATATGAAGTATGTTTTTGGTATGATTAGTTGATGCATGAAATGTTCAAGTTTTGATTAAGCAAAGGAATGAATTATGCTTGTGATGAGATGAGTTTTAGCCTTGTAATTTGGATGGTTATTTTGGTATGATTTTGGTTGTCAAATAGGAATGAGATGTCTTGATGATTTTACTAGTAGGTATGACCCTTTGGGTGACATTTTGGCCTTACAAATGGCCTATATTGTCACACGGTTGTGGCAGACGGTGTAACGACACGAAATTGGGCCTAGTAGGATTGGGCCCAATGGGCCTTGAGCGTAGAAGCGTTTTAAAAATTTTAGAGAATAAGAGAACGGCATTATTTCAAGTTGGACTTATTAGGAAGGTGATTTTAGAAAGTTACGGGGTTCTATGAAGTTTCGGGTTCAAGTTGGGCTTTAGTAAAAATTTGTGTTTTAGCACTTTAAGGAGAGATAGTAAGTGGCATCAAGGCTTATGGAAATAAGAGAGCAATTTGCTTGCATAATTGAACAATTGGTAAGAAGGTTATGGCGCCACATGAAGTACCTTGAGGGAAGAGGTTCAAATCCCATTGTGTGCAAATTTTGACTATTATTTTTGCATTCTTTCCCTAAGTGTCGGCCAAGCATGTAAATAAGGCAAGGTGGACTTTTTATTTTTGGCAAGATGGCTAAGGAAAATAGGAAAGGATTAAGGTGAGGAAAGAAATCAAGAGAAAGGGGAAAGTAAGGGGAACATGTGGCCTTTTTCAAGGGAAGTGTTATGGAAGGTGTGGATGGCCAATTTTTGACCATTATGGTCATGAATGTGGACGATTTTGGGTGTAGAGGGAGGTAGCCGAATTTTCTTTGGCAATTGGTAAAAGTTTTGGTGTTGTTTTGGCCAAAAACTCCTATTTGCAACTTTTGTGTCATTTTTCTTTTCTCTCCAAATTTCCTTCTCCTTCTTGCCGAATCTTCAAGCTTTGAGTGTACATCTTTCTCCTTTGTTTGGCCGAATCACTCACCTTTTGTTCATCTCCCCTTAGATAGTCAAAACAATCTAGCACTCTTCTCTCCATCCATTCTTTTCTTTTGACCTTTTCATCAACATTTTCTCTATTCTTAATTTGACATTACCTTGTGATCAAATCATCCTCTTTTCATAGTGATTTAAGTGAGTGGCGCTACAAAGAAATTAACAATCGGTAAGTAGTAGTTCTCTCTTTATCGATAACTTTGTTTCATCCGAGTTTTTCCTTAATAATCGAGTGTTCTTCTTTCTCTCTCGTTGGGTCTGAGTTACATTCTTTTCTGTGATATGGCCATCGTTGGATTTAGGGCTTTCAACAAGGTGAAGGAGCACAAGTGATTTGTATTAACCAAATCGTTATCGTCGACTTGTCAAGCAAGTGGGGTAAGAACGTTGTTATAAGATTTATTTTGATCAAAGGTGGGATAATTGCTAATGACTCTTTCGCTCACCAAATATTGTTAGGACGGGATTTCAGTAGCCAAAGGGTAGAATCAATTTTTGGTGCACTGAGGGAGATCACATTCGTGGTGTTGAAACGGTAGAAAGCACAACTTGTAATCAAGGTGTGTAATCCTGTACCCTTCCGAATATATGTTTGAAATGGTGTGTAATCGCATGCCTCTCTGGATGTTTGTATGAAATGTTCTATGATTTGGTCGAAATACCGAAGAAAATCGGAAACCGGCATCCGAGACCACTCGGGAGTGCGTATGTTCATAGTAGTAACCATATTTTGCAAAGAAATAGTTTGGTCAGCAGCAGTGATGTGATTTTGGAAAAATCACGAAAAATAGTATAAAGGGAATTAGAAAGCGAAATAGATATCAAATTAAATCTTACTATGTCTATTTTTATATGAAAGAAACAGGGGAGGAAGAGGAATTTTATATTCTGGGATATCTTAATTTTAGTGAGACTGGTTCTGATGGACTTCGTGGTTCCCTGTTCTGTCTTGGAAAAATTAGTTAAAATTGTAAAAAGTGAATTATGAGTTATAAGTTATATGTATGGATTCCTTAGAGAACCTATTTTCAATAGAAATAAGTAGGAGCAGTATATGAAAACTGTACAGTAAGATATTTGAAATTAAGGTAAGAGAGGTCAGAATTGTTGGTCAGTGAAACAAGGGAAACTTTAAGGAATAAATTGTACTAAATGGTTAAGCCAAAAATTCTAGAAAATTTTTAGTAAGAAGATATATGAGTATAGTTTCAAGTAAAATTTACGGATCTAAATTTCGAGTTTCCTAACTCGAGTTATAGTCAATTTAGTCCGTATGACGTAAATGGACAGTTTCGATTTTTATGCCCCACATTAGTAGTTAAGTCTAGGTTGCGGAATTACAAAAATACCCTTGGAGGGTAAATTACCGAAATACCTCTGGGTTGCGAGATTACCAAATTACCCTTAGTGGGTAAGATTACCGAATTACGGAAATGCCCCTATGGGCCGATTTGTTATATTGCCTGAATGGGCCAAATTGTTATATTGCCTTAATGGGCTGATTTGTTATATTGCCTTAACGGGCCGATTTGATATATTGCCTTAACGGGCCGATTTGATATATAGCCATAATGGGCCGATTTGATATATTGCTTAATGGGCCGATCTGATATATTGCTAAATGGGCCGATCTGATATATGGCTTAATGGGCCGATTTGATATAATGCCCTAATGGGCCGATTTTGTAAAGTGTTAATGGGCCAAATTATTTGTAATAAATCTCTGAGTTATTAGTTATCGTGGTTATATTGTAAATATTATGATTTACGATGTATGTTGCATTTACATAAGTTGCATGGGATTGGGATATTGATGATCGGGGAAGTGAAATTTGGTGGCTCTGCCACATATTCTGGTGACTCTGTCACATTTTGTCTGGTGGCGAAGCCACGTATATTCTGTTATTCTGGTGGCTTGTCCACAATTCGAATTTGATATAAATGGCTAAATGCCTACAATTGGTGTGTTGGCGGGGTGGGTTGACAAAAGATCCCCACAGGTGTGTTGGATGGTACGGGTGGTGTGTAGCGGATGGATTATTAGGTTGGTTTGGGTTTGCATACATTCATACATTGCACATATATATATTCTGTTTTGTAAATAGGCTTTGGTCCAAGTGCATGTTAAATGGGCTTAAGCCCAAGATAATGCTATATGGGTTCAGGCCCAGTGGATGACAGTAAGGGGATTTCACACTGAGTTCTTGTAACTCACTCCCCCTTTTCTTAACCCTTGTAGGTAATGCTCAGTGATGTGGACTTGGGCCATGGATGACTCGGTGGAAGCCATACTTCAGAAATGGTGTTAATGAAATTTTAAATTTCTATTCCCGTTAATTTTATTATTTTGCTATTTTGGTTTAAGTTGTAATAAGGCCTCTGGAGTGTGTTTTATTATCTGCTTTATGGTTGATATACTTATTATTTTGCTTAAATTGATTAAAACGAGAATTTTTCTAAAAACTTAAATAATGGTTTTCCAAAATTGATTAATAAATGGATTTCATAATAAATTTTATAAATATTTTAACACGGAAGTTTTCACTCGAACTATCAAACGATATTTTTAAAAGTCACGGTTTTAAAGCTCACTACCTCGATTTTCAACTCATCAAACGATCTCTCAAAAATACTTGTATTTTATCTACGTTTCCGCAACGATTTCAAAATGCTTCTCCAACTCTATTTCTAAACATCACATTTTTATTTTGTTCATTTCAAATATGCTTTCGCTACTAAAAAGGTTTTTTTATTTATTACGTTTTCAAGTAGTTAACAATTGCTTAAGTGTTTTTGGTTTTAACAAAGAGGCTGTATTTCTCAAGTAAGTTCTTAAATAATCGCAAAGATGGTTTTTACTTCCATGTGACACACCAGATTTGGGCCTAACTTCTAGGCCGGGTTTGGGGTGTTACACACGGGCGTGCCTAGTGACCGTGGGGCTAAGTCAGTAGCTAGCCTATTAGCACACGGCCAAGACACACGGGCGTGTCTAGTAGTCGTGTGAGAAAGTCAGTATATGGCCTAAGAGTACACGACCTTAGCACACGGGTGCTGGGTGGCCGTGGGTGTAAAGTCAGATTCGACCACGGCCAAGGCACACGGGCGTGCTTTGTGGCCGTGGATGTGAAGTTAGTTTCGACCATGGCTAAGGCACATGGGCGTGCTTGGTGGCCGTGGATGTGAGGTTAGATTCGACCACGGGGAGGACACGGGGGTGTCCAGCAGCCGTGGGAGGCACACGGCTTGCCTACACGGGCGTGTAACCCCTGAAACTTAGAAAAGTTTTAAATTTTTGTGAGATTTCGTATGTGTTCAGGTTTAGTCCTGACCCAGTTTATAAGCATGTTTTAGGTCTCGTTGACTGTATTAAGGGACATTATGTTTGAGATTGATGAATGTTTTCGATCTGTCCGGTAATGCCTTTAACCCTAATTCGGCGACGGATACGGGTTAGGGGTGTTACAATTAGAGTTAGTGCTTGGATGAAGAATTTGATGTGTTTTGGTGGTTACCCGTGTATTTGTATCTATTTATTATAGTTCATAGGGCTAAACGGTTATGACAACAAGGTAAATGAGTGAATATTAGTATGTATTGTAATAAAAATGGAAATATAAGATTGAATGATTGAAATGATAATTTGTTTTCTGAATTGATATGTTTATATGATGATTGAATAATGTAACTGATGTATATATATTTGATGATACTGATTGAATGTCATTGAATTGTGTTTAATTGTATTGTGTAGATTGAAATTCTATAAGACTTGTATCTAGTGATCTCACCTTATTATTGTTAAATGTGAAAACAGGAAAGTTGTATAGTTGGATAATTCATTATGTTAACTGTGAATCTAGGTGAGTTTACTGTTTTAAAACCTATGAACTTACTAAGCATTCGAAATGCTTACTCTGTTTCGTTTTCTGATTCTGTAGTGGTCATTTTGTGGAGCACGTAGATCGAATCACCTTGGAGCTCACACTACCTAGCTTCTGACTTGATAGACTTTTAACGTTCTGGATTCAATTACATGACATGTATATAGGATATATTTTGCATATGTGTTTACTTTAAATGTTTATGACTTTGAACCATAAATGATGTTTGATTTTGGATGCTTACATGTTATGTTTATAAGTGTGAATGATGACATTGTGATAAGCTATAATTGAAGTATATGAGTGGCCAATTTTGAATGTGGAATGGTTGAGCTAATGTGATAAGAATGGTATAATTGAATTGGCATGGTAATGTAGTGGTTCAACGTGATGAATTGCATGGTTGATTAGGTGTGAAGTGTTTAAGTAAGTGTTGTGTTTAGATGCTAAATGAGACATGTTAAGATATCGATAGTGTACATCCGTTCATACCCTAGTCGTAATAAAGTGGTTTCGGGACTACTTAACTGAATCAGTATAATATTTTAATATTAATTTACGTGTCAATTTAATATGTGATTAAGCATGTGTTAAATTTTCGTAAGTTAATTTGTCTGTTCGTGTGTTTAATTTGAGCAGAGTATTGAATTGCATTAAATGAGAAAGTAGTATGCCATTTGTTCTTGAATTTTTGATGAATTTAGTTAATTGGGACTAAATTGAGAAAATATTATTTTTGAGGACTAATTTGCAAATTTGATGAAAAATGTGGGCTTGTATGTGATGTATATGTATTCGGCCAAACATGTGTATGGGTGGATTTTGTGAATTTGATGTTTTGTGAAAAATGGACTAAATTGATAAATTGTGCAAATGTGAGGGCTAATTTGCAAATAGCCCTAAATGTGTGTCCTTGGATTGAATTGAATGAATTAGTGAATAAAAGGGTTAATTCTAAATATGTTTAGATCAAGAACCGAGGAAAACGGATTTAGATCGCGGGAAAGCGAAAGTAACCGAGTAGCCGTTTTCATTCCGATAAACCGACTCCGAGGTAAGTCATTATGCAAATAAACGTACTTGTCTGAATTTATACTTGTTCATATGATTAATGTTGATGATAGATGCTTACGAGGGTTTATGAATATGAATTTCAAGATAAGTTTGATATAGTGACTAAGTCTGAGAAGTCCCGTATGAACCTAGGAATAGGTATCTGTTCTGCTTTATCATGTAAGACCACGTCCGGGACGTTGGCATTGATTTCAGATTTTCGTGTAAGACCACGTCTGGGGCGTTAGCCTCGTTATGATTATTACGTGTAAGACCATGTCTGGGACATCGGCATCGTATTGATTCGTGTAAGACCCTGTCAGGGATAGTGGCATCGATATCCGAGTACATGTAAGACCTCGTCTGGGACGTTGGCATTGTATTACTAGTCCAAAATTTCTGAGTATCCTACTAGATTCCTATTGGTTCAACGGGCAAGTCTGTAATACGATTCGTAAATTCGAGCTATGAACAATTATATGATCGCACATTCCGTTTCAGGTACGTTTGAGATACATATATATATACACACTAAGTGCGTATACAAGGTAAGTACCTATGTGACTTCAATTTGAAGAAATATATGACTAAATATGAGAATGTGATTTGAAATGCTAAAATGGTTATGGAAAGCTATGTATTTATATATGATTCTTGAAGTAGTGAAAGTGGCAATATAGCCAAATATATGAACCCAAGCATATATGTGATAGTTTGCTACGAAAATGAAATGTGCTTTTGTACCTATGTGTATATATGTCTTCCATACTCAGTTTATTTGTATTATGACTTACTAAGCTTCGAAAAGCTTACTTTGTGTGCATATTCTCTATTTTATAGGTCATCAAAGCTACTGAAGGCTCGGAACCGTCAAGGATCATCATCACATTACTAAACCTTTTTTGGTACACTTTGAAAATGTATATGGCTAGATATGGCATGTATAGGCTAGTCATTGGTATGAATTGTTATGTGAACTTAGCCATGTGATTTGGCTAGTTATGTTTTGGTAATATGCTTAAAGGAATGTGATATGTGAAGTTGTTTTGGTAAGATTAGTTGATATATGAAATGGTTATGATATGGTAAGTATATAGATGAATGGTGTTTGGGCATAATTGTGATTTTGTCATGCAAATTGGTATGTTGGAATTAGTTTTGAATGTAAAGATAGAATGGATATTGAATGTATTATTGTGTGATTTTATTAGTTGTCAAATATGCATGATTTGGGATTGCTATTTGGTATATTTTGGTGGTTATATGTTAATGAGATGGGATGATATATGTTGCTTGTAGGTTGACCCTTATGGGTGGCATTTTGGCCTTGTAAATGGCCTATAATGTCACACGGTTGTGGCACACGGGCGTGCCTAAGACCGTGGTTGAATTGGCAGAATGTAGCTTAAATAGCACACGGCCTCGACATGGGCGTGTCAGCTGGCCGTGGTGTACAAGTCAGTAGCTAGCTAAGAGCACACGGCCATGGCACACGGGCGTGCTTGGTGGCCGTGTTGGAAAAGTCAGTATATGGTCTGGTAGCACACGGTCATGGCACACGGACGTGCCTAGTGACCGTGTTGATATAGTCAGTATGTAAACACGGATGGACACACGGGGGTGTCTAGAAGCCGTGGAGGGCACACGGTCTCCTCCCACGGGCGTGTCTCCCCTGAAAGTTAGAAAAGTTTTTAATTTTCATGAAATTTTATATGTGTTTCAGTTTAGTCCCAACTCGGTTTATATGCATGCTTTGGGTCTTGATGACTCATCTAAGGGACACTATGATCATTAATGATGAATGTAGTGTATGAAATGTTATGTAAGTTTCTGATCTGTCTGGTAATGCTCCTAACCCTAGTCCGGCGTCGGTTACGGGTTAGGGGTGTTACATTTGGTTGGTATCAGAGCTACGGTTTAGCCGATTCTCGGACTAACGTAGCGTGTCAGAGTCTAGCTATACATGCCATATATCTGAATTATGATAGTGTGATGAATCCTGACGTATAAATGTGATTTCTGTATAGTAATGGATCCCGAAAGAGCCGTAGCTGACGACATAGAAAGTAATGCGCCTGATCCCGCGCAAGGGACAGTGCCTTCTGAATCGAGACCGGCTACTAGCGGTCAAGGGGAAGAAGCTAAACAAGCTTTCTTCCAGATGATGAGTGAGTGGTTCACTCAGTTTGTAAAGAATAACCCGACTGTTTCACAACCCCCGCCCCCGAATAATCCCCCTCAGACTACAGTTGTGCCACCGGTTATGCATCCAAATCTGTTAAATAAGCATCCGGTAGACAAGATTCGCAAGTATGGAGCTGAAGAATTCCGAGCTACCAATGATGATGATGCTGAAAAGGCTGAGTTTTGGTTAGAGAATATGATTCGGGTATTCGAAGAAATGTCTCTGACTCCGGATGAATGCATAAAGTGTGTTGTATCATTACTCCGAGATGCAGCTTATCAATGGTCGAAAACCCTAATTTCTATTGTTCCGAAAGAGTGAATTACATGGGACTTCTTTCAGAGCGAGTTTCGAAAGAAGTATATCAGTGAGAGATTCGTAGATCAGAAGTGAAAGGAATTTCTAGAACTAAAACAAGGCCGAATGACTGTTTCGGAATATGAAGGAGAGTTCATGAGACTGAGTCAGTACGCTCGAGAATGTGTATCATCTGAAGCTATAATGTGCAAAAGGTTCGAAGATGGGCTTAATGAAGACATTCATTTGTTAGTCAGAATTTTAGAGATAAAGGAGTTTGTTGTACTCGTTGACCGAGCGTACAAAGATGAGGCGCTTGGAAAAGATAAAAGAAAAGTTGAGTCAGAAGTTCGAGATATGAGAAAGAGATTTCAGAGTAAATCATTTCAGTCTAGTCCGAAAAGATTCTGAGATAATCAAAGTCGTTTCAGAGATAACGTGAGATATTCGAACAGAAATCAATCTAGACTGCAAATGAGCTCCAAAGCTCCAGCAACTTCGGTGGCAAGTGTTGGAAACGTACGATCCGAGAAACCTGAATGTAAACATTGTGGAAAAAGGTATCCGAGAAGCTGTAGATTAAATGATAGAGCTTGTTTCAGATGCGGATCACTTGATCACTTTATCCGTGATTGCCCTGAGTCGGTCGAGCCAGAGACTGTTCAGAATATGAGATCTGATAATGCACCTGTGAGAGGTAGATCCTAGAAGAACGTAAGAAATGTCAGTGGTAGTCAGAGAACTATAAGAGAAAATGTTGTAAGATCTGAAGCTAGAGCGCCTGCTAGAGCGTATGCTATTCGAGCTCGTGAGGAAGCTTCATCGCATGATGTTATAACTTGTACTTTTACTCTTTATGATACTTCTGTGATTGCTTTGATAGACCCTGGTTCGACGCATCCATATATATGTATGAATTTAGTATTCAGCAAGACTTTGCCTGTAGAGTCTACTGAGTTTACTATAAAAGTATCGAACCCCTTAGGTAAAAGTGTCCTTGTTGACAAAGTATGCAAGAACTGTCCGTTAATGTTTCGAGATATCTATTTTCCTACTGATGCCATTTGACGAGTTCGATATTATTCTGGGTATGGATTGGTTGTTTTTGCATGATGCTGTTGTGAACTGTAAAAGAAAGACTATTGATTTGAGATGTTCGAATGATGAGATTGTATGCAATTGAATCTAATGATTTGAGTGGATTGTCTCATTGTGATAACCGCTTTGAAAGCTCAAAGTTATGTGAAGAAGGGATATGAGGCATATTTTGCTTATGTGATTGATTCAAAGGTATCCGAAAAGAAAGTTGAATCAGTGCCTATTGTCTGTGAGTTTTCTGATGTGTTTTCTGAAGAGTTACCGGGTTTACCTCCGATACGTGAAGTTGAATTTGGTATTGAGTTGTTGCCTGGTACTACGCCTATTTCGATAGCTCTGTATAGAATGGAACCAACAGAATTGAAAGAGTTAAAGTCACAGTTCCAAGAGTTGACTGATAAAGGGTTCGCTAGACCGAGTTTCTCACCTTGGGGTGCTCCTGTTCTGTTTGTGAAAAAGAAAGATGGCACGATGAGAATGTGCATTGATTATCGTCAGCTGAACAAGGTGACTATAAAGAACAAATATCCGTTGCCCAGAATTGATGATTTATTTGATCAGTTAAAAAGGAGATACTGTGTTTTCCAAGATTGATCTGAGATCGGGATATTACCAGTTGAGAGTGAAAGATTCAGACATTCCAAAAACTGCATTCAGAACAAGGTACGGGCATTATGAGTTATTATTTATGCCATTTGGATTAACCAATGCTCCTACTATTTTTATGGATATGATGAACAGAATTTTCAGACCGTACCTAGATTGATTTGTTGTCGTACTCATTGACGACATTTTGATTTATTCATGAAATGAGACGGAGCATGCTAAACATCTGAGGATTGCGTTACAAACTCTGAGAGAAAAGCAATTATACGTAAAATTCAACAAATGTGAATTCTGGTTGCACGAGGTTAGTTTTCTAGGACATATTGTGTCAACTTCTGGGATTTGAGTTGATCCAAGCAAGATTTCTGCTATTTTGGATTGGAAGCCTCTAAGAAGTGTATCTGAAGTTCGTAGTTTTCTGGGTTTAGCTGGTTATTACTGTAGATTTGTAAAAGGCTTTTCAACGATAGCTACACTGTTGACCAGATTACTTCATAAGGATTTTAGATTTGAATGGTCTGATAGATGTCAGAGAAGTTTTGATCAGTTGAAAACTCTGTTAACAGAAGCTCCGGTGTTAGTACAGCCAGAATTCGACAAAGAATTTGTGATTTACAGTGATGCTTCATTAAACGGTCTGGGATGTGTTTTGATGCAGGAAGGCAAAGTTGTAGCTTATGCTTCGAGACAATTGAAGCCGCATGAAAAGAATTATCTGACGCATGACCTTGAGTTTGCTGCAATTGTGTTTGCACTTAAGATTTTGCGCCATTACCTGTATGGTGAAAAATGTCACGTATTTTCAGATCATAAAAACCTGAAATATCTAATGACTCAGAAAGATTTGAACCTGCGTCAGAGAAGATGGCTTGAGTTGTTAAAAGATTACGAGCTTGTGATAGATTATCATCCGGGTAAAGCAAATGTTGTTGCAGATGCTCTGAGTAGAAAATCGTTGTTTACATTACGAGCATTGAGTACTCAGTTGGATTTGTCTGATGAATGTTCTATGATAGCTGAATTAAAAGCAAAACCGTTGTTCTTACAACAGATATGTGATGCTCAGAAATCTAATAAAGAATTATTATTGAAACGAGCTCAGTGTGAAGTGAATTCCGAATCTGAATTTCAAATTGTTGATGATTGTTTGAGATTCCGGGATCGTATTTGTGTTCCGAGAAATCCAGAGTTAATTCAATTGATTTTGAGCAAAGCACATAACAGCCGTCTATCTGTTCATCCGAGAAGTACGAAAATGTATCAGGATTTGAAACGACACTACTGGTGGTCTGGTATGAAACGAGACATTTCTGACTTTGTTTCGAAATGTTTAGTCTGTCAGTAAGTAAAAGCCGAACATCAAGTTTCGTCTGGATTACTCCAGCCGATTCTGATTCCTGAATAGAAATGGGATAGAATAACAATGGACTTTGTTTCAGGTTTACCTCAGACTCTAAGAAAGAGAGACGCAATATGGGTCGTGGTTGATAGATTAACGAAATCTGCTCATTTCATTCCGGTAAGATCTGACTACTCACTTGACAGATTAGCCGAGCTTTATATTTCTGAGATTGTGAAATTGCATGGCGTACCGCTATCTATTGTGTCAGATAGAGATCCGAGGTTAACGTCGAGATTCTGGAAGAAATTACAAGAAGCTTTGGGCACGAAACTACATTTTAGTACAGCTTTTCATCCGCAAACAGATGGTCAATCTGAGCGGATTATTCAGATTCTCGAAGATATGTTAAGATGTTGTACACTTGAGTTTAATGGTTCGTGGGAACAATATCTGCCCTTGGTTGAGTTTGCATACAATAACAGTTTTCAGTCGAGCATCAGAATGGCACCATATGAAGCTTTGTACGGACGTAAATGTCGTATACCTCTGTATTGGACCGAGCTCAGTGAAAATAAGCTACATGGGGTCGACTTGATAAAAGACTCAGAACAGAAAGTAAAACTGATCCGAGATTGTTTGAAAACAACATCTGATCGTCAGAAGTCATATGCAGACTTGAAACGAAAAGATATAGAATTTGAGATCGGCGACAAAGTATTTCTGAAAGTGTCATCATGGAAGAAAGTGCTCCGTTTTGGACGTAAAGGCAAGTTGAGTCCGAGGTTCATCGGACCGTATGAGATCATTGAGCGAGTTGGACCTGTCGCATATCGATTGTTGTTGCCTTCTGAGCTAGAAAAGATTCATAATGTATTTCATGTCTCGATGCTCCGTAGACATCGATATGATCCGTCACATGTAATTGTCCCATCTGAAATTGAAATCCGAATTGATATGACATATGAAGAGGAACCGATCCGTATCTTAGCTCGTGAAGTAAAAGAGTTGAGAAATAAGAAAATTTTGTTAGTAAAAGTACTATGGAATCGACACGAAATAGAAGAGGCTACGTGGGAGCCTGAAGATTCAATGAGACAACAATATCCGAATCTGTTTAACGGTAAGATTTTCGGGGACGAAAATCCCTAAGGGGGGAGAATTGTAATAGTCCGGTTCATACCCTAGTTGGAACAGTGGTTTCGGGACCACGAATCTGAGTCCGTATAATATTTTAATATTAATTTCTGTGCCGTTAATATGTGATTAAGCATGTGTTAAATTTTCGTAAGTTAATTTGTCTGTTCGTGTGTTTAATTTGAGCAGAGTATTGAATTGCATTAAATGCGAAAGTAGTATGCCATTTGTTAAGTACTAAGGGGTTTTGGCTTTATAAATATGAGGACTTATGTGGCAATTAAGCCAAAAATATGTGAGTGGACGGTAACATGCTTATGTATATTGTTTTTATATGTTATTTTTATAAGTTAAAGTTATATTACATATATTATATAGATATATTATAATAAAAGAAAGCAAAGTAGTGGATTTCATTCATGCATTCATCCATCGAAATTCAAAAGAATAGAAAGAATAAAAGCTTTCAAATTTTCGGCACATACAAGCTTAAATTCAAGGTTAGATTTTGTTCCGTTTTTGATAATTTCTACGTTTTTGTAATCATTGCTTCGAAAACTATCAAACCCATGTACTAATTTTGAGTATTGATTATGTTTGTGTGAGATGCCATTGTTGATATGTTGAGTTTTGAAATGAGTTTAGTTGTTAAATGAAAGATTTGAGTTAGATGAACATACTTTGTTCTTGAATTTTTGATGAATTTAGTTAATTGGGGCTAAATTGTGAAAATATTATTTTTGAGGACTAATTTGCAAATTTGGTGAAAAATGTGGGCTTGTATGTGATGTATATGTATTCAGCCAAACATGTGTATGGGTGGATTTTGTGAATTTGATGTTTTGTGAAAAATGGACTAAATTGATAAATTGTGCAAATGTGAGGGCTAATTTGCAAATAGCCCTAAATGTGTGTCCTTGGATTGAATTGAATGAATTAGTGAGTAAAAGGGTTAATTCTGAATATGTTTAGATCAAGAACCGAGGAAAACGGATTTAGATCGCGAGAAAGCGAAAGTAACCGAGTAGCCGTTTTCATTCCGATAAATCGACTCCAAGGTAAGTCACTATGCAAATAAACGTACTTGTCTGAATTTATACTTGTTCATATGATTAATGTTGATGATAGATGCTTACGAGGGTTTATGAATATGAATTTCAAGATAAGTTTGATGTAGTGACTAAGTCCAAGAAGTCCCGTATGAACCTAGGAATAGGTATCTGCTCTGCTTTATCATGTAAGACCACGTCCGGGACATTGCGTTGATTTCAGATTTTCGTGTAAGACCACGTCTGGGATGCTGGCATCGATATAAGTTTTACGTGTAAGACCACGTCTGGGACGTTGGCCTCGTTATGATTATTACGTGTAAGACCATGTCTGGGACATCGGCATCGTATTGATTCATGTAAGACCCTGTCAGGGACAGTGGCATTGATATCCGAGTGCATGTAAGACCTCGTCTGGGACGTTGGCATTGTACTACTAGTCCAAACTTTCTGAGTATCCTACTAGATTCCTATTGGTTCAATGGGCAAGTCTGTAATACGATTCGCAAATTTGAGCTATGAACAATTATATGATCGCACATTCCGTTTCAGGTATGTTTGAGATACATATATATATATACACTAAGTGTGTATACAAGGTAAGTACCTATGTGACTTCAATTTGAAGAAATGTATGACTAAATATGAGAATGTGATTTGAAATGCTAAAATGGTTATGGAAAGCTATGTATTTATATATGATTCTTGAAGTAGTGAAAGTGGCAATATGGCCAAATATATGAACCCAAGCATATATGTGATAGTTTGCTACGAAAATGAAATGTGCTTTTGTACCTATGTGTATATATGTCTTCCATGCTCAGTTTATTTGTATTATGACTTACTAAGCTTCGAAAAGCTTATTTTGTGTGCATATTCTCTGTTTTATAGGTCGTCAAAGCTACTGAAGGCTCGGGACTGTCAAGGATCGTCATCACACTACTAAAATTTTTTTGGTACACTTTGAAAATGTATATGGCTAGATATGGCATGTATAGGCTAGTCATTGGTATGAATTGTTATGTGAACTTAGCCATGTGATTTGGCTAGTTATGTTTTGGTAATATGCTTAAAGGAATGTGATATGTGAAGTTGTTTTGGTAAGATTAGTTGATATATGAAATGGTTATGATATGGTAAGTATATAGATGAATGGTGTTTGGGCATAATTGTGATTTGGTCATGCAAATTGGTATGTTGGAATTGGTTTTGAATGTAAAGATAGAATGGATATTGAATGTATTATTGTGTGATTTTATTAGTTGTCAAATATGCATGTTTTGGGATTGCTATTTGGTATATTTTGGTGGTTATATGTGAATGAGATGGGATGATATATGTTGCTTGTAGGTTGACCCTTATGGTTGGCATTTTGGCCTTGTAAATGGCCTATAATGTCACACGGTTGTGGCACACGGGCGTGCCTAAGACCGTGGTTGAATTGGCAGAATGTAGCTTAAATAGCACACAGCCTCGATATGGGCGTGTCAGCTGGCCGTGGTGTACAAGTCAGTAGCTAGCTAAGAGCACACGGCCATGGCACACGGGCGTGCTTGGTGGCCGTGTTGGAAAAGTCAGTATATGGTCTGGTAGCACACGGACATGGCACACGGACATGCCTAGTGACCGTGTTGATATAGTCAGTATGTAAACACGGATGGACACACGGGGGTGTCTAGAAGCCGTGGAGGGCCCACGGGCGCGTCTCCCCTGAAAGTTAGAAAAGTTTTTAATTTTCATGAAATTTCATATGTGTTTCAGTTTAGTCCCAACTCGGTTTATATGCATGCTTTGGGTCTTGATGACTCATCTAAGGGACACTATGGTCGTTAATAATGAATGTAGTGTATGAAATGTTATGTAAGTTTTCGATCTGTCTGGTAATGCTCCTAACCCTAGTCCGGCGTCGGTTACGGGTTAGGTGTGTTACAGATAGAGTTTTGGTTGAATACAAGTACATTTGGTATGGTTTGAGTTGACTTTATGCATATTGAGAGTGTGTTTAAGGCACTTGATAAGGTTCCAAAATGTGATATTTTAACCTTCTGGAAAAAAGTATCAATACTATGGCTTGAAATATCAATAATTTACCAAATAAACAATATTTTAAAATGACAGAATGGAAATTTGGTGTAGATACCAATATACAGTATTGATACTTATCTTCAAAGATTGATACTTTATAAAGGTATCGATACAGATTGACTTGTGTCGAAAATTTTAAAATGGCAGAATGCCAAAACGGTATCAATACCCATTTTAGTATCGACACTTGTGTTTTTTAATTGATTTTAGAAACATTGAAGCTAAAAATGGTATCAATACCTGACCCGGGTATCGATACCTATGCTCATACTTTGAAAATTTTGTAGTTTGGTCATTTTCCATACTTGGGTCAACTTAAGAGCTTTCGTAAGCTCGATTGAGTTTCAATTTTGGTTTGTATACTGTGTTGTGAATGCATATATGATAAGAATTAAGTATTGAATAATGTGAATTGCTTCTATAATTGTGGTAGCATCCTATAGCTCGAGTCCGACGACCGGGCTGGGTGAGGGGTGTTACATTGAAACTGCTAGAGTAAAGATAGCAATCTTATTTAAATTTGCACCACATTCATTAATTAATGGACTTTGGTTTGTTATCTGCACATCCTTCCAAAAATAAACTAATTGCCCATTCCTCACACTCTATATGATGCCTTGTTTAATGCAGCTCTAATTTTTACAAAGTCCCTTCCATAATGAGGAGCCATTACGACATTATAAAGTCATAGGCACAAGTCCCTCCCATTTGTATTTGGCTCGAAGCACCTGAATCCATAAGTGATCCTCATTATGTACAAGGTGAAATCCAATTTTCATTGAAAATGACCTATTCAAGTCTCTCATCTTTTGGGTTCTGAGACCCTCATATGAACAAGGTTAACAGATTGTATCCCACAAGACCAGATTGCTTCTATGTTCTTGTGTATGTCCCCAAATAAAATTTCAAATAATCTTCTCCATCTCTTCACAAACCCCTTTATTGAGGATTGCATCGTATAAGTGGGAATAGTAGCTAAAACAACTTTTGCTAATGTCCCTCTAGTAGATAACTTTTGTCGCATCCTCTGTAAAGATATGTATAAGTATCTTTTGTGACCCATCGGTGTAATAACGGAACTCCAAGTTATTTCCTTAGATTATCCACACTTTGGAATCCCAAACGATGACTTAGAGTAGCTTGCGCATGATGAGAAACATTATTAGAAAAGTAATTTGAGTATTCTGACAATTCACCTTGTGACCCGAGCTAATACAAAACTTATCTAACACAACACTCATTAATTCCATTTGATCTTGCGACGCTTCTACAAAAAAGAACCGGATCGTCAATAAAGATTAAGTGACTAATAGCCGAACCACCTCTGTTCAACCTTATAGCCTTCCAATTCCCCTTATCAACTTTGTGCAAAATAGCTAGAGCAAGCCATGCCATACAAAGTACGAATAAATAAGGTGATAATAAGTCACTTTGACGAACCCTTTGAGATGGAAAAAATATTTTAGACAACTCCCCATTCCAATTAACTCGCATGGACACTGTTCGAATGCATTGCATAATGACTCGTTTGAATCAATCCAGAATACCCACATATTGTAAAGTATCATCTATGAAATTCCACTCCAATCTATCATATGCCTTCTCAAGATCAATCTTTATTGCAACTCATCCTTTTTTTTTTGAACTTTTGTTTCATTGAATAAATAATTTCTTGTGCTACAATAATATTATTGGTAATGTCTCCCCAAGATAAACCTAACTTGGTTTTGATGAACCCACACCGGCAAGAAGGGCTTTAGCTGATTCACTATAGTTTTCGACACAATTTTATAAAAGACAGTGCAAAGACTTATAGTTATAGGATGAAGTTGCCTCACCGTCTCTGGACAATCAAAAATTGAAATTAGGACTAACACCATTTTATTGACCCATGATGGCATTTGTTCCAAAATAAAGACTCGTTGCACAAAATCTACAACACTCTGTTGAACACAAAACCAAGTTTTTTGAAAGAAAGCTGTTGGTAACCCATCACATCCTAGAGCCTTCAACAGTTACATACTTGTGGCATCACTTTTAACCTCCTCAACAGAAACTGGGTCTTGAAGGGAAGCAAAAATCACCAATTCAAAATTCTGGAACCATCCATGAATATTATACAAAGGTATCTCCATTTCATTCCTTGTGAACAAATTAGAAAAGAAAAAGACCACATGATTTTTTAAAATAGTGGGTTTGTCCTTCCATCCTACTCCTTCAACCTTTAATTTTTGAATAAGATTCGCTCTTCGATGATGGATAGTACTGAGGTGAAAGAACCTTGTATTTCTATCGCCTTTAGTAATCTATTGAGCTCGTGATCTTTAGGCCCAGAGACTCTCTTAATCCAAAACTATATTGAGCTCATTTCGAAGCTTACCTTCAAGATCCTTCAAATAAAGTGAGTATGTCCTCTTAAGAAACCTTTCAATACCATCAATCCACGTTATTTTTCATCATTTCCTACCTTCAATATGACTAAAAACTTTCATGTTCGATCATTGTACTTTTCTAGTAAAATTAGTAATATTGGAATTAATATCTCTGCCACCAAACAAAACCTTTTTCAAGAAAGAATAAAAGTTTGGATGAGTTTGCCACACTACCAAGTAATGAAACAAAGGAGTTGGGGCACTTATGATATTGCATGGAACACTTAAAAGCAAAGGACGATGATCCGACCCTATGCGAGGAAGATGAGAAATGATCGTTTTAGGATACTAGATGAGCCATCCGCCATTACAAAGGAAATGACCTAACCTCTGTAACAAAGAATATTGACACCAAGTAAACTTAGAACCGTGATAACTAAGATCTGAAAACCTATAACAACTCGTTTTTTAGTAGTGTCGAAAATAATAGTTTCGGGACCACAAATTCGATGAGTGAGTTCGTAAATATTATTATTTAACGTGTAACACCCCAAAATTTTAATTTTTAATTTCGTGTATGTGTGACACACAATGTCTATCTGCTTCAGTGGTTATGTGTTCTGGGTGTGTGTGAGAGGTCCCAAGTTCAAGCCTTACTTGGGCAAATTTTGGTATTTTTATAAATAGAGCCTTAACCTTGTGCAAATGGCTTAAGTTTAATTGTTGGTAAGTATATATTGGAACGACCTGTTGGTCTGGTGGTTAAATGGAGTGTTGGAGGTCCTGTGTTCAATTCTTTGTGATGGCGTGGAGACAATATTTTTGCTCCAATTTCGGCTAAGAGTTGTGTTGGGGAAAAAATTTGAGTAGTTGTGTTTTAGTGGGTTAATAGGGAGTGCTTTTAGGAGATAATTGGGTAGAGGTTATCAGAAAATAATCTGATTATCTTTTTGTTGCAAAAAAGAGAGAGTAGAGTTTCGATTTTCTCTCCAATTCCCAAAACTTTTTCTGACATTTTCTTCTTCTTCTTCTTCTCCCTCCTTTGCCGATTCTTTCCCCTAGTTGCTGCCGAAATTTCCATTATTTTTTCCCCTTCCGTTTCTTTCTTTTTTTTTTCTTTCTTTTTTCCAATTGATTCGGTTGTTCATCGTTGGTTGCGCGTGTTCGGTAAGTAACGGTTTTGTCTATTAATAGTTCTTGGTTAATCTCTAAAAGGGAGATTCCTTTTTGGTGTTTAGGAGTTAATCAAGGGGTTGGTGGTTTTGAATCGACGCTGTGATTGTGCGAAGTCGTGGTTACTCAAGCGAGGTAAGGGGTTTGCTAGGTTTTTAGTCAAGTTTCTTCCGAAATTGGTTGATTAAAAATGAATTAAGTGATTAATCTGGAGATATGTTGGTCGATTTTTAGGTTCTGAGGGCTTGGGAGTGCTTACGCATCAGAAACGATACCAGGTGTGTACCCGAAACGCAGAAAATGGGATTTGGCGAAAAGCCGAAATTGGTTGCTGTCGAGAAATAAGAGAAATAAGAGAAAATGATGCGAAAAATTGTAGAGAAAGGAAATAAGGGTGTTATAAACTTGGAAATCAACATTTTGCACTAAAATAGTTTTGGCAACAACAGGTAGTCTAACTTTGAAAAATCATCAAAAATAGTGGGAATTGAGTTAGAGGTTGAATAAAATATGAAATTAAATTTTATTGAGTCTAGTTTTTCATGGAAGGAACAGTGTAAGCAATGGGCTTGTAAGTCATGAGATATAATAAATTTTGTGAGACAAGGTCAGAATGATTTCGGGTTCCCCTGTTCTGAATAAGGAAAATCATCAAAAATTGTAAAAAAGTAATTAAGGGCTTAAATTTATAAGTTTAAACAATGAGTCTATTTTCAAGAGAAACAAACAGAAACATCATCTAAATTCCATACTAAGAAATAAATAATTTTTAGTAAGGAAAGGATGAAGCTGTCAAATAGCAGAATAGGGATAAATTTAAAGATTTTACTGTACTTATTTGATAAACAATAAATTCTGAAAATTTTATGGTAGAAAGTTATTTGATTATAGTTTTAAAAACATCAAGCGGATCTTAATTTGGAATTCTGTAGCTCAAGATATAAATAATTTAGTGATAATGACTCAAGTAGACAGCTTTGAATGGACATATAAGTAAATAGTGAAAACATATATGAGTATTGAGCTAGCATGAGTTACTTTAAAAATGGATCACACGGATAAGGCCAATTTGGGCCGAGTGGGCCACACAGGCGTGTGGGCCCACACGGGTAGATTACATGGCCGTGTGGGCCCATTTTTATCGAAATGTTTTTAAGGTTGCACGGGTCGCCCAAGTCGATCAGTGAACCTCATCGTAGGGTCGATAAGCGCTACTTAGACCCCTAAATGTGTGAAATTGACTTAATGATATCTCAGATCGGGCATGTTAATATATGAACCGAATATATGTACGAAATTGCATAATAGCATGTCATCCATTGTATGTTGCATTGCATTGGGTTGGGGTTGTTATTCGGAGGAAGTGTACTTTGAAGGCTTTAAGCCTAATTTATCATGCAAACTCATTGCAAACTCTCAGACAGTCGCATTCGGTACTACTTGGAGTGTAGGGATGGGTGGGTTGATTATATCCCCACATGGAGTGTAGGGTTGGACGGAGATGGTGTGTAGAGGCTGGTTGGGTAGGATTTTGCTACTGCATAATTGTTATTGCTACTGATACTGTGATGGGCTAAGGCCCTACTTTGTATTTTTGACATCATCTTGAGATGGGCTAAGGCCAAAATCACATCGAGCATCTGAAAAGGGCTTAGGCCCAAGACTGCTTCAACTGTACCGTGAATACCGATTGTTTGTTTGTTTCGGGATTACACACTTTGAGTTTACGTAAACTCACCCTTTTTGTTTAATATGCACAGTAATCCCGGACTTAGATGGATCGGTGTGACGAAGGACTCAATGGTGACCACAGTAATTTTTGGACTTCATGGTTTTCAATTTACGATTTATGATTTGATTATTATTGATTATTTGGGTTGTAATTTAAGGACCCACTGGGACTTTGGTTTTAAATTTAGGTTTTTATTTATTTATTTTACTTTATGGATTTATACCTGCTGGTCGTAGGAAATTCGGTTTTCAAAAAGTTAAAGTAATTTCTAAACGCATGATCACCTAGATTGTTTTATTAAAGCTTCCGTAACGAGGGATGTTTCAAAACAAATGTTTTAAATGAATAAAGACGACTTCCTAAGTTCTAACAAAGGTTTACTAAAGATAATAACATGGAATGTTTTCATCGTAACAACGATGTTTCAAAAACACTATCGTGTGACATTGCCAGATACGACCATAACGTTAGGCCGGATTTGGGGTGTTACATAACGTTTACGATTCAGATATGGGATCATATAGAATTTTGATATATGATAATTTTTGCTAATTGAACGATTAGTTAAGTACAAGTGGTTTGTCCCTTAAGTGAAGTGGTTTTGGAAAATGAGGTATCATAACCTCATTTTTGTAAACCAAGCCCGTAAATATTTTATAAAAATATTTACGAGAGTTGCTATATAGGTGTATTTAATTTTTGTCCAAAAATTTTGATCTTTGATAGGTTAATTAAGGAAAAAGGACTAAAACGTAAAAGATGCAAAAGTTACTCTCTATTGGTTTTTATTAATTAAATGACTTAAATGGTTAAAATGGAAGGATTAACATGGAAATTAGACCGTAATAATGGTAAAGGACAATTGTAAATAAGATATGAACAAATTTTATGTTACTTTAATGTTAAAATGTCAAAATAATAAAAATAATAAAAGTTAAAAACATAAGCATAAGTTGTCATCTTCTCCATTTTGAAGTCTCACCATCGAACACCATTGTTGTTAAACCTCCAAGCTTCGGCCTTGTTTATAAACTTGCATGTAAGTCCATTTTTCACTCGTTTTTCATAAATTTTATGTTTTTGAAATCATTGTAACTTAATTTATCTAGCCCAGGGACTATTTTGTGAAACTGTCAAAGTTTTAAAAAATTTCCATTGATGTTCTTGAAGCTTTTTTTATGTTAATGCTTTGGTTTGAAGCTTGATGATGAGTTTGGACTAATTTGTAAAGTGATTTTGCATAGTTTTGAGTTTATGAAGTAAATTGTTAAATTGTTGAAAATGACGTGAATTTCTTGTAAATTTCGTGATTTTAGGATTTTTTTAGAATGATAATGAATTTGGCATAATAGTTTTGGGCTTAATTATGAAAAATAAACTTGTTTCAATTTTAGGGACTAAATTGTATAAAATGTAAAAGTTTAGGAAAAATTGTGAAAAATGTTAATAAAGAAGTCATATGCATTAAATGAATTATATTTGGGCTGATAATTGAAATAAATTATTGTTTAGATCAAGAGTCGGTAGATAATCGTGGAAAAGAGAAAATTGTTGATTAATCCTTGATATTACAATTTTTGCTGTTTAGCCCTAGTAAGTTCATACGGTTTAATTTAGCATAACATATAATACTATACCGACTTGTGATTTATGATTTTTTGAATATGTGTATATATAATTAAATTGTATCAAATTGATTCAAGGTGAGAAATGTCATTGAACTGTAAAGTGTTACGTGATTTTGTATATTGGGCCCGGATGAACATAGGATATGATACAATTGGCATGCCACTAGGTCATTTTGAGCGTTGTATGGGATTAACTTGGGATGAGATGATGATTCTTGACTTGTTATTAATCACTGAATGTACTAGAGTCCAACATTTGTTATGGATTACCAAGTTATATGTAACATCCCAAAATTGGGCCTAGTAGAATTGGACCTATTGGGCCTTGGGCGTAGAAGCAATTTAAAAATTTTAGAGAATAAGAGAACGGCATTATTTCAAGTTGGACTTATTATTTAAGTGAATTTGGAAGGTTACGAGGTTTCTAGGAAGTTCAGGGTTTAATTGGGCCTTAGTAAAAATTTGGTATTTTAGCACTTTAAGGAGAGAAGGTAAGGGGCATCAAGGCTTAAGGAAATAAGTGTGCATATTGCTAGCATAAATGAGCATATGGTAAAGGGGATATGGCGCCACATGAAGTACCTTGAGGGAAGAGGTTCAAATCCCATTGTGTGCAAATTTTGACTATTATTTTTGTATTCTTTCCCTAAGTTTCGGCCAAGCATGTAAATAAGGCAAGGTGGACTTTTTATTTTTGGCAAGATGACTAAGGAAAAGAGGAAAGGTTGAAGGTGATGAAAGAAATCAAGAGAAAGGGGAAAGTAAGGGGAACATGTGGCCTTTTTCAAGGGAAATGTTATAGAAAGTATGGTTGGCAAATTCTTGACCATTATGGTCATGAATGTGGACGGTTTTGGGTGTAGAGGGAGGTAGCCGAATTTTCTTTGGCAATTGGTAAAAGTTTTGGTGTTGTTTTGGCCAAAAACTCCTATTTGCAACTTTTGTGTCATTTTTCTTTTCTCTCCAAATTTCCTTCTCCTTCTTGCCGAATCTTCAAGCTTTGAGTGTACATCTTTCTCCTTTGTTTGGCCGAATCACTCACCTTTTTGTTCATCTCCCCTTAGATAGCTAAAACAATCTAGAACTCTTCTCTCCATCCATTCTTTTCTTTTGACCTTTTCATCAACATTTTCTCTATTCTTAATTCGACATTACCTTGTGATCAAATCATCCTCTTTTCGTAGTGATTTAAGTGAGTGGCGCTACAAGGAAATTAACAATCGGTAAGTAGTAGTTCTCTCTTTGTCGATAACTTTGTTTCATCCAAGTTTTTCCTTAATAATCGAGTGTTTCTTCTTTCTCTCGTTGGGTCCGAGTTACATTCTTTTCTCGTGATATGGCCATCGTTGGATTTAGGGCTTTCAACAAGGTGAAGGAGCACAAGTGATTTGTATTAACCAAATCGTTATCGCGACTTGTCAAGCAAGTGGGGTAAGAACGTTGTTATAAGATTTGTTTTGATCAAAGGTGGGATAATTGCTAACGACTCTTTCACTCACCAAATATTGTTAGGACGGGATTTCAGTAGTTAAAGGGTAGGATTGATTCTTGGTGCACTGAGGGAGATCACATTCGTGGTAAGTGGAGTTAGCCTAATAAAGTGTTTCTAGATACGATTATCAAAGTTGAGACTAACCTTCTATCAACTATCATTATAGGTGTTGAAATCGGTAGAAAGCACAACTTGTAATCAAGATGTGTAATCCTGTACCCTTCCGAATATATGTTTGAAATAGTGTGTAATCTCATACCTCTCTGGATGTTTGTATGAAATGTTCTATGGTTCGGTCGAAATACCGAAGAAAATCGAAAACCGGCATCCGAGACCACTCGGGAGTGCTATGTTCATAGTAGTAACCGTATTTTGCAAAGAAACAGTTTGATCAGCAGCAGTGACGTGATTTTGGAAAAATCACGAAAAATAGGATAAAGGGAATTAGAAAGCGAAAAAGATATCGAATTAAATCTTACTGTGTTTATTTTTATATGAAAGAAACAGAGGAGGAAGAGGAAGTTTATATTCTGGGATATCTTAATTTTAGTGAGACTGGTTCTGATGGACTTCGTGGTTCCCTGTTCTGTATTGGAAAAATTGGTTAAAATTGTACAAAGTGATTTATGAGTTATAAGTTATATGTATAAATTCCTTAGTGATCCTATTTTCAATAGAAACAAGTGGGAACAGTATATGAAAATCGTACAGTGAGATATTTGAAATTAAGGTAAGAGAGGTCAGAATAGTTTGACAGTGAAACAAGGGAAACTTTAAGGAATAAACTGTACTAAAAGGATAAGCAAAAAATTTTGGAAAAATTTTAGTAAGAAGATATATGAGTCTAGTTTCAAGAAAAATTTACGGATTTAAATTTCGAGTTTTCTAACTCGAGTTATAGTCAATTTAGTCAGTATGACGCAGATGGATAGTTTCAAATTTTTATGCCCAAATTAGTAGTTAAGTCCGGGGTTGCGAAATTACCAAAATACCCTTGGAGTGTAAATTACCGAAATACCCCTGGGTTGCGAGATTACCGAATTACCCTTAGTGGGTAAAATTACCGATTCTTCAAATGCCCTATGGGCCGATTTGATAGATTATTATAATGGGCCGATTTACCGAAATGTCCTTATGGACCGAATTACCGAAATGCCACTATGGGCCGAATGATCGTATTACTTTAATGGGCTGATTCATAAAAAGTATTCAATAGGTTAATGGATGATATTTTTATATGGATGTTTTACGATCATGTATGATGCATCTTTACATATTGCATGGGATGGGAAAATTTGAATGAAGAGAAGTATAGACCGGTGGCATTGCCACAAATTCTGATAATGGCTATGTGCCTAACATATGAATTAACGACTCTGTATCGATCATTTTACCATATATAAATCTGGTGGCTCAGCCACAAATAGTATAAATGGCAACTTGATCGCAAATTGGAGAGATCGGCGGGGTGGGTTGACTTGATCCCCACGGAGAGACCGGTGTACGGGGAGAGATTGGATGGATGGGTTGGGTTGCATACTTTGCATTCATATATATATACTGTTTTGTAATTGGGCTTCGGCCTAAGATTATCTTAAATGGGCTTAGGCCCAAGATATTTCTAAGCGGGTTCAGGCCCAGTGGATGACGGTAAGGGGATTTCACACTGAGTTCTTGTAACTCACCCCCCTTTTTCTTAACCCTTGTAGGTAATGCTTAGTGATGTGGACTTGGGCCATGGATGACTCGGTAGAAGCCATACTTCAGAAATGGTGTTTATTTTGAAGTTTAGATTTTTATTTCCGTTCACTTTACTATTTTGGGTTTTTATGTTGTAATAAGGCCTCTGGAGTATTTTATTATTTGCTTTATGGTGGATATTCTTATTATTTTGCTTAAATTGTTTAAAAAGGGAATTTTCTAAAAATATAAATAATGGTTTCCAAAATTAATTAATAAATGGATTTTATAGCAAACTTTTTACAAATAATTTAATTCGGATTCTCTTTCAAAATTATCTACGACATTTTCAAAAGTCACGGTTTTAAAGCTCACTACCTCGATTTTCGACTCATCAAACGATCTTTCAAAATACTTGTATTTTATCTACGTTTCCGCAACGATTTAAAAATGCTTCTGCAACTCTATTTCTAAACGTCACATTTTCGTAAATTGTTTATTTCAAAAATGCTTCCGCAAACGAAAAGGTTTTTAAAGATAATTACTTTTCAATTAGACATGAATTGCTTAAGTGTTTTGGGTTTTTAACAAAGAGGCTGTATTTCTCAAGCAAGTTTTTACTTCCATGTGACACACCAGATTCGGGCCTAACTTCTAGGCCGGGTTCAGGGTGTTACATAATATTTTCAGTGATTCTGACGTGTTTTGGGGGGCGGATGTAAAGCCTACGGGCTTGGCACTTGGTGCCCAGGCGTGTTCTTGGTTGGACTTGCTCGATTGAGCATTTTGGCGTGTCTTTGGTGGATAACCGCGTATCTGTATATTTTTATATCGTTTATCAAGTAGATTGTCAATGGTTAAATGACATGGTGATGATATGTAATTGTTATTTGATTATGATGCATTGTTGATGACTTGTATACGTTTTCATGATTTTTGATATTATATTGTGACTTGATAATGTTTGATATTGTACAAATGAGATGATGAAATGACTCGTGTATATGAACTTCACCTATTGAATGGTTGTGGTTGATAGGGTTAATAATAGTTAAAGAGTTTGTTAATTATTAAACTATGTTTTCAAGGCAAGTTATATCGTTTCAACTTGTGAACTTACTAAGCTCCTTGAAGCTTACTCGTTCTATTTTTCATGTTTTCTTGTAGATATCATTTTGCAAAACTGGACAATTGGATCAAGTTGAAGATTACACTATCCAACTATCTTTCAGTAGACTTTGAAAACGTTTAGTTTGGGATATGTGGCATGTAATAGGAGTGAAGTTGTGAATATAAATGCTTGATGTATTTAAAGTATATTTGAGATTTCCTAGCCATGTGAATTTGTTAATATATTGATATGGTTGATTGTGGTTGATGTGGTATGTGATGATAAAATAGTTGAAATGATTTTGAAAGTTTAATTGCATGGTTGATGGAATATTGAATGCCATATATGTATAGTTGGTCTTTGGTTACTTGTTTAATGGTTAATAGATATGACATTGTACTTTGATTGTTGACTTGGGATGTTTTAATTGATTAAGTGAATTGGTAAAGTTGTTGTTGAATACATGCCTATATATATATATACTTTGATATATGGTTTGTTGGATGTTAATGAATTGGTGACATTTGACATTTTGTATAACGTTGTTAGGCAAGCTTGAATTGGTTAGAAAATGACATTGGATGTTAGTTTGGATTGTTGTTTGTGATGGGACCCTATGACATACTGGTTAGAACTAGGCAAATTGCATGTTTTGGTATGTTTTTGGTGTGATTTGAACATATTGAATGATTTGTAAATGGTATACTTGTAGCTTAATTAAACATGAAACGTTTGACTTATTATTGGAGGTACATTTTAGGTCACATGGGTTGAAACACGGCCTGACACACGACTGTATGCCATATATAGGGTCTTGGCACACCCGTGTGTTCTGTGTAATTTAATTTTCATTTTGCACACATGACCACAGTTAGTTGCACGGCCAAAATACACAGCCGTGTGTCTCCTTCCACACGATTTTATACAGTTGAAAAACATGACCATGTCCCATAGCACACACGACCTAAACTTGTCATACGGCCTGGCCACACGGCTGTGTTGTAACATCCTAAATTTACGGGCCTATACATTTAGTGTAGGGATAGGTTTACTATGTTAATTTAATTAATAGGGGTCTAAATTTGGGCTTAGAATTAGGCAAAAAGGCCCAGATTAGAGTGGCATCATTAACAGTTAAAAAGGAACAAGTTTTGGGTCGCAAGGAGCCCATGTTTTAGGCCAAATTCGGCACTTTAAATGAAGAGAGGGTGACGCCACACACAAGGAATTAGGGGCCCAAGTATTAAGTTTAATGAGGCCCAAATCTTTTAATTTAAGTGAGTTAAATTTGGCATTAGGGATTAGTAGAGGTGGACGGCTACAAGGCTATAAAATAGGAGATTTTATGTGGATTTTTAAGTGATAATATCATAGATAAAAAGGAGAAAAGTTAGGAGCTTATCTTCAAGGGAAGTGTTGGCCAAAAATCCACCACCTAGAGGAGTGTAAAATTCGACTATTGCATGGCAAGGAGGGTGCCGAATTTCTCCTCTCTTTTAGCTTGAATTTTAAGGGTGTTTTCGGTTTTTAGCAGTAGGTGCCAAAATATCTATAAATAGGGGGCTAGCTCCTTGATTCTCGACACTGAAAACCTAAATTTCTCTCCCATTGTGCCAAAATTCCCTAGCCTCTCCTCTCCAATTTCTTTTCTCCAATTTCTTTAAAAGTGAAACTCTTCTCCACTTTTTCCTTCTTGTGCCGATTTCTCTAGAAAGCCGAAGCATCCATAGTCTTTTCTTCTATTCATCCTATTTGAGAATTAGTTCTATACTTCCTGCATTTAAATCTTCCATGGGCATTGCCGAATCCTCTCTCTAGTGCTAGCCGAATCTCCTATGCTAAGGTAAGTGCTGATTTTTGATTAGTTCTCATGATCTATTCCCGGTTTTTGAAAGGCAAAAGCCAAAAGCTAATAGTTTAATGGTTTTATGATGGGCGGCAATTCGGGATTTGAAGGAAGCTTAGTCGACTAGATCTAAAAGCCGAAAATCATAAGTCTCCAATTTCGGGATTTTAAGGTAAGAAGATTTGTTATTCAAATATATAAAATTGGGTAGAACACTAACCATGGCCGAATATAGGAGAGGCCCTAGTTTCAGATCTTTCGACTTTTAAGCAAAGTTGCAGCAAAGGGTATCGACATTAATCAGTGTGTAATTCTCCACACCATCTAGATCTGTTTGATTAATATATGAAAATAAGTATTACATGTTTTGTTAAATGCCGAAACCCCGGCATATTGACGGGAACCCAAAGAGGGTAAAGTAAATCACAAGGTTAGTAAATGATCTGATTAAATGTTATAAGTATATTGATTTTATGTGATTGCATGGGTTGGGTTTGATGAAAGGAGGAAGTTATATGTTGTAGCGGTTTTTACCGTGATCTGTTGTAGCAGACTTCCCGCCGTGATTCTGTTGTAGTGGCTACGGCCATGATCCGATGATGAGCGAACACGATCGCCATCAAGGCGTGTAGCGGTGTGGGTTGATTGTAGAAATCCCCAATGGTGTGAATGGTCGGTACGGGCGTGTAGCGGATGGACACCTAGGATATGGGTTGGGCTTTGCATATTATTTTTGTTACTTATATTTTGATTATTCTGTTTTATGGGGCTAAAGCCCAAATCTAATGGTGCATGAGGGTTGCACACTGAGTCTCGTGACTCACCCTTTAATTTTAACCATCTCAGGTGACACTTAGGGCATCGGACCGGGATGGAGAGGAGAGCAAGGTGGCCATACGACAGAGCTTTGAGAATTCAGCAAAAAGACTTAGTCTAATTTTTTTTTATTTTCAATTAATTAATGGGTTCAAATTTCCTTGTAATAAGGCCATGGGCCACTAGAATACCATTTATGTCTTGGGATTTTGTTAGGCTTTTATTACTGGGTTTTAAGTTTTACGTTTTCAATTAAGTTAAGACCTGCATGAAATTTCAGTTTTTATTTAAAATCTACCAAGATAATTGGTTACTTAATATTTTATACTTTAATGAATTATTAAGTTTTCGAAATAAAGGTGTAAACCTAGTAATTATTTTCCAAAATGCGACATGTTATGTAAAATCTCTTAAGTGACATACCAGATCCGGTTGTAGCGTTTGGGCCGGGTTTGGGGTGTTACATGTGTGACCCTTGTTTTATGTTTTACCTTACTTTTTTGTTTTGTTTCAAATTAGTCCCTTCTTGTTTTTGAATTGATTTTAGAGTTTCATAACCTCGATTTAAGCCTCGTTTTGTATGAAAAGCATGATTATTGTCTGATTATATATTGATGATTAATTAAAGATAAATTTTGAATTGAAATAGCATGTGTATGTCCTGTTAATTGCTGTAGCATCTCGTAACCCTAATCCCGTAACTCATTAGCAAAAACAAACTCATTAAAATAGCCATTGACCGCAGTTTTGTTCACCACCCCACCTTTCCTCTCATCACCAAAACATAAATTAAAAATAATAAAATAAATAATAAATCTATAAAGTTATTGAATATAATGGGATAAATTTAAAAATAATAAAACATAATTTTTTATTTAAATAAATATATTTTTATATATAAATATGATCTTGTTTTTAATACGATGATTATTAATAATTTTAAAATAATTTTTTATAAGTAAAATAATTAAATGTGTGACATTAGCATTATATATAAAAAGATAATATCAATATATTGATAATCTAATCTATAATCTATAGATTTATTTATTTATTCTTAATTTATACGTCAAAACTCAAAAGAAAATAAATATATTTTATAATTAAACTAAAATTAATTTTTTTTATAAATATTAATTGTTTCTAATCAAATCGAACATAAATTCCGACTCGATAAATAATATAACCCATTTTAAATCTATAAAACCAATAATATAATAAAAAATAATTATAATTATTTTATTAATAATGTTTCCGTTAAATCTTGAATATAAATTTACGTTCATAACAACTGATTAATATAAAACAATTATATACTAATTAAAACTAATATTTAGTAGTATAAATATATGCATTAGTAAGACATTTTCATTCAAAATAACATTTAAAAATTACTACAAAAATCATATTTTAGCATTATTTAATAGGTTTTTTTCTATCACAAAAAAATGTATGATTTTCATTATTATTATTTGATATTACATAGTTTTAGTATTACTTGATTTTAATAATATTTACATAATCATGAATGTTGTTTTATCGTTGAATTGTGAAATATTAGGTTAAAGGCAACTGAGCATTCAAGGAATTGTTCTTTGTAGTGAAATTTTGACTCATTCGGATCAAACATTATTTATCTAATTACTCAAAATGTTACTATTGGTTGTTTTCCAATTTTTTATTTTATTCTCACAATTATTTTTCAAAATTAATAGATTTTTTATTATAAATTAGACCAAAATTATTATTTAATTAGAAAATATAGATATTTAAAAATTAAATATATAAAATCAGAAAATTAATATTAGAGAAAATAGTTACTTAAAAAAACATAATTCCGTTGAGAGTAATTAATCCTTATTCCGATGAGCGCTCACTTTTCAGCTTGGACTTGTACAATATGATGGTATGTAGCTTCTTTATTCATTTATTATGCCCTCCATAAAAACTTCCACTAATAAGAGATAATTTATATTAATTAGCATGCATTAATAACAGCACTTTTCTTTCGCCACTAGTTTTATGAATCCAAGCTTTCATTCTGTTGACTGCATCTATAAAATGTTGATCACTTTTGTCCAATATTCCCATAGAAAAATCCCAAAAATATAATTATTTATAGATTTCGGTGGGTCATATCTAACCAAATTGGGGGTTTTCAAATGTTTTTATTCCTAGTAACCTACTAAAAATGGCTAATCAACTCCCTCATAATTACTCAACTTGGGGTTATTTATTTTGCCTAATTTTTAAAAATGAATTAGTACCTTCAATTATTAGAGAAGGACTACAATTTGGTGAGTTGCTTAAATTTTTGTGAAGTGGTGGAGTGAAAGTGAGTAAACCAGAGGCCACTAATGGTTTTGATTAATTAATGGCTTGAAATCACAACTTGATTCTCTTTGTCTGCCTTATTTCACTTGTCATGGTTTGAAGAGTTCCAGGTGCCATCTATCTGCACAATGCAGCTGCTATATGCGTAATGTGAAATAACAGCAAAAGGAAAGATCAAATGGGGTCCATATTCTGGATATTAGTAGAGGAAATGTTTTTTTTTTTTTTTTTAACATCATTAATCGATAAAAACCATTAACAAAAATAATACAAAGACATGATATATAATATAAACAAGAAATATATCACTATAAATTAATACACAAATGTCATGTCAGTAGAATATCTCAAAAAAAAATTGACAGTAATTGCAACACTAAAATAATTTAAAAATAAATAAAAAACTCATCAAATTAATTAAATCGCTAATATTTGCATCTTAGCTTCGCCATCATCAAATTAACCTGACGATCAAATGGGGTCCCTATTCTGGATATTAGTAGAGGAAATGTTTTTTTTTTTTTAACATCATTAATCGATAAAAATCATTAACAAAAATAATACAAAGACATGATATATAATATAAACAAGAAATATATCACTATAAATTAATACACAAATGTCATGTCAGCAGAATATCTCAAAAAAAAATTTGACAGTAATTGCAACACTAAAATAATTCAAAAATAAATAAAAAACTCATCAACTTAATTAAATCGCTAATATTTGCATCTTAGCTTCGCCATCATCAAATTAACCTGACGATAAACACCAATCAACCAAGAAAAACTACCAAAAGCCCCAAAAGAATCATTGCATCAATGATGCATAAAAAGCCAAGTTTTAAATAGCCTATCCTCCTCTCATTATTTCGAATCTATCACCATCACTATGATCTATTATGATAAAGCCCTTCGAGAACAATTCCTAATAAATTTGGTGGCACAATTATATTGATAAATATCATATATATATATATACACTAAAAATACTAAAAATTATATTTTTTTCAAAGGAAATAGACGGGATAAAATAAAAACTATGAAAAATATAGACAAAATAAAACTATAAAACTAGCAGTGACAAAACTGCGATAATATAGACTGAAATTAGATACAAAATAAAATTATAAAGAAAAGAAAATGTTGTAGAAACCGCGACGGCAAAGTAAAGATTTAATTAAAAAAATGAGTGGTTAGAATTTTTGTATGAAAATGAGAAAAGGGGTGTTTTTCAATTATTAAAGCATAAATATATTGAAGATCACATTGTAAGGATATTGAAGTATTTTGGAATCGTATCACGGGAATCAAGGATGACGATTCCATGGATTATATAAAGGATGTTTATAGAGTGAGTGGTGCAAATCAAAGAAATTGTTTGTGAGTGGGGAAAATATTTATGGCTTCGCTCTTGGACATACTCAATAGATTTAAGTCTAGATAAAAGACTTACAAACGTGCATTTAACCAAATTTTGTTGCAATAAGTTAACAATCCAAAAGTTTTAAATATGCCTATTTTATATGTACATCCTGACCTTTAGTGATATTTCCAGCTTCGCCTTTTAGCTTTGACATTGTTGTTACATGTTCAATGTGAAATAGCAGCGAAAAAGAAAGGATAAAACCGACATTCAAGTGATATTTTGTTGGTTATATAATCCAGACCTATGCCACTCTTGTTATACAACATCAAGCAAAATAGGAAAAAGAAATGGAGAAGTTGCTCCTCTTGGTAGTGACAATGGCGGCTACCATAAGTTATCTAAGTGCAGGTAAGTTATTGGTTCTTTCAGCTGCTTACACCTTTGAATCCCCATCATACAGTGTGGTACACTTAGAATCTGATTTTGAAATAAGATTATATAAGGAAATCTCCTGGATGTCAGCTCTTGTCCATGGAACTTCCTTTCTAAA
Organism: Gossypium sturtianum; assembly: GCA_025698515.1. Classification (NCBI taxonomy): domain Eukaryota; kingdom Viridiplantae; phylum Streptophyta; class Magnoliopsida; order Malvales; family Malvaceae; genus Gossypium; species Gossypium sturtianum. Next base: position 19,933,419 of record CM046945.1, on the reverse strand, counting down.
CTCCACCAGAGATGGCTTCCACAGGTTTCCCTCTCCTATATTCCCATATAATTTTCTCTACTGAAGCTGGGAAGTTCATCAACTTCTCACCTTAATTTTGTTCTATTTCTTTTGATTCAGGTTGTATCAGTATCTTCATGGGGCAAACCTTAACTCCACCCATTTCTCCATGACTAAGCCCGTCTTAACCAGCATTAGCCCTTCGCACCACGGGTCATCGTCTTCCTCATATACCGTAAGGTATTACCTGCCTTCAGAATATAAATACAAGTCCCCTCCGCAGCCCTCCGCTGAACTGAATTTGCAGTTGGACAAATGGAAGAGTCAGTGTATTGCGGTGAGAAAGTTCCCGGGATATGCTAATGACGACAACGTGGAGAAAGAAAAAGATGCTCTGGTTTCAAGCCTAACAAAACGTTTGCCAGCGTTAATGCAAGCAGTGGAAAATAACCTGTATTATAACTACAGCATTGCACAGTACAATGCTTCAAAACATCGCACTGGGCGCATAAACGAGGTATGGATGGACGTATCGGGTTTCACCGCCGAGGGATGTCCAGTCTAGCTGTAAAAAGTTGGAACTTAGAAGCCATACTATGTTGTAAGATAAGTGAATAATGGTGTTAAGTAGGAAATAAATTTGTTGTTTCATTTTGATTTCTCACCATAGTGTTGCATAGTTGGAAGTAGCATTCGATAAACCAGTTTATACTAAGAGTGTACGTAAAAGTAATAATAATAAAAGAGGTATATGATCATGATGTGAGATTGAGCTTTTTCATAAAATTATTTGTATTGATTTTATATTTTTATAAAATGCTGACATTTCTAAATTTAAATTTTGGATTAAATATTTAAATCATAATATAAACCTAAAAAGGGTTTAGAGTTCTTTTTTTTTTAAGATAACGCCGTTATTAAATTTTGGAGGTGAAATTTATTTACATATAATTAAATTAAATTAAAATTATCATTACTTTAATGAATACTTCATTTTTTCACCAACATTCCATTGTGAATGGAGGCTCCAGTTGAAATTCATTACATCACAATTTTTTAATTAAGACCACTAACAGGTTTAGGATTTCTCCCGAGTTAAATGTGTTCTTATTGAATATTTTCTTATCATTTAATTTCCTTTCATCTCATAATGGTTTTTTTTTTAAATCTATAAAAAAAATTTAGTTTTTATATTTTAATTTTGAGACTTTTAAGTGTTTGTATTTTTTTATTTAAATATTTTAGTTTTTCCGTCTATTACTGTTGAAGTTAATGTCAAAAGTAAAATATTTTTTTAGAATATTTACTGTTTTCTTTGTAAATTTGGTCCTTACTCTTTAAAAGTACATAAAAAATTAAAAAAAAAGTGAAAATTATTTTTCTTCATTTTTTAAATAAAAAGCATAAAAGTTTTAAAAATATATACTTTTTTTTTAAATAAAATAAAAATTCAAAATTCAAAAATAAAAAATCTCAAAATTTTAAAATATAAAAATTCTCAAAATTCAAAGTTATCAAAACCAGACCATATCGGTTGGTTGGACTGGGAATTAATTGAGGTATCGATCCGTTGAGAGGTAAAAAATCGATTGACCAACGAATCAAAACAGTCTAGTTGAACCAAGCTAAGAGATTGATTGAATCGATTTCGAACTAATCTGACCAATTGGTTTCCAAAATGACCGGTCTGACCAGTTTAAAGCAAATAAAATATTGAAAATGAAAAATAATATTATAAAAATCGGTTCAATTGCTAATTCAACTGATTTTTTTTTATCTTGATTCAATCAATCCATACGAGTTCGTGGGTCATGCAATAGTCCACCCTTGGTGCATTTCCTAACCACATTGGAGATGATCCTTGTTCACCACATAATAATGCCATGATATCTTGTGTGGATTTGATGAAATAATATGGGCATATTGATAAAGTAATGCATCAACAAAGTTTGCAACAAATATTGAATAATAGGTTACGAGTTAAGACTTCTATAGATGTTGTTCGGTGGCTTGCATTTCAAGCTTGTACTTTTAAAGGTCATGATGAGACACTTGGTTCAAAAAATTGTGGTAGTATTATTGAGTTGAGTCAACTTTTAGCTTCCTATAATGGTGACATTAAGAATTTTGTGTTGGAAAATGCTTCTAAAACCACTAAGTATGTCTCTCCAATTCAAAAGTTGATTTTGCATATTCTTTGACCTTGCTCATGTTAAAGATATATCATGATTAACTCTTAAGAATGAAATATGTTTTATTCTCTCTCATCATAGTCTTGATGTTTAGAATACTCGTGGTAAAGATTACGATAGGGCTAGAAATATGCACGGGGAATGGAAAGGACTGCAAGCATTATTTCTCAATGATTGTCCTCTAGCTTATTATGCGCATTGTTTAGCTCATCGCCTACAATTGGTTCTTGTTACTACATCCAGAGAAGTACATTTTTTTCACAAGTATTTTAATAATTTAATTTTCATTATCAATTTTGTTGATGCTTCTTGCAAACATCAAGAAGAAATATAAGCTGTGCTGGATCTGGTGCCCCAAGTGTACTATTTTCGTTTATGTGTACTTGTAACTTTCAAACAAATTGGTTCAATAATAATATTCATTAATTACATTAATACCATTTGTATATTATTCTCAATATTTTTTCACGCAAAACAAAATAGAAGCAAATATGGGCTCGCTAGTTATCTAACGTTTAACTAATACTTAGCAATATTACGTGGTTAGATCGTAATACAAAAAGATAACTTATATTAGTAGGGAAACCTAAACATGTTCTTAGTCTAATAAAAAATGAGCAAACTGATTGAAAGACTAATATGTCATATATCAAGTCCAACTAAGGAGATGTTTTGTCTTAAGCATCAGAACATATGACCTTCAGAAGATAGGGACAGATGTGACTGATAAGAATAATAGTACATCGGGCAAGACCTAAGTAGAATAAATCCTAGATCCATTTATGGATTTATTCACTTGTGACGTTCATAGTGTGGTATACCTTAATCGTGAATGGATGATGAACTATGTATGCGTGACTCGTATCTAAGTTCAAATAGATAAGGAACCAAAAATTGGTGCTTTGGGCATACATGTAACACCCCGAAATTTAGAGTTGAAAGTTTTGAGATTTGTAGGTACGGTCAGTGGCTAGATCGGACAATTGGGTTTGTTGCTGTGTTTTATGTCAGAATGGGCCTTCTAGGCTGGTGGTTTGTTATGTGTTAATTTGCCTCTAGGTTCTGGGTTTGAATCTTTATGTGTGTTTATGGGAGTAATTTTATTTTAGATTTGTTTTTTTTTAGTTGCTAAAATATTTATTAGTTTTAGCTTTTTTAATTTATTTTTATTTTGAGAATAGAAAGAAAAAATCCCAAAAAAAAAAAAAGTGTTGCACGTTCTTCCCCTCTTCTCCATTTTGTTCTCTGTTACTTTTTAATTTTCTTTCTTCCTAAAAAGACAATATTCACTTTCTTTTGATTCTTTGCTTCTTCCGTTTTATCGTTGTTTTCGGTTGTCAAGGGATTTTTTATCTCGGGTGTTTGGTAAATCAGAAGAGAAGAAGGTAGGTTTTTCTTTTGGGGATTTTGATAATGTCTCTTTCGTTTTCTATTTTGTTATTGAATTGAAGTTTTCGTTAATTTGTATGTTAATTGAGGTTTTTGGGAGCAAATCAAACGATTCTGGTGTTTGCTATCGCGTCTAAGGTGTGTGTTCAGAAACTCTTCCTTTTCGTTATCAAATTTCTGATTTGTTTCCGTGAAATTCGACATATTTCATGTGTTTTTAAATTTGACCAGTGGAAGTATTGATTTTTGTGGAATTGCTTGAAATTCTGAGTGTTTTTGGTGTGTTTTCGTGTAAGTGAGGGCTGAGGATTGTTTCGACATCAAAGGCACATTTTTCAGCCTATTTTGGTGTGGTTTCGTGACCACACGGGTGGCCACACGAGCGTGTGCCGCACACGGGCGGTCCACATGGCTGTGGGCAATTGGAAATTTAGGGTTTTCAATGATTTTTGGTACCACACGGCCTGGCCACATGGGCATGTGTCCCAATATGGGCGTGTGGAATCTCCACACGGCCGTGTCTCCTCTGCTATTAATTTTTAGCACTTTTGGACAGTGAGTTACATGGGCTACTCACACGGGCATTTGTCCCCTCCACACGGGCGTGTGTGGCCTTCACATGGGTGTGTGTGGCCTTCACATGGGCATGTAGACCCCCATACGGCCGGGGCATACGGCGTGTGGCTTTATGTCACCAAATTTTGTACTGTGTCTGTTTTTGATCTGATTATGATTCTATGTGTTCCGACCCTTGGCTAGGTCTCTGTAAGGGTGGTCGGGACTTTGTTTCAGCCTGGACTTACGCGTTATTCGCAATCATAGCTCTAATTAAGTGACTCGGTTGAGTGTTAATTGATGTTATGTTATATCTGATTTTGATTTTGGGCATTTGAATGTGTGCATTTCTGATTTCGTACTCTGTTTCTGTAAGTCTGTCTTCAAATGGTGTGCATTTTGCATTTGCATTAATCTTTTTGGGTTTGGTTGCGAAGAGAAGGGAGTCTGATCTGTTTTGGCAGTTTCAACTATAACATGTCTGTACAGCAATTTACCGCAATGCACAGTATGACATATATGTCAGCTCTGCTGCATATTAACATTTGAGTGGCTCAGTCCACATACTTGGTGTGTAGGGTTGGATGGGCCTTTCGAGGTCCTATGTGGTGTGCATGGTTGGATGAGCTTAATTAGCTCTCTTTGGGGTGTGATTGGGGGACGGAGAGGTGTTTGGCTGGTTGGGTGGGTTTTCATTGCTTGTTGCATTCATTCCACATTCTGTCTGTCTGTCTGATTGCGAGACTAATTATTTATAGATCGAGGTGTTTCAGTACTGATACGTTTGATTTGTTGGTGAAGACTATTCGTATTTTGGATTGCCATTGAGTTTTATTATTATTTTTTATTTTTATTATGACATCTTGGCGGTAATTTATCTATCATTTTCGAACTCACACTGAGCTCGTGTAGCTCACCCCCTTTAGTTTATCCCTTTGCAGGTACCCTCGTTTTCTGTAGCTGGACTTGGCACATCGGAGGTATCGGACAACCACGTTTTAGAATCAACTTTAAAAGTATTTTCATAAATTCCGCATTTATAAATAAACGGTTTGAATTGTAAGTTTTATTTTGAATATTGTGGTATGAATTTTGGGTTTTATGCACTTAAGCGTCTTTTGGACTAAAATTTTTGTAATATCAGGATTTTACAAATGAGAGTTTTATGTAACTTAAATAACGTTTGTTTTCTAGCTGGTTAAACTAAAATTTTACCTACGATCACTTCGGTGATCAATGTAACATCTGAGATCCGATCTAAACTTCTAGGCCGGGTTTTTGGAGCGTTACAATACAACTTATGCAGTATGTAGCATCATTCACAGTAGTGGAATTCATAGCTCAATTAATGGGTAAATGATATCCTCTTATCGTCATTACATGATAGATGAAAAGTAAACGTGACCACGAGTCATTTTTCTTTGTGGTAAATGACTTGATTACATTTGATAGTAATTGACATTTCATGAAGGAAGATGTAATGGTTACCATGAGATAAAATAGGATCATATCGGAAGAATGAATTTATCCCGAAGAGATTAAGGAAATCCTATAAGGGTATCACACTTATGACAAAGTCGTTGGACGAGCACTGATTGAGTACCTTTCGTAATGGTATGTAATTACGGAGAGCTCAGTTCCAATACTATAGTGGAATGACTTTGTCACTAAATAAGTTTATAATTAATATGCAAAAACCTGGAACTTAATTATAAAGTATTTAAGCCCTAATTATATATGTGTAATCGGTCCTTCTGCTAGCTCATTGAAACCAGAAATGAATTGCAAGTAGAACTAAATAAATAGAAATTAATGGAAATGATGAAGTTAGAGAATTCTCATTAAATATATAAATGACTTGAGAATTGATAAAATATTTTCAAATTATTATTTAATTAATTTTAATTAAATAATTGAACTTTGAAAATGAAATGAAATTAATTAGTCATTATGAATCCATTAAATATGAAAATTAAATATATTTCCTCATAGATTCTTTTATGGTAAAGTCGTCATGACCTTAACAGAATTAGAATTGGGTTAATAAAATTATTTAATTGGGAAATTAATTTAGTTAATTTATTTAATTGAAAATAAATAAATAATATTTATTTTGGGAATATAAAACAAATATTCAATTAAATTAAATTATAAAGTATTGGGTCAAAAATCCAAGAAGCACATATAATTGGACCTAATATATGAGAGACTCAAATCCCCTCATCATAAGAGAGAGGGGCGGCAACCCTATTAATATTTACTACGGTGTGCCACCCATCACTTTCCTAGTCAGACTAGGGAAGTGTTTTCTATTAAATAAATATTATTTGTGTAACCCTTATTCAACTAGGATTCTCCCTATAAATAGATTACATTGGTAGAGCTATTTGCATAAGTTTTCACACGCAAGTTTTATATATTATTTTTATGCCAAAAAGTAGTGGAAATTTATTTTCTTAAAATAAATTCTATTTTCTGAGAAATATAATTTCTACCGATTTCTATTGAGAAAATTACTTTCCTACTGAAAGTAACTAAACTGATTTTTGTTCTATGTTTGGTTCATGTTGCTTGAGCCCACACTTGGTGCAATTTGAGATATGAGGATAGCGAAGAAGGTTGTTCGATTGAAAGTTGGGAATGATTCAAATCCAATTCGCACAAAGCGCATGTACTTTTCGGGAAAAGTTTATTGCTATAAATGAAATAAATCTGCTCGATTTTCAAAATTTTAAACTTCCGTTGTGACTAAAAACCGTTTTCTTAACCAAACTTCTCCAATAATTGCTATCAAAGCCAGATTGTGCTATGTTTATGGAATAAACCGATATCAAGTTTTCTCTTTTTGATCGTGTCCAAACTAACTATGACAACGAATAAGGCAAGCGCACCTATCGTTTGGTAGTATAGCTATGGCAAGACCGGAAATATCGTATCCTCAAGGACCAAGAGTACTAGTAGTTACTATCCTTTTATTATTTAGCCTAACTATTAAGGGAATCAATTTTTAATTAACTAATTACTAAGCTAAGGATGCTAAGACACAGAGAGTGAATTGGGAAAATACTTTTGGGGAAAAACCAGTTGATTAAGACAATACCCGAGGAAGAATCCACCTAGACTTCACTTGTTATTTAAATCTGAACCAGACGATTTATTCACTTGACTTGATCCGTAGGATTCCCTAATTTATATTAATACCTCTTTCGAGGCTACTAACGTCTAACCCTAGGTTGATTAATTGAAATCTCTTTCTAATTAAAACCCCTAGTGTTGTATTAACTCGATCTATGGACTCCCATATTAGGTTTGACCCTAATTCGACAGATTTTCGTCATCCTATCTCTAGGGTTGCGATCAACTCCGCTTAACTACACTAGATCTACTCTTAAACAGGGACTTTTTCTCCACTGCCTAAGCACATCAATACTTGAATCAATATCCTAAAATATTAAAACAAGAATTAAGAACACATAATTAAGAACAAATCAAGTATTTATCATATAGTTCAGAAAACAATAACAAGATCCATCTTAGGTTTCATCCCCCTCAGGTATTTGAGGGGTTTAGTTCATGTTTAATAAAGAATACATCTCAGAAGAAAGTAAATAACAAAACATAAGAAAAACCCAAAAACCCCTGAAGGAAATTGAAGGGAAGATCTTCCGTCTTGAGCGTGATTCCGGCTTCTGGGATGGATCAACTGGCTTTCTTGGAGTAATTCCCCTGTGTTTAGCCCTCTCTGGCTTCGCTCCTCATCAAAATCCCTGACAGAAGGCTTCTGTCGAACTGCCACTTTAGGTTGCCCTCTAGGGTGTTTATATAGGTTTTCGGGATGCCTTACTTGGCCCACAAGTATCCTATTCTGAGTGGAATTAAAATAGGTCACGGCAGGGACACGCCCGTGTGAATCGAGCCCAAGGCCGTGTTCGAGTCTGCTAAAGTGGCACGACCGTGTGGTGAACTCCAGGCCATGTTAATTTCTTACTTTGGCCCATTTTCTCCGTTTTTGGCCCGTTTCTCGTTCTTTTCGACTCTCTAAGCTCTCCTGAGTATAAAATAGGAAATTAAGAGATTAGGAGCATCGAATTCCCCAATTCAAGGGATTAAATCATCCAAAAGTATGCTAAATGTGGGATTAAAATATGTATATATTACGGTTTATCAAATACCCCCACATTTAAGCATTTGCTTGTCCTCAAGCAAAATCCTTAACTCACAATTAAAATTAACTCCCTTAATTCATAATCCTCATCAATAATGTTTCATCATAATTCATAGATAATTCATACATTGATAATTTAACCAGAAGGTTCTTAAAGATTCAAACAATCAAAGTCATAGTTTTTATAGTACGAAAAATAGGTGTTTCCCTTTACCTAAATAATCACCTTTAATTCAAAATCAACAAGAATTGACATCCTCACTAAGGGTTCACTCAAATCACTCAAGGTGTTTAAGGTTCAAAAATAAGCACTCAAGAGTCAAACATGAAAAGTTAATCCCATAAGCTTGCATGAAAACAAAATCTCCACCACTGTAAAATGATATGACATACAAATCAAAAGGTCTTTTATGGGTTGTAACGGGGCTTGGGTTAAAGGTGTGGATAAAGGCTGAATTAGAGGGTTAGTATCGAGACTGAATTGATAAATTACCTAACTAGAAAAAATAACTAAAACTTAAATAATTACATCAATTAAGAATTCATCACTAATAACACGAGCTTCTTCTCAAAATGTAAAATTAACTACTTAAGCTCCAATAACAAAGAAGTAATAATGAATAGATTCCCAGATTTTTTTTAGGAACAAATCTCATACAATAATAATAAGATAGAATTTAACAACTGAAATAAAGAAAATAGTTAAGTAACCGATCAAATTAAATCTCAATATAGGGGTAGTCAAGAGAAATGGTGATTACAAATACAAAGTGGGTTTTGGGTTAATATTAATGGGTGAGTCAAGAAACGGTTTATTAGTCTCAAAAGGGTTCACTAGGGGTTAATTATGAAGGTAGGCTTTTTATGGAGTAAGTGGGTTAAATCCTAGGTGCCTTTATCATCTCAGTGTATCAAATCAAAAGTGTGGTCTTGACATGCATAATCGAAGCAAGTTCTAGAATAACAAATCAATGTTGACACACTCATAACCAACAATAAAGTGAGCAAGAAAAATATATGCTCTATAAGGCTCAAGGTCTCACAAAAATTTATGGTTCTTGATGTCAACCTTGTAAATTTCAAACTTCAAGGTAATAATTAGATTCAGGTAGACAACCTAACAAATTTTTAATTCTGGAAATAAACTCATCATGCTTGATTCTCTAGTCTCCTAAAGTTTAAATCATCACTGCACAATTAACTATGACTTAATCCAAAACATATCAATGAAAATCATAAATCAAAATAAATTTCATTCTAACAGTAATATAAGAAAATTACTTAAGAATAAGACATAATTTAGGGATTTTTAAATAAAACTGTAGTTAACCCCCCCACACTTAAGATGTACATTGTCATCAATGTACAAAGATAGGTAATAGCAATATAGTAATAAAATCATAAGATAGGGAGAGAAGTGAAACTTCCTGAATTTTGGACGGAGTCAATGAAAAGAAATGGTAAAGTTTGAGAGAGGTGAAGGTGGGGAGGATACTCCATTAGTGGTGTGGTCGTTCGTTAACAGCCCCTTGAACCTAAATTAAAGAAATAAAAATATAATAATATAAATTAAAGACGAGAAAGATAAAAGAAAAGCAATTAAAAATTAAAATAAGAGAAAAAGAAAAAAATGGACTCAAAGGTCCCACGGGCGTGTCGCACGCCCGTGTAGATTTGTCAGTTTTGACCACGGCCGAATCGCACGGCCGTGGCGTTTTATCGCAGCCCGTGTTTTGGGATCAATTTTGTCCTATTTCCACACGGCCACGGCCACGCCCGTGTGCAAGGTCGTGTGGGTAGGGAAACCTGCGCCTAAAAATTTGGTTAGTTTTTAGTTAGGTGCTAAAATCGAAAATATGAAAATTAATGGGGTTAGTGCTCGGGTTGCCTCCCGAGAAGTGCTCGTTTAAAGTCTTGAGCTAGACTTATCTGTTATTTGCATAATGGTTGTTTGAGGAGCATATTACAGGGCATGACATTAATACTTGCCCCTAAATCAGCCAAAGCATGGTTAACATTTAAACTACCAATTAAACAAGGAATAGTAAAACTCCCTGGATCTTTCAATTTTGTTGGTAGCTTATTTTGGAGAATAGCTGAGCATTCCTCGTTAAGTTCCATTGTTGATAGCTCTTCAAATTTCCTTTTATTTGTTAAAAGCTCTTTTAAGAATTTTGCGTATGTAGGCATCTGCGAAATAGCTTCACCAAAAGGTACGTTAATATGTAATTGTTTAAAGAGTTCGAGTAACTTACCGAATTGTGCGTCCATACGGTCTTTCTTCAACTTTACTGGATATGGGATCGGTGGGTTATACTCTTTTGGTTTCGGTATTACATTCTCGTTTACTTCCTCACCTTTTTCCTTATTAATTTCTCGTGGCATCTTCTTTTCAGCTTCAACCAACCCCTTTCCACTTCTTAGTGTAACTGCCTTCACATGTTCTTTTGGGTTGGTGTTACTATGTAAGTTACCTGGTTGCCTTTTGGAAACTATCTTGACTAATTGTCCAATTTGATTCTCAATCCTTTGAATCGATTCTTGTTGAGTTTTCAACGCCGTTTCGGTATTCTGGGAATGAGTCTCTGACACCGAGATGAATATTTCCAATATCTCCTCAAGGTTTGGTTTCTTTTCCTGTCGGTAAGGTGGTTGCTGAAATCCCAGAGGGGGTGGTGGTCTTTGATTTCCTAGATTTCCTTGACCTCCCCATGAGAAATTGGGATGATTCATCCAACCTGCATTGTAAGTGTTACTATAAGGATTATTTTGAGGTCGAGGATTATTACCCATATAGTGAACTTGTTCGTTTTCAGCGCTCGGGTTGTAAAGTGGATATTCTGTATTGCTCATCCCTCTTAGATTTGAGTCACATTGTATTATTGGGTGTACCTGCATAGAACCATACAGACCATCAATTTTTTTATATTTAAAAGCTCTACCTGGTTAGATAACATGGTGACCGCGTCTAGGTTGAAAACACCGGCTGCTTTATTAGGCTTTGTCCTCATGACTTGCCACTGATAATTATTCAGTGACATCTTTTCGGTTTGAGCGGTATGTTCTATTTCACTATCAAAAATCAAGGGTCCTGACGGGTTCCTCCTAGTGATAAACTAGAATTACCTACCAGAAGCAAATAAAAGAAAAATTAGCAAAGTTAAAAATAAAATAAATATAAATTGAAAATAAATAAAATGGCTAAAGTAATAAAAAATTAGTTTTCCTAATATCTTAGTCCCCGGCAACGGCGCCAAAAACTTGATCGTGTCCAAACTAACTATGACAACGAATAAGGCAAGCGCACCTATCGTTTGGTAGTATAGCTATGGCAAGACCGAAAATATCGTATCCTCAAGGACTAAGAGTACTAGTAGTTACTATCCTTTTATTATTTGGCCTAAGTATTAAGGGAATCGATGTTTAATTAACTAATTACTAAGCTAAGGATGCTAAGACACAGAGAGTGAATTGGGAAAATACTTTTGGGGAAAAACCAATTGATTAAGATAATACCCGAGGAAGAATCCACCTAGACTTCACTTGTTATTTAACTCTGAACCAGACGATTTATTCACTTGACTTGATCCGTGGGATTCCCTAATTTATATTAATACCTCTTTCGAGGCTACTAACGTCTAACCCTAGGTTGATTAATTGAAATCTATTTCTAATTAAAACCCCTAGTGTTGCATTAACTCGATCTATGGACTCCCATATTAGGTTTGACCCTAATCCGGCAGATTTTCGTCATCCTATCTCTAGGGTTGCGATCAACTCCGCTTAACTATGCTAGATCTACTATTAAACAGGGATTTTTGCTCCACTTTCTAAGAACATCAATACTTGAATCAATATCCTGAAATATTAAAACAAGAATTAAGAACACATAATTAAGAACAAATCAAGTATTTATCATATAGCTCAGAAAATAATAACAAGATCCGTCTTAGGTTTCATCCCCCTCAGGTATTGAAGAGGTTTAGTTCATGTTTGATAAAAAATACATCTTAGAAGAAAGTAAATAACAAAACATAAGAAAAACCCTAAAACCCCCTGAAGGAAATTGAAGGGAAGATCTTCCTTCTTGAGCGTGATTCCGGCTTCTGAGATGGATCAACTGGCTTTCTTGGAGTAATCCCCTGTGTTCAGCCCTCTCTGCTTCACTCCTCGTCAAAATCCCTGAGAGAAGGCTTCTGTCGAACCCCCCCTTAGGTTGCCCTCTAGGGTGTTTATATAGGCTTTCGGGATGCCTTACTTGGCCCACAAGTACCCTAATCCGAATGGAATTAAAACAGGTCAAGGCAGGGGCACGCCCGTGTGGAACGCCCGTGTGAATCGAGCCCAGGTGAATCTTCAGCTTTGGCCTGCTAAGGTGGCATGGCCGTGTGGTGAACTCCAGGCCGTGTGAATTTCTTACTTTGGCCCATTTTCTCCGTTTTCAGCCTGTTTCTCGTTCTTTTCATCCTCCGATGCTCTCCTAAGTATAAAACATGAAATTAAAGGATTAGGAGCATCAAATTCCAAAATTCAAGGGATTAAATCATCCAAAAGCATGCTAAATGTGGGATTAAAATATGTATATATTACGGTTTATCAAATACCCCCACACTTAAGCATTTGCTTGTCCTCAAGCAAAATTCTCAACTCACAATTAAAAGCGAATTTCCTCAATTCATAACCTTCATCAATAATGTTTCATCATAATTCATGGGTAATTCATACATTGATAATTTAACCAGAAGGTTTCTAAAGATTCAAACAATCAAAGTCATAGTTTTTGTAGTACGAAAACATAGGTGTTTCCCTTTACCTAAATAATTACCTTTAATTCAAAATCAACGAGAATTGACATCCTCACTAAGGATTCACTCAAATCACTCAAGGTGTTTAAGGTTCAGATTAAGCTCTCATAAGTCAAACATGAAAAGTTAATCCCATAGGCTTGCATGAAAATCAAATCTCCACCACTATAATATGAGATGATACACAAATCAAAAGGTCTTTAAAAGGGTTGTAATGGGGCTTGGGTTTTAAGGTGTGGATATAGGCTGAATTAGAAGGTTAGAATCGAGATTGAATTGATAAATTACCTAACTAGAAACAATAAATTGATAATGAATAATTACATTAATAACACGAGCTTCTTCTAAAGATGTGAATTTAATTGTTTAAGCTCAAATAACATAGAACTAATAAATATCTTTTCGCTTAACTACGCTAGATCTACTCTTAAACCAGGACTTTTGCTCCACTGCCTAAGCACATCAATACTTGAATCAATATCCTGAAATATTAAAACAAGAAATAAGAACACATAATTAAGAACAAATCAAGTATTTATCATATAGTTCAGAAAACAATAACAAGATCCGTCTTAGGTTTCATCCCCCTCAGGTATTTGAGGGGTTTAGTTCATGTTTAATAAAGAATACATCTCAGAAGAAAGTAAATAACAAAACATAAGAAAAAACCTAAAACCCCCTGAAGGAAATTGAAGGGAAGATCTTCCGTCTTGAGCGTGATTCCGGCTTCTAGGATGAATCAACTGGCTTTCTTGGAGTAATTCCCCTATGTTCAGCCCTCTCTGGCTTCGCTCCTCGTCAAAATCCCTGAAAGAAGGCTTCTGTCGAACTGTCACTTTAGGTTGCCCTCTAGGGTGTTTATATAGGCTTTCGGGATGCCTTACTTGGCCCACAAGTATCCTATTCCGAGTGGAATTAAAATAGGTCACGGAAGGGACACGCCCGTGTGAATCGAGCCCAAGGCCGTGTTCGAGTCTGCTAAAGTGGCACGGCCGTGTGGTGAATTTCAGGCCGTGTTGATTTCTTACTTTTGCCCATTTTTTTTCGTTTTTGGCCCGTTTCTCGTTCTTTTCGACTCCCTAAGCTCTCCTGAGTATAAAACATGAAATTAAGACATTAGGAGCATCGAATTCCCCAATTCAAGGGATTAAATCATCCAAAAGTATGCTAAATGTGGGATTAAAATATGTATATATTACGGTTTATCACTCTTCTACATGTTTGGTTAATTTTGATAAGATGTGACATTTTTGTAATTATATGCATGTTTTGGGTTATGTATGTGAATGAATATATTTTATTATATATATGATAAAGTAATTTTTCCAATGTGATTCTTAGAAATTAGATTAGGTGTAAACTTTAGATTTTATTAAATTTTTAGGATACATAATTAGATCGTGGACTTTCACCTATACGTAATTTTTTTAATAATTATTTTAGAATAATTCATATGAGCCGGAGACGAACTTAAGTCTTTTTTGTAACCAAAGTTTTTGGTAAATTTTGAAAAACCGAGGCATATCCAAAACTGATCAAGATGATGGAAACCCAACCCAACCAACCGACAAAAGGTTGGCTATGGCAAACCGAAAAAATTCTACAATGGCGCAATAGTTTCACTAACGTTAGCGACAACAATAACCCATGGTGGTGTCGATGGTTGACGTTGACAGTTGATAATGCTAGGAACATACTTTATAGTTAACCGTCATCACCACCATGGCTTACCATTATCACTAACGTTGACGCCACTGCCACACCACTGCTGACCACTGTTGAATTTTGTCGGTTTGCCCACTACCAGCCTTTTGCCTGTTGGTTGGATTGTGTTTGCGTCATCTTAATCAATTTTGTATATGCTTGGGTTTTTTGAGATTCGTCGAAAAATTTAGTTACAAAAAAACTTAAGTCTATTTCCAGCTCACATGAATTATTCTAAAATAATTAAAATAAAACTTACATAGAGATGACTCAAAACAGTTCTTGATAATAAATGCCCTCCGGCCATTCAAGCTGAAGCTAGAAAATATTGGGAGGAGTCTGATGAGATATCTCATTGCTACATGCTGGCAAGAATGACCAACACCCTTTATAAGCAACTAGAGAGTTATAAGATTATCAAAGTGATTCGAGATAAACTAGAAAACATGTTTGGAGGCCAAACTACCTTCGCTCGACAATCGACTATAACTAGTGTGATGAATGCCTAGCAAAAACTTGGTGCTCCAATAAAATACCATATGATTACTCTTATGGGTTATTTTACCAGGGCTGCGAATAATGAGGTCAATCTAGACAACAACACACAACTTGAAATGGTGTTTAAAAGCTTGTCTGAGGACTTTTCAAGCTTTAGGGCTGAATATGACCTTGTAAACAAGAATCTGATGCTTTTACAACTCATGAAGGAATTATGATCCTATAAGTTGATGTAAATGACAGTCAATTGGTCCAAAAAGTGGAAAAAAACCTTAGTGGTTGCTTATTACTCTAAAATGAGGGGGATGCTAAGTGTAACATACCAAAAAACGGCCTAAAAGAAATCGCGTTTTGAAACCAAAAAAGGTCATCCCTCAATTTGAGTTTAGACTTTGGAAATTCTTGACAAGTAAATTGATCTGGTTCAGTGGTTAAGTGTTCAGGGTATGTGTGTAAGGTTCTGGGTTCAAATCACGTTTTTGGAAATTTTGTCATTTTGCTTAAACCCTTACCCTTGAATGTTTGGCTTATAAGTTAAATTTAGTGAGTTGATGTCAACAATGAGCCTAGTGGTTCAATGGTTAAGCTTTTGTATAATCATTGGTCTGGTGTTTGAATCCTGGCAGAAATAATAAGGAATGTTTTATTTTTGAATTTTGCTAAAAGGTAGTTAGTTTCGGTTGGTTATCTAAAACCTTCCAGAAACCTCCGACACTATTATTTTCTTTTTGTTCTTTCTTTTTCTGCGAGAATTTCTATCATTTTGTTTGCGTTCTTCAGTTTCTGCATTTTGGTTCCTTATTTTCAAGTGACCGTTCTTTTTGTTATGTTACGTTACACCGATTTTGTACGGGGTCTGATTTCTCCTTCTAGTTAATTCGCTGGCCGGGATGGGAATTTATCCTTGTTGCTCCTGCATCGAGTCCTTATCAAGTGGGTGTCAAAACCTTTTTTTTTTGCATTTTCAGTCATTGAAAAATAGGGTTGTCGATGCCACACGACCAATGACATGGGCATGTGCCCAGGCCATATGAGCCACATGGGCAAGGACATGGGTGTGTGCCAAGACTGTGTGTGCCACACGGGCAAGGACATGGGCATGTGTCCAGGCCGTGTAACTCACTATTTATGCTTTAGAACCATAGGGCTACGGACATGGGCGTTTACCCAGACCGTGTGAGCCACATGGGCAGAAGATATGGGCGTGTGCTCAGGCCGTGTGAGCCACATGGGCAGACGATATGGGTGTGTGCCCATGCCGTGTGAGCCACACGGGCAAGGACATGTTTTGTGTCCAGGTCGTGTGGCATATGAATGGGATCTAAATCTTAATTTTTTGAGGCAGTGAGTGTTGTCCAACAGGAGCATTGACCTCCACAATGTATTTATGATCTAAATTTGATCGTAAGAGGACTATCTGATGCTTTAAGAATGATATATGGATGACATATGGGATATTTGAACGTGTTAGACTGATGACGAACAACTTGTGATCTGTACATATATCTGTTATGTTTGAACCTAAGTGGGTAGGATCCGTCAGAACGTAATGTGCTATTGCCTATGTGTGTGAATTATCAAGTACGATCTGTATTCTGTTAAGTTTGTTGGTATGCCTCTGCGTTGCTCTGTTGATGAAAAGTATGCGATATTTGAACATGTTAGACTAATTGTTATTGATTCTGATTTATAATCGTGCACATGACTTCATGGCAAATCTAATATGGCCTGTTGATGTTTGATAAGTCTATTTTACAAAACATGGACTCTGATATTTACTGATTCTATTATTGAGAGATAACATGACTTACATGCTCATTAATCTGATTCTGCATAAGCATGCCATGACATATTGCATGGGACTTGGGTTGAAGTAAAAGGAGGAAGTTTCTGGCAGTTTAATGATCTGTGTTATCTGGTGGTTTATCCATACTTCTATTCTGGCAGTTTGACTGTACTATAGTGGCTTGACCACATATCTATTATAGCAGTTTATCTGCGATTCTGGTGGCATTGCCCATGTTTGTCTGTTGGTGTGATTTGGATGGACAAGTTCTGGGGAACTCTATTTGGTGTATAGCGGAGTTGGGTAGGAAATTTTTAAAAATCTACATAATATTTTCTTGAAAAATACTGCATCTGCATAAACATACATGCTATGTTCTGCTCTACTCTGCGATGTTCTGCTCTGTTTTGTTTTGCTTTGTTCCGCTGTGCTACCCCTGTTGAAACCTCTGTGATACTCTAGATCTGCTCCGTACTGGTTATACAACTGTTACCAAATACTTGCGTTACTATGATTTATATATTACGTTCTGTTTATTTGTATTTGAGTTTGGTTATACGTGGTGCTTGGTGACTCACCATTTGTCTTACTTTTATCTATCAGAAAGACATCTGATTTAGGATCAGACGACATGCTGGAGCTTGGATTGTTTTGCACTGAGTTAACTACAATTTAATCCTTTGGATTTGTAATTTGTTTTGGACTTGTCTTACTATTATTATTTTTTATAATCTCGTCAGTATCTGCCAAGTCTAAAATGAAACTACAAAATCATCTAAATCGACTAAAATAAATTCCTGGTTTTCAAAGTTAAAACTCTGAAAAGAAGTACATTTTTACTATGTTGGTGCAACTCGTCCAGATTCAACTTAAACTTCTAGGCCAGATTTTGAGTGTTACACTAAGAGAAAATGATACATGCACAGATGGGGTGAAATTTATTAAAGTCAATTAAACCAAGCTACCAATTTTCATGTTTGGAAGATCAGTCGACTTGTGATGAATTTTTGGATGGGATCCAAACATTTATTGGCTAAGATGTCTGCATAGCGTTTGAAAAGATATCTCTTAGCTTCAAAACACATTTTGAATTACTCAATTTCAAGTTCGAGAGCTTAAGTTAATGACAATTTTACAGCAGACTACGTGAGTAGAATTTTTGAATGGGATTATTACGGAAAATTACAAGTTTTGAGCTTTAATTCGAGTTTAAATCATATTGGGTTCATATATGGATAGGCAGAGCTTTGGGGAATTTTAGATGAGCTGACCCTTATTCTGGATAGGCGCTTTGGGAAAGTCCTAATCCAAACTGATAGTATTGAAGCTATTAATGTCATACTGGAGGATTCTTCAGAAAACTCTAGCTCTGCTTTGGTCCGGAAAATTCATCTTATCTTGAGGAAGATGGAGCAGTGGAAAATTCAGTATATTCCATGGGAGGAAAACTTAATTGCTGATAGTCTGGCTAAGTCAGTTCATGCTAGGAGTCTTGGTTTAAGATTGTTTGAAGATCCTCCTTTGAGGGTCTAAGTTTTTTACTTTGTATTTCTTTTCTTCCACCAAAAAAATAAAAATAAAATCATATTGGGTTCCATTTTTAAGCTTATTTTTTTATGATATATGAGCCTAGTATTGTATTTATTAGGTTTTATTATTTATTTTTAGGCTTAAGTATATAAAGTTGTTTAGGAATTTTATATTTATTAGTTAATAAGAAAGTTTAGTTCCACTAGAACTACTTGTTTAGATTAATTAGAGTTTCATTATACTGAAGAGTTTTATTTTGATATAAATAGCTAGCTTATATAAAGGCCTTTTCATTATTCATTATTGACATACCTTGATTAATAAATTTCAACTCTTTAAGTTATTTCTTTTTGTGAGATTTCTCTTTTGTTTATTTTAGAAGCAGATTTTCTTCTTGGCTTTCTCTTTGAAGTCGTAAGAGAACTCTTCACCCTCCAATTTACTATGTTCGGCCTTAGGGGGCTGGTTAGAGCCATTTGTGGAGCTTGTTGAATATCATTCTTTAAAGGGTTTAATAGGACATTGACTTTTCATCACCATTGATTGTTTTTATTGAAGCTTTGTTCTTCAAAGGGGACAATCTTTTCAACATCTATCTTATTTTCATTTTTTTCCATTCAATATTTTTATTCCATCCACCCTAATTTTTTTTTATTTTATGCTTTTTTTTCTCTTTATTTCCATTATTTCTAATCTATTTTTCTTCTTCTTTCAAGTTAGATCTGAATATTCTTTCTCGAGTTGGACAACTTGAATAGATCTTTGTCCGATGCCCATATCAAAAACAAGACTAAGTCCTTTGGGCCACCTAAAGTGGAAAGGAAAAGAACAAAGAAGCCTAAAGGCTTATTTAAGTCTAAGTATTTCTTTTGTAATAAGAAATGACACTTCAATGCCAACTGCAAAGAGTAGAAGGGTTACCTAGCCATTAAGGGCAAAATCATTAAACTCTTTATGATAGCAATTTACTTAGTCGAAGATTCGATAAACCACTGGGTCATTGATTTTAGAGCCACTAACCATGTATATGGTTTTCTACTGGGGCTCAAGGAAACGAAAGATCTTAAAGATAAGAATCTATCGTTACTGACCGGAGATGAGACAAGTGTGGCAGCTGAAATAGTGGGAGATGTACATATTTATTTTGATAATTTTAGGAAGATTATTTTGAAAAATGATTTCTATTCCATGTTTATTTAAAGGCGGCTTGATTGTGACTTTTAATAATAGTATTGCAATTTACAGAACTCTTACTTTTATCTGTAATGGATGGATGTTAAGCAATCTCTATTTTATCAAACCAAAGATGTACAAACTACTTGAAACTGAATTAACGAATAAAAGACTTAAGACTTCTCACTCTAATGAGATGTATCTTTGTCATTTGAGACTTGATTGTATTGACAAAGAAATAATCACTAGAGAAAGATGGCACATTATGTTCGTTTAAGGAAGTTAGTCTTCCATAATGTGAATCTTGCTTAAAAGGTAAAAGGACTAAGAGATCTTTTAATGCAAAAGGAACAAAGGTCGTGAAGCCCTTATAGATGATTATTATGTTAGAGAAATGGACTAAGCGATCTTTAATGCAAAAGGACTAAGTGATCTTTTAATGCAAAATTGAATTAACAGAAATTAATGAAAATGATGATGTTAGAGAAATGGGTCGTATTTACAAATGAATGCATTTTCTCACTAAATACAGAAATGCTTGCGAATTAATTTAAGGTTTTCAAATTATTATTTAATTAATTATAATTAAATAATTGAAGTTCGAAAATGGAACTAAATTAATTAGTCATTATGAATCCACTGAATATGAAAATTAAGTATATTTCCTCATAAAGTCTTTTACGGTAAAGTCATATGACTTTAATAGAATTAAAATTGGGTTAAAAATTATTTAATTGAGAAATTAATTTAATTAATTAATATTTATTTTGGGAACAATAAAGCAAATATTGGGTTGAATTAAATTATAAAATGGTGGGTCAAATGTCCAAGAAGCACATATAATTGGACCCCAAATGTGAAAGGCTCAAATCCCCTCATCATAAGAGAGAGGGCAGCAACCCAAGTAATATTTTCTAGGGTGTGCCACCCATCACTCTTCTAGTCAGACTAGGGGTGTGTTTTCTATTAAATAAATATTATTTGTGTAATCCTTATTCAGCCATGATTCTCTTATCTTTTCTTATAAATAGATGACACTAGTAGAACTATTTACATAAGTTTTCACACAGAAGTTTTATATATTGTTATTATTACAGAATGTAGTGGAATTTATTTTCTTAGAATAAATTCTATTTTCTAAGAAATATAATTTCTACACGTTTCTATTGAGAGAATTACTTTACTACTAAAAATAACTAAATAATTTCTTATTTTATGTTTGGTTTGTGTTGCTCGAGCCCACACTTGGCGCAATTCGAGGTACGAGGATAATGGAGAAGGTCGATTGATGACGTCACGAACTAACTAAAATACGACAAATGCAAGCGCACCTATCGAATGGTAGTATAGCTATGGTGAGTCGAGAATATTGTATCCACGAGGACTAAAAGTACTAGTAGTTACTATCTTTTTATTATCTAACCGAATAAATTGAAGGGATTTATTTTAACATATTCTTAACTAACCTAATTACTAAGACGAAACAGAGAATAAAGTAGGAAAATATTTGAAGAAAACCGATGAGAGAGACAATACCCAGGAAAGAATCCACCTAAACTTCACTTATTATTCTAAATCTGAATTAAACGATTTATTCACTTGCCTTGATCCGTAGAAATCCCTAACTTATGTTAATATCTCTTTCGAGAATAAAAACAACTGACTTTAGGATGATTAATTGAAATCTCTTTCTAATTAAAACCCATATTATCGTATTAACTCGATCTATGGATTCCTCTATTAGATTTGACTCTAATCCGGTAGATTTATGTCGTCCTCTTTCTAAGATTGCATGCAACTCCACTCAATTATGCCAGATTTACTCTTAAACAGGGACTTTTGCTCCACTTGATAAGCACATCAATCATGAATTAATATCCTGAAAACATTAAAACATGAAATAATAACACATAATTGAGACCAAGAACAAATATTTATCATGTAATTCAGAAAAATCAAATAATAAGATCCGTCTTAGGTTTCATCCTCCCTAGGTATCTAGGGAATTTAGTTCATACTTTGGAAGGAAAACATATCAAAATTAGGAAAACAACAAAACATAAAGAAACCCAAAAACTTCGAGAGAAATTGAATGGAAATCTTCAGTCTTGAAGGAGATCCTGCTTTTGATTTGAACCTATTGGCGTTCTTCGAGTCTTTTCTTCGTTCAGCTTTGCGTGCCTCCCTAGGTCCTCTTCTAGTGTATATTTATAGACTTTAGAATGCTCAGAAACCCTAAAAATTGGCTTTTTCCACGTGTTTGGGAAACAGGGAGCAATATCGACACGGGCTGCCACATGGGCATGTGGCCAGCCCGTGTGGCTCACACGGGCCTGTGCTCATCCCGTGTGGGAATGGTCTTGGCCGTGTGGATCCTTAAATCAGCTCGTTTTGTCTGTTTTGGCCCGTTTTCTGCTCCTTTTGTTCCCCTATGCTCACCTAAGTATAGAAACATGAAATTAAAGGATTAGTAGCATCAAATTCACTAAATTAAATAATAAATCATCCAAAAACGCATTAAGAATGGGATTAAAATATGTTACTTTTATAGTTTATCAAATATCCCCACACTTAAGCGTTTGCTTGTCCTCAAGCAAAATCCTCAACTCACAATTAAAATTAATCTTTTTCAACTTATAATTCTCATTAATAATGTTTCGTCATAATTCAAAAATAATCACACATTGATAATTCAACTAAAAGAGCACTAAAGATTCAAATAATCCAAGTCACACATTTTTAAAGCATGAACACATAGGTATCTCCCCTTATCTAAGTAATTACCTTTAATTCAAAACCGACAAGAATTGACATCCTCACTAAAGATTTACTAAAACCACTCAAAGTGTTTAGGGTTCAAAAAGTAAGCACTCAAAAGTCAAATATGAAAAGCCATTACCATAGGCTTGCATGAAAATCAAATCTCCACCACTATAAAATGAGATGATACACAAATCAAAAGGTCTTTAAAGGGTTGTAATGGGGCTTGGGTTAAAAGTGTGGATAAAGGCTGACAAAGAAGGTTAGAATCGAGATCGATTTGATAAATTACCTAACTACAAAAATAAACTAATACTGAATAATTACATCAATCGAAATTATTTAAGAATAACACGAGCTTCTTCTCAGAATATGAAATTTACTACTTAAGCTCAAAAACATAGAACCAGTAATAATCAACATATATATATTTTCAATTTTTTTGGTTTTCTTTTTCTTTTTTTTTTGAGATCAATGGATAATAAGAGAAAATTAAACAACTGAAACAAAAGAACATAGTTAAGCAACTAACCAAATCAAATCTCAACAAAAAGGGAGTCAATAAAACGGGAACAATTCTCAACGAATCAAATATGAGTTATGGGTTAATAATTATGGGTAAATCAAGAAGCAACTTGTTAGGCTCAAAGGGGTTCACTAAGGGTTAATTATGAAGGTAAGCTTATGGGATAAGTGGGTTAAAACTAGGTGCCTTTATCATCTAAGTATATCAAATCAAAGGTGTGGTCTTGACATGTATAATCGAAGCAACTTCTAGAATAACTAATCAGTATTGATAAACCGAAATAGTAACACATTTTAGGCCCACATTTAGTATGCTTTTGGATGAATTATCCCTTGATTTATGTAAAAAGGTGCTCTTAATCCTTTCTTTTCATGTCTTATACTCAGGAAAGCACCCAAGGATAAAAAGAACGAGAAACGGGCTTAAAACGGTACAAATGGGCCAAAGCATGAAATCGACACGGCCTGGACCAAAGATCACACGGCCGTGCCTCCTTAAAGATCTCAAACATGGCCTGGACCACGATTTACATGGACGTGCCTCATCAACGAAGTCCACACGGCCTGACCACGATTCACACGGGCGTGTGCCATGGCTGTGTCCCTGTCGTTGGAAAGAGCAATTTCACTCGGATTTGGATGCTTGGAAGCAAAGAAACACAGTCCAAAGTCTAATTAAACTCCCAAATAGGAATTGCACTCAAATTAGGATACTTGGAGGCCAAGTAAGGCATCTCAAAGCTTATATAAACACCCTAGGGGGCAACTTATTCGGGGAGTTCGACAAAAACCCTCTGTCGAGGGGAGCCCAAAGCCATCGTCTAGGGGCGTCGTGCTAGGCCAGAGAAGGCAGATTTGTGGGGATTCACTCAGGGATAGCCAGTTGATCCATCTCAAGAAGCCGGAATTCTACTCAAGACGGAGGATATCCTCTTCAATTCCTTCAGGGGGTTTTAGGGATTTCTTATGTTTTGTTTTATCTTTTCTCTTGAGATGTTTTCCTTATTTGTTATGAACTAAACCCTTGAGATACAGAAGAGATGAAACCTATGATGAATCTTGTTATTTGATTATTTGAATTATATGATAAATACTTAGTTTGTTCTTAATTATGTAAGCTTAATCCAAATTTAATGTGCTTAGGTGGAGGAGGAATAGACCCTGCCTAAGAGTAGATCTAGCATAATTAAGCGGAGTTGATCGCACGCCTAGAGATAGGGTGACTGAAACACCCCAAACCCGGCCCACGAACCCTGACCGGATCTGGTATGTTCCTGGAGTAAAACAGTTCAAAACTTGTTTGTTTCTTGGAAAACTTTGGGTGATTTAGGAGAAAAATTTGGATTGGGTTCAAATTGAAAACATCGTTATTCTCAAATATTAGGCTTCATTAAGACTTTATTGTTATATTTCAAAACCATAAGTTAAAGGAAAAAGTCGAGTTTTTAGAGTTTACTATTTAAATTGAAAATCATTTGTGTTAGGTGTTAAAACATTTAAAGATTTATTTTTAAGAAAAGTAGCTTAAACTTTAAATTGATAAAAATTGTATCATAATAAAATAAATAAAATGCATGCATAATCAGTTTATAGCTATGGCCTTATTACATTAAAACAAAACCCGAATAAATCCAAAATACTTAGAAATAAAAAGTCCAAAATTAAAATAAAGTCTGAGTTGAACATGGCCACCACTAAGCTCCTGCCGACCCGGTCCGTTACTGAGTGTCACCTGAAAAATATCCCACAACGGGGTGAGTCAAACAGACTCAGTGTGTATAACCAACACTAAGTCCCAACGATTCGTGCATACCATATCATATCATACATACGTATATATAACGAGATATAAATAATGATGCAAACCCGAACCCATACCTAGATAACCATCCGCTACACATCACCCGTACCAACCATCACACTGTGGGGACTACTAAGTCGACCCTCCATCCGCTACACATCATCAAAGGCAGTCGCTGCAGACGACTTGCTCATCGCCCTTATAAATTTTGTGGCATAGCCACCAGACATTGTTTTGTGACATAAGTCACCAAATTCAGATTTCGTGACATGAGTCACCACATTCAGATATTGTGGTATAAACCACAAGATCACTTCCCCTTTCCATATAACCCGTATGCCCCATGTCACACAGAATATGCAATATCATGCCTTATGCCTTATTCCACATTCTTATCGATATTCACATATGTACCTATGGTACCAAATATTCATATCATAATATTATTCATATCATTTATTAACATAATGTTAAGGTTACTTACCTGAGTACTTTGTACCATCACATGGTACCTTTGCCCACTTTTCACATTATTATAAACACATATATTAAATTGATGCCATAAATCTATTAAGAGTTAGTGTAGGGTACACACACGGTTTACTTAACGAATTCAACTGAAATCCGAAAATCCCGATCTAAACCTCTAGATCCTTAGTTCCTTCTCTTAGATTTGATTACTAATCAAATCCGAAACTTTGTGATGTTCCCTCTTGCAATCGTCCAACTACTAATTCACTTAACCGGTTAATTTCGGCTTTTGAATAAATAAGAAATAGATCTGAATCACCAAATATGGCCTTAGCCGAATGTCAGATTCACTTACCTTGTGGATCTAAATCCCGAAAAGTGTCCCTTGGTTGGTATCTGTCGAAATACCTATAAGCTCGTGTTAGATCTGATTTCCAATACTTAATGGACACCATACATGGCCTTCGGCCTAATATTGCACTTTACTTACCTTGAAGAATCAAATCCCGAATGATCTCCTAGAAGTCGGCTACCCCAAAATCCCAAAAGATCCTTCATAGTTTCGGCCAAAGAGTGATATTGGGATTAGTTCCTAAGTTTCGACTAAAAGAAAAGAAAGGAAATTGAATAGCATCTGATCTTACCCTTAATGCTGTAGTCGACTGCTCCCTTGCTTAAATCCATAGAGAAATTCGGCTATGGCTAGAAAGAACTTGCTTTCGGCTTTTGAGATTTGCGAAAAGAAGAAGAGAAAGGTTGAGTAATTTTGACAATGGTGATAGATAAAGATTCGGCTAGCACAAGGGATGTTTCGGCTTTTGATGCTAGGAAGAAATCGGCTAGAAAAGAAAAACTTTGAGAAAAGAAGAGGAGGAGAATTCGGCGAGAGAAAGAGATGAGAAAATAAAAGAAAAACAAGGAAAAGATGAATACTCTGCTGATAAATTCAGCTACCCACTCAAACACTAGATTTACCTTGTTATTCTCCTATTTTTCCTCTTCCTTGCACATTCAAAATAATTTAAAATAAATCCTTATTTATCTTCAGCTTTAGCCGAAATTTTCAAAGGAATTTAATCACATCTTAAACTCATCCCTTAGTGCCCCATTGTCGTCCACCTCTCTTGCTCCTTACTGCAAAATAAAACTCTTTTATTTGCTTCCCTTGCAGCTCGAACCTAGCCGCTTGCCCACTGCATATGGCGTCACTTACCAGAGCTTTAAGTGGCGCCTTCATGCCACTTTACCAAGGCACTTTTTGTGTCTAATTTCCCCTACTATTTCTCTTAAGGCCTCTTTTGTTCAATCCCCCTTCAATACTTAAAATTTAATATTTTCTAAGGCATTCACCTACACTCTTAAGGTTCTAAAAATTCATAAAACATATTTACAACACACACAGGCATGCTACTTCACATAATTACGCAATAATGCACAAGCCATAAATCCCGGATATTACAGTTCTACCCCCTTAAAATAATTTCGTCCTCGAAATTACCTGGCTAAAATAAGTGAGGGTATTGCTATCACATTGTTTCTTCCGGCTCCCACGAAGCTTCTTCCGATCCATGATTGCGCCATAACACTTTGACTAAAGGAACTGACTTCCTTCGTAGCACTTTCACATCTCGTTCCAAAATCTGAATCGGCTCTTCCTCGTAGGACAAATCTGGCCTTAGCTCCACCTCCTCAACCGGTACTACATGAGACGGATCTGATCGATAACGACGTAGCATAGAAATGTGGAATACATCGTGCATCTGCTGCAATTCCGAAGGCAACTCCAACTGGTATGCCACTGGACCAACTCGCTTCAATACCCGATAAGGTCCTATAAACCTTGGACTTAATTTCCCTTTGCGACCAAATCTCATCACCTTCTTCCAAGGCGAAACCTTAAGAAACACTAGATCTCCCATAGCAAATTCTATTTCCTTTCGCTTAAGATCCGTGATACGACTTACGCACGTCGATGCCTCCTTTAATCGTGCCCGAATTAACTTAACCTTTTCTTCGGATTACGCCACAATCTCGGACCCAAAACTTGACGTTCTCTTAATTCTGTCCAACACGTAGGAGTGCGACACCTCCATCCATACAGTGCTTCATATGGTGCCATCCGAATACTGGCTTGGTAGCTGTTATTATATGCAAATTCTGCTAAAGGCAAGTATTCTTCCCAACTTCCTCTAAAGTCTATTACACAGCCTCTCAACATATCTTCCAACACTTGGATCACTCGCTTAGATTGACCGTCCATCGTGGATGAAATGCCGTGCTGAAGTCTAATATGGTGCCCAAAGCTTGATGTAGTGCTTTCCAGAACCGAGACGTAAACCTTGGATCCCTATCTGAGATAATCGACATTAGCACTCCATGCAACCTCACAATTTCTGCCACATATAGCTTCGCCAACTTCTGTAAAGAATAGTCAACCCGCACCGGTAAGAAATGCGCGGACTTTGTCAATCGATCCACTATCACCCATACCGAGTCCTTCTTAGTAGGCGTGAGGGAAGCCCACTAACGGTCCATGGTGATTCTCTCCCACTTCCACTGTGGAATCTTTATCTACCGAAGCAATCCCGACGGAACTTGGTGTTCACCTTGACTTGCTTGACACGTCAAGCATTTCCCTACAAATTCGGTAACTTCCTCTTAAGACCGTGCCACCAAAACTGCTCCCTTAGATCTCTATACAACTTTCTACCTCCAGGATGCATAGCATAGGGGCTACTATGCGATTCTTGAAGAATTCTCCGCCTTAACTCCTTATCCTTAGGCATACAGACCTTACCCTTGCAACACAATACTCCATCGCTGCTAACTCCATAATCCTCTAACTCCCCTCTCGCACTGCCGCAACTTAGCACTTATATCATCATCCGCCAACCGACTCTCTTTCACCTCCTCCAACCATGTCGGCTTAACTTGCAATTCGCGTGAGAGCTTCCATCGCCATACAAGCTAAGATGTGCAAACATCGCCTCGAGATCCGACACTACTTTCCGACTTAAGGCATCTGCTACCACATTCGCCTTGCCCGGATGATATTCAATAGAACAATCGTAGTCTTTCAATAACTCCACCCACCTTCATTGTCTCGGTGTTTAGCTCTTTCGAGTCAATAGATACTTAAGGCTCTTGTGGTGCGTGTAAATCACCGACTTTTCTCCATATAAATAGTGCCTCCATACCTTAAGAGCAAAGACCACCGCCGCCAATTCCAAGTCGTGCGTCGGATAGTTAACCTCATGTGGCCTTAATTGTCTAGACGCATAAGCAACTAATTTCCCATCTTGCATTAAAACACATCCCAACCCTGTGTGGGAAGCATCACAGTACACCACAAAATCCTTCCCTGCCTCAGGCTGAATCAAGACTGGAGCTTCAGTCAAGACCCTCTTAAGCTTCTCAAAGCTCTCCTGTTGCCTATCTGTCCATACGAAAGGTACTTCCTTTCTCAACAATTTTGTCAAAGGTGCGGCTATTGATGAGAACCCTTCTACAAACCTTCTGTAGTAACATGCCAATCCCAAGAAACTACGAACCTCAGCCACAGACTTAGGTGGTTTCCAATCCAACACCCCCTCAATCTTCCTAGGATCCACCCTTATTCCCTCTGCAGACACTACATGCCCTAAGAATACGACCTCCTTCAGCCAAAATTCACACTTGCTGAATTTGGCATAGAGCTTCTTCTCCCTTAATACTTGCAACACTAACCGGAGATGCTCGTCATGTTCCTCCTCTGACTTGGAATACACTAGGATGTCGTCTATGAACACAACGACGAATCGATCCAAGTAGGGTTGAAAAACCCGGTTCATCATATCCATGAACGCGGCTGGGGCGTTCATCAATCCGAACGACATTACTACGAACTCATAATGCCCGTATCTTGTCTGAAAAGCTGTCTTATGGATATCCGCTTCCTTCACCTTAAGCTGATGATATCCAGACCGTAGATCTATCTTCGAGAACACTGCGGCTCCCTTAAGCTGATCGAAAAAGTCGTCTATCCTTGGCAACGGGTACTTGTTCTTGATGGTCAGCTTATTCAACTGACGGTAATCTATGCACATACGTATAGTCCCGTCCTTCTTCTTCACAAACAAGACTGGTGCTCCCCATGGAGACATACTGGGTCGAATGAACCCACGGTCAAGCAACTCCTGAATTTGAGCTTTGAGCTCCACCAATTCCTTTAGTGCCATTCTATACGGAGCTATAGATACTGGCGCCCGCCGAGCAATAGAAGTCAATTCCAAACTCCACCTCCCTATCAGGGGGTATTCCAGGTAACTCCTCCGGGAAAACATCCACAAATTCCCTTACGATTCTAACTCCACTAACTCCTTCTTCTTTTGCATCCAACGCACTAACGAAAGTCAAGAATTCCTTGCACCTTTTTCGAACCATCTTATCAGCTTTTAATGCAGAAACTATGTTAGACAAGTAGTTTCTTCTTTCTCCTATCATAATTATCTCCTCATCCTCCAGGGTCCTTAAGTCCATTCGCTTAGCTGCACAATCCAATATAGCCCGATGTTCCACTAGCCAATCCATGCCAAGTATGAGATCAAATTCTCTGAAAGGTAGTTCCATCAAGTCGGTAGAGAATATCACTCCCTAAATCTCTAGAGGTACATTGCGAAATATTCTATTCACCACTACAGTTTGACCTAACGGGCTCCGATCACGCCATTCTCGCCTTTTACCACGTCCCTCAGTACATTACAACCACGTCCCCTAGAACTCATGTCTACGATCGCGATTTAACTGCTTTAGAAAGTTTTATGCATTAGTCTTTGTTCCACTAATTATCCACGAACAAGTTTTATGTAAGGAAGTTTAGTAGTAGTTCTTTCGATCATTTCAGAGTTTTGTTTCAAGTCTTCTATCCTAGTTTAGAGAAAGATGCACCTTCATTCAGTGAGTATCTACTACACACATTCATCACTTGTACATTTTTGTCCGTTTTAATCCTGTGGGTATTTTCGTAATTTGTCCTATAGGGTATTTTGGTAAATTTCCAAACCAGGGTATCTTGATGTTTTGCAAAATAGGGTTTTTGTATTTTTGTAAAGTAAGAATATTTTAGAAAAAAATTGAGGGTAGTGTGGTAATTTCATAAACCAAGGGTATTTTAGTAATTTCTCAACCTGTGGGTATTTTAGTAAATTTTTGTAAATCGGGAATATTTCGGAAAAAATTTTGTAAAAGAGTTTTACAAATCAAAGGGGTAATTTGGTGCTTTTAAAACTAAGGTTTTTATAAAAATATGGCTAGTCCCTTTTGGGTTTTAATTATTGAGTTTAGCTTTGTGAATGAGTCCTCTTGGTTAGGGTGAACTGCTACCACGCACTGTAGGATTCGAGTGAAGAGGAGGTGAGTCACTAGGATCGCTTAAATACCGTGCTCTTCCCGAATCCAATCCTAGACATGCGTACAATGGTTGCCACACCCTAACTCGGCGACTCGATCCACAGTGTTTGTTTAATTAGGCCTTAAAGTTTTATGTAATTCTGTATTGAAGTAAGCTAATCCTAGGGTTCCATAACTTAATATACTACTCTATGTTCCCGTTATACCCATATACAAATCATACATTAATTCATGCAACGGTTAGGGGTACTTACCTGGTGGACTTCGGGTCGGAGACTTACGTGCCATGCCAGAAAACCTGCTCATTTCACGAAAATTTTCACAAAACGTTATGGGCTTTAAACCCAAGGCCGAGACTTTAAAACTGGGCTCTGATACCAAGCTAAAATAACCCAAACCCGGCCCATGAACCCTGACCGGATCTGGTATGTTCCTGGAGTAAAACAGTTCAAAACTTGTTTGTTTCTTGGAAAACTTTGGGTGATTTAGGAGAAAAATTTGGATTGGGTTCAAATTGAAAACATCGTTATTCTCGAAGATTAGGCTTCATTAAGACTTTATTGTTATATTTCAAAACCATAAGTTAAAGGAAAAAGTCGAGTTTTTAGGGTTTACTATTTAAATTGAAAATCATTTGTGTTAGGTGTTAAAACATTTAAAGATTTATTTTTTAAGAAAAGTTGCTTAAACTTTAAATTGATAAAAATTGTATCATAATAAAATAAATAAAATGCATGCATAATCAGTTTATAGCTATGGCCTTATTACATTAAAACAAAACCCGAATAAATCCAAAATACTTAGAAATAAAAAGTCCAAAATTAAAATAAAGTCTGAGTTGAACATGGCCACCACTAAGCTCCTGCCGACCCGGTCCGTTACTGAGTGTCACCTGAAAAATATCCCACAACGGGTGAGTCAAACAGACTCGGTGTGTATAACCAACACTAAGTCCCAACGATTCGGGCATACCATATCATATCATACGTATATATACTGTGATATAAATAATGATGCAAACCCAACCCATACCTAGATAACCATCCGCTACACATCACCCGTACCAACCATCACACTTTGTGGGGACTACTAAGTCGACCCTCCATCCGCTACACATCATCAAAGCGCGCATTGCAGCATTTACTTGCTCATCGCCCTTATAAATTTTGTGGCATAGCCACTGTGACATTATTTTGTGACATAAGTCACCAAATTCGATTTCGTGACATGAGTCACCACATTCGTATATTGTGGTATAAACCACAAGATCACTTCCCTTTCCATATAACCCATATGCCCCATGTCACACGTAATATGCAATATCATGCCTTATGCCTTATTCCACATTCTTATCGATATTCACATATGTACCATATACCAAATATTCATATCATAATATTATTCATATCATTTATTAACATAATGTTAAGGTTACTTACTGAGTACTTTGTACCATCACATGGTACCTTTGCCCACTTTTCACATTATTATAAACACATATATTAAATTGATGTCATAAATCTATTAAGAGTTAGTGTGGGGTACACACTGGTTTATTAAACGAATTCACTTTCAATCCCGAAAATCCCGATCTAAACCTCTAGATCCTTAGTTCCTTCTTTGCCGATTTGATTACTAATCAAATCCTCGAAACTTTGTGATGTTCCCTCTTGCAATCGGCCAACTACTAATTCACTTAACCGGTTAATTTCGGCTTTTGAATAAATAAGAAATAGATCTGAATCACCAAATATGGCCTTAGCCGAATGTCAGATTCACTTACCTTGTGGATCTAAATCCCGAAAAGTGTCCCTTGGTTAGTATCTGCTCGAAATACCTATAAGCTCGTGTTAGATCTGATTTCCAATACTTAATGGACACTCATATACATGGCCTTCGGCCTAATATTGCACTTTACTTACCTTGAAGAATCAAATCACGAATGATCTCCCTAGAAGTCGGCTACCCCAAAATCCC
Organism: Gossypium sturtianum; assembly: GCA_025698515.1. NCBI lineage: Eukaryota > Viridiplantae > Streptophyta > Magnoliopsida > Malvales > Malvaceae > Gossypium > Gossypium sturtianum. Next base: position 19,900,700 of record CM046945.1, on the reverse strand, counting down.
GAAAAGATCCTTCATAGTTTCGGCCAAAGAGTGATATTGGGATTAGTTCCTAAGTTTCGACTAAAAGAAAAGAAAGGAAATTGAATAGCATCTGATCTTACCCTTAATGTCTTTGTGATCATTTCTCCTTGCTTAAATCCATAGAGAAATTCGGCTATGGCTAGAAAGAACTTGCTTTCGGCTTTTGAGATTTGCGAAAAGAAGAAGAGAAAGGTTGAGTAATTTTGACAATGGTGATAGATAAAGATTCGGCTAGCACAAGGGATGTTTCGGCTTTTGATGCTAGGAAGAAATCGGCTAGAAAAGAAAAACTTTGAGAAAAGAAGAGGAGGAGAATTCGGCCAGAGAAAGAGATGAGAAAATAAAAGAAAAACAAGGAAAAAGATGAATACTCTGCTGATAAATTCAGCTACCCACTCAAACACTAGATTTACCTTGTTATTCTCCTATTTTTCCTCTTCCTTGTACATTCATGATAATTTAAAATAAATCCTTATTTATCTTCTGCTTTAGCTGAAATTTTCAAAGGAATTTAATCACATCTTAAACTCATACCTTAGTGCCCCATTGTCGTCCACCTCTCTTGCTCCTTGCTGCAAAATAAAACTCTTTTTTGCTTGCTTCCTTGCAGTCGAACCTAGCCTCTTGCCCATCGCATATGGCGTCACTTACGAGCTTTAAGTGGCACCTTCATGCCACTTTACCAAGGCACTTTTTGTGTCTAATTTCCCCTACTATTTCTCTTAAGGCCTCTTTTGTTCAATCCCCCTTCAATACTTAAAATTTAATATTTTCTAAGGCATTCACCTACACTCTTAAGGTTCTAAAAATTCATAAAACATATTTACCACACACACAGGCATGCTACTTCACATAATTACGCAATAATACACAAGCCATAAATCCCGGATATTACAGTGACGAGATTTTGCCGGATTAGGGTGAAACCTAATATGGGAATCTATAGATTGATTTACTGCTATTCTAGGGGGTTATTATAAGAGAACGAGAGTTCCACTAATTAACCTAGGGTTAGACGTTATTCGCCTCGAGAGAGGGTTTAATATACGTTAGGGAGTCTTACGGATCAAACTAAGTGAATAAATCGTATGGTTCAGGGTTAGATAACAAGTGAAGTCTAGGTGGATTCTTCCTAGGGTATCGTCTAAATCAACTGAGTTTTTCCCAAGTTATTTTCCAAATTCATTCTTCTTTGTCTTAGAGTCTTTAGTTTAGTAGTTAATTAATTTAGATTAATAAACAACTTCACTTATTTTAGGCTAAATAATAAAAAGAAAGTTAGTATTAGTACTTTTAGTTCCTTTGGGTTCGATAATCCGGTCTTGCCTAAACTATACTACTATTCGATAGGTGCACTTGCCTTTAATCGTTGCCAGAGTTAGTTTCCAGGTTCGATCATTCTTTTATAAATTTTAAAACTCTGATTTACAGTGATCAAGTTTTTGGCACCGTTGCCGGGGAACTAAAATATTAAAAAATCTCTATTTTTATTACTTTAGCCATTATTATTATTATTATTATTATTATTGCAATTTATTTATTAATTATTATTATTATTTTGCTAATTTTTTTTATTTTGGCAGATAATTTTAGTTTATAGAGGAGATGGCAATCAAATAACTATCGGTGGAAAGTTACGAGACAAAGCCAACAAAAGCAAATTATCTACGACCTCGACCCAAAGAACTGTGCTATCAAACCAGTTAGAGATGTTACATAAAAAATTTAATGGTTTATACGGTTCCTCGCAGGTATATCCAGCAATGCAGTGCGACGTAAGTGGAGGCGTGGCGAATCCTGAGTACCCACCTTACGGACATGGCATGGAAAGCGAACAAGTCCACTATATGAGTAACTATTCTAAACCTCAAAATAATTTTTATAGTGACACTTATAATGCAGGTTGGAGGTACCATCCTAATTTCTCGTGGGATGATCAAAGTAGCCAAAGACAGGAACTTCCTTTAAATTTTCAACAACCACCTTACCAACAGGAAGAGGAGTCGAACCTTGAAGAGTTGCTGACAAAATTCATGGCAGCTACCAATAACCATCTCCAGGACACTGAAACCACCTTTGAGACCCAAAAAGCATCGATCAAAGGGATCGAGAGCCAAGTTAGGGAAGTCACTGAGTCAGTTGGGGAACTTACTAAGTCAGTTATACAACTTGCTAAGCTAATCTCAGAACTACCACAAGAAAGCTTGCCACACAATACTGAAACTAACCCGAGTGAGCAAAATCAAGCCATTTACAATAGTGAAGGGTTAGACAAACCAAACCCAAGGGAAGAACATGTGGTAAGCGAAGTTAAGGTTGAAGTGTGCCATGATATATCAAAACCGGAAATTACAGAGTACCAACCTCGTGTGCCATATCCCGATGCAATAAGGAAAGACCACACAGAGGAAGAAGTCGGTGAACTCACACTTCGTGTAGACGACGAAACAATCACTCTTCAAGCTCTTGACTCAGCTAGGACATCGAGTAATAAAGGTACGAACGTTAATTCTATTGATAACCATTTGGTTCAACCTTCTTTACAGGAAGCATAACGAAATCACCTAGTTGAGCTAGATCTTAGACCTCGTACCCATAAAGAAACAATTCATGAAGGACTAAGGCTTCAGGTCGAGGAACTAGACAAGTGGAAAACACACTTTAAAGAGAAACTAGGAATACACGAAGTGAAATCAAGGAAACCCTGCATTTAGCCGATAGGAACAAAAATCACTTCAAAATAGGTGATCAGGTATTGTTGAATAAGGAAGACCCTCGAATCGCCAATTCATACCTCAAGACAAACGAAGAAATCACTTTTGAGGTACTTGATGTCTTCCTATACGGGCCAGTCGAGGTAAGCAATCCTAAATTCAGTACTTTTGAGGTAAACACTACTCGACTTAAATTTTATATCAAAAATCGAGTTGATCGCATGATGAAGGATTTTCACCTCCTCAAACCACCTTGACCATACGAATGAGAAGTAAAGTCTAGCTTAAGACTATAAACAAGCGCTTCTCGGGAGGCAACCCGAGCACTAACACTATTAATTTTTACATTTTTTTATTTTACTTTTATTTTTCATTTTAGCACCTAACCATAAACTAACCAAAGTACAGATTTCCATGCTCACACGGCCTTGCACACGGCCGTGGCCGTGGCCGTGTGGAAGCCAGAAGGACAAACCATGGACGTGCTAGAAACCGTGCATGACAAAGAATGATTTCTTTTCCCAACACGGGCTGCGATAAAAAGCCACGCCCGTGCCGACTTCCCGTGTGAGGTTACTGACTTATTGAGCACAGGCGAGACACGGCTGTGCCCTACAACCGTGTGAGGTTACTGGCTTGACGAGCACGGGTTAAACACGCCTGTTCTAAAGGACCGTGTGAAGAATACACGGGCGTGCTACGAGACCCACGGCCGTGGTAAAACACCTAAACGCACCCAAAAATCGAAATCACGAAAAACACGGACTGATTAAACTCGAACAAGGGCGTGGACTGTATCACTATTTAAATATTTACTTTTATTTCTATTTTTATTTTTATTTTTATTTTTATTTTTATTTTTATTTTTATTTTTATTTTTATTTTTATTTTTATTTCCTTTCTTTTATTTCCTTTATTATTTTCTTCTTGTTATTCATTCCATTTAGATTTAGCTTAGGATACAAAAGAAATTAGGATGGCTGCTTCGAGGACTCAACCAGTTCGAGACGCTTCCCCACGCTCACCTCCAATCCGATCCGGTTTCTTTTCATTAACTTCATCCAAAATTCAGGAAGTTTCACTTCTCTGCCTATCTTTTGATTTTCTCACTATATTGCCATTTTATCTATCTTTGTACATTGAGGGCAATGTACATCTTAAGTGTGGGGGGGTTAACTATAGTATTATTTGAAAATCCTTGAATTATGCCTTATCCTAAAGTAAGTTTCTCATATTATGATTAGAATGAAATTTCCCTTGAATTATGATTTTTATTGATATGTTTTAGATTAAGTCATTGATAATTGTGCATTGATAATTAAATTTTAATATACTAGAGAATCAAGCATGATAAGTCTTTTTTTCAAAATTAAAATTTTCTAGGTTGTTGAACTAAATCTGAATATTATCTTGAAGTTTGAAATTTACGAGGTTGATGTCAAAAATACCCATAATTTTTATGAGTTTTTGAGCCTTATAGAGCATAAATTCTTTTTCTTGCTCACTTTATTGATTATGAGTATGTCAACACTGATTTGTTATTCTAGAACTTGCATCGATTATACATGTCGAGACCACATTTTTTTGATTTGATACATAGAGATGATAAAGGCACCTAGGTTTTAACCCACTAACTCCATTAAAAGCCTACCTTCACAAATTAACCCCTAGTGAACCCCTTTTTAATCCTAACAACCCTATTTATTGACATAACCGCTAATATTAACCCAGAAACCCTTTGTTTTTACCATTCCTTTTGACTACCCTTATATCGAGATTTGATTTGATTAGTTGCCTAATTATGAATTTTAGTAATTTATCCTTTATTATGTATTTAGTTTGTTCTTAAAAAAAATGACAAAGTATATTCATTAATAGTTATGTGATTAAACGAGCTTATACATTTATTTAAATTCTAAATATCGAAGAAGAAGCTCGTATTATTAGTATTATTAGTTTTCAATTGATGTAATTATTATTATTAGTTCATTAGTTCTTAGTTAGGTAATTTGTCAATTCAATCTCTATCCTAACCCTCTAATTCAGCCTATATCCATACCCTTAACCTAAGCCTCGTTACAACCCTGTTAAAGACCTTTTGATTTGTGTTTCATCTCATATTTCAGTGGTGGAGATTTGATTTTCATGCAAGCCTATGGGATTAACTTTTCATGTTCGAATTTTGAGTGCCTAATTTTGAACCTTAAACACTTTGAGTGGTTTGAGTGAATCTTTAGTGAGGATGTCAATCCTTGTCGATTTTGAATCAAAGGTAATTATTTAGATGAGGGGAAACACCTATGTTTTGTGCTGCAAATGTATGACTTAGACTGTTTGAATCTTTAGGACTCTTTGAGTTGAATTATCCATGTATAAATTATATCTGAATTATGATGAAACACTATCAATGACTATTATGAATTGAAGGAAGTTCGTTTTAATTATGAGTTGAGAATTTTGCTAGAGGACAAGCAAAAGCTTAAGTGTGGGGGTATTTGATAAACCGAAATAGTAACATATTTTAGGCCCACATTTAGTATGCTTTTGGATGAATTATCCCTTGATTTATGTAAAAAGGTGCTCTTAATCCTTTCTTTTCATGTCTTATACTCAGGAAATCACCCAAGAATAAAAAGAACGAGAAACGGGCTTAAAACGGTACAAATGGGCCAAAGCATGAAATTGACACGGCCTAGACCAAAGATTACACAGTCGTGCCTCCTTAAAGATCTCGAACACGGCCTGGACCATAATTTACACGGCTGTGCCTCATCAACGAAGTCCACACGGCCTGACCACGATTCACACGGGCATGTGCCATGGCCGTGTCCCTGTCGTTGGAAAGAGCAATTTCACTCGGATTTGGATGCTTGGAAGCAAAGAAACACACTCCAAAGTCTAATTAAACTCCCAAATAGGAATTGCACTCAAATTAGGATACTTGGAGGCCAAGTAAGGCATCTCAAAGCTTATATAAACACCCTAGGGGGCAACTTATTCAGGGAGTTCGACAGAAACCCTCTGTCGAGGGGAGCCCAAAGCCATCGTCTAGGGGCGTCGTGCTAGGCTAGAGAAGGCAGATTTGTGGGGATTCACTCAGGGATAGCCAGTTGATCCATCTCAAGAAGCCGGAATTCTACTCAAGACGGAGGATCTCCTCTTCAATTCCTTCAGGGGGTTTTAGGGATTTCTTATGTTTTGTTTTATCTTTTCTCTTGAGATGTTTTCCTTATTTGTTATGAACTAAACCCTTCGGATACCCGAAGGGGATGAAACCTATGATGAATCTTGTTATTTGATCATTTGAATTATATGATAAATACTTAGTTTGTTCTTAATTATGTGAGCTTAATCCAAATTTAATGTGCTTAGGTGGAGGAGGAATAGACCCTGCCTAAGAGTAGATCTAGCATAATTAAGCGGAGTTGATCGCACGCCTAGAGATAGGGTGACGAGATTTTGTCGAATTAGGGTGAAACCTAATATGGGAATCCATAGATCGATTTACTGCTATTCTAGGGGGTTATTATAAGAGAACGAGAGTTCCACTAATTAACCTAGGGTTAGACATTATTCGCCTCGAGAGAGGGTTCAATATACGTTAGGGAGTCTTACGGATCAAACTAAGTGAATAAATCGTATGGTTCAGGGTTAGATAACAAGTAAAGTCTAGGTGGATTCTTCCTAGGGTATCGTCTAAATCAACTGAGTTTTTCCCAAGATATTTTCCAAATTCATTCTTCTTTGTCTTAGAGTCTTTAGTTTAGTAGTTAATTAATTTAGATTAATAAACAACTTCACTTATGTTAGGCTAAATAATAAAAAGAAAGTTAGTATTAGTACTTTTAGTTCCTTTGGGTTCGATAATCCAGTCTTGTCTAAACTATACTACTGTTCGATAGGTGCACTTGCCTTTAATCGTTGTCAGAGTTAGTTTCCAGGTTCGGTCATTCTTTTATAAATTTTAAAACTCTGATTTACAGCGATCAAGTATTGACACAATCATAACCAATAATAAAGTGAGCAAGAAAAGTGTATGCTCTAAAGGCTCAAGATCTCACAAAAATTACGGGTTTTGATGTCAATCTTGCAAATCTCAAACTTCAAGGTAATACCTAAATTTAGGGAAATAACCTAATAAATTTTAATTCTGAAAATGGACTTATCATGCTTGATTCTCTAATGTCCTAAAGTCTAAAAAATCAATGCACAAATACCTATGAATTTAATCCAAAACATATCAATAAAAATCACAAATCGAAGAAAAATTCATTCTAAGAGTAATATGAGAAAATTACTTAAACACAAGACATAATTCAGGGATTTTCTAATATTCATATAAATAACCTCCCCACACTTAAGATGTACATTGTCCTCAATGTCCAAACAAATATAATCACAATACAAACAAAATATCATAAGAGAGGGAGAAAACTAAAACTGCCCTGAATAATGGATGAAATTCCCAGAATAGTGAAAAGCGAAATGGTAGACAAAGCTAAATGTAGAGCATGATTCTGAGCAATAATAAACACAAGTATTGAAAAGGATTAAAGGATTAAAACTTGATTAGGAACAATTATTAGAAAGAAAAATATAGTTCAAAATTTAAAAACAAAATAAACATAAAAATAAAAATAAAAATAAAGACAAATGGACTCAATGGTCCTCAACATCAGACTCATCAATGTCGTGAGCCGGTGACGCTGGAGGAGCAATATGGAGATGCTGACAAATCTGCTGCAAAGTCACATCAATACTGTCGAACCGCTGAATGTAGTACTAACGGAAGCTAGTGAACTCCTCAGAAGATACTCCTCGGATGCTAGCAGTAGAGGGAACATGTCAGTGACTCAAAGGTTTAGGCTGTGGTGGGTCCTCATGATAGGGAGGAACATCATTAGGGAAGTCCTCGGGGTCATTCTGATCGTCAGAATGAAATAATCTGTACTGGGGAGGATCCACTCCACGACGCCGCTCGATCATCCTCATGTGTATCATGCTCGAGATGCGTTGAGGGGACATTTGGCCAACAAGTGTGAGTGTGGAGCATTGCTCCGGTGTGTCTAGAAGACCGAAATGTCGAGCGAGGCGAGTCACATAAGGGCCTAAGCAGATAGGGCCCCTCCTGTGGCGGTCAATCTGATGGTGGAAAGATAAAGCGATGAAGTACGCCAAATCAATAATATGGCCATGGGACATGCTCCAGAGAAAGTATGCGTCGTGCATGCTAACGACTCTAGGGCTCTTTCTCCGACCTGTTAAAGTGTGAGTTAAGATGACATGAATGTATCGTAAGGCCGGAGAGAGAGAAGTCGCATTCGAGTGACTTGTTTCATACGGTGTAGGACTCCCTCTAAGCTCGGTCCAACATCGTGATGGTGAATGATGGATGTGCCGATGAAGCTGAAGGGAGTCCTCGGCACTCATGAACTCCTTTGTGTAGAGTCCTATAGGAGCTCCAAAATCTAGGACGCTCATATGTCGCACCAACCCACCAAGGCGAAAGGTGATGGTGCCTGGCTCGTCATGAACCGTCATGACCTGCTGGACTGAAAATGTAGCACAGAACTCCAAGGTAAGCTCCGTGTAGGTAGGCTCGATGATGTCGAAGAACCTATCCCACGGACCTATGGCAAGAATGGCGCGCACGTCGTCAGCTAATCGGACCTGCTCTAATACGGCCCAATCAATGCAGCGGTCTAGGCCGAGTGGTCGTACACGATGGAGCTAGTATAAATCCTCCTGGGGGCCCTCAGCAAATCAGAGAAAGGGATGGCGAGCCTCGGCGAATGCGCTCGAGAAGGAAGTCCCACCGGGGCCCTTCCGCTTTTTCGAAGCGAGGACGGCGGTCTTAGTCTTCCCATGAGTGTTCGTCATAATAAACTTGCAAGACAACAATCATATAATTCAATTTAGATGAATCCACATAATAGGCAAGCGAATAAGAAAGAAACATCCCAGTGGGGATCAACAATTTGACTAATAACGAAATAAAATGCTACCATCAAATAGAAACACATTAGGAATAAATAATACTAATAATTATTAAATAATAAAAATGAATTAATAAGACTAGTAAGAATAAAATCAACTAATCTGACTACATGCATAATACTGCATAAAGAAGAAACAAACTAAAAGAGAATAAAATCAGATCAAATGGTAAAAGCGTCCAGAACTCAAGAATAAACACAAAAAATCATCAGTAAAGAATCTGAATCAACAAGAACAAATTAATAAAATTAATAAAAAGAACAGAATTAGAATAAAGGAAAAACTAATAATAATAATAATAATAATAACATAATAATAATAATAATAATAATAATAATAATAATAATAAAGAAAAAATAACAGGAAGTAAAAGGATGACCGATGGAAAGTGAGGTGGTGGTCGGAGGGGTGCGGGCAGAGGGGTGGATGGAAGGGGGAATGGCTCGATTGAGGGCTAGTGCGCGGGGTTGGGGGTGGGGCGAGGGAGTTTTGGTCGTGAGAGGTAGAAGAATAGGGGTCTGGCGCGTGGGGCGTGCTGGGGCGTGAGGGTGAGGGGGTGAGGGGTTAGGGTGTCGGGTTGGAGCTGCTGTGCGATGGGAGAGGGGAAGAGTGGGTACGGTGGTTTGGGGAAGGGAAAGAAATCGAAGGAGAGAAGGGGGAAGGTACGAAAATTGGGCTGGAAGGGAGGAAATGGTGTCTGAAAATGGTATGAGAAAGCTGACGGCGGCTTAGGGTTGGAAAGGTTAGGAACAAGACAAAGATAAAAAAAAGAAAAAGTTAGCGTTTAGGGTTTAAAAGGGGACACGGTCGTGTTAAGCCCGTGTTAAGCCACACGGCCGTGTCAAAAGCCCGTGTGGTCTCCTATTCAGCTCGTGTAGATTAATAATAAAAGCCCTGTCTGCACACAGCCTCGGACACGCCCATGTGTCCAGGCCGTGTGGTTCATACGGCTGTGTCGCACGGCCGTGTGCAATCTCTTTTGTTTCTCCCAGACCTGTCACACGCCCGTGTGTTTTAAAAATTCAAGCTCAGTTTTCACACGGCCTCGGACACGCCCATGTGTCTAGGCCGTGTAGTTCACACGGCCATGTCGCATGGCCGTGTGCACTCTTCTTCGCTTCTCCCACACTCGTGTGACCTCCCACACGCCCGTGTGACAGCACACACGGCCGTGTGCCTTGCCCGTGTAACTATCTGACTTGTTTTAATATTGAAAATTTTAGCTCCAGGTTTTACACGGCCTAGTGCACGCCCATGTGTCTAGGTCGTGTGAACTATTTTAGCCCTTGTCTCTATTGATTTTTGGAAAAATTAAGTCTCTGGCTTCACACGGCCAAGGACACGCCCGTGTGTCCAGGCCGTATGATGTGTTGCACGGCCATGTAACTCACTGTCGATTTTTTTTTCAAAATTTAAAACTAAGTCAAAAGATCCACACGGCCAAGGACACGCCCATGTGTCCAGGCCGTGTAGGTTTTAAAAACCCTTTTTTTATAATTTAAATTAATTTTAAAAAATATTGTGAGTTAAATTTAAGAATTTAGCAGTGTTAGCACTCGGGTTGCCTCCCGAGAAACGCTTATTTAAAGTCTAAGCTCGACTTACCTCGTATTCGCACGATCACGGCAGTTCGCAGAGTCGAAACTCCTCTTTGTCACTATCAATTCTTTTATTTAAATAAGGTTTAGGTCGAGTAATGTTTACCTTAAAAGTGCCGAAATGAGAATGAGTTACCTCGACTGTACCGTATAGGAAGACATTGAGTACCGTAAAGGGAGTCGCTCTGTTTGCGTTAAGCTCTGAAGTGGTTATTTGAGGGCCGGTTTCATCTAATAACAACTTATCTCCAACCTTAAATTGGTTCAACCCATCCTTAAGCTCGTCATGGAGTCGCTTTGGTTCATCGTGTATTCTCGGTTTCTCCTTGACGTGTGTCTGCCATTCATCTAGTTCATCGATTTGTAGTCTTCTTTCTTCATGATTTGTTCTGTTTTTGTTATATAAACTGGACTGTAGTTCTATCACGTTTTTCCAAGGTGTTTCCTGCAAAGATGGTTGAGCTACAAGGTTATTAACATTAACAGAACTCGTAATATCATCTCGATCACTAGATATCCTAATAGAATCACGAGCTTGGAGTTTAATCGTGTCATCACCTACACGAAGTATTAACTCACCTGTACCAACATCTATGATAGTTCTAGCAGTTGCTAAAAAGGGTCGTCCTAAAATTAAAGGTACGTCACTATCTTCATCCATGTCTGGAACAACAAAGTCAACTGGGAATATAAATTTTATCAATTTTAACAAGCACGTTTTCAACAATACCCCTAGGAAATTTAATAGTTTTATCTGTTAATTCTATGCTCATCTTAGTTTGTTTGGGTTTCCCAAGACTTAGTTGTTTAAACATTTTATAAGGCATGACATTAATACTCGTCTCTAAATCAGCCAAAGCATTATTAACATTTAAACTACCAATTAAACAAGGAATAGTAAAACTCCCTGGATCTTTCAATTTGTTAGGTAGTTTATTCTGTAAGATAGCTAAGCAAACTGCATTTAGCTCCACATGCGATGAATCATCTAACTTTTGTTTATTTGCTAAATGCTCCTTTAAAAATTTCACTGAATTGGGCATCTGCGAAAGAGCTTCAATGAATGGTAAGTTAATATTCAATTTTTTTAGAAGTTTAAGAAATTTACCAATTTGTTCGTTGGTGTGGTCTTTCTTAGTCACATTGGGATATGGCACACGTGGTGTATAATCTTTACCGACCGATTTTCACTTATCTTGACTTACCTCAACCTTACCTCGACTTACTGCACTTTTTTGCCTTAATTCTGGTTCCGGTTCAACTAACCCTTCTTCATCTCGAACAGTAATCGCATGAAGCTGCTCCCTTGGGTTAGTTTCGGTGTTGCTTGGCAAGCTACCTTGTAGTCATTCTGAAATCATCTTTGTCAATTGACCGATTTGATTCTCAAGCCCTTGAATCGACGTTTTTTGATTTTTGAGTGCTGTTTCAGTATTTTGGAAGCGGGTTTCTGACACCGAAATATATTTCATCAACATCTCCTCAAGGTTCGACTTCTTCCCTTGCGGGTAAGGTTGTTGTTGGAAGCTTGGAAGGGGTTGTGGTCTTTGATTTCCTTGACCACCCCAAGAGAAATTAGGATAGTTCCTCCAACCTGCATTATAAGTGTTACTATAGGGATTATTCTGAGGTCTAGAATTATTACCCATATAGTTGACTTGTTCATTCGTTGTGCTAGGGTTGTAGGATAGGCATTCTGGATTATTCATCCCTCTTCCATTCGTATCATATTGCATCACCAGATGTACCTGTGTAGAACAATATAAACCATTAATCTTTTTATTCAAAATTTCTAGTTGATTTGACAATATGGTGACCGCATCAACGTTAAAAACACCGGCTGCTTTCATCGACTTTGTCCTCATGACTTGCCACTGATAATTATTCAGTGACATTTCTTTTATAAACTCGTAAGCCTCTTCAGGTGTTTTTTTATTTAGAGTCCCACTGGTAGATACATCGATCAATTACCTAGTTGAGGGGTTCAAACCGTTGTAAAAAGTTTAAACCTGTAGCCATAGAGGTAACCCATGGTGAGGGCACCTTCTCAATAAATCCTTATACCTCTCCCATGCATCATAAAGAGTCTCTAAATCCATTTGCACGAAGGAGGAGATATCATTCCTCAGCTTGGCTGTCTTAGCCGGTGGAAAATATTTTAATAAAAATTTCTCGGTCATTTGCTCCCATGTAGTGATAGAACCTCGTGGTAGGGAGTTCAACCACTGTTTAGCCTTATTTCTTAATGAGAATGGAAACAACCAAAGGTGAATGGCATCATCAAAAACGCCATTTATCTTAAAAGTATCGCAAAATTCTAGGAAATTGGCCAAATGAGTATTTGGGTCTTTGTCCTGCAAACCATCAAACTGAACAAACTGTTGAATCATTTGAATAGTGTTAGGTTTCAGTTCAAAATTATTTGCAGTAACAGCAGGTCTAAAAATACTTGGTTCAGCCCCAGTTAAATTGGGCTTGGCATAATCGTACATAGTACGAGGAGCAGGATTTGGATTTCTCGATTTACAGCAACCACATGAGGTAGCTGATTATTATGATTTTCAGCCATCTCCTCAGTATTGATAATAATATCCTCTTGCTCTTCTATTGTACCTTTTCGACTTTGCCTCGCTTCTCTGCGGTTTTTGCGAGCTGTACTTTCGATCTTACTGTCGAATACTAGAGGTCCTGACGGGTTTCTTCTAGTCATAAACTAAAGGAACCTTCCAGAAGCAAATAAAAGAAAAGTTAGTAAATTAAAATAAACACAAAATAAAATGCAATAAAAAAGGGTAAAGTAATAAAAATTAAGTGTTCCTAATATTTTAGTTCCCGGTAACGGAGCCAACAACTTGATGACGTCACGAACTAACTAAAATACGACAAAGGTAAGCGCACCTATCCAATGGTAGTATAGCTATGGTGAGTCGGGAATATCATATCCACGAGGACTAAAAGTACTAGTAGTTACTATCTTTTTATTATCTAACCGAATAAATTGAAGGGATTTATTTTAACCTAATCTTAACTAACCTAATTACTAAGACGAAACATAATAAAGTAGGAAAATATTTGAATAAAACCGATGAGAGAGACGATACCCAAGAAAGAATCCACCTAGACTTCACTTATTATTCTAAATCTAAATTAAACGATTTGTTCACTTACCTTGATCCATAGAAATCCCTAACTTATGTTAATATCTCTTTCGAGAATAAAAATAATTGACTTTAGGATGATTAATTGAAATCTCTTTCTAATTAAAACCCCTATTGACGTATTAACTCGATCTATGGATTCCCCTATTAGATTTGACTCTAATCCGGTAGATTTATGTCGTCCTATTTCTAGGATTGCATGAAACTCCACTCAATTATGCCAGATCTACTCTTAAACAGGGACTTTTGCTCCACTGAATAAGCACGTCAATCATGAATTAATATCCTGAAAACATTAAAACATGAAATAATAACACATTATTGAGATCAAGAACAAATATTTATCATGTAATTCAGAAAAATCAAATAATAAAATCTACCTTAGGTTTCATCCTCCCTAGGTATCTAGGGAATTTAGTTCATACTTTGGAAGGAAAACATCTCAAAATTAGGAAAACAACAAAACATTAAGAAACCCAAAAACTTCGAGAGAAATTGAATGGAAATCTTCAGTCTTTAAGGAGATCCTGCTTCTGATTTGAATCCGTTGGCGTTCTTCGAGTCTTTTCTTCGCTCAGCTCTGCGTGCCCCCTTAGGTCCTCTTCTAGTGTGTATTTATAGACTTTAAAATGCTCAAAAACCCTAAAAAAAAGGCTTTTTTGCGTGTTTGCGAAACAGGGAGCGATATCGACACGGGCTGCCACATAGGCATGTGGCCAGCCCGTGTGGCTCACATGGGCCTGTGCTCAGCCTGTGTGGGAATGATCTTGGCCGTGTGGATCCTTAAATCAGCCTGTTTTGTCTGTTTTGGCCCGTTTTCCGCTCCTTTTGTTCCCTTATGCTCACCTAAGTATAGAAACATGAAATTAAAGGATTAGGAGCATCAAATTCACTAAATTAAATAATAAATCATCCAAAAACGCATTAAAAATGGGATTAAAATATGTTACTTTTATAGTTTATCATCGATCGGTTGGAAGCCGAGAACAATTTAAGTCCATCTCGAACAAAGCATAAGTACTTTTTGGGAAAAGTTTATTGCTACAACTATCACCATTCGACTCGGTATTCAAAATTTTTAAACTTCCACTATGAGTGAAAATCATTTTCTTAACTGGATTTTCCCAACATGCTGCTCAAGAAGCTAAAATAGCAAACATGTTAGCTATTATTTTGCACTTTTTCCTAATATTAAGCTCATTAATAGCTAACATGGTTACTATTTTAGCTTTTTAAGTAACATGTTGGAAAAATCAGGTTATGAAAGCTATTTACAGTTATAGCAGAAATTTAATTTTTGTAACACCCTAAACCCGGCCTGGACGTTATGGCCGGATCTAGCATGTCACATCAAAAGGTTGTTTAAAAGCTAAGCATTCGTTAAAAACTTTGCATCCTTTTTGAAACTCCGAATTTCGTTGTTTGGAAAACAAGGTTTGCTTAAAGTGTATTCTTGGAAAGATGTTATTATTATTTTCGAAGAAAACTTGTTTATCACAGAAATCTGACTTAATGAATTGCGAAAACGTGATATTTTGAAAACGGTTGTTATTGTTTTAAAAATCCGTGATTAACCGATTAACAATTTATAACTAGCAGAAATACCAAATGAAAGTTTAAAAAGAAAAATCCAATGGCTTTATTACACAAAATATTAATCCAAAATAATATCATAAAATAAATTAAAACCGAATTTACTAAGTCTCGTAGGAGGCTAATCTGACGTATGGCCACCTCCGAGTCCTCCGTAGCTCCAAATCCTCTAACGCTGGGGATTACCTGCATGGTTAAAAGAAAGGGGGTGAGTTACGAGAACTCAGTGTGTAATCCTCGATATCGGTCACTATCTGGGCCTGAGCCCTTACGGTATCGGTATGGGCCTAAGCCCTAAAATCATGGTAATGCAAACAAAATGCAGCCCAACCCAATCCAACCATCACACCACCCGTACCAACCAATCGCACCATGTGGGGATCAAGTCAACCCACCCCGCCAAACGCACCAATATTGAAGTCAAGCTGCTAAACACGGTTTATGTGGCTGAGCCACTAAAAACGATATGTGGCATAGCCACTAAAACGGCATGTGGCAGAGCCACTTAAAACAACACTTCCTCCAATCATCAACCCAACCCATGCAACATAGTATGAATGCAGTGTAACACAATTATAAACATATATATATATATTACATACGCGATGTTTAACCACAATCAAGGGTATAACGGTCATTTTGTCACCTAAGGGTATAACGGTAATTTTCACCCCTTTGGGGATATTTCGGTAATTCACCCACTAAGGTCATTTCGGTCATTTACCCATCTAACGGCCTTTTTGTCGCCTCGAGCGACTCGAGACCCCTTTCTGGTCAAAACGGTGTAGTTGGGCCTAAATCCCAATTTCGGCCCAAACGGGCCCACACGCTCGTGTGGCCCATTCTGCTCGTTTTCAGCCTTGGCTTTGCAGACTTCGCAGTTGCTTTAGTCATTCGACAATTTTCCATCAGTTTTGTTCATGTGGGCCCGTTAGCCCATTGGGCCCACTTAGCCCGTTTCGGCTCGATAAGGCCCATTACGGCCTCAGATTCGCGAGAATGTTCGTGACACTCTCAACGATCTACTGCCATCATTAGTGGCTTGGTTTGTCACTACGAGCGCACGCACGCTCGAGTGCCTCAGTTGCCGATACTCCGGCTTTTCGGCATTTCGGCTTATGCCCAAATCACAAAACATCGCATTATCACAAACAACGATGTGAGATTACACACCTGATTACAAGTTGTGACTTCCACTGCTTCCAAACACCAACAAACGGTAGATCCCCCTTTATGGAGAGTATTCGGCCTACCCCTCCTGGAGAAGGAATCAAGTTCCTAGAAATTTTGATGCACAAAACAATGATGTTAGTACATCCCACATTCGGCCTCCCAGAGAGATAAGAGAGAAAATGTAATCTCCTACCCAAGTAGTCACAAAACCCTTCACCATAACGAAATAAGAAAGCGTTTGAGTCACCTTACCCTTACCAAATTACCATAAGATCGGTAGTTGTCCAATAAAGAGTTTCGGCCCTCACCACAAGAGAACAAAAGGGATTCGGTTTGGAGAAGGTAAGTAGATTCGGCCAAGGCAATAAGAAGTTGAGTTAGGAGTTTCGGCTTTGACATAGCAAAGAGAGGGAAGAAAGAAGATGAGAGAAAGGAAACCGTTACCTTAGATCAGAAAAGAGCCGAATGGGAAAGATATTTGGCAACCAAGAGTAGCAACTATTAGTTAATGATGGAACAATTCGACACTTAGCAGCAAAACAAAATAACCAAATTCGGCTATGGAGAGAAAAGACAAGGGTTTCGGCCAACAGGTGCTCGGGCTATTTGCACAAAGAAACATACGAAAAGTAAGATGGAGATGAAGAGAAGAGACTAAGAATTCAGTAGAAGTAGGTTGAAGAGAAACTGACCCGAAATGCACCAAAAAATGTCACCCAAAAATGTAAAAACTTACAAAAGAAAGCTAAAGGAAATTCGACACTCCTAATACACAAAAACTGAATATACACTCACTCCACCCCCCACTAGCCGAAATTCCCCCTAGTTAGCTTCCCACTTTCGGCCAACACTACTCACACACACCCACTCTTTGATTTTCTCCACCTTTCTCTCCTACACTTACTCTCCTTCACCCATTTGAACTGCTTGACCAAGTCTCCAACCAACCTTGTAGATTTTGGCCCCAACTCTACCTCTTGCTCTCCCAAGTCACAAAATAAAAACCACCAATTGCCAACTGTGGGATTCGAACCCCTTCCCTCCATGCTCTCCACTTGACGCCACACCACCTTACCACAAGCTCCACTTGTGTTAATAAAACACACTCTATTTTACATAAATCCTACTTCCCACAGCCCTCTCCACTAAAGGGCCAAAAACCAAAATTTTTCCAGGGCTTGGAATCGAACCCGGGCCTCCCTAGAGCCCCCAAACACCCTCAAATAACTAGCTAAACAAGCTCAACACATGCAATTATGAAAACACACAAACCTCTAAATTTTGGGATGTTACAATTCTACCCCCTTTAAGAAATTTCAGCCTCGAAATTTACCTGATCAAAAGAGATAAGGGTATTGATATCGCATTGCCTCCTCAGGCTCTCATGTGGCTTCCTCTTAACAGTGATTACGCCACAGTACCTTGACTAATGGAACAGATTTCCTTCTCAGCACCTTAACATCTCGATCCAAAATCTGCATTGGTTCTTCCTCAAATGTCAGATCAGATCTTACCTCGATCTCCTCCACCGATACTATATGAGATGGATCTGAACGGTAGCGTCTCAGCATAGAAACGTGGAATACGTCATGTATCCGGTTTAACTCAGGAGGCAGCCCAAGCTGATAGGCGACCGGTCCAACACGTTTGAATACCCGGTAAGGTCCGATAAATCTGGGACTTAGCTTGCCCTTTCGTCCAAATCTCATAATCTTTTTCCACGGTGAGACCATCAAGAAGACATAATCTCCCACCGAGTATTCAATCTCCTTGCGCTTCAAATCGGCGTATGACTTCTGCCTATCCGATGCTTCTTTTAACTGACCTTGAATTAACTTCACTTTCTCTTCAGTTTTTAAAATTAATTCTGGACCCAACAGCTGTCACTCACCCAATTCTGTCCAGCAAGTAGGGGTACGACACCTACGACAATATAATGCCTCGTATGGTGCCATCTGAATGCTGGACTTGTAGCTGTTGTTATAAGCAAATTTTGCCAACGGTAAATAGTCCTCCCAATTGCCCTTGAAGTCAATCACACAGCTTCTCAACATGTCTTCCAATATCTGGATTACCCTCTCCGACTAGCCATCAGTCTATGGATGAAAAATTATGCTGAAATCTAACCTTGTACCCAGAGCCTCATGCAACACTCTCCAGAACCGAGATGTGAATCTAGGGTCCCTGGCTGAGATGATAGACACTGGTACCCCATGTAGTCTTATAATCTCCGCCACATATAATTTGGCTAACTTTTGCAACGAGTAGCCTGTGCGAACCGGTATGAAGTGAGCAGATTTAGTCAGCCGATCCACAATTACCCACACCGAATCTTTTTTGGTAGGCGTCAGGGACAGCCCACTAACAAAATCCATGGTTACTCTCTCCCATTTCCAGAGTGGAATTTTCACCGGTTGCAATAATCCAGAAGGTAGTTGATGCTCAGCCTTCACTTGCTGACATGTCAAACACTTGCTTACGAAGTCGATAACCTCACGCTTAAGTCCTGGCCACCAGTACAGTTCACGTAAATTTCGGTATAATTTGTTTCCACCAGGATGCATAGCGTATGGGCTACTGTGCGCCTCCCGCAGAATCAACTCTCTTAACTCAGAGTCCTTCGGTACACAAACTCTTCCACGAAAGCATAATACCCTTCACTACTAAGCCCAAAATCTACAGTCTCTCCGTTTTTCACCTGCTGAATACGAGAACCCAACGACTCATCCAACATCCGCTTCTCTTTAATCTGGCTAATCCAAGTCGGTTTTACCTGCAGTTCCGCCAACAAGCTACCATCCTCAAATAGACTGAGACGAGCAAACATTGCTCTTAGATCAGTTACCACCTTACGATTCAGTGCGTCTGCAACCACGTTGGCTTTTCCCAGGTGATACTCGGTCGAGCAATCATAATCCTTCAGCAACTCTATCCATCTTCGTTGCCTAAGATTCAACTCCTTTTCGGTAAGGAG
Organism: Gossypium sturtianum; assembly: GCA_025698515.1. Lineage (NCBI taxonomy): Eukaryota > Viridiplantae > Streptophyta > Magnoliopsida > Malvales > Malvaceae > Gossypium > Gossypium sturtianum. The sequence goes on along the minus strand of CM046945.1, from coordinate 19,881,472 downwards.
ATACTTAAGACTCTTATGGTCGGTGTAGATGATCGACTTTTCCCCATACAAAAAATGTCTCCATATCTTTAGTGCGAACACTACTGCAGCTAATTCCAAGTCATAAGTGGGGTAGTTCACCTCGTGCGGCCTAAGCTGACGAGATGCATACGCCACCACCTTCCCTTCTTGCATCAGCACACAACCCAATCCTGTGTGCGACGCATCACAGTAGACAACGAATTTTTTTCTCGCCTCTAGCTGAATTAATATCGGGGCTTCAGTCAGAATCTTTTTTAACTTCTCAAAACTCTCTTGCTATTTATCCGTCCAAACAAACAGTACCCCCTTACGCAGTAACTTAGTTAGGGGTGTCGCAATCAATGAGAACCCCTCAACGAATCGCCTGTAGTACCTGGCAAAACCCAGAAAACTTCAAATTTATGATATTGACCTCGGTGGCTTCCAATCCAATACGGCCTCAACCTTCTGAGGATCAACCCTAATCCCCTCGGTAGACACAACATGACCCAAAAATGTCACCTCCTTCAGCCAGAACTCGCACTTGCTAAATTTGGCATAGAGTTATTTTTCCCTCAATATCTACAAAACAACCCAAAGATGTGGATCATGCTCCTCCTCAGTTCTCGAATACACCAGAATATCACCTATGAATACCATTACGAACCGGTATAGATAGGGTTGGAAGACCTGGTTCATCATATCCATGAAAGCAGCTGGTGCATTTATTAACCCAAACGGCATAACCAGAAACTCGTAGTGTCTATAACGAGTCTTGAATGCGGTCTTGAACACATCTGCCTCCTTAACCCTTAACTGATGGTACCACGACCTTAGATCTATTTTAGAGAAAACTGAAGCTCTTCGCAGCTGATCAAATAGATCGTCTATCCTTGGTAGCGGATACTTGTTCTTAATCGTTAACTTGTTCAACTGACAGTAGTCAATACACATACGCATTGACCCATCCTTCTTCTTCACGAACAATACCAGCGCTCCCCACGGAGACACACTCGTTCGGATAAATCATCGATCCAAAAGCTCTTGGATCTGAGCCTTTAACTCCACCAGCTCCTTCGGTGCCATCCTATAAGGGGCGATGGACACCGGAGTCGTTCCCGGTAACAACTCAATGCCGAATTTGACCTCTCGATTTGGAGGTAACCCTGGAATCTCTTCAGGAAATACGTCCAGAAATTCCTTTACAGTCCTGACATCCCCAACAGACAAACTCTTAACCTTAGATGTGCTGACATAAGCTAGGAACGCCTCACAGCCTTTACGAACCAGTCTCTCGGCCCTTAATGCTGAGATCACATTGGATAGATAGTCTCTTCGCTCCCCTATTACAATCACTTCTTCATCCTCTGAAGACTTCAATATCATACGCTTAGCAGCGCAATCCAAGTTCGCATGGTGTTTCACTAACCAGTCCATGCCCATTATGAGATCAAACTCGCCAAATGGCAGTTCCATCAAAACTGCCGGGAAGACAACCCCTTGAACTTCTAGAGGCACATCTCTAAACAATTTATTCACTACTATTGACTGTCCTAAAGGACTAATCACCGACATCTCTCTATTAGCAAATTCAAACTGTATACCCAAAGTCCCAGACACAGTACAAGCAACATACGAGTGTGTAGACCCAATATCAATTAAAGCTGTAAATGGTACATCATGTGTAACACCCTGAATTTGGGCCTAGAATAAGTGGGTTCGTGTGTCGAGAGAATGGATTTTTGTCGTTAAAAAAAAACTTGTAATTATTGTTTACTAATTTTTCCTCCCTTTTAAATATATTAACTGAATTATAATAAAATTTAATGTGGCATAATATTAAACTCTATGTAGTCAATTTATGCATCAATTTATCAAATATTTTCCATAACTTTGTCCTTGTCATATAATTAATCATTTTATTTATGTTATCAGTGTGATGAACGAAGTTATAATTTAGAAATATTAATTTTTCTATTATTCTCGATTTAATTTTTATATTTTAATATAATTTAGTTCTTATATTTTTTTATAATATCAATTTCTATCACAAATTTTCGTTAATATACAATATGAGTATATATAATTTGAATGTACTAAAAAAAATTAATATGTGGTTTATACTAAAATAAGATAATGGTCAATTTTTAATTGACCCCTAGATTATGCTAAAATTTGGGGATTTGATTTATATGCTTTACTTTTACAAAGTTTGTCCCTCTACTTTTATAATGTCACTAATGCATTTAAATAGTTAATTTTTCTTAAAAATATTATTCAAACAGAAATAAATTCTTTTATCATGAAAAGTTTGAATGGACATTGTCTTTTAAAAAAATTATTATTGCATGTTTAGTTTAATTTTTTTGGGAGGTTTAGGAAGGGTTGGTTGTGTTGGAAAAGTCCTAGGCTCGATCTAGGGCTTTAGCAAAAATGTTGATTGTAGAAATCAACATCGATGGTGTGTAGCGGTGTGGGTTGATTGTAGAAATCCCCAATGGTGTGATTGGTAGGTAAGGGTGGTGTGTAGCGGTTGGAAACCTAGGAGTTGGGTTGGGCTTTGCATAATTTCTGCTATAATATATTCTGATATATGTTCAGGGGCTAAGGCCCAAATCTAATGGTGCATGTGGGTTGCACAATCGAGTCTCGCGACTTACCCTATTATTTTAAGAATTTGGTGTAGCACTTAGTGCATCGGACCGGGCCGAGAGGAGAGCAAGGTGGCCATGCGATAGAGTATTAAGGATTTCAAAAAAAAGACTTTATTTTATTTATTTTTAAGAAATTTGTCTTAAGTGGGCTTTATATTTCGTTGTAAAAGGCCTCAGCCACTATACTATTATTTATGTTTTTGGGTTTAAGTTGGGTTTAATTATTAGACATTTTTATTTTTATGATTAAAATTAAGCTAAGACATGTACAAGGTTTCTTTTTTTTTGGATTTTAATTAAAATTCATCAAGGCAATTTATAACTTTATATCTTATATGACTTAATAAATTATTAAGTTTTTGATATTAATGATTAAACCCAGAGATCATTTTCCAAAATGCAACATGTTTTGCAAAATCACTCAAGTGACATACCAGATCCGGTTGCAGTGTTTGGGCCAGGTTTGGGGTGCTACAGATTGGTATTAGAGCCAGGTTCAAAACTCGGCTTTGGGTTTTTGGGCCCAAAAAGATTTCTAAAGATGGGTTTTTGAAAACATGCATGTTTATAAATAACACAGGAGGGTTTTTTCGGCATGGCACCTACGTCTCCGGCCCAAGTCCGCCAGGTAAGTATTCTGAACTCGCTGTGTTATATATATATATGTGGGCTTGATGGGATTTAAGGGACGTAGATTATTTTAATTAGAGTTTGATGGACCTTAGGCCTAGTTAAACAACTCTCAATTGCATAAGACTTAATCCAACCAAACAAACCTGTGAACAAGTCGCAAGACTAGGGTGTGGCAACAGGCATGCGCATGTCTAGGATTGGATCCGGAAGAGCTTGGTACTTAAGCAGTCCTAGTGACTCACCTCCTCTTCGCTGGAATCATGCCTGGTGCGTAGTGACTGTTCACCCTAGCCACGAGGATTTGTTGACGGGCCAAAATTAATAATTTAAAACCCGAAAGGGACCAGCCATTCTATTTTGTAAAATTACTAAATTACCCCTGATTTATAAGTGACCAAAATATCCCTGATTTGTACAATTACCAATATACCCCCGGATTTCCAAATTTCACAAAATCACCAAGGAACCCTATTTCATAAAATTATGAAAATACCCCTATAGGATAAATTACGGAAATACCCCTGGGTAGTGAAATGACGAAAATACCCTTAGGTGATGAATGTAAGTTCGTGGATTCTATTTGTATGTGGATATTAAATGATTGAATATACGTGTTTCCTAGAACTAGGAGACAAACTTGAGACCAAACTTGTAGATAGGTTCGAATTCGAAAGAATCACTCTTAAAATTACTTTTCATAAGATTGTTCGTGGATAATCAGTGGAAGAAAACTAATAATTCATAAAAATTTTAATCAGATAAACGCGGACCGATAGCATGAGTACAAGGGGACGAGGACGCTCTAGATGTGAATACCGGTGCGTGCTCTACCATAGAATACTAAGTGTTTATTTTGGATTTAGTATTGGAGTGCGTAGCGAAAGCATGGTAGTGAGACTTAGGTAGTATGATTACTAGTTAGTTGGAAATTTCGAGGACGAAATTTCTTTAAGGAGGGTAGAATTGTAACACCCTGAATTTGGGCCTAGAATAAGTGGGTTCGTGTGTCGAGAATGGATTTTTGTCGTTAAAAAAAAAACTTGTAATTATTGTTTACTAATTTTTCCTCCCTTTTAATATATTAACCGAATTATAATAAAATTTAATGTGGCATAATATTAAACTCTATGTAGTCAATTTATGCATCAATTTATCAAATATTTTCCATAACTTTGTCCTTGTCATATAATTAATCATTTTATTTATGTTATCATTGTGATGAACGGTTATAATTTAGAAATATTAATTTTTCTATTATTCTCGATTTAATTTTTATATTTTAATATAATTTAGTTCTTATATTTTTTTATAATATCAATTTCTATCACAAATTTTCGTTAATATACAATATGAGTATATATAATTTGAATGTACTAAAAAAATTAATATGTGGTTTATACTAAAATAAGATAATGGTCAATTTTTAATTGACCCCTAGATTATGCTAAAATTTGGGGATTTGATTTATATGCTTTACTTTTACAAAGTTTGTCCCTCTACTTTTATAATGTCACTAATGCATTTAAATAGTTAATTTTTCTTAAAAATATTATTCAAACAGAAATAAATTCTTTTATCATGAAAAGTTTGAATGGACATTGTCTTTTAAAAAAATTATTATTGCATGTTTAGTTTAATTTTTTTGGGAGGTTTAGGAAGGGTTGGTTGTGTTGGAAAAGTCCTAGGCTCGATCTAGGGCTTTAGCAAAAATGTTGATTGTAGAAATCAACATCGATGGTGTGTAGCGGTGTGGGTTGATTGTAGAAATCCCCAATGGTGTGATTGGTAGGTAAGGGTGGTGTGTAGCGGTTGGAAACCTAGGAGTTGGGTTGGGCTTTGCATAATTTCTGCTATAATATATTTTGATATATGTTCTGTGGGGCTAAGGCCCAAATCTAATGGTGCATGTGGGTTGCACACTGAGTCTCGCGACTTACCCTATTATTTTAAGAATTTCAGGTAGCACTTAGTGCATCGGACCGGGCTGGAGAGGAGAGCAAGGTGGCCATGCGATAGAGTATTAAGGATTTCGAAAAAAAAAAGACTTTATTTTATTTATTTTTAAGAAATTTGTCTTAAGTGGGCTTTATATTTCGTTGTAAAAAGGCCTCGGGCCACTATACTATTATTTATGTTTTTGGGTTTAAGTTGGGTTTAATTATTAGACATTTTTATTTTTATGATTAAAATTAAGCTAAGACATGTACAAGGTTTCTTTTTTTTTTTTGGATTTTAATTAAAATTCATCAAGGCAATTTATAACTTTATATCTTATATGACTTAATAAATTATTAAGTTTTTGATATTAATGATTAAACCCAGAGATCATTTTCCAAAATGCAACATGTTTTGCAAAATCACTCAAGTGACATACCAGATCCGGTTGCAGTGTTTGGGCCAGGTTTGGGGTGTTACAGATTGGTATTAGAGCCAGGTTCAAAACTCGGCTTTGGGTTTTTGGGCCCAAAAAGATTTCTAAAGATGGGTTTTTGAAAACATGCATGTTTATAAATAACACAGGAGGGTTTTTTCGGCATGGCACCTCGTCTCCTACCAAGTCCGCTGTAAGTATTCGAACTCATTGTGTTATATATATATATGTGGGCTTGATGGGATTTAAGGGACGTAGATTATTTTAATTAGAGTTTGATGGACCTTAGGCCTAGTTAAACAACTCTCAATTGCATAAGACTTGTAACACCCCAAACCCGGTCTATGCGTTTAGACAAGATTTGGTTTGTCACACCAATCATTCATTCGTTTATTTTCATAGGGTTAAGATAAAATAGTGCTACAAAAATTTTTGTTATAAAACCAATGTTCTTAAGAAAACTTAACATATTTGAGATAAAACCATATTAAGAGTTTAGAAATAAAATTTAAATCATCCACACAATAAAACCATAAAACATAATAAGAGGCCTTATTACATCAACCCAATAATAGCAATTAAAATAAAAACTTAAATAAAGTCATAGTTTATTAAAAACCCAAGTTTGTAGTATGGCCTCCACCAAGTCATCTCCTACCCAAGTCCACGTCAATTTCCATTACCTGAAATGGTTAATAAAATTTGGGTGAGTTACAAAGAACTCGATGTGCAACTCACTTACCACCATTTTTAGGCGGATCGTCAAGATATCATGCGCGGGGCTTGAGCCCATTAACAGCTTTCAACCATACATTGTAAAGTAACATAATTTAAAGAAAAGAATGCATGAAATATGAATTTCCCAAACCAACCTAGTATCCATCCGCTAACACCCCCGTACCAACCAACACACCTGTGGGGATCAAGTCAACCCACCCCGCCAAACACACCAATCATGGGCTTAAAGCCCTTAAATAATTTTGTAGTGCACTACCGAACTAGATTGTGACATTGTCACCGAACTAGAGGCATTTAGTCGAATTTGTGGCGAGCCACCGAACTAGAGGCATTGAGCCATATTGTGGCGAGAGCCACCGAACTAGAGGCAATGAGCCATATTTGTGGCAACCGCCATTCTTCTCTTCATATAACCCACCCCATGCAATCATGCGTATTAACAAATATAATCATATAACAGATTTCCATTAATCCATATCATCGGTGGGCTTATCAATTAACCCTTCATTAGGCTCATATAAACAATTTATCAACTAGCCCATTTAGTAGTTTAGTGACTTTGGCCCATTTTAGCCCATTTTATCGAACTAGAGTTTTATCGGCCCATTTTATCGAACTAGAGTATTATCGCCCATTTTATCGAACTAGAGTTTTATCGCCCATTTTATCGAACTAGAGTGTTATCGGATTTTATTCTCTCGGTTTTAACTGCTTTCATGCATTCACTCAAAAATATGAGTTACTACGTATTTTTTCCCGCTTTTACTATTTTACGATTTTATCACGTAACTTACAACTTGATGTCCAACCCAAAATGAGTGTGAAGTTACACACCGGTTATGGAGAGAACTAAACTTTCCCGCTCTTCAACACCTATACGTATTGTGTTAATTAAAACACTATAATCTATAATAAAACCGATCTAACTATAGCGATCTAGAAATTTACCTCGGATTTTCGTAAGACTTCTACTTGCGATTTCTCTCCGATTGATGGTTCGTTAACCGAATCGAATCCACGAACAAATAATGGTTCGAGTACGAACGACTTCAACAGCTTGATTTTCCTCGGTTGAACGTCCACAACCCGGTGGGAAATCCTTGATTGCTTGAAACAATCCTTTGCTTGTACTTAGGGGAATAACAGAACCTCCTTCTTCCGAAGGCTAAACACCGCCTCTTTTTCTTCCCTATTTTGAATGTCTTCAAAGACAAAGATCGTTAATCCAATCTAAGATAAATTTTCAAATAATACCAAGGTTTAAAGATATGATTTCCTTACCACAAAAATCGATTCCAACGATTTGTGTCACCCACGACTTCTTGATTCCAACTTCCGTTATCGCACTAAAGTTTAACAAAATAAACGTTAATAAAATGAACGTTTATTTTGATCTAATAAAGCCTTCAAACCAACATTAATATTCGGCACTAACCACTAATAACTAATCAAAACGAAAAGAACTCTTACCTATAATCCACGTCGAAAAGAAAGGATTCGAGAATAGAATGGATTTAAGAAGGATTCATTTATATGAGATTAAGAAGAGAAGAAAATAATTTGACTTATGAACACCTTAATATTCGGCCATGAGAGTGTAGGTAAAGAGAATTTCGATTGAAAAGAATAAAATTAGAGAAAGATGGTGATGATGTTGCTTGATTTCAAAGTGAATAGAAGGAAAAGAATGAAAGAGATGAGCTTTAAGATAGGTGCATATTCGGCTATGGTAGAGAGAAAAGAAAAAAGAATAAAATGGTCTCTTTAGGTTTTGGTAAAATCGGCACAAAGAGAAAACACAAAATTGGCACAAAGTGTAAAACAAAATGACCAAATGGTCATAAGAAACTAGGCTTACCAAGTGCACAAATTCGCCAAAGGGAGAGAGTTTGAGAAAATTTGCAAAACTTGCACAAAACAAAAATGACCAAAAACTAAAACTAAAACTCTAGCCAAAACTATCACCAAAATCGGCTCCCCCCCTATAGCCATATTGCCGTCCAAGTACATGGTCTAATGACCAAGATATTGTTTCCAAAAATTCTTCCTTGATTCATGCCTCATATCTTCTCACCTTTCCTTATTTTCTTGATACCCTTCCTTAAATTCAAATTTTCCTTATTCCTTTGATATTCTAACCAAAAATAACAAGTCAACACCTTCCATATATGCTCTTGGCCGACACTTGCTATATTGGTGCATAAAAATTCAAAATAAAAATTCACCTAGATGCTAAACATGGAATTCGAACCTTCAACCTCATGCACAAGCTCATGCGCCATCACCACTTGTCCAATAATTCATCTTATGCCTCACTTTGACACTTAAATTAATTTATGTGTCAAAGTCACTTAATCCACTTCCATAAATAATTTCTTAAAATTAATAATATTCCTTCTAAAAAAAAAATTTTAAAACCTTCTTCAGGACTATACTAACCACGAAAATAAATCGAAAATTTTACTTTCTAGAATAATTACTCAAAGCACCCATAGAAAATAAATTACTCAAATTTTCAGTGGTGTTACAACTCTACCCCTAAAAGAAAATTTCGTCCTCTCGAAATTTACTCCGGCTGAAAAGGTGAGGGTATTGTTGCCGAATTGCATCCTCAGGGCTCCCACGTAGCTTCCTCCACTCCGTGGTTACGCCACAACACTTTGACCAACGGCACGATCTTCTTTCTTAGCACCTTCACGTCTCGGTCTAAGATTTCCACTGGTTCCTCCTCAAAAGACAAATCCAAATTCAACTCCACTTCTTCTACCTGGTACTATAATGCGAAGGATCCGATCTATAGCGCCTCAACATGGACACATGAAAAACATTATGAATTTGACTCAATTCCGGAGGTAACTCAATCTGATAGGCCACTGGACCAACTCGTTTCACCACACGATATGGTCCAATGTATCTAGGACTCAACTTGCCCTTCTTCCCGAATCTGAATATCTTCTTCCAAGGTGAGACCTTCAGGAAGACTTGATCTCCTACGGCATACTCGATATCCTTACGCTTGCATCCGCATACGACTTCGTCTATCCAAGCTTCCTTTAACCGTGCTCCGAATAACTTTCACTTTTTCTTCCGTTTCAAAAATCATCTCAGGTCCTAACAACTGCCGATCACCCAACTCAGTCCAACAAATAGGAGAACGACACCTACGACCATACAATGCCTCGTAGGGTGCCATCTGAATGCTAGATCGGTAGTCGTTGTTGTACGCAAATTCCGCTAACGGTAGAAAATCCTCCCAACCACCTTTGAAGTCGATTACACATCCCCTTAACATGTCTTCAGAATCTGAATCACTCTCTCCGACTGACCATCAGATTGAGGATGAAAAGCCGTACTAAAATTAAGCTTTGTACCCAAGGCTTCATGCAAAGCTTTCCAAAATCGAGATGTAAACCTAGGATCCCTATCCGATATAATCGATACAGGTACCCCATGCAACCTCACGATTTCGGATACATACAGCTTTCGCCAACTTCTGCAACGAGTAGTCCGTACGCACTGGTAGAAAATGAGCAGTCTTCGTCAGACGATCAACAATTACCCAAACAGAATTTTTCTTAGTAGGTGTTAAAGGTAACCCACTAACAAAATCCATTGTTATCCGCTCCCATTTCCAAAGGGAATCTTAATCGTTGCAAAAGACTCGACGGCAATTGATGCTCCGCCTTCACTTGCCGACAAGTTAAGCATTTTCCCACAAATTAAAATCTCACGTTTCAACCTGTGCCACCAATACATTCACGAAGATCCCGATACATCTTATTTCCTCCGGGTGCATAGCATAAGGGCTACTATGCGCCTCCTCAAAATCATTTGCCTCGGTCTCAATCCTTAGGCATACAGACCCTTCCACGAAAACACAATACACCTTCTGAATTTATTCCAAAATCCTCAATTTCACCATTTTCCACTTGCTGAAATAAAAGTCTTAACTTCTCATCTAAAATCTGTTTTTCCTTGATTTGATCCAACCACAGAGGTTTCACTTGAAGTTCCGCTACCAAACTACCATCCTCATACAAACTCAAATGGGCAACCATAGCTCTCAAATCAGATACCACCTTACGACTTAATGCATCCGCCACCACATTAGCCTTTCCAGGATGATACTCAATTGAGAAATCATAGTCCTTTAACAGCTCCACCCATCTTCGTTGTCTTAAGTTTAACTCCTTCTGAGTAAGAAGATACTTAAGGCTCTTGTGGTCCGTATAGATGATAGACTTTTCACCATAGAGGTAATGCCTCCAAATCTTTAAGGCAAACACCACTGCTGCTAACTCCAAATCATGAGTAGGGTAGTTCACTTCGTGCGGTCTCAATTGACGAAAGCGTAAGCTACAACTTTCCCCACTTTGCATCAATACGCAGCCTAAACCCGTATGTGACGCATCACAATAAATCAGAAACTCCTTCCACCTTTCGGGTTGAATCAATACCGCGCTTCCGTTAAAACCTTCTTCACCGCTCGAAACTTTCTTGCTGTTTTTATCACCATATAAACAACACTCCCTTCCGCAAAAGCTTAGTTAGAGGTGCAGCAATCAATGAGAACCCCTCAACAAAGCGTCTATAATAACCACCAAACCAAGAAACTCCGAATCTCATTTCCGACTTCGGTGGTTTCCAATCCAATACCGCCTCAATCTTTCGAGGATCCACCCTTATTCCTTCTACCGGTGATACCACATGACCCAAGAAAGTCACTTCTCTTAACCAAAATTCACATTTACCGAATTTGGCATACAACTGATTATCTCGAAGCACTTGCAATACAATCCGCAAATGCGAGTCATGTTCTTCTTCGCTCCTCGAATAAACCGAATGTCATCTATGAATACCACCACAAACCGATCTAAGAATGGTTGAAAGACCGGTTCATCATATCCATAAATGCAAAATGGTGCATTGGTCAACCCAAACGGCATCACTAAAAACTCATAGTGTCCGTAGCGGGTTCGAACGCCGTCTTGTGAATATCCGCTTCTTTCACCTTAAGCCGGTGGTAACCCCCGACCTTAAATCAATCTTGGAGAAAATGAAGCTCCTTCAATTGATCAAACAGTGCGTCAATCCTCGGCAGAGAGGTACCGATTCTTGATCGTCGACTTATTCAATTGCCTATAGTCAATACACATACGCATTGACCCATCCTTCTTCTTAACAAACAAAACCGGTGCTCCCCACGGAGACACACTCGGTCGAATAAAACCCCGATCTAGCGGTTCTTGAATTTGGGCTTTAAGCTCCGACAACTCCTTGGTGCCATTCTATAAGGAGCAATGGACACTTTGGAGCGATTCGAGCAAAAGCTCAATACCAAATTCCACTTCCCGATCTGGAGGTACACCAGAAGTTCTTCAGAAAAACATCCGAAAATTCCTTCACCGTTCTCACATCTTCCATCGACTCTTTGGCATCTAAAGCACAAATAAATGCTAAAAATGCTCCATATCCTTTTCGTACCAACTTCTCCGCCTTTATCGCAGAAATCACGTTTGTCAAGAAATTTCTCCGCTCGCCTATCATAACTATCTCCTTATCCTCCGCAGATTCTAATCAACATCCGCTTTTCAAAGACACCCAATTGCGCCCTGGTGCTTAACCAACCAATCCATGCCCGAATGATATCGAATTCGCCAAAAGGCGGTTCCATCAAATTTGCCAGAATGTTTCTCCTTGAATTACTAAGGGCACGTCTCTAAACAATTTATTAACCAACACCGATCGTCCTAAGGGACTAATCACCTCATCTCTTTATCGGAAATTTGAGTCTAATTTCAAGTTTCCATTATGGTGCTAGCAATGTACGAATGAGTAGAACCAATATCTATCAAGGCAATAACGGGTACATCGAAATGAAGAACGTATCGCTTATCACATCGTGCATTGCCATCCTCACGACGTCGACCGCATACACCAATCCTGGGCCGTCTTGCATCCGCGTTGCCCCTAGGACCATTGCCTCGACCACAGCACCTTGACCACGTCCAGCCCCATTACCACCACGACCGGTCCCCGACCTCTCGGTGGTTGCTTTGAACTCCTCTTGCCGGTGGTACATCGTGAGCACGAACTTCTTGAGTTGTATCCATACGTCGAGGGCAACTCCTATATTGATGCTCCGTCGATCCACATTTATAGCAAGCACCCGTTTTCCTCCAACATTCTCCGAATGTCTTTTTCCACATTCAGCACAATCCCGACTGACGATTAACGACTCTGGTGCTCTTCCTTGAGCCGGTTCCTCATTCCGGCCTCTTCAGAATCTTCTCGAAGAACCCGAATGCTTGAGATCTTTCTTGCCTCGAATTTGCTCCCAATTTTGACGTTCCGAGTTCTTAGCCTCTTCGGCTATCTTGGCCTTCTCCACAAGAGCGGCAAAAGTTCTAACTTGTTGTGGGGCTATCGGAACCCGCAACTCGTCTTTCAAACCGTCCTCGGCGCACACAACGCGCTCATGATCCGTTGCCACTATCGTTCGAGCATAGCGACTCAAACGTAAGAACTCGACCTCATATCTTGCCACCGTCTTATTTCCTTGCACCAGGTTCAAGAATTCCTTCCTTCGGGCATCCACATAGCTTGTTCCCACATATTTCCCTTGAAAGGAAGCCTTAAAGAACTCCCAATTAACCAAAGCGACATCGATGCCATCTCGGATAGTAAGCCACCATTGGTAAGCTTCGTCTCTCAACAAAGATACCGCTCCTCTTAACTTTTGTTCCACGGTGCACTCAAGATCGTCCATAATTCGCTCTCTCGCCTCAAGCCAATATTCAGCGACATTGGGAGCTACACCGAAGACACCTCTGAAAACCTCGGCTCCACTGGATTTCATCGCTCGATATCGACCCACGAGCGGTTGGTCCGATTCTGGATCCAAATGACCCTTTCAAGTACTCGCAGCATTGCTCGTGTCACGGCATTATCCTCTTCCATATGGTCGTGCGATCCCGTCTCACTCTCGAGTGACGCAGTGCATCCATTTCCGACATATGACCCGGCACATCGATTGCGCCCCTAACACCTCGCCCTCTACCACGGCCACGCCTACGCGTCCCACGACCACGCCCTCTAGTGCTCATGGCGAATAATTCGATTTAATCGATTAAAAGTTTTATAAATCGAAATAATATTTCATTGTTTATTAACGATGTCTTATGATATGAAAGAGATAGAGTGTTTTCGCATCAATATCCTATTGTCTCAATCTCTACGGTTTTAACACCTAAAACTAGAAGTTCTAGGGTGTTTCTTATAATCATATCACAATGATAATAAACATACAAAGATACTGATACTTACTTGACTTGGCGCGGGATACTCATGGTGCCATACTACCTTTAATCAAAACTCTAGAAATTATTTTCTAACAAATTTCTTTATTGAACCCAAACCACAGCCGAGTTTTGAAACTGAGCTCTGATACCACTAAATGTAACACCCCAAACCCGGTCTATGCGTTTAGACAAGATTTGGTTTGTCACACCAATCATTCATTCGTTTATTTTCATAGGGTTAAGATAAAATAGTGCTACAAAACTTTTTGTTATAAAACCAATGTTCTTAAGAAAACTTAACATATTTGAGATAAAACCATATTAAGAGTTTAGAAATAAAATTTAAATCATCCACACAATAAAACCATAAAACATAATAAGAGGCCTTATTACATCAACCCAATAATAGCAATTAAAATAAAAACTTAAATAAAGTCATAGTTTATTAAAACCCAAGTTTGTAGTATGGCCTCCACCAAGTCATCTCCTACCCAAGTCCACGTCAATTTCCATTACACGAAATGGTTAATAAAATTTGGGTGAGTTACAAAGAACTCGAGTGTGCAACTCACTTACCACCATTTTTAGGCCGGATCGTCAAGATATCATGCTTTGGGCTTGAGCCCATTAACAGATTTTCAACCATACATTGTAAAGTAACATAATTTAAAGAAAAGAATGCATGAAATATGAATTTCCCAAACCAACCTAGTATCCATCCGCTAACACCCCGTACTCCAACCAACACACCTGTGGGGATCAAGTCAACCCACCCCGCCAAACACACCAATCATGGGCTTAAAGCCCTTAAATAATTTTGTAGTGCACTCACCGAACTAGATTGTGACATTGTCACCGAACTAGAGGCATTTAGCTTGAATTTGTGGCGAGCCACCGAACTAGAGGCATTGAGCCATATTGTGGCAGAGCCACCGAACTAGAGGCAATGAGCCATATTTGTGGCAACTGGCCATTCTTCTCTTCATATAACCCACCCCATGCAATCATGCGTATTAACAAATATAATCATATAACAGATTTCCATTAATCCATATCATCGGTGGGCTTATCAATTAACCCTTCATTAGGCTCATATAAACAATTTATCAACTAGCCCATTTAGTAGTTTAGTGACTTTGGCCCATTTTAGCCCATTTTATCGAACTAGAGTTTTATCGGCCCATTTTATCGAACTAGAGTATTATCGGCCCATTTTATCGAACTAGAGTTTTATCGGCCCATTTTATCGAACTAGAGTGTTATCGGATTTTATTCTCTCGGTTTTAACCGTTTTCATGCATTCACTCAAAAATATGAGTTACTACGTATTTTTTTCCCGTTTTTACTATTTTACGATTTTATCACGAACTTACAACTTGATGTCCAACCGAAAATGAGTGTGAAGTTACACACCGGTTATGGAGAGAACTAAACTTTCCGCTCTTCAACACCTATACGTATTGTGTTAATTAAAACACTATAATCTATAATAAAACCGATCTAACTATAGCGATCTAGAAATTTACCTCGGATTTTCGTAAGACTTCTACTTGCGATTTCTCTCCGATTGATGGTTCGTTAACCGAATCGAATCCACGAACAAATAATGGTTCGAGAGTACGAACGACTTGAATGGATTGATTTTCCTCGGTTGAACGTCCACAACCCGGTGGGAAATCCTGGATTCTTGAAACAATCCTTTGCTTGTACTTAGGGGAATAATGAACCTCCCTTCTTCCGAAGGCTAAACACCGCCCTTTTCTTCCCTATTTTGAATGTCTTCAAAGACAAAGATCGTTAATCCAATCTAAGATAAATTTTGAAATAATACCAAGGTTTAAAGATATGATTTCCTTACCACAAAAATCGATTCCAACGATTTGTGTCACCCACGACTTCTTGATTCCAACTTCCGTTATCGCACTAAAGTTTAACAAAATAAACGTTAATAAAATGAACGTTTATTTTGATCTAATAAAGCCTTCAAACCAACATTAATATTCGCACTAACCACTAATAACTAATCAAAACGAAAGAACTCTTACCTATAATCCACGTCGAAAAGAAAGGATTCGAGAATAGAATGGATTTAAGAAGGATTCGGCTATATGAGATTAAGAAGAGAAGAAAATAATTTGACTTATGAACACCTTAATATTCGGCCATGAGAGTGTAGGTAAAGAGAATTTCGATTGAAAAGAATAAAATTAGAGAAAGATGGTGATGATGTTGCTTGATTTCAAAGTGAATAGAAGGAAAAGAATGAAAGAGATGAGCTTTAAGATAGGTGCATATTCGGCTATGGTAGAGAGAAAAGAAAAAAGAATAAAATGGTCTCTTTAGGTTTTGGTAAAATCGGCACAAAGAGAAAACACAAAATTGGCACAAAGTGTAAAACAAAATGACCAAATGGTCATAAGAAACTAGGCTTACCAAGTGCACAAATTCGGCCAAAGGGAGAGAGTTTGAGAAAATTTGCAAAACTTGCACAAAACAAAAATGACCAAAAACTAAAACTAAAACTCTAGCCAAAACTATCACCAAAATTCGGCTCCCCCCCTATAGCCATATTGCCGTCCAAGTACATGGTCTAATGACCAAGATATTGTTTCCAAAAATTCTTCCTTGATTCATGCCTCATATCTTCTCACCTTTCCTTATTTTCTTGATACCCTTCCTTAAATTCAAATTTTCCTTATTCCTTTGATATTCTAACCAAAAATAACAAGTCAACACCTTCAATATATGCTCTTGGCCGACACTTGCTATATTGGTGCATAAAAATTCAAAATAAAAATTCAACTAGATGCTAAACATGGAATTCGAACCTTCAACCTCATGCACAAGCTCATGCGCCATCACCACTTGTCCAATAATTCATCTTATGCCTCACTTTGACACTTAAATTAATTTATGTGTCAAAGTCACTTAATCCACTTCCATAAATAATTTCTTAAAATTAATAATATTCCTTCTAAAAAAAAAATTTTAAAACCTTCTTCAGGACTATACTAACCACGAAAATAAATCAGAAAATTTTACTTTCTAGAATAATTACTCAAAGCACCCATAGAAAATAAATTACTCAAATTTTCAGGGTGTTACAAGACTTAATCCAACCAAACAAACCTGTGAACAAGTCGCAAGACTAGGGTGTGGCAACAGGCATGCGCATGTCTAGGATTGGATCCGGAAGAGCTTGGTACTTAAGCAGTCCTAGTGACTCACCTCCTCTTCGCTGGAATCATGCAGTGTGCGTGGTACTGCTCACCCTAGCCACGAGGATTTGTTGACGGGCCAAAATTAATAATTTAAAACCCGAAAGGGACCAGCCATTCTATTTTGTAAAATTACTAAATTACCCCTGATTTATAAGTGACCAAAATATCCCTGATTTGTACAATTACCAATATACCCCCGGATTTCCAAATTTCACAAAATCACCAAGGAACCCTATTTCATAAAATTATGAAAATACCCCTATAGGATAAATTACGGAAATACCCCTGGGTAGTGAAATGACGAAAATACCCTTAGGTGATGAATGTAAGTTCGTGGATTCTATTTGTATGTGGATATTAAATGATTGAATATACGTGTTTCCTAGAACTAGGAGACAAACTTGAGACTGAAACTTGTAGATAGGTTCGAATTCGAAAGAATCACTCTTAAAATTACTTTTCATAAGATAGTTCGTGGATAATCAGTGGAAGAAAACTAATAATTCATAAAAATTTTAATCAGATAAACGCGGACCGATAGCATGAGTACAAGGGGACGAGGACGCTCTAGATGTGAATACCGGTGCGTACTCTACCATAGAATACTAAGTGTTTATTTTGGATTTAGTATTGGAGTCTTGTGAAAAGCATGGTAGTGAGACTTAGGTAGTATGATTACTAGTTAGTTGGAAATTTCGAGGACGAAATTTCTTTAAGGAGGGTAGAATTGTAACACCCTGAATTTGGGCCTAGAATAAGTGGGTTCGTGTGTCGAGAGAATGGATTTTTGTCGTTAAAAAAAAAACTTGTAATTATTGTTTACTAATTTTTCCTCCCTTTTAAATATATTAACTGAATTATAATAAAATTTAATGTGGCATAATATTAAACTCTATGTAGTCAATTTATGCATCAATTTATCAAATATTTTCCATAACTTTGTCCTTGTCATATAATTAATCATTTTATTTATGTTATCAGTGTGATGAACGAAGTTATAATTTAGAAATATTAATTTTTCTATTATTCTCGATTTAATTTTTATATTTTAATATAATTTAGTTCTTATATTTTTTTATAATATCAATTTCTATCGTTAAATTTTCGTTAATATACAAAATGAGTATATATAATTTGAATGTACTAAAAAAAATTTAATATGTGGTTTATACTAAAATAAGATAATGGTCAATTTTTAATTGACCCTTAGATTATGCTAAAATTTGGGGATTTGATTTATATGCTTTACTTTTACACAGTTTGTCCCTCTACTTTTATAATGTCACTAATGTATTTAAATAGTTAATTTTTCTTAAAAATATTATTCAAACAGAAATAAATTATTTTATCATGAAAAGTTTGAATGGACATTGTCTTTTAAAAAAAATTATTATTGCATGTTTAGTTTAATTTTTTTGGGAGGTTTAGGAAGGGTTGGTAGTGTTGGAAAAGTCCTAGGCTCAATCTAGGGCTTTAGCAAAAATGTTGTTTTTTTTTTTAGGGAGGTTGGTGGTAGTCATAAGGCTTTTAAAATATTGTTGGGTTAAAAGATATCACAAAGAAGTAGGTGGTCTGGTGGCTTGGGGCGTTGTGAATAAGTTGGAGGTCAAAGGTTCAAGTCTTGGGTATGGCAAAAAATTTTATTGCGCATATGATAGTATGAAGGCCAGAGTTTAGGCCTTATAATTAGTTGGGGCTGTTTCATGCAACAAGGAAACGCCTGGCCCAGTGGCAAAGGCGTTAGGAGTAGTAGGGGAACAAGGTTCTAGTCGCGTTGTCTTGCGAAAATGTTGGGTTTTTTTTTAAGTAAACCTGGAGCACGGAATAAAGGTTGATAATTAATTGGGAAGGAATTATGACTCAAATGAAACGGGTGGCGCAGATGGCAAGGGATGTGCCTCATAGTGAAAAGGGCGGAGGTTCGAATCGGGTGTCGGTTAATATTTTTGGATTTCTTAGGATGATTCGATTATTTGGAAAGTATACTTTAAAAGAAGTTGACAATGGAATATATCACAAGAATGGTTACGTGTAGTGGTACATAGCGTGTGGTTGTGCTTGGAGGTCTCGGGTTCGAGTTGCCTTGTGCGCAATAGCTTGAAATTTTGCTGCTGGCGTGGGAAGGTATTTGAATTGGACCAAAATGCCAAAAGATGGCTGCTGTTCGGGAAGCTATTTGAATGAAATTTAAATTGAATTTTTGGGCTAAATAAAAGGACTTTTTGATGAGGATAAATTTTTAAGATAATAAAGGAATTTAATTAGTGATAAGTTTGAGTTGATTAGGGAGTGTAGGTTTATTCTATTTATTTATTTATTTATTTTAGTATATATGGGTACCGAATTTTCCCTTTTCTTTTAGCTTGACTTTTAGTTACCGGGAAGGGCGTTTTTCGGGTTTGAACAATAGGTGCCAAATTTCTATAAATAGGGAGGATATCTCATTGATTCTCGACATTTAAACCCTAATTTCTTCTCCTTCCATTGTGCCAAATTCTTAGTCTCTCCTCTCCAATTTCTTTTCTTCAATTTCTTCAAAAGCCGAAACCTCTTCTCCATTATTTTTCCCTTTGAGCCGATTTCTCTAAAAAGCCGAAATCTCCATAGTTTTTCTTTATTCATCCTAGTTGAGAATTAGTTCTTCCGGCATTTAAATCTTTTTCTTTGACATTACTGAATCTTCTCTCCAAGTGCTAGTCGAATTCCCTATACTAAGGTAAGTGTCGACTTCTGTTAGATCTCATATTCTATTTCGGTTCTTGAAAGGCAAAAGTCGAAAAACTAATAGTTTAATGGTGCTATGTTGGGCGGTATTCCGGGATTTGAAGGAGACCTGATCGTCTAGATCTAAAAGCCAAAAATCGTTAGTCTCTAAGTATCATACCTCTTTTCAGGATTTTAAGGTAAGGTAGTTTTCTCTAGATTTTCGTTACGTTAGATTATCGTATTCGTAATCTTAACCCTATGTTATGGATCAACAACCACATGTTACGTTGGTAGCAACTGATAAGGTCCCTCGATGGAATCAAATATGGTTCAGACAAAGGAAGGGATTGGATCTGTAAAACCAATCCCTAAGTTTAAAAAGCGAGCGGTGTCAGTAGTTCGGGATTGGCCAGTAGGTTGTGGACCGGCATCCAAACAAAATCTTAGACAGATAGCAATTTTAGCAGCTTCTGATAGTGTCGACATAGAGAGTGTCGTCCTAACGGTAACCAGGTGTGTAAATTCTCACACCATTAGATTGTTTATATATATATATATGTATATGTGTAATAAATCGCTATACTCATTAAATGCCAAATCCCGGCATAACGCTTTGAAAACCCGAGAAGGGTAAAGGCTAAATATCGTTTAGTGCTTTTGCCATTCTTCAGTGAATGTTTCTGTTAAAAATATATGTTTTGCATGTAAATTTCTATGTATGCTCGGGGTAGGGTAATTGATGAAAAGGGGGAAGTGTTCTATTCTGGTGGATTATGCCATTTCAGCCTGGTGACTCTGTCACAACTCTGTTTCTGGTGGCTTATGCCATTTCAGCCTGGTGACTCTGTCACAACTCTGTTTTTTGGTGGCTTATGCCATTTCAGCCTGGTGACTCTGTCACGATTTGATGATGAGCAGCTAATTGCAGCATGACTGCCATCGATGGTGTGTAGCGGTGTGGGTTGATTGTAGAAATCCCCAATGGTGTGATTGGTAGGTAAGGGTGGTGTGTAGCAGTTGGAAACCTAGGAGTTGGGTCGGGCTTTGCATAATTTATGTTATAATATATTTTGATATATGTTCTGTGGGGCTAAGGCCCATATCTAATGGTGCATGTGGGTTGCACACTGAGTCTCATGACTCACCCTAATATTTTAACAATTTCAGGTAGCACTTAGTGCATCGGACCGGGCTGGAGAGGAGAGCAAGGTGGCCATGCGATAGAGTACTGAGGATTCCGAAAAAAAAGACTTTATTTTATTTATTTTTAAGAAATTTGTCTTAAGTGGGTTTTATATTTCGTTGTAATAAGGCCTCGGGCCACTATACTATTATTTATGTTTTTGGGTTTAAGTTGGGTTTAATTATTAGACATTTTTATTTTTATGATTAAAATTAAGCTAAGACATGTACAAGGTTTCTTTTTTTTTGGATTTTAATTAAAATTCATCAAGGCAATTTATAACTTTATATCTTATATGACTTAATAAATTATTAAGTTTTCGATATTAATGATTAAACCCAGAGATCGTTTTCCAAAATGCAACATGTTTTGCAAAATCACTCAAGTGACATACCAGATCCGGTTGTAGTATTTGGGCCGGGTTTGGGGTGTTACATCATGTATGAGAAAAGTACCGGTTAAGACGTCCGGCGCGTCGCCATCCCCTCGACACCGAGCAGCATAAACCAATCCTGGCTGCCTCGCCTCTGTATTTCCAGATTTACCAGCACCTCTGCCTGGTGCTCCACGACCACGTCCTAACCCATTTCCCCCTCTGGGTGGACCACGACCTCTCGGTGGCTGCTGACCACCTCTTCCTGGCTGCACAAAGCCCTGACCTATTGCTTCCATCCGAACAGGCTCCCGAGGAAAGTCTCGGTACCGATGATCCTTGGACCCATATCTGAAACACCCGCCAGTTCTTCTCCAACACTATCTCGAATGTGGTTTCCCACACTCAACACAAGGTTGCAGTCGACCAGCAACAACTGGAATCCAAACTCGGGCTGGCCCATCAAACCTAGGCCTCTTATGAAATCACCCTGAAGAACCTGAAGACCCAGAATCTCTCTTATTCCTGCCCCTTTCCTTCTTACGATTTTGACGCTCAGAGCGTTTCACTTCCTCGGTAATCTTTGCCTTCTTAATCAAAGCAGCAAAATCTCTTTCACTCTGCAGGGCTATCAGTACCCGCAACTCATCCCGCAGACCATCCTAAAACCGCACACAGCGCTCATAATCGGTCGCGACTATACCCTGAGCATACTGGCTCAATCGCAGAAAATTTGCCTCATACTCTGCTACGGATTTGTTCCCCTGAACTAGATTCAAGAATTCCTTTCTCCGGGCATCCACATAGCTTGCCCCGACATACTTCCCCTAGAAGGCCGCTTTGAAGAAATCCCAAGTCACACGGTCAACTTGTGTACCTTCCCTTACTGTAAGCCACCATTGGTATGCCTCATCTCGCAGTAGGGACACTGCTCCTTTCAGTTTCTGCTCTACTATGCAGTCCAAATCATCCATGATTCACTCCACAACCTCTAACCAATATTCCGCTACATTCGGGGCTACACCATAGATGCCCCTAAAGATTTTCGCCCCATTTGACCGAAGCCGCTCAGAAATTGACCCTCGGGCCACCGACCCAGTACTCGCTCCAGCCACTCTTTCCAAAACCCGTAGCATTACTTGGGACAAAGCATCATCCCCTCCGATTCGGTCATGAGACCCCGTCTCAGTCACTGGTGATGTCAACGCCTCCCTTTCAGGCATATGCCCCGATGCTGAGGATCCAGCCCTAGCACCCCGACCTCTACCACGGCCACGTGTACCCCATCCTCTTGTCCTCTTATACAAATGTTTTATGAAAGAACAGTAATATGAGAAGTTTTCGCAGATTGATTTGACTAAAGTTCCAATCTCTATAATCTCAGTTTCCCTAACCAAGAGTTCGGTATACTACTACTATCCCTAGTAGTTTTTTAGTACAGTCACTATAGCCTATAACCAAGTATAAGATCAGGGAACTTATGGATTTGGTGCCGGAGACTCGGTGTGTAACACCCCTTACCCGTATTCAACACCGGAACAGGGTACGAGGCATTACCGAACTTACAACACAAGCATTCACACAAATCCGAATCATAAATTTGCGTCCAAATTAAAAACATTTGTATTCAATACGAGGCCCAAAATGTGCATTGGAAGTGGTTCGGGACTAAACCAAGAACTTCAGAAATTTTTACAAAACTTAAAAAAATTTTGCTAACTGCAGGGCACACACGCCCGTGTAGATCTTGGGTCACGCCCGTGCTCTCTCAAGGCATGCCCGTGCCTTGTGCCCGTGGTCGACACTGACTAAAATAACACGGCTATAGCACGCCCGTGCCCTCCACCTGTGGTCAACACTGACTAAAATCACAGGGCCATGGCACGCCCGTGGCTCTAGCCCGTGTGTAAAACCTTAGCATTTTGACTTAACCACACGGCCTATACACACGCCCGTGTATCATGGCCGTGGGGAATTTATAATTTCATGAGCAAGGTGTAGACTTCACACGGCCTGGGTACACGCCCATGGGCTAGCCGTGCCTCCCACACGGTTTAGACCCACGCCCGTGTGTCTAACTAAGTGGGCAATTAGTAGGCTATATACCAAGCCATTGCCACCTAAGGGTGCACACAAACATAACTATACTCAGAACAATACAACTCCTAGCCCCTTTGCAAGTATAAGAACTCATCCAACATACACATTATTGAAATGAACATACAATTCATGAATTTCATATTCATTAAACAAAAGAGTTTGCCAAGTATTTGTCTAACTTATAGGGCCATTTACAAAATGACTTACATAGCCAACACTTTAACTAAAAATCACATCTTGACAAAATACTCAAGTCCTATACATGCCATACTCAAAACAAGTCTAAGATTGTTATACCAAAGTGCTGTCGATAGTGTGATTTCTGAACTCCTGCAGTCACGATCCTCGATTTACCTTGGCAATACAATAAGGGAGAAGGGCAATGAAAAAGGGGTAAGCATAAAGCTTAGTAAGTTGCATGGAAATAAATAACAATTATAATACTCATAAAAATAATCCATCCACGGTATTATCTAACCATACACAAATCAAGGCTTCTTGCCATGCTTACTTACAATTGCCCTTATTTAGCACATACCATGCCACACATCGCAATCGTTTCTTCGTGACCCAGCCACGAGTACCTGTATTCACTCATTCACATGACTTAAATACCATTCGCACCTCTACTTCTAAATTCATCTACTTATCCCACCACTCACAAGGGATAGTCAAAGGCACGTGTTTACAGCCATTACTATAAACATAAAACCAATCGCCACGTCCCCGAGGTGGTCTTACATGGAGTCTTCTCTAGATACCAATACCATATCCCAGACATGGTCTTACATGGAATTACATCTAGGTGCCAATGCCATATCCCGGATATGGTCTTATAAGGGATTGCCTCTAGGTGTAACGATGCCATATCCCGGATATGGTCTTATACGATTTCCATGTTCGTCACCGAAGCCATATCCCAGATATGGTCTTATACGGGATCTCAACTTGGTGCCGAGGCCATGTCCCGGACATGGTCTTATACGGGACCTTATTTATTTCATATTTCAATGATAGCATTTCTATAATCAACATAGCCCAATTAGGACTCCAACATCTCATTCACATTAACTACTCAATTTAGTAAAGCATTATTCTTTAATATAATGCCAAGCATTTCTTAGCATGCTAATATGCATATTATTTAAGTCACATAGAACTTACCTCGTTTTCAAAATGAGTTAGTTCTTCGGTTCAGTCCACGACTTTATTCTTTCCCCGATCGAGGCGGATTCTCGTCTCCTCTTGCTCTATAATAGAAAATTAGCTCATTTTAATCACTACATTAATATAAGCATTTCAATAATCATGCTTAAGCAAAATTACCATTTTGCCCCTAGACTTTGGCAAAATGACCATTTTGCCCCTAGGCTCGAAATAAATTCTAATCACATTTCTACCTTCAACAAGCTTAGATAAACATTTGATGCTCTTAAAGCTATCATCAAAAATCAATATTTCACATATTTACTACAAAATTTGTAACCTTTTCATTAAGGTCCTTATTGGTGTTTTCATGCTAACACCTTTCACAAAAGTTGTTCATATGACAACTAAGACTCAATTTCCTCCATAAAAATGCAGCAATAACTAAAATAGCTCTCATGCAAAACCTTAAACTCTTTACCATATTGCACAATAGTCCCTTCATTTGAAAGCTTAAGCTTTAGGGGTTTCAAAAGTACAATTATTTTCAAGAAAAGTTCTCTAGAACACTTACTTGAATGGATGAGAGCTTGCTGAAATTTTGAGTATTCAAAACCCCTATTTGATGCTAATTTTCGGTGGAAGATGAAAGGAGAAAAGATGATATCTTTTTCTCTCCTTATTTTATTAATATTAGTCAAATTAGTCACAAATTATCACAAACTTTGACCAACATTGTCCACCTTTGTCTCCTATGGCCGGCCATGCTAAATTTGGGGGTCTAATTGCCTCTTAAAGACCTCCAATTTACAATCTATGGCCTTTTTTCACTTTTAGCTTATAGAATGGAACTTTCACACTTTATGCGATTTAGCCTTTTTTCGTGCTTAAACACGAAATCGCTAAAATTAAAGCATCAAAATTTTCATGTACATATGCTATCATGTTCTAACTCATAATATAACATGAAAATAAATTTCTCAAATCTCAGATGAGTGATCCCGAGACCACTATTCTGACTAGCCCCTAAATCGGACGGTTACACGGTGTGCCATACTTCCAATAACACTATCACCTTTTCTAAACCACAATTAATTCAGATTTGGAAAAAATTTTAAACCCATTCCACAGCCGAGTTTTGCAACCTGGCTCTAATACCATAAAATGTAACACCCCAAACCCAGCCTATACTTTATGGCCGGATCTAGCATGTCGCATCAAAAGGTTGTTTAAAAGCTAAGCGTTCATTAAAAACTTTGCATCCTTTTTGAAACTTCGAATTTCGTTGTTTGTAAAACAAGGTTTGCTTAAAGTGTATTCTTGGAAAGATGTTATTATTATTTTCGAAGAAAACTTGTTAATCACAGAAATCTGACTTAATGAATTACGGAAACGTGATATTTTGAAAACGGTTGTTATTGTTTTAAAAATCCGTGATTAACCGATTAACAATTTATAACTAGCAGAATTACCAAATGAAAGTTTAAAAAGAAAAATCCAATGGCCTTATTACACAAAATATTAACCCAAAATAATATCATAAAATAAATTAAAACTGAATTTACAAAGTCTCGTAGGAGGCTAATCCGACGTATGGCGACCTCCGAGTCCTCCGTAGCTCTAAATCCTCTAACGCTGGGGATTACCTGCATGGTTAAAAGAAAGGGGGGTGAGTTACGAGAACTCAGTGTGTAATCCCCGATATCGGTCACTATCTGGGCCTGAGCCCTTACGGTATCGGTATGGGCCTAAGCCTTAAAATCATGGTAATGCAAACAAAATGCAGCCCAACCCAATCCAACCGTCACACCACCCGTACCAACCAATCGCACAATGTGGGGATCAAGTCAACCCACCCCGCCAAACGCACCAATATTGTAGTCAAGCTGCTAAACACGGTTTATGTGGCTGAGCCACTAAAAACGATATGTGGCATAGCCACTAAAACGGCATGTGGCAGAGCCACTTAAAACAGCACTTCCTCCAATCATCAACCCAACCCATGCAACATAGTATGAATGTAGTGTAACACATTTATAAACATATATATATCACATACACGATGTTTAACCACAATCAAGGGTATAACGATCATTTTGTCACCTAAGGGTATAACGGTAATTTTCACCCCTTTTGGGGTATTTCGGTAATTCACCCAGTAAGGGCATTTCGGTCATTTACCCATCTAACGACCTTTCCGTCGCCTCAAGTGACTCGGCACCCCTTTCTGGTCAAAACAGTGTAGTTGGGCCTAAAGCCCAATTTCGGCCCAAACGGGCCCACAGGCTCGTGTGGCCCATTCTGCTCGTTTTTAGCCTTGGCTTTGTGGACTTCGCAGTCGCATCAGTTATTCGGTAATTTTCCATCGGTTTTGTTCATATGGGCCCGTTAGCCTATTGGGCCCACTTAGCCCGTTTCGGCTCGATAAGGCCCATTACGGCCTAAGATTCGCGAGAGTGCTCGTGACACTCTCAACGATCTACCACCATCATTAGTGGCTTGGTTTATCACTACGAGCGCCCGCACGCTCGAGTGCCTTGGTTGATGATACTCCGGCTTTTCGGCATTTCGGCTTATGCCCAAATCATAGAACATCGCATTATCACAAACAACGGTGTGAGATTACACACCTGATTACGAGTTGTGACTTCCACTGCTTCCAAACACCAACAAACGGCAGATCCCCCTTTATGGAGAGTATTCGGCCTACCCCTCCTGGATAAAGAATCAAGTTCCTAGAAATTTTGATGCACAAAACAATGATGTTAGTACATCCCACATTCGGCCTCCCACAGAGATAAGAGAGAAAACTGAATCTCCTACCCAAGTAGTCACAAAACCTTTCACCATAACGAAATAAGAAAGCGTTTGAGTCACCTTACCCTTACCAAATTACCACAAGATCGGTAGTTGTCCAATAAAGAGTTTTGGCCCTCACCACAAGAGAACAAAAGGGATTCAGTTTGGAAAAGGTAAGTAGATTCAGCCTAGGCAATAAGAAGTTGAGTTAGGAGTTTCGGCTTTGACATAGTGAAGAGAGGGAAGAAAGAAGATGAGAAAAAGGAAACCGTTACCTTAGATCAGAAAAGAGCTGAATGGGAAAGAGATTCGACAACCAAGAGTAGCAACTATGAGTTAATGATGGAACAATTCGGCACTTAGCAGTAAAACAAAATAACCAAATTCGGCTATGGAGAGAAAAGACAAGGGTTTCGGCCAACAGGTGTTCAGGCTATTTGCACAAAGAAACATACGAAAAGTAAGATGGAGATGAGGAGAAGAGACTAAGAATTCGGTAGAAGTAGGTTGAAGAGAAACTGACCCGAAATGCACCAGAAAATGTGACCCAAAAATGTAAAAACTTACAAAAGAAAGCTAAAGGAAATTCGGCACTCCCAACACACAAAAACCGAATATACACTCACTCCACCCCACACTAGCCGAAATTCCCCTTAGTTAGCTTCCCACTTTCGGCCAACACTACTCACACACACCCACTCCTTGATTTTCTCCACCTTTCTCTCCTACACTTACTCTCTTTCACCTATTTGAACTGCTTGACCAAGTCTCCAACCAACCTTGTAGAGTTTGGCCTCAACTCTACCTCTTGCTCTCCCAAGTCACAAAATAAAAACCACCAATTGCCAACTGTGGGATTCGAACCCCTTCCCCCCATGCTCTCCACTTGACGCCACACCACCTTACCACAAGCTCCACTTGTGTTAATAAAACACACTCTATTTTACATAAATCCTGCTTCCCACAGCCCTCTCCACTAAAGGGCCAAAAACCAAAATTTTTCCAAGGCTTGGACTCGAACCCGGGCCTCCCTGGAGCCCCCAAACACCCTCAAATAACTAGCTAAACAAGCTCAACACATGCAATTATGCAAACACACAAACCCCTAATTTTTGGGATGTTACAATTTTTTTCAAAACCAAGTCGATTTGTGATATTTATAACAATAATTTTTTTACTAAAATGTACCTGTGCTTTATGCGAGATAGAATCGAGTCAATCCTAGCTTTTAACCTAACGATCTTCTTCGTTATCCTCATACCACGAATTGCGCTGAGTATGGCCTCGAGCAACCCAAACCAAACACATAATAGGAAACAATATTATTACTTTAAGTAGGAAAGTAATTTCTCTCAGTAGAAACCGGTAAAGATTGTAATTCATAGAAAATAGAATTTATTCTTAAGTAAATAAATTGCCAATAGTTTTCAGTAGAATAACGATAAGTCAAACTTAAGAAAATGTATTATTTTAGGTCAACCGATGTCATCTATTTATAGAGATAGATATGAGAATCTCGTTGAAAAAGGCTTAAACAAATAATATTATTTAAAATTTTAGTTTTAAATTATAATAATGTTAATATATTATAATTATATTAATTATAAAAACTAAATTTTTGGTAACTATTTAGGATTATATGCAAGTATTAAATCAACACTCGTGTTAAAATGAAATCAATCACTTTAAATAAGTTAATAAAAAATAAAATATATATTTTTAAGTTTAGAGACCAATTTTAAAATTGATTGATGGTTTAGAGACATTTAGTGTAATAAACTTTTTTCTCTTTATTTCCATTGTATTTTCCCTTCTACCCATAACCTACCACAAAAAGAAAAAGAAAGAGCGTTGTAATTTTCATAAGCTAGCAGATTTATTGTCTATGTTTTTCACTTTTATATAAAAATTAATTGATTGATATAAAAATTAATTTAGTGTAATAAACTCTTTTCTCTTTATCTCCTTTGTATTTTTCCTTGTAATGACTCGGTTTCAAGTGGTATCGAAAAATGTGGTTACAAAATCTCGTTTTATTAAATCAAGTTTCTAAATATTAATTAGAGGAAATTACAAATTTAGTGTATAGATGAATCGAAATTCAGTTAAGTAATTTAGCCGAAATTGTAGTTAATTAGGGCCTAGGGACTAAATTGTAGAAGTTTAATCACAATAGATTTTTAATCAGAAAAAGGCTTGGTGGACTTAGATAGCCACTATCCAAAGGGCCAAAATGGTTAATAACCCATTTTTAAATAGGTGTTAGTGGTTGGTAATGATGTTTGTCATTAAACTTAAGTAATTAAAGATTAATTAACTAAAACATGATCAAATTGGTTAATTATAATTAATTAAATATAAACATAGTATAAATAGAAAATAAAGTGGGAAGAAAGATAAAAAATCTTCTTCTTCTTCCCCAAAACTGTCAAGGCAAAGAAAGAAAATTAAAGGAGAAACTTTAAGCATTTTAACATTAGGCCATCTAATTTCAAGTAAGTCCTTCGTAATTTTTCTTTAATTTTTATGGAAATTGAATTATGAGAGCTTCACTTAGCTAGCCCATGTAATAATTTCTGAAACTGTTAAAATTTTATAAAGTTTCCATTGTTGATTTCTTAAAGAATTAGGTATGAAATTAATAGAAATTAAGCTTAGTTTATGAAAATGACTAAATTCTAAAGCTTAATTGTTAGTTTTGTACATTAGGGGTCAAATTGAATAAAATTAAAAATTGTTATAAAATTTTAGTAGGAATAGAAAGTAGAAGGTCCCTAATGAGTATATATTAAATCAAATTTTAATCTGAAGCTCTAGATTGAAAGTTAAGCTTGTTCCGAGTTTAGGGACTAAATTGAATAAAATGTAAAATATGTTTGATTTAATATTTGAATGTGAATTGAATGGATGTTTACATTGTTTATTTATTGAATTGTTATTCATAACAAAAGACGACGTTAGGCCAATGAGAGGGAAAGGAAATGAGAGAGCCGACGACGAGTGACACGAGAACTTGGTTTGTATTTCCATGATTCAGGATCAATTTACTTATTGCATATTTGTGATATTTTGCATAGTGTGGCATTGAGGTTAGTTGACAATGGTTGTTTGAGTTGAATTACTATAATAGAGATTGCATATTGATCTGCAACAATTTGTTGTGGCAAATTGAGCTCTTTTTGACACTTAATGAGCTTGTATTGAAGTAATTTGTTATCTTTTTATGCATTTTATCTATTTAGTAAGTTTATGTTTAAATTTAATATAATGAGTAGTTAACTATGTTTTATGATCTATTAGGCCAAATTGGGTCTGAGGAGGGACTGATGTGTTGATTGAGTGTGCAGGACACCGATTTAGGTCGAGGAGTCAGTGGGTTAACACTGAATGTTGCAACATCCAACTTCAAACTTGAAGGTTTTATACTCGAAGTCCAATGTTGCGACAATAATCATTTAATGTTGTAACAACCAATTTTGAAGCAAAAAGGGGTGCAGTCGATGTTCAATGTTGCGACACTGATTCGATGAGGCCCGAATCTCAGCTAAGGGTGTTTTCATTTGCACAACTTTAATTAACCTAATCAGTCATCTGTAATTGACCTAATTTGGTCATATAATAGTACTACTATTAATAGCAATGTTCAGGACTTAATTAGGGAGCTTTGACATTGTCTAAATTTTTGTTCTTATATTAGGGTTTAAATTTAGAGATTTTTTTTATGTTGTTACTTTTAATTGAATCCAGTTTTCAAGCTTATTTTAGTAGCTTTCGTTATTTTTGTTCATTCTTCATCGATCGATTTTTAATCACTTTGATTATACACATTTCTCTGATTGCACTTCAACACATATCAATGGATCTAATTCTCTTTTCCCTTTTATTGTTTTTGATATTCACTTGAATTTTTTAGATTCGATTAGGGAAAAGTGTATTTAAAGTGATGACGAACTAAGAACCCTAGGGAGATTGACGAGTGGATGTTGGAGTGATTAGCAAAAGGTTTAGGGTTTACCTAGAGTACGATTAAACCCTAAGATTGATAATCCTAGGAAGTAGGTAGATGAGGTTGAAAGAATAGTCTACCGAGCACCCTTGAAATTATCTCGGTTTAAGCTATGAGGTCAAAAGATGAGCAGATTAAGCTGACCATTTAATTTAGTTACATGTTGAAAGGTAATAATTAAGTTAATTGCTAGCTAATTCAAAAAAAATATAAATTTGAAGTTAATTACGAACACAGAAGAGAGTTGATCTTCTGATTGCTTAATTGATTGATTTTGATTATTTCTGTTAGCTTGTATTTGTTGTCTTGATATAAATTTTCATTATTTGTCTATCATACTATAGTATTTAGATTATTACTATTTAGATCTACTTGTGTGAAAGTTCGTAATTTAGTTTAATCAAGTCTCTCTTGGTTACGATCCTCGAAATACTTCACGTGTTTCATTGTAAACACAAATCTAGATTACAAGTTGACCTGTATACTTGCAGACACCACTTATTTCTTATCTTTTAGTTGCAGTATTTACAACCACGACACACACACATCGAGGTGGCGGTCAAGTTGTTGGTATCGTTGTTGAGGAGGCTTAGGCATTAAGCTAAATTGTTAATTTTTGCATTAAAGTAGGCTAAGTTGGAAAGTCCAAAATTATTGCATTAGAGTAGGCTAACTTATTTTAATTTTCTTTTCTCTAATTCTACTTTATGACTCAAAGCAGGGCCCTCCAATCGAGCCAAACCCTAAACCAGATAGGACCCTACTACGTAACCGACGACAGTAGTAGATGTAGAATAATCCACCAGTCGTAGCAGATACGCCAAGAGAAAATCTACTATTTGATGATGCAGCTGAACAACAACCACCACCACTAGTACAAATAAAGCCTGTTGTCCCACCAATGGCACAACAGGGAAGAACTCTGCACGACTATGTGCTACCTACTCTAGATGTTGTGTGAGGCAACATCTATGGCTGATAATAAATACCAACAATTTTGAAATCAATTTGTCCATAATATAAATGATTTAAAGAAATCTACAATTTCGGGGAACCATGACTGAGGACCCGAATCAACATTTAAAGTGTTTTTTTACAAATTTGCGATACATTCAAATTCAATAGAGTCACTAGTGACACTATTCATCTTCTGTTGTTCCCCTTTTCTTTGTGTAATAATGCGTTTACTTGGCTTGATTCAAAGGCTCTAAGTTCAATCTCCACATAAGACGAGCTTGTAGGACGGATTTTGAATAAAATTTTTCCAATAAAAAAAACCATCCAGTTCAGGTGTGACATCAAAAATTTCAAGCAAATAGGGGGAGAGACTCTCTATTAGGCTTGGGAACGGTTTAATTTGATGTTGAGGAAGTGGCCACATAATGGTTTGCAAGAGTGGTTGAAAACGAAAATCTTCTACAATGGTTTGGATGTGAATTTAAGGTCCGGGCTAGATAGAGCATTCGGAGGGGCCTTTATAAACAATACATACAAACGAGCCTATTAATTTATTGAGGACATGGCTATGAACTCATACAGGTGAATCACTGAGTGATTCACGTACAACTCGAGGCCACTAATAATGAAAGTTGTCCAAAAATAGGACAATTATCAGTAGATTTTAGACAAGCTGAACCGTTTGGAGACGAATGCCACCAGACCATTTATGCATAAATCGGCTCGAATGAATGGGAATTACTCTGAGAGCCAACTTAAGGAGGTAAATTATTTTGGAAATAGGGGTGGAAATCTCTACTCCAACACATAAAATCTGGGTTGGAAAGACCATCCTAATCTAAAGTGGAAAGGTAATCAAGGAGGCGGAAACTTCAGGAAAAATTGACATAATCCTCCTTATCAACCTCCACATATACAAATATCTCAAGAGCTACCTATGATTAATGACCACACTACATGTGGTCATAAGATGAACAATATAGAAAGAGAGATGCAGTAAATAAGGATGGAAATTAGCCAGGTGTAGACTGAGTGCACCTAAACAAACACCCAATTGACTGACATCAGAGACCAACTGAGCCAAAATACGAGCTTGATGCAAAGACAAGTTGGTACGGGCATCCCTAGCAAGATAGAGAACAACCCTCGAAGCGATGGGAAGGAGCACGTGAAAGTAATTGCACTCTACTGGGAAAGGTTCTGGAAAACCCAAGTGTTCCCATCCAAAATAGCAATAAAAGGGTGAAACAGAAGATACTATGGATGACACCCCTAATGATGAGGAGCTTGTGGAAACTGAAAAGGTAGATGAAATGACAGTTGAGTCAAAAATAGAAGTAAGTGCTGACCTTATTGAGAAACTCGTGCCATTCCCATTAAGGTTGGAGGACAAATAAAAAGGGACGAAGCTGAATTTGTAAGTTTTTAAAATTTATTTAAATCTCTTAATGTTAATTTACCCGTAATTGAGCTTATTGAAAAGATTCTACTGAGTTTTACAGATAGTTCATAAAAGACTTCGCTCATATATCTAAATCATTGAATGTACTCCTTTGGAAGGAAACACCTTTTATATTTGACCAAGACTGCTTTAAAGCTTTCAAGGTAATAAAAGATAAACTCATCTCTGCCTCTATTATTATTACTCTTGTTTGATCAGAACCCTTTACTATAATTTGTGATGCTAGTGATTATGTTGTAGGAGCAATGTTGGGACAAAAAAACATCTTTTGCGCTATTCATTTTGCAAGTAAGATACGTAACTTAGCACAGTGTAATTACACTACTACATAAAAAGAAATGCTTGCTATTATATTTGCTTGTGAAAAATTTTGCCCTTATTTAATAGCTACACTGACTAATCTACATTGAAATGTGTTATGAAAAAAAAAAAAGACAAAAGCTAGACTAAAAAGGTGGGTGTTATTGCTTCAAGAATTTGATTTGTGGATAATGGATAGGAAAGGAGCAGAAAATCAAATTGCAAATCACTTGTCCAGGATAGAAAATGAAATGGATGAGCAAAATTCTGAAGAAATCAAAGAAACCTTCATTGATGAGCAGTTATTCTGCGTAGACATACATCAAGCTGAGTATAGGGATAATAAGACACTCCGGTATACAGATTATGTGAATTACATTGCCAAAGGGGTTTTTCCAATAAAGGCATTGTGGCAGCAAAAGAAGAGAATCATGCATTAGTCATGATATTATATTTGGGAAGATTCGTATGTATTTTGCTAATGCGCAGATCAATTAGTACGACGATGTGTGGCTGAAAAAGAAATAAATGATATCTTATAAGGCTGTCATACCTCACAAAGTGGTGGACACTTCAGAGGAAAAAGAACTACTTAGAAGATACTGCAATCAAGATTTTACTAGTCAACTATAAATAGAGATGCTTATGAATTTGTGCAGGGATGCGATAGATTTCAAAGGACAGGAAGTGTATATAAAAAAAAAGACGAAATGTTGCAAATAGGGATATTTGAAGTAGAGGTATTTGATGTTTGGTGGATTAATTTTATGGGACCCTGTCCAAGTTCTTTTGAAAATCAGTATATTTTGTTAGTTGTTGACTACGTTTCTAAATGGGTTAAAGTGATAACCTTACATACAAATGACACTAAATTAGTAGTTAAATTCTTAAGGAAAAACATCTTCGTTAGATTTGGAACACCCCGAGCTTTGGTCAGTGATGAAGGATCTCACTTCTGCAGCAAGTAGTTTGAAGCAGCTTTAGCCAAATATAATGTGAGACACTGTATGACCACAACATACCATCCACAGGCTAATGGCCAGGTAGAGGTGTCAAACTATGAGATTAAGCAGATTTGGGAAAAAATAGTCAACCCAAATAGGAAAGATTGGGTAACAAGATTAGATGATACATTCTAGGCTTACATAACAACATACAAAACCCCTTTAGGCATGTCTCCTTATAAATTGGTTTACAGAAAAAATTGTCATCTACCAATTGAGCTGAAAAAGAAAGCACACTGAGCTATAAAAAAATTGAATTTGGACCCCTAATTGGCCAAGAAATAAAGGTTATTTCAGCTACAGGAACTAGAGGAATTATGCTTTTTGGCCTACAAAAATGCCAAACTATATAAGGAGAGAAGTAAGCACCGACATGATGCTAGGATAAAAAATGAGAGTTCTCACCAGGACAAAAGGTACTCTTGTTTAATTCAAGATTGAAATTATTCCCTGGCAAACTAAAATCAAGATGGACAGGCCCATATACTATAAACCAAGTGACACCTCATGGGGCAATTGAACTGATCAGAAACGAGAGCAAAATTTTCTCGTCAACGGAAAAAGAGTCAAACATTATTTTGGTGAGATGGCGAAAGAAGTGATTGAAACACAAATGTTACAATGCAAGGTTTTATGGAGTCAATCTGAAAGAGGAGAAATTTCGGAAAAGGAATGGGAGATAGACGAAGAAATTAAAATAAACAGGGTCTAGTAGCAACGATCACACAAGATAGAAATTGCTCTACATGTTGCGACACCAAAATAGCATGTTGCGACACTGAATGAAATTCAACCCAGGTAAAATGTTTTCAATGTCGTGACAACAAATGGGGATGTCGTGACACCTTAACGTAACCTACAGCTCAAATTTACTAACTTAAGACGTGTTTGTAAGAGAGTTTTAGTAGACTTAAGACTAATTAATTATTAAGTCTTTATAAATAACATCCCTAACTCAATCTCAATTCTCATTCTAATTATTATATTTCTTTAGGCTACAAAATCTCTTCTCTTTTCTCCAAATTTGCAACAAAAAAAATCGATAGACTTTCGAGTAGGTCAACAACGACAAAAGGAGACAACACAGCAGATTTAGGTTTGAAGTATTATTTTTTTGTGTGAGATCACGAATACATCTATTGAATTCCAGGTAAACGACACAGACAAATACCTACAACGGTTGCAACCCGTGACATTTTTCCAAGAACAAGGGTTTGACCCTCTAATATGGAATTGTAAAGGAGTGTGGGGAATTGCAATTGAACGTGAATGGACTAACTTTTGCTTACCACCTGAAAAAACTTGCAATAATACCTATTGTGCAAGAATTTTACCTCGCATTAAAAGAAAAAGAAGCGATAATACCATATTGTGATATGCGAACACTCGTCAAAGTTAGAGGGGTGAACGTTTTGGTAATAGAAAGAAGTATTTGCCAATTTTATGATGCTTCATATTATTATTTTGATTATATTTTCAAAATTAATCTCAAACAATTCAAAAACGTAGGCATGGAAGAGGTTTTGAGATTTTTAAATGAAGGAAAACAAGA
This sequence comes from Gossypium sturtianum, assembly GCA_025698515.1. Taxonomy (NCBI): domain Eukaryota; kingdom Viridiplantae; phylum Streptophyta; class Magnoliopsida; order Malvales; family Malvaceae; genus Gossypium; species Gossypium sturtianum. The sequence goes on along the minus strand of CM046945.1, from coordinate 19,844,966 downwards.
ATGGGCGTACCAACCAAGAAAAAAGAGACCAGCAACATTCAATCAAGCACTAATGACTCTAAGGGCAAAAATCTAGATGAAGTTCGTATGTTCAAGAATCTGGCCCATAGCAGATATCTCCAATATCAGCTCGATACAGGCTATTATGGTATATGCGATATTACAAAAAAAACAGATATACATCGATACCTGGATTTCTCAAAGTATGATTGAGTGTGTACGAGAGCAATCAAAAGGAACATTCTTCCCACATCTAATAATGGAATTATGCAAAATGGTAGGAGTACCAATTGATCGACTGGATAAGGAGACGAATCCTTAAAAGAATTTATTAGGAGATGACCTATACAAACAATTTGTAATACTCCATAGAAGGCAAAAGGAAGAGAGGAGAAAACGAGGACTATAAAAGGGAGATGAATGAGGAAGTTCTTTTTAACCTTTTTTTCTCTCTAAAAAAACTTTACATATATATATTTACGGTTATATGAACATACCTTAGGATTATACATATACCAGCTAGGACAATTTATTTAAAGTATAGTTGATTATTTTTAGGGACTGGTAATTAATTTAGTTTATAGAAATATTAGAATTATATACTTTTTGTTTGTTTCTTTTCTTCTTTATGTTAAAACTTCACATAAAAGAAGCACAATATTTACGAGCTCACAACGAACAAGGAAGGGAGAACCTACCGTAGAGTACAACAATGTCACGATCAATCGGGTAACTTCTTTTCTTATTATTTTTTTGACTACACATTGAGGACAATGTGTTATCTAAAGTGTGGGGGTAACATAGGAAATTCGTTTTAATTTTTTATGCTTTTCCTTTAATTTTTATTGTCAATTTTGTGCTTAAGCTTGTAGAAATACAAGTGACGGGTTAGGAGCATGTATATAGATTAATTGTGTTTATTGTAAATTTGGCTTGATAGTGAATGATTTCAATTTTTTATTATTAGACTACTAAGTTCTATATATTACATTGTAAATAGGCATTGAGTAATTGAATATACCAAATGATATAGAGAATACGGGGAAACGAGCATGCCAGTATGTATGATAAACTGTTGAATTTGTGATTGTTTGATTGATTAAATTTGTGAATAATGGAATACCTAGGGATAACCTAAGGCATTATTTGGTATAAAACAAGAACCAAAAAGCTAACCCTGTTTATCAATCCTTAGTACCTATTTTGAGCTAGAAAATACTTCTTGATGAACCTTCATACAAAACCCAAGCCAAAACATTAATTTGTACTTACCCTATTTTTTTGGTCCTAAATTGCATGAGTAATATACGTCTTACCATACATATTGAGGGTTAAGTAGATACATCACAGCGAATTTTGTAAAAATAAAGTGAAATCGGATGAATCAATGTGATATAGTGATTATAGGTTAGCCAATATGTACAACAAAAGAAAAATTCAAAAAATTAAGAAAAACGAGTAGAAAAAGTACTTGAAAAGTAAAAGCATTTATGAGTGAGATGTATTGAAAAAGAAAAAAAGTGAAAAAGTCACAGAAGTAGAAAAACTCATTCAATAAGTGCATCGAAACTCATCAATTAGCCGTAGTAATTGTATTATGCTATGACTTCCTATGTGGAGATATAAGGAAGGTGAGAGAAGGAGAAATAGGGCGGTGAGTGGGCAAGGATTACAAAAGGGGAAGAATAGGGAGCAATACGATATGCCAAACTATTTTCGTGCTTGAAACCAATTTGATGCTTACTGTTCTTGAATTTCATACTTGTCCTAAGCCTCATATCGTTACAAGCTAAAAATTCCTATGTGACCTAGGTAAACTTATTCATGAATTGACATCACATTAAGTAATTGCATTAATGATTTTTGTATTCTGCTAGGATAATCAAATTACCTGTACAATTTATTGATGGATGCATATATTTGAAAACCTTAATGCCTATATACTTTGTAATATACTAAACTTAGAGCATGTTTGGTTGAGTATAATGGCCTAGCCATTACAACCCAATTATGTGGGCCCACTAGAAACCATAGTTTGGTTCAATGAAATGCCTATTACAGGCTTATTCCATTACAACCCAGTTTTGTGTTTAAGCATGGAAATGGGGCATTCCTATTCCATTTCTTTTTCATTGAATAGACACTAAATAAGGGTCTTCTTTCCATTTTACCCTCCCATTTTCTCACGTAAAAAAAGTTTTCACTCAGCCCAATCTCAGTCCTGACCTCCCTTGCTTTCTTCGTCTCCGGCCGGTAGCAGTCCTCCCTCAGGTAAACCTTTCGATTTGTTCTCTGCCTCTTTTAGTAACCCTAACAAGACTGTTCAAAGTCTTGAAAATGGAAATGGCAAATCAGTGTTTTTCCAAAAAGGTTATCTCTATCTCTATCTGAATCTCTAATCTTCCAAAATTTCCCCAGATTTGCAGTCGATTCATCTGCCTATACTTATCTCTTCTCCCATTTTTTTTTTTTTGTGTGTCTGTCTATTTGTCTTTCCATTTCTTTCCTCTCTTTTTAATACATGGAATTAAGTAACATCTAATCACAACTAGTTTGTTCTTCTTATACTTCTAAACAAAGCTCATTTCCCTTGCATGCTATTGCCAGCTTTCTTCGAAATATTTCATCTATTAAATGTTCTCTCTTCACTCCACAGGTTTTAAAAACCTTACCCTTTTCTTTATTTTCTTTCATAACTTCATATCCTTTGTTTTTCTCATGTTTAATCGGATTGTATTGCACTATGTTAATTTTTTATATATATAAAAAGGGTAGTTTAGTAACAGTAGAAATATATATATGAAACCGTGAATAAACTTTTTCCTTTTTTTTTCCTTTTTGCAGGTTTATGGGGGGTGTTAAGGTCATCTTCTCGGCTGTGTAACTTTTCTTCTAAAGGTAACTGAAATTCCATTGGAAAGCTTCAATTTGAATGTCGGTACTCAAATATTATTATTTGGGTATCTAGTATTCTAATTCTATGTTTGGTTAAATCACATTTTGGCTTTTGAGTAGTTTTTTTTATTCAGGTAATCATCTAAATGTGATTGTATAAGAGTGCTTTGTCATTGGATTTTTATTATATTAATAAATGTTTGAATTCTATAATGATATTTAATTGAAACAAGTCAGCTGTACTATAAAGCGTAATGCTTAATGTAATGTCATCTTGTTTCCAACAATAAAAATCATAAATTCTTGCCATCTAAAAGATGGAGTTCTTTGGTTATTTTTCTTGAATTGGATTCATTTGAGTTAAAAAGTGAAATCTAATACTTTTTTTTAATAAATGAAATCTAATATTTTCTTGTGTTCGATTATTTCTTTGTTTGTGTCCTATTGAAGGTAGAAGGAAATCCAAGTCAGATTCAAGTGCTTCGTGCGATGAGAATATGTCCAAAAAATGTTTAATTAGCCCATTTTTGTTGAATATAAGTATTCACCAAAGGAAGAGAAGGTGCATTAATGAAATTTACTTTAGTTTTTATTTACAAGAGTGCTGGTAATTTTTATGTACAAGAGTGACATTATATTACTTGGTATCTTGTTTGCTTTGCTTGATTTGCCTTAGGGGAGGGTTAAAGAATTGGAATTAGTAGCCTTTGATTTGTTGGCCAAACATGAATTTGACACTACTAACATGATATATTTATTTTCTATTTTTCTGATATACTTGCCATCATATCTAGAGTTTGAGCATGAATGTAAGGGCATTCATTTTACTTAGTTTGATATTCCAGTGCTATATCGTATGCCATCTTCAAATGGGACCTTACATACTACATATAATCTTTGAAGCTAAGCCAATTTTTTTTGTATTCATTCTAATATTTTTTTTTCAATGTTTTCTTTTATATATATATTCAAAACATCACTAGTCCTTGTCCATTTTTTTAATTCAGTGTTGTTATATGTCTCTTCTTTCATTGAAAATTTGCAACTCTTTTTTTTTTCTTTTCAAATCAATTGCTACTATCTTTGATTGGTTATGATAACTATCGAAACCATTTTTTTTTGAAAAAAACAGGGTCGACTTTGGTTTTGAAAATGAAAACGAAAAATGGGAGTCGCCACTAATCATTTTTTATGAGGTGTGATCGGGTCACCTTGAGATTGATAATTAAAACATTTTTATTTATTAAAACAATGATTTTGGCCTACAAAATTCAAGAAAATAGGTTCGAGAGTCGGTTACGCACGAGGAATGATTAGCACCCTCGTAACGCCCAAAATTGGCACCTAATTGATTAGTTAACGTCTTAATGTCGAAAATTTGAAAAGGTTTTAAAATACGATCCTCTTTATTTGAAAGAATACTTGAATAAATTAAATTGGATGCTAAGACCCTCTTATTTCGAAGAAGTAAAATGTCACGCCCAGTGAGTTAGGATACGACATTTCAAATCCTCGAAACTAAAATTGTCTTTTGACTTTTAAAACTCATGCATTTAAGTTTAAGAAGGATATTAGGTTATTTGGGTCAAATAAAAAATCGGAACCCAGTAAGTTAGGGCACAATTTCTCAAAATTCCAAATACAGAATATTGCCTTGTTTAAAAATTTCTTTTTTGAATAATCGATTACAAAACCTAACGATGCGTGCTATTTAGTGGAAATATAATAAAATGTCCTATTATAGATATGTAAAAAAAACATGACTTTTGAAGTGATTTTAGTGAAATGAGATGAAATGAAAATATCGAACATGGCTGATCACTGTGTTTTGTCAAAGTTTTAAAATTTATATAAAGAGAATGATCGAACCTGGAAACTAACTATGACAACGATTGAGGCAAGCGCACCTATCGAACAGTAGTATAGTTAAGGCAAGACCAGATTGTCGAACCCAAAGGAACCAAAAGTACTAATACTAACTTTCTTTTTATTATTTAGCCTTAAAACTGAAGTGAATTGTTTTAATCTAAAATTAACTGACTACTAAGCTAAAGATGCGAAGACAAAGAGAACGAAATTAGGGCAATACTTGGGGAAAAACCAATTGATTAAGACAATACCCGAGGAAGAATTCACCTAGACTTCACTTGTTATTTAACTCTGAACCAGACGATTTATTCACTTGACTTGATCCATAGGATTCCCTAATTTATATTAATACCTCTCTCGAGGCTACTAACGTCTAACCCTAGGTTGATTAATTGAAATCTCTTTCTAATTAAAACCCCTAGAATTGCATTAACTCGATCTATGGACTCCCATATTAGGTTTGACCCTAATCCGGCAGATTTCCGTCATCCTATCTCTAGGGTTGCGATCAACTCCGCTTAATTATGCTAGATCTACTCTTAGACAGGGTCTATTCCTCCTCTGCCTAAGCACATCATTACTTGAATCAATATCCTGAAATATCAAAACAAGGATTAAGAACACATAAATAAGAACAAATCAATTATTTATCATATAGTTCAGAAAACAATAACAAGATTCGTCTTAGGTTTCATCCCCCTCAGGTATTTGAGGGTTTAGTTCATAATGATAAAAGAAAATATCTCAGAAGAAAATACAAAACAAAACATAAGAAAAACCCTAAAACCCCCTGAAGGAATTGAAGAGAAATCCTCCGTCTTGCGTATGACTCCGGCTTCTTGAGATGAATCAACTGGCTTTCTTTGAGTAAATTCCACAATTCTGATCTCTCTGGCTCGGCTCCTTGGCCTAGCTGGATGCCCCGACAGAGGGCTTCTGTCAAACTCCCCTTAAGTTGCCCCCTAGGGTGTTTATATAGGCTTTGGAATGTCTTACTTAGCCTTCAAGTATCCTAATCCGAATAAAATTTCTCTTTGCCACGGCAGGGACACGCCCTTGGCACACGCCCGTGTAAGTCATGGCCAAGCCGTGTTCGATTCTATTAATGAGGCACGGCCGTGTGGTCTTGGGCCCAGGCCATGTCGATTTCGTGATTTGGCCTATTTGGTCTGTTTTAAGCCCATTTTCTGTTCTTTTCATCCTCCTATGCTCTCCTGAGTATAAAACATGAAATTAAAGGATTAAGAGCATCAAATTACATAATTCAAGGGATAAATCATCCAAAAGTATGCTAAATGTGGGATTAAAATATGTTACTATTACGGTTTATTAAATACCCCCACACTTAAGCTTTTGCTTGTCCTCAAGCAAAATTCTCAACTCACAACTAAAACGAACTTCCCTAAATTCATAATATTCATCAAAAATGTTTTATCATAATTCAAAGATAATTTATACATGGATAATTCAACTCAAAGAGTCCTAAAGATTCAAACAATCTAAGTCATACATTTTGTAGTATGAAAACATAGGTTGTTTCCCCTTATCTAAATAATTACCCCTGATGCAAAATCGACAAGGATTGACATCCTCGCAAAAGATTCACTCAAACCACTCGAGGTGTTTAAGGTTCAGGAAAAAGCACTCATAAGTCAAACATGAAAAGTTAATCCCATAGGCTTGCATGAAAATCAAATCTCCACCACTATAATATGAGATGATACACAAATCAACAAGGTCTTTGAAAGGGTTATAACGGGGCTTAGGTTAAGGGTGTGGATAAAGGCTGAATTAGAGGGTTAGAATCGAGATTGACCTGACAAATTACCTAACCAGAAATAATGAACTGATAATAAATAATTACATCAATTGAAGACTTGTACTAATAATACTCTAATACGAGCTTTTTCTTCAACAATTGGGATTTAAACGTATAATTTTATTTAATCACATAACTAATAATGACTATACTTCGATTTTTTTTTAAGAACAAATCAAAAATACATAATAAATGATGAATTTACTATCGAAATAAATAGGCAATCGATCAAATCAAATCTCGATATAAGGGTAGTCAAAAGGGACGGTGATAACAAAAACAAAGGGTTTTGGGTTAATATTAGTGGGTGAGTCAATAAAAAGGGTTGTTAGGATCAACGGGGTTCACTAGGGGTTAATTATGAAGGTAGGCTTTTTAGTAGAGTAAGTGGGTTAAATCCTAGGTGCCTTCATCATCTTAGTATATCACATCAAAGGTGTGGTCTCGACATGTATAATCGAAGCAAGTTCTAGAATAACAAATCAATGTTGACACACTCATAATCAATAAAGTGAGCATGAAAAAGAATATATGCTCTAAAAGGCTCAAAATCTCACAAAAATTATGGCTTTTTGACATCAACCTTGTAAATTTCAAATTTCAAGGTAATAACTAGATTCAGGTAGACAACCTAATTTTTTTTTTAATTACGGAAAATAGACTTATCATGCTTGATTCTCTATTATCTTAAATTTTAATCATCAATGCACAATTAACTATGACTTAATCTAAAACATATCAATAAAAATCATAAATCAAAGGTAATTTCATTCTAATTAGTAATATGAGAAAATTACTCAAGACGAAGATATAATTCAGGGATTTGAGAATAATGCTAAAAGTTAGGCACTTTTAAGATTCACCCCCCCCACACTTAAGATGTACATTGCCCTCAATGTACGAAGGTAGATAAAAACATTATAGTAAGAAGATCAAAAGATAGGGATAGAAGTGAAACTTCCTGAATTTTGGATGGATTCCTTGAGAGTGAGGCTTGTAGGTATTTAATTTGGAGGTGAAAGATAAGTTGGAGGAGGCGTCTTTGGTGGTGGTGTGGTGGCCGCCAACAATTCCTGCGCTAGATGAAGAAATTGGGTAACTCGTGAAGAATTAGCCAGGACATAATAAGGATAATTCAAATTATACTAATTATATATTTAAAGGAAAGAAAAATAAAAGGAAAGACTGTAAAAAGTGAAATAAAACTAAAAGAAAAGATTTAATGTACTGAAAAGTCCTTATTGTTGGATGGTTCGCGAGGTGGGTGTGACGATGAAATGTGAAGGAGCTGTCATATCTAGTGGAGGTTGGTGTTGTTCGTTAACAGCCCCTTGAACCTAAATTAAATAAACCAAAATATAGTAATATAAATTTAAAGACGAGAAGGATAAAAGAAATTAAAAACTAAAATAAGAGAAAAAGAAAAATATAAATGGACTCAAAGGTCCCACAGGCGTGTCGCACGCCCGTGTAGATTTCTCAGTTTCGACAACGACCGAATTGCACGGCCGTGGCGTTTTATCGCAGTCCGTGTTTTAGGATAAGTTTTTTCCTATTTCCACACGGCCACGGCCACGCCCGTGTGCAAGGCCATGTAGGTAGGGAAACCTGCGCCTGAAAATTTGGTTAGTTTTTAGTTAGGTGCTAAAAAGAAAAAATAGAAGTAGAAATAAAAAAATGTAAAAATTAATGGAGTTAGTGCTAGGGTTGCCTCCTGAGAAGCGCTTGTTTATAGTCTTAAGCTAGACTTACCTCTCATTTGCATAATCATGGTGGTTTGAGGAGGTGAAAATCCTTTTTCATGCGATCAATTCGGTTATTGATATATAGTTCAAGTCGAGTAGTGTTTTCCTTAAAAGTGCTGAATTTAGGATAAGTTACCTCGACTGTTCCATTTGGGAAGATTTTGAGTACCTGATCTCCTATCTTAAGCTGGGTTGTCCCCTCGTTAAGTTTGTCGTGGAGTTTCCTCGTTTTTGCTTCGTGTATTTTTAATTCCTCGTTGAAGTGTGTTTTCCACTCGTCTAGTTCATCGATCCGAAGCCTTCGTTCCTCATGAATTTCTTCTTTATCGACACGAGGTCTAGGATCTGGCTCGGTTGTGTAGTTTCATGGTGTTTCCTGTACATAAGGTTGAATCAAATGATTATTAATAGAATTTATGTTTTTACCTTGATTACTCGATGTCCTAGCCGAGTCGAGAGTATGAAGGGTGATCGTTTCGTCGCCTACACAAAGTGTGAGTTCACCGAATTGTTCCTCTGTGTGGTCTTTCGTCATTGCATTGGGATATGGCACACGAGGTTGGTACTCTGTAATTGTCGGTTTTGGTATATCATGACTCACCTCAACCTTACCTTTATCTGCCACGTTTTCTTGCCTTGGTTTTGGTTCATTTAACCCTTGTGGTTGTTCTGATATGATCTTGGTAAGTTGACCTACCTGATTCTTGATCTCTTGAATCGATGCTTGCTGACTTTCAAGTGTTGTCTCAGCTTTTTGAAGACGGGTTTCTAAGACTGCTATGAATTTTTTCAGCACCTCCTCAAGGTTCGGCTTCTTTTCCTGCTGGTAAGGTGGTTGTTGAAAATCTGGAGGAAGTTGCGGTCCTTGACCACCCCATGAGAAATTGGGATGGTACCTCTAACCTGCATTATATGTGTTACTATAAAGGTTATTTTGAGGTGTAAAATAGTTACACATATAATTGACTTGTTTGTTCTCGGTGCTAGGGTTGTAGGGTAGATATTCTGTGTTGTTCACCCCTCCTCCATTTGTATCGTACCGTATTACCGGATGTGCCTGCTTAAAACCATACCAAATATCAAATTTTTTATTTAAAAGCTCTACCCGGTTAGATAACATGGTGACCGTCTCAAGGTTGAAAACATCGGCTGCTTTATTAGGCATTGTCCTCATGTCTTGCCATTGATAATTATTCGATGGATGACTCTTCGGTTTCTGCGAGTGGTATGTTTTATTTCACAAATCAAAAATCAAGGGTCCTGACGGGTTTCTTCTAGTCTTAAACTAGAGGTACCTGCTAAGAACAAAGAAAGAGAAAAATTAGCAAAGTTAAAATAAAAATAAAATAAAAGTAAATTGCAAAAATAAAAATAAAAATGGCTAAAGTAATAAAAATTGAGCGTTCTTAATATTTTAGTTCCCCGGCAACGGCGCCAAAAACTTGATCGTTGTGTTTTGTCAAAGTTTTAAAATTTATATAAAGAGAATGATCAAACCTGGAAACTAACTATGACAACGATTGAGGCAAGCGCACCTATCAAACAGTAGTATAGTTAAGGCAAGACCGGATTGTCGAACCCAAAGGAACCAAAAGTACTAATACTAACTTTCTTTTTATTATTTAGCCTTAAAACTGAAGTGAATTGTTTTAATCTAAAATTAACTGACTATTAAGCTAAAGATGCGAAGACAAAGAGAACGAAATTGGGGCAATACTTGGGGAAAAACCAATTGATTAAGACAATACCCGAGGAAGAATTCACCTAGACTTCACTTGTTATTTAACTCTGAACTGCATTTATTTATTCACTTGACTTGATCCGTAGGATTCCCTAATTTATATTAATACCTCTCTCGAGGCTACTAACGCCTAACCCTAGGTTGATTAATTGAAATCTCTTTCTAATTAAAACCCCTAGAATTGCATTAACTCGATCTATGGACTCCCATATTAGGTTTGACCCTAATCCGGCAGATTTCCGTCATCCTATCTCTAGGGTTGCGATCAACTCCGCTTAATTATGCTAGATCTACTCTTAGACAGGGTCTATTCCTCTTCTGCCTAAGCACATCATTACTTGAATCAATATCCTGAAATATCAAAACAAGGATTAAGAACACATAATTAAGAACAAATCAAGTATTTATCATATAGTTCAGAAAACAATAACAAGATCCGTCTTAGGTTTCATCCCCCTCGGGTACTTGAGGGTTTAGTTCATAATGATAAAAGAAAACATCTCAGAAGAAAAGACAAAACAAAACATAAGAAAAACCCTAAAACCCCCTGAAGAAATTGAAGAGAAATCCTCCGTCTTGCGTATGACTCCGGCTTCTTGAGATGAATCAACTGGCTTTCTTCGAGTAAATTCCACAATTCTGACCTCTCTGGCTCGGCTCCTTGGCCTAGCTGGACGCCCCGACAAGGACTTCTGTCGAACTCCCCTTAAGTTGCCCCTAGGATGTTTATATAGGCTTTGGAATGTCTTACTTATCCTCCAAGTATCCTAATCCGAATAGAATTTCTCTTTGCCACGGCAGGGACACGACCTTGGCACACGCCCATGTAAGTAGGTGCGCCGCACCTAGGGTCCTCTGACCCTCTGCCTTCTGACTCTGCCAACTGACCCACCATCTCTGAGCACTGCTCCATCGGCCACCGCCCATGCGCAGCACCGCCACTTACCTGCAAGAACAATAAAAATGAAAAGACAACATAGAATAGTCCAAAAAAAATCGTGTAAAAATGGCTATAAAGCCAAGCAAAAACCATGTAAACAATGACCTTTTTTTGAAAAATCAATACAACAAAAGAAACTTCCAGATACGAACACAAGCAGAGATTAAACACAAAAAAGAGTATAGCCTAAGCACTAAAAACATTAAAATCAAAATAGTGGCAGAAAAGGTGATTTCTTTTTTTTTCTTTTTTTCTTTTTCGGAGCTTTTTCTTTCTTTTTTCTACTTCTCGACACATCTATGTGTGTATTATTATTATTAAAATTTTAAAAAATAAAAAATACAAAATTTTACCTTTTTCGGTGGTCGGCGGAGGCGCGGCGGCGGACTGGCCGGAGACCCTAGACCTGCAGAGAAAAAAAACAAAGGGTTAGTTTTTTTAAAGCAAGCAGCAGAAATGAAAAAAGGAGGGGAAAATTTGCTTTTATAAGGGACCCAAAACGACGCCGTTTAGGGCCTGTTTCAGTGGCCCCAAAATGACGTCGTTTTACCTTGGCCCGACCCGATCCGACCTACTCCGGCCTAAGATCCGCTCGTTTTTCATCGGAGGGGCTAATTGCACTTTTAGCCCCTCTGCCCTTTCATGGTTTTACGATCAAGTTTCAATTTTTTTTAAATTTAGCCCCGAAATTTTGTTGCGAGTTCAATTGCCTCCCCCCTATGTCGCGCAATTTGCAAGAAGGGTCTATTGCCCATTTTAGTCCTTCCTGGCTATTTTCGCATGCAATTTAGCCCTTTTCTCTCTTCTTTACTTCGGATTAACCCCCAAATTCCCGTTCTAAATTCATTTTAACCCATTTCTTTAATTATTTAGCAATTTTTATTATTATTACTATTATTATATTATTAATATGATTATCATTATTATTACTATCATTTTATTCTTTTTATTACTAGTATCATTCTTATTATTTTTATTATGTAATCATTATCACAACTATTGTTGTATTTTCATTATTATTCTTACTATTTTATTTTTCATTTTAATATCATTATTACTATTTTTTAATTTATATTATTCTTTTACTATTATTATTATCACGACTATATTATTATTATTATTACCATTATTACTATTATTATATTACTATTTTTACATATTTATATATTTTATTATCACTTCATTTATCAACTCATTGTTATCATTACCATTATTATTATTTTATTTTTCTTTATAATACCATCGTTATTATTTTGTTATTATTACTTCTCATTTTATCATTTTATTTCTACTACTACTGTATTATATTTATTATTACTATCATTTCTATTATTGTTTTGTAACCATACTATTATTACTATTACTATTATTATTATTATTATTATTATTATTATTATTATTATTATTATTATTATTATTGTTATTATTATTATTATTATTGTTATTATTTGTATTATTATAGTTACTAAATTTACATCTATATTTATTTTCCTAGTTTAATACTATTATTATTTTTAATTTTCATCTATCTATTTATACTTACATTATTTCACATATATACTTCTATTTTCACTCATTTATGAAGTTAATTACTATTATATTATATTTAGCATTATATTTAATACTATATTATTAAATAAGAATACATTTTGTAAAATTACTATATTTCATCCAAAAATTTTTAAAATAATGCAATGTTTTGTATTTAGAAATTCGGGGAATAGTGCCCTAACGTGCTGGGTTTCGATTTTTTGTTTGACTAAATAACTAAACATCCTTTTAATAAATTTCGTAAATCATGAGATGACTTTGATTATGAGGGTTTAAAATATCGTGTCCTAACGTGCTGGATGTGATGTTTGTATCCTTTCGGAACAAAGAAATCTCAAATTTTAACCCAAATTGTTCACGTTTTTAAAGAAATCATGTTTTCAAATCTTTTCAAATTTTCGACATTAAGACGTTAACTAATCAATTAGGTACCAATTTTGGGCGTATCGAGGGTGCTAACCCTTCCTCGTACGTAACCGACTCCCGAACCCGTTTTCTTGGATTTCGCAGGCCAAAATTAATGTTTTGAAATAAAACATTTTATAAGGTGACCCGATCACACCTCATCAAAAAAGATTGGTGGCTACTCCCGTTTTATATTCATTTTCAAAACTAAAGTCGATTCCCGTTTTCAAAAAAATGGTTACGACAGCTTGGCGACTCCACTAGGGAAAATAAGAGAGTCAGGCCGTAAAATTGATTATTTCATGTCCTTTTGTTTAAATTTTAAAATATGATTTGAAAAACTATGATCCTTTTTATTTCATGTGGTTCTAATTTATAAAATGTCTCTGCATGGCACTGCATGATCATTGAGGCCACACCCTTAAGTGGGGGCGAGAAGCTATGCCTCCGTGAGGTTTTCACCTCCGCATGGGCTAGTGGATTGCTTCCGGGATACATCTGTACCTATGTCTTCGTGAAGTTTTCACTTCCGCATGGCCATAGGGAAATGTATTCCCCTGAACCGAACTCGGTCCGTATGAGCCTATAATGGGTGAGGATCGAGGAATCTGCTGGTTCGAGTACCTGAACTTTAGAGCTAAACCACACGTAGAAAGCATAAGAACCCACCCTAAGTAGAACTAAGTCAAACCTTAGTAGATACCCAGATAGGTATTTGTTTATTTTACTTGCTTTATATTTCATTTTGTGGTACTAACTTGTTATGTTTTATTTTTTTGCATGTCATTTCATATTTTAAGAGGAATCGATTCACGATCAGTTTCTAAGTTAGAAAGCTGGTTATGGAGAACGAGTTCCTTGATAAAGCGGAAGACAATGCAGCTGTCCGCATATGGTCAGAGCAAAGGCAATTAGAGAAAGGTAATAGCTTAGCCGACGGGTATGTATCTAAACTATGGGATTTTACTCGTATTAGCATCACGCAAAATGAGTTCTGTGAGTTGAAAGAAATATGGAACCAGTGGGACGATGAGACAAAGCAGCTGTTCGATCGTAGTTATGGCGATCTACCCTAGTTGCTCAACATCAAGGTAGATAAGCATCTATTCCGGGCTATGAATCAGTTTTGGAACTCTGCTTATAGTTGTTTCACTTTCGGAAAAGTAGATTTAGTGCCCACGGTGGAGGAATATACAACATTGCTTCGCTGTTCAAGGTTTCAAGTCGACAAAGCTTATTTTAGGGCTGCCAGTGTCCCAACTTTTGTGAAGAAGTCGATGAGTATCACGGGGATGAGTAAACAGTGGGTTGCAGCCAGAATCCAAGAGAAATGTGAGGGTAAGTGCATACCCTGGGTGAGTTTGAGGGACCTGATCCTAGCACATCCAGATGTAAAGAAGAAGATCGACGTCTTTGCCTTATGTATTTATGGTTTGGTAATTTTCCCTAAACCTCTAAGACATATAGATGAAGCAGTTACTGATTTATTCGACCGACTTAACAAAGGGGTCACACCTGTACCTGCGATCTTAGCCGAGACGTTCAGGTCTTTGAATGCATGTAACACCCCAAACCCGGCCCAAACGCTACGACCGAATTTGGTTTGCTACAGAGAAAACAATTTGAGAACCATTTTAAAACCGATTTAAGTTTTGTCGAAAACCTTGTGTTTTCAAGTCTCTTGTTAAAAACCATACTTAGTGTTGCTTAGAAATATTTATTAAGTCGGGTTGTTTATGGATTGCAAATGTGCCCGATGGCATTTTTAAAACATTTTACGTTTGATTGGGAAAAACATGTGAATTCATTTTTAACATAATTAAATAGTTTAAACAAATATTCAAAGCATGTAACAATAATAAAATAATTCTAGGAGGCCTTATTACAACTTAATTAAAATAAACCAACATTAAATAAAATAAAACAAAGTCCAAGTTCGTCTAATTAAAATTTCCACTGCATGGCCACCTCGAGTCCATCCAGCTCCATCTCCGCGATCTACCCATCTGCAAAATGTTAAGGGAAGGGGTGAGTCACCAAGACTCAGTGTGTAAATCCCCACCCGGAAAATATATCTCATACACAATTCATTAATAAACATGCTCATGCAACCCAACTAGCCATCCATACTCCTTTTCTACCCCGTGTGGTCAAAACCACGATGACTTAAAGTCACAATTTAAATGATGGGGCCAACCCATCGCGTGGTCAAAACCACCGATGACCATAGGTCACATAATATCAAATGTGGTCAAAACCACTGGTGGTACCAAACCACCGGGACTTAGTCGCAAATAATTAGTCGTTGTGGTCAAAACCACCGATGACCATAGGTCACAATAATCGATGGGGCCAACCCATCTTGTGGTCAAAACCATCGACGATACCCATAGTTCATCCCCTCCTCTCATCAATCCCACCATCACATGCTTACACATCAAATTTCATATATCATGTCATAGTATTAAACATCATGTGATGGCATGCAAACATATAAAAATTACAAGTTAGGGGACTTACCCAAATCCATGATTATGCCACAAACTAACCACAACCAAAAGATCTAAGGCAAATAATAATAGCATGTAAATTAATAAAGTGTGTATAGAGATCTTACACACCGGTTACTATCGTAATTCCTAGATCCCGAAAAGCCGATCTACGATGCTAGATCTCTTGTCCTTGAACGGATTTGATTTCCAAACAAATCTCAAAGTCTTAATTTGCCCCTTCCAAAAATCGATTTAAAAGAAAGCCTCCACCCTTGTTCAATATTCAGCCAAAACAAGTAAAAGAAAAGGGGAATTAAGAATGGGGATTCGGCAAGGAGAAGTAGAGAGAGTTTTTGAAACAAAGAAAGAAAGGTAAAGGATTAATGGTGCCATTCGGTTTTGATAGAGATTGAAAAGGGAGTGAAAAGAAAAGACTTAAAAAAATATAATTGCTTTAGCCGAAATTACCAAGTAATTGGCTAAGCAAATTAAACACTAATGTCCCTATACACTGCCATTCCACTAAGAGTTTAAAATTCAACAACTACCTACAATTTCTCTTGGCCACTAAATTTAAACTATTCAAAATAATAGAATAAATTAAAGGCCTAAATTTTCTCCTTGGAATTAATCAATTAAAAAGCAATTAAACCAAATAATATCCTTATCCCTTCATCACCTCTTCAATTTAAAATACACATTAAAGAGGACCCATGTGCTCATCAATTTCAGCCAATATTAAGCAACAAAATAAAAAAATATGCCTTATCTCTAATCAATTTAAGAGTCCTAAATCTCGCTAACTCTACCCTCTTCATGCCAAAGAAGCAGAGGGAAGGAAAAATAAAATCAAGGTGCCGCTCCCGGGGTTCGATCCAAATGACCCCAAGCGGCGCCTCCCCCTAAGCGCCAGTCCAACTCTCCCATTTGACTTTCGTGTCAAATAACCGCAATATTTTTATATAATGCCTTCCAACTTGAGCCCAAAGACCGCATAAAAAAATTAAAACACAAACCTCGGCCC
This sequence comes from Gossypium sturtianum, assembly GCA_025698515.1. Classification (NCBI taxonomy): domain Eukaryota; kingdom Viridiplantae; phylum Streptophyta; class Magnoliopsida; order Malvales; family Malvaceae; genus Gossypium; species Gossypium sturtianum. The sequence goes on along the minus strand of CM046945.1, from coordinate 19,828,485 downwards.
CAACTACTCGAACCTAGGACCAGCTAGGTCCCTTGCTGCATGATGCGCCCCAAACCAACTCTTCCACCTGCCTTTCATGTCAATTAGCCCCCGATTTTATTATAAGGCCTTCCTAGGCCTAGCGCCCAAAAACCCAAAAATTAAAACACCCTTTGTTGCCACTGGCCTCGAACCCAGGCCCTCTTTAGCGCCACTTCCACTCTTAAGCGGCGCATGGAGCGACTTTGCCAACTACACTTTCATGTCCATTTCCCAGGCTATTTATTTTTAAAGCATACCGCCCAATTCCCTTAATTGACGCAAAAGTGAAACCAAATCTGCGCTTTGCAGTCAACTTGAGACCCCTAGCAATCTTTTAGGCGCACCACGCCACTTCTACCAACCCATTTCTTGCGGCATAAACCCACCTAAATTACTTATAACCCCTAACTCGCCTAGCTTCCCTCCTTTAAGCACAATAAAAATAAATTTTAATACTAAGTCAGGCTTAGCTCGGGATTATTTTTAGGTCTTAAAACATGCCAAATAAATCATAATATTTATTCTTCAGGCACCCACATGGGAAATTAATTAAATTACACACAACCCCTAATTTAGGATGTTACAATTCTACCCCCCTAAAAATAATTTCGTCCTCGAAATTACTTACTAACGAATAATCGTACATCCTAACTCACCGTACTACGCTTATGTCGCACTGATCTTAACAAATCTAACACATCCCCTAGAACTCATTTCTAACGTCGCGATTTAATCTGATTAAAGAGTTTTATGCATTAGTACTTTTGTTCCACTTTGTTAATCCGCGAAACGCTTTATGAAACGAAGTTTTGTGGTTGTTCTTTCGATCAATCAAAGTTTCCAGTTCAAATTCACTATTCTAATTCAGAGAATCACATTCACATTCATCCACAACATTCACTTCACTACTTTGGACATTTCGATCATTCCCTACCCTGTGGGTAGTTTCATAAATTTGTCAATCGGGGATAATTTTGTAAATTTCAAAAGTCGGGTATTATTTTGAAATACAAATTTTGAGAATTTATTGAAATCGGGTAATATGGTAAATTCTAAAACAAATGGCATTTTCGTAATTTTTCCACTAGGGGCATTTTGGTAATTTTGATAAATCGAGAATATTTTGAAAATTTTCCAAAAATAAATTTGTCCTACTATTTAGAAGAGATATTTTAGTGATTTTAAAACTAGAGTTTTCCTTAAAACATGGCTAATCCCTTTCGGGTTTTATTTAGCGTGTTTAGCCTAAGACAGAGTCCTCTTGGTTAGGGTGAACCGAAGCTACGCACTGTAGGAATCCCGCGAAGAGGAGGTGAGTCACGAGGACCGCTAAGTACCAAGCTCTTTCGGATCCAATCCTAGACATGCGCACAAGGGTTACCACACCCTAACTCGGTGACTTGGTCGTAGGTTTGTTTAATTAGGCTTTTAAAGTCTTATGTCCTTGTTTAGGGTAACTAGTCCTAAAGTTTAAAGCACTTATCATACTATCTACGCTCCATGCTTCCTACCCTTCTACGAAAAATAATTCATACAGAAGTTAGGAGTACTTACCTGGGCGGATTGGTGCCGGAGACTCGGGCCATGCTGTTCAAACACCTAAAATCATTCCATAAGGCCTACCAAAACATTTTTGGGCCTTGGGCCCCCACAGCCGAGCTTTGAACTGGGCTCTGATACCATTTTGTAACACCCCAAACCCGGCCCAAACGCTACGACCGAATTTGGTTTGCTACAGAGAAAACAATTTGAGAACCATTTTAAAACCGATTTAAGTTTTGTCGAAAACCTTGTGTTTTCAAGTCTCTTGTTAAAAACCATACTTAGTGTTGCTTAGAAATATTTATTAAGTCGGGTTGTTTATGGATTGCAAATGTGCCCGATGGCATTTTTAAAACATTTTACGTTTGATTGGGAAAAACATGTGAATTCATTTTTAACATAATTAAATAGTTTAAACAAATATTCAAAGCATGTAACAATAATAAAATAATTCTAGGAGGCCTTATTACAACTTAATTAAAATAAACCAACATTAAATAAAATAAAACAAAGTCCAAGTTCGTCTAATTAAAATTTCCACTGCATGGCCACCTCGAGTCCATCCAGCTCCATCTCCGCGATCTACCCATCTGCAAAATGTTAAGGGAAGGGGTGAGTCACCAAGACTCAGTGTGTAAATCCCCCACCCTAAAATATATCTCATACACAATTCATTAATAAACATGCTCATGCAACCCAACTAGCCATCCATACTCCTTTTCTACCCCGTGTGGTCAAAACCACTTGATGACTTAAAGTCACAATTTAAATGATGGGGCCAACCCATCGCGTGGTCAAAACCACTGATGACCATAGGTCACATAATATCAAATGTGGTCAAAACCACTGGTGGTACCAAACCACTGGGACTTAGTCGCAAATAATTAGTCGTTGTGGTCAAAACCACTGATGACCATAGGTCACAATAATCTGATGGGGCCAACCCATCTTGTGGTCAAAACCACTGACGACAGTCCATAGTTCATCCCCCTCCTCTCATCAATCCCACCATCACATGCTTACACATCAAATTTCATATATCATGTCATAGTATTAAACATCATGTGATGGCATGCAAACATATAAAAATTACAAGTTAGGGGACTTACCCGAAATCCATGATTATGCCACAAACTAACCACAACCAAAAGATCTAAGGCAAATAATAATAGCATGTAAATTAATAAAGTGTGTATAGAGATCTTACACACCGGTTACTATCGTAATTCCTAGATCCCGAAAAGCCGATCTACGATGCTAGATCTCTTGTCCTTGAACGGATTTGATTTCCAAACAAATCTCGAAGTCTTAATTTGCCCCTTCCAAAAATCGATTTAAAAGAAAGCCTCCACCCTTGTTCAATATTCAGCCAAAACAAGAAGTAAAAGAAAAGGGGAATTAAGAATGGGGATTCGGCAAGGAGAAGTAGAGAGAGTTTTGAAACAAAGAAAGAAAGGTAAAGGATTAATGGTGCCGTCGGTTTTGATAGAGATTGAAAAGGGAGTGAAAAGAAAAGACTTAAAAAAATATAATTGCTTTAGCCGAAATTACCAAGTAATTGGCTAAGCAAATTCAAACACTAATGTCCCTATACCCGCCAGTCCACTAAGAGTTTAAAATTCAACAACTACCTACAATTTCTCTTGGCCACTAAATTTAAACTATTCAAAATAATAGAATAAATTAAAGGCCTAAATTTTCTCCTTGGAATTAATCAATTAAAAGCAATTAAACCAAATAATATCCTTATCCCTTCATCACCTCTTCAATTTAAAATACACATTAAAGAGGACCCATGTGCTCATCAATTTCAGCCGAATATTAAGCAACAAAATAAAAAAATATGCCTTATCTCTAATCAATTTAAGAGTCCTAAATATCGCTAACTCTACCCTCTTCATGCCAAAGAGCAGAGGAAGGAAAAATAAAATCAAGGTCTGCTCTCACGGGTTCGATCCAGCGACCCCAAGCAGCGCCTCCCCTAAGCGCCAGTCCAACTCTCCCATTTGACTTTCGTGTCAAATAACCGCAATATTTTTATATAATGCCTTCCAACTTGAGCCCAAAGACCGCATAAAAAAATTAAAACACAAACCTCGGCCCCAACTACTCGAACCTAGGACCAGCTAGGTCCCTTGTCGCATGATGCGCCCCAAACCAACTCTTCCACCGCTTTCATGTCAATTAGCCCCGATTTTATTATAAGGCCTTCCTAGGCCTAGCGCCCAAAAACCCAAAAATTAAAACACCCTTGTTGCCGCTTTGGCCTCGAACCCAGGCCCTCTTTAGCGCCACTTCCAAGCTCTTAAGCGGCGCATGGAGCGACTTTGCCAACTACACTTTCATGACCATTTCCCCGGCTATTTATTTTTAAAGCATACCTGCCCAATTCCCTTAATTGACGCAAAAAGTGAAACCAAACTGCGCTTTGCAGTTCGAACTTGAGACCCCTAGCAATCTTTTAGGCGCACCACGCCACTTCTACCAACCCATTTCTTGCGGCATAAACCCACCTAAATTACTTATAACCCCTAACTCGCCTAGCTTCCCTCCTTTAAACACAATAAAAATAAATTTTAATACTAAGTCAGGCTTAGCTCGGGATTATTTTTAGGTCTTAAAACATGCCAAATAAATCATAATATTTATTCTTCAGGCACCCACATGGGAAATTAATTAAATTACACACAACCCCTAATTTAGGATGTTACAATGCATGTCGGAGAACTGGTGAAGGTAGATTCATTGGATGCGCACAGTTATTGATGGTTTGGTTCTACAGTCCTTTTTGGAGGGTTGACAAGGTTCCTTACCGAGTGTTCTTTGAAAGTTATTCCCCTTTAAAGGAGGCCATGGTTACGATAATGAGGGACGATATATCGGAGGAAAGGTGGATGGAAATTCTTCAAAACCTCCAAGAGGAAGATGTTGAGTGGAAAGCCCCTTGGATGGTTCCCGACGAAGTCCTTTATCGGTGTGGAAATTTTGATTGGGTACCTCTGCCTGGAATCTGAGGAGCTGTTAGATATGCACCGTTGCTGGTACTAAGGCAATACAAAGTAAGACAATTCATACTGGCGACATGTGGGTTAGCTCAAAGTGAATTCTCATATAAGGGGGATAATTATAAGAAGAATATTCGAGAGATTTCTGAGGCTTGGAAGCGGACTCGCTGTATGAAGATATTTACTGGAAGACCGATGACAACCCTGGAATACAAGGAATGGTCGAGTAAAAGGATCAATGATAACGTCCCTGGGCCAAGATTGGAGGGCGCTCGATCGATGAAAGAGTATTTACAAGTGGTCCCATCGGAGTTAGAGATTATAAAGCAAGACTTCGAGATGCAGATTTTAGAGCTCGGAAAGAGGAGTAGAGAAGTTGGAAGAAGAAAAGATGCACCTAAGTTTAGATGCGGATGTTCAGAAAACAGAAGCCGAGAAATTAAGAAAAGAAAAGAAGAAGATAGAGGAAGATCGAGATAGTTTGAAGACAGAATATAAGAAGATACGTCTGACGATAAAGAACGCTGGATTGGGAAAGACTTCGGAATAGTGGCAACAGGAGATTCAACAGGAAAAAGCCAAAGATAACTATTGGGAGAGGAAGTTTCAAAAAATGCAAGCGCGAAACGAGGCCTTAAAGAAGAATTTGGCAGATAGCCAAAAAGAGAAAAGTGGATTAAAAGCTAGAGTGGCTGAACTTGGGCGGTCTCTTCATCACCATCGAAGTCGTAATTCTAAAATCGAACTAAAATTAAGTCTAAACAAGATCGAGGAAATGAAGGGCAAGATTGAAGAGTCAGCATTGCACAGTTGTGAACTACAGATTGAGCTTCTTGAAACAAGATAAGGACGTTGGAAGGAAGAGCTTCACCATTCTCATGATCAAGTTAGAAATCGGGATTACCTTATGGGTGAAGCAATAGTTCAGATTCGAGAGGTAGCTGATCACCTACAGACTCTGGCAGCACAGGCTGATATATTGAGCATGAAGTATAAGCTACGGTCGGATCGTAGTCAAGAGCTAACCTCTTTGTTAGGGAAAATCAAAACTTTAGGCCTTAGGGCGAAAGCATATTTGTAGTCCGCTTTATGTAAAGGATTTTGTTTTCTAATAAAGTTTTCTAAAATGAAGTTGAATCTGAATCGATGCCTCCTTGCATTCATGCATTACATCACATCATATGCATTTAAGTCCATAGAGAGAGCCTAATTAGTTGAAATTAATACAGAGAGAAAGAGAGAAAGAGAGGGAGAGAAAAAGAAAATCTGGAAACTGGGCACCATTACGGTACACATGCCAAGACAAAGAAAATGGATCAAAGACTTGAACAATTCCAGAAAGACATGCAAGACCAGATGCAAAAGTAATTGGCAAAGCTCCAACAAGAAATGAGAGACCAAATGTTGAAAGCTCAAAGGAACATGATGGCTCAAATGGCCCAGATGCTGAACGGGGCAATGGACAAAGGAAAAGGTCCCATGGCTATTACAGGAGAAGATAGCGAAGGCATTCCTCCAGGTTTTACCCCACCGTACGCACAAACACAACCTGAGGAGTATCCCCAAAGGCCATTTGTCACGATTAGGCCTCAACAAGGGCAAGCTGATACTAGACCACCCATGAACTTCCAAGTTGGCTCAGGATCTAACCCAGGAGATAACCCAGCTAATCCTGCCATCCCTGATTTGGATATAGCATAGAGGGAATGGACAAAAACTGAATCCTCTAGGCAGTTAGAGGATCGCTGTAGATGGTTGGAAGAAAATTTCAAGGCTTTGGAAAATGCAGATCATCACCATGGTATTGACGCAAAAGACTTGAGTCTGGTTCCAGATTTGGTGCTTCCTCATAAATTTAAGATGCCAGAATTTGAGAAATACAATGGGACCAGCTGTCCGGAAGCCCACATCACTATGTTCTGTAGACGGATGACTGGCTATGTGAACAATGATCAACTTTTGATTCATTGTTTCCAAGACAGTTTAGTGGGGGCAGCATCCAGATGGTACAATCAACTTAGCCGTGCTAATATTAGCTCCTGGAGAGACCTAGCCCAAGCCTTCATGAAGCAGTACAATCATGTCACAGACATGACACCTGATAGAATCATGTTGCAGAATATGGAAAAGAAGTCGAAAGAAAGCTTCAGGCAGTACGCGCAAAGATAGAGAGAGGTTGCTATGCAAATTCAGCCACCGCTCTTAGAAAAGGAGACTACAATACTTTTTATCAACACCTTGAAGGCTCCATTTATCACCCACATGATAGGAAGTGCTACCAAGAGCTTTGCGGATATAGTGATGGCAAGAGAAATGATTGAAAATTGCATAAGGGGTGGCAAGATTGAAGCGGGGGAAACCACTAGAAGGTCTGCTCTTAGGAAAAAGGACAATGAGGTGAATAATGCGAGTACATACAACAAAGGGTACTCGAAGGCCATCACTATTAGCCAGCCAAAGGTAGTTACAGCTGGGCAACAAGGGCCGACCAGACAGGAATCAGGCACAAAACAAAATTCTGAAAAGCTCCAATTTACGCCAATCCTAATGACGTATAAAGAGCTATACCAAAGTTTATTTGACGCGCACGTTGTGTCCCCATTTTATCTACAGCCGTTGCAGCCCCCATATCCTAAGTGGTATGACTCAAACACTCACTGTGATTACCATGCGGGAATATCAGGGCATTCAATAGAAAACTGCACTGCCTTCAAAAAGGTAGTCGAGAGACTCATCAAGATGGGGATTGTAAAATTTGATGATACACCTAGTGCGGAGAACCCATTACCTAACCATGGGGATAAGGGGATAAATGCGATCGGTGAGAAGGTCATAAGAAATATCAATGAAGATATCTCGGAGGTGAAAACCCCGCTGAGAATGATTTGGAAAGAAATGATGAGAAGAGGATTGGTAGAATCAGATCATGTGGAAGGATGTGAAGGACTAAGAGACTACTATGAGTTCCACAAAACAGAGGGGCATGAGATCCAGAAATGTGTTGAGTTTAGGGTCATGGTGCAAAGCCTCATGGATAATAAGGAAGTGGAATTTTATAAAGAAAGTTCAGAGGAAGGAAGCATATGCATAACGGAAAGAGAGTTGACAAACCAAAAAGTTAACTATTCGAGGATCATTATTTCCCGACCAAGAAGCACAGAAGGCGGAGCACAAATCGCGCCTAAAGTCGTAATCCAAAAACCTGTTTCCTTTCCTTACAAGGATAACAAAATGGTACCATGGAATTACGACTGTAATGTGATAATACCGGGAGTGGAAAGCTCAGTTAGCACTTCCGAGGAGCTCCAAAATGAAGGTTCCTACACACGTAGTGGAAAGCGCTACGATTCGGGAAACGTTAAAGCAAAACCAGTGAAATCAAATACTATGGCAGTTGAACGAGAGAAAGGACCTGGGGCCCTTATCAACGAACCTGTGAAGGAGGAAGAGGCTAAAGATTTTTTTAAAATCTTGAAGCACAGTGAGTACAGCATGGTGGAACAACTGCGCAAACAACTGGCTCGCATATCAGTGCTAGCCTTGCTTTTAAGCTCAGAAGTGCATCGCGAAGCACTGATGAAAGTGTTGAATGAAACTTACGTTACTAAGGATATATCCGTCAACAAACTGGGTCGTCTGGTTAGTAACATAAGTACCAACAATTTTATTTACTTCAGTGATGATGAAATCCCACCGGGGGGCATGGGATCAACAAAGGCTTTGCACATCACTACTCGTTACAAGGGATACACTCTGCCAAGTATGTTAATAGATAATGGATCAGCTTTGAATGTCTTACCGTTGTCTACGCTAAAGAGGTTGCCTATAGACAGTTCTCACATGAAAACATGCCAGAACATAGTGAGAGCATTTGATGGCACGGAAAGGAGAGTAATGGGAAGAATTGACATACCATTATTGATCAGGCCTAACACATATGAAGTGGACTTTCTGGTAATAGATATCAAACCCTCCTACAACTGCTTATTGGGAAGGCCCTGGATTTATTCGGTGGGGGCAGTGCCCTCATCGCTGCACCAAAAATTGAAACTTGTAACAGAGAATCGGCTGGTAACTATAAACGCAGAAGAAGACATTATAGCGACTGTTACCAATGAGGCGCCATATTTAGAGACAAATGAGGAGACCACTGAATGTTCCTTTCAACGTTTAGAGTTCGTAAATGCAACGTTCATCTTGGAAGGGAATGAAGTTCCAGTGCCTAAGATATCCAGAACCACGAGGATAGGCTTACAAATGATGATAGGGAAAGGAGCCCTACCAGGGAAAGGATTGGGCAGACACCTCCAAGGGGAAGTTCAAGTTCCGGTGCTGAAAGAAAAGTGAGACCATTTTGGCCTAGGTTTCAGGCCAGATGCTAAACAAAGGAAGAGGGAAATAGAGAAAAAGCAAGAGAGGAGAACGGCACGGTTGAATAGGAAAGACGTCAAGTGGGAATCGATGACATTCCGCCACATATCCCAGACCTTTGTATCAGGAGGGATAATTCACCCGGAGAAAGGATTATCGAAAAATGAAGATCCTCACATCAATGCCATACACGATGAGGAAACCGAGCAAGGAAACCTGTTGGGCATTCGCCCGTATGAACCTGGAAGCGTTTTGGACAATTGGACTGCAGAGGAACTTCCTGTAGTTTTTAGAGATTACACAGAGTAATGTTCAGAACACTTGTTGTTTTTAAGCCTAGAAACAATAAGATTTCTTTTGTGAAATAGGCTCATGTTAAGAAATCTTTATTTGAATGAAATACATTCTTAATGATCCATTCAGGAAAATATTCTTTCATTTTTCTTTTGATCTTCCAATTTCATTCCAATTTTTTTTATTATTCTCATGCATATCATGTGAATAGTTGTCCTCAAATTCATTTGTTCTTTGTACATTCTTTGGCGCCCACCACAGGTCCCTGGATATCAATGATATGAGCAACGATACTACAGATCCAGAAGTCCATTTTGAGCAAGACATGGGTTTAGAGGAATCTCAGGATTTTGAAGGTGACAATGATGGTGACTTGTCTCCAGATTTGTTGAGAATGGTAAAGCAAGAGGAGAAACAAATTTTACCCCATGAAGAGGAGGTAGAGAACATAGTCTTAGAAGAGGGAATGGTGGTGAAAATTGGAATGCGCATAGCCAAGGAGACGAAACAAGACCTTGTTGAGTTACTACGGGAATTCAAGGACGTCTTTGCATGGTCATACCAAGATATGCCTTGTCTAAGTACTAATATTGTAGTCCATCGCCTTCTTATAAGAGAAGAATGCAAGCCAGTTTAGCAAAAGCTACGAAGGATGAGGCCTGGCGTGGTGTTAAAAATAAAAGAAGAAGTCAAGAAACTGTTTGATGCTGGTTTTCTACAGGTGGTCAAATACTCAGAGTGGGTTGCCAATATTGTTCCAGTCCCTAAGAAGGATGGAAAGGTCCGGATGTGTGTAGACTATAGGGACTTAAATAAAGCCAGCCCAAAGGACAATTTCCCTTTGCCTCATATTGACACGTTGGTGGATAATACGGTGGGATACTCACTGTTTTCTTTCATGGATGGTTTTTTCGGATACAATCAGATCAAGATACATCCTGAGGACATGGAGAAAACCACTTTCATAACGTTGTGGGGTACCTTTTATTATAAATTAATGCCATTTGGGATAAAGAATGCAGGGGCAACATATCAAAGGGTCATGGTAACTTTATTCCATGACATGATGCACAAAGAGATTGAAGTATATGTTGGTGATATGATCGCCAAATCTCGAACAGAAAAGGAACACATTGAGGTTTTAAAGAAATTGTTATTGAGATTGAGGAAATTTCAATTGAAGCTCAACCCGGCCAAGTGTACTTTCGGAGCTCGATCAGGGAAATTACTGGGTTTTGTGGTCAGCGAAAGAGGAATCGAAGTTGACTCAAATAAGGTCAAAGCGATACAAGAGTTGCCTCCACCACGCACTCAAAAGGAAGTTTGAGGCTTTCTTAGGAGATTAAATTACATTGCTCGGTTTATTTCACAATTAACTGAAAAATGCGATCTCATATTCTGTCTTCTCAAGAAACACAACCAAGGTGTGTGGGATGAGGAATGCCAGAGGGCTTTTGACAAAGTCAAACAGTATCTGTCAAATGCACCAGTACTATCTCCGCCTAATTCAGATAGACCATTGATACTGTATTTTTCAGTGTTCAATAACTCCATGGGGTGTGTGCTCAGTCAACATGATGAGTCAGGAAGAAAAGAAAAGGCGATATATTATCTTAGTAAAAAGTTCACTGAATGTGAAATGAGATATTCGTCGATTGAAAAATTGTGTTGTGCCTTAATTTGAACAACTTGGAGATTGAGGCAGTACATGCTATATCATACAACCTGGCTAATTTCAAAGCTTGACCCATTAAAGTATATAATGGAGTCAACTGCTCTGAATGGAAGAATGGCAAGGTGGCAGATTCTGCTTTCTGAATTTGATATAGCCTATGTAAACCAAAAGGCTATAAAAGGAAGCGCAATAGCAGAATTCTTGGCTAGCAGGGCTTTAGAGGATTATGAACCTTTGAGCTTTGAATTCCCCAATGAGGAGTTAATGTATGTAGCAACTATCGAAGAATGTCCGTGGAAGCTTAATTTCGATAGAGCGTCAAACGCTGTGGGAAATGGAATTGGGGCAATCTTGGTATCCCCTAGTGGTGATCATTATCCATTCACATGCAAATTGGATTTTGATTGCACAAACAACATGACAGAGTATGAAGCATGCATCATGGGAATTCGAGCAGCTATAGAGCGTAAAATCAGAGTGCTAGAAGTATATAGAGATTCTGAACTAGTGATTTACCAGCTTAAAGGTGAATGGGAGACGAGAGATCCCAAACTGGTCAATTATCAAAAGATAGTTTTGGGATTGATTGAGGAATTTGACGACATCACTTTTAATTATCTCCCACGTGATGAAAATCATATGGCAGATGCCTTAGCAACCCTGGCTTCTATGATCAAAGTGAACAAACCAGAGGATATGAGACCCATTCAGATGAGTATCTTCGAAGTTCCAGCTCATTGTTATAACCTGGAAGAAGAGGAAAAAGATGACCACCCTTGGTATCAGGATGTATTGCGATACGTAAGAAATCGTGAATACCCAGAGCATGCAACTGAGAATGAGAAAAGAACATTAAGGAGATTGGCTTCTGACTATGTTTTAGATGGGGATATCTTTTACAAAAGGAGAAAAGATCAAGTACTGTTGAGATGCGTTGATGCTGTTGAAGCTAGGAAAATCTTAGAAGAAGTTCATGAGGGTGTTTGTGGAACCCATGCTAATGGATTCATAATGGCCAGACAGATAATGAGGTTTGGATATTATTGGTCCATCATGGAAGGAGATTGTATCAATTTTGCCAAAAATTGTCATAAATGCCAAATTTATAGAGACAAAATTCATGTGCCTCCATCACCTTTGCATGTTATGACTTCCCCATGGCCTTTTTCCATGTGAGGCATGGATGTTATTGGGCCAATCTCACCAAAGGCTTTGAATGGGCATCGGTTTATCTTTGTGGTCATTGACTACTTCACAAAATGGGTAGAGGCTGCTTCATATGCGAGCGTTACTAAGTCAGCAGTTAGTCGGTTCCTAAAAAAGGAGATCATTTGTCGGTATGAAATGCCTGAAAGGATCATATCAGATAACGCACTGAACTTGAACAATAGTACGATAGCGGAGGTTTGTAGTCAATTCAACATCAAACACCACAACTCATCTCCGTATCGTCCAAAAATGAATGGGGCGGTGGAAGCAGCCAATAAAAATATCAAGAAGATAGTAGGGAAGATGACTGAGACATACAAGGATCGGCATGAAAAATTACCATTTGCACTCTATGCTTATCGGACGTCCGTCAGAACTTCTACTGGGGCAACTCCTTTCTCATTAGTCTATGGGATGGAGGCGGTTCTACCTATTGAAGTGGAAATACCTTCTCTTGAGTTTTGTCGAAATAAAGCCGATGGATGGCCCAATGGATCCAGCTCGATATAATCGAGTTAAACTTAATTGAAGAAAAGAGGCTAAGGGCTATTCGTCACGGTCAGATGTACCAGAAACGAATGATGCGAGCCTATGACAAAAAAGTTTGCCCAAGAGAGTTTCACGAGGGGAACCTTGTACTGAAAAAGATCCTTCCCATATAAAAGGATTTCAGAGGAAAATGGATGCCGAATTGGGAAGGACCATATGTGGTGAAGAAAGCTTTCTCTGGAGGTGCACTGATTCTGACTGAAATGGATGGGAAAAGCTTACCCAATCCCGTGAACTCAGATTTAGTCAAAAAATACTTTGCTTGAAAAGAAGAAGAGGCCAAGGTGAAAACCCGCAAAGGGCACTTTGATACTTCTAAAAAAAATAAAGAGGCCAAGACGAAAACCCGCAAAGGGCGCCTTGAGACCAAAGGGGTTTTTGAGTTGAAAACCCGAAAAGGGCGGCTCAAATTTTGAATGGACATGCAGTGATCTTGCTATTCTTGAATCAACAAGAAATGAAATATGTTGCATATTGGGGCATCAACAAAGTACTTTGAGTCTTCTAAACACATGTTAAGCTTAAAGCAGTCTTCATGAAGTTTGTATATAGAAGCCCAATCTGCGATATCTAGGGCATCTGATCTTTGTTTTATTCATTTTACTATTTTTGGATTCTTTTTCTTCGCAAAAAGATATGTTCCCAGTTAATTTTCCTTGTACCTTTGATAATTAATTTAACTCTCTTTGAAATCAATTTATCGTTACCCATCATTCATACACATGTTGCATTGAAATAATGATTGATGAACTAATAATTTCACAAAAGAAGTTCTATATATTACCTTGGAAATTTCTAGAAACTGAAACAGGACAACTGTTCAGAATCTCCATGTACATAAATTAGAGATATTTGAGAAAGAAGAGTCTTGATGGAGACTATTTCTCTGAATTCTTCGTCCAATTAAGTGGTTGTGATGGAGATAAACAATGTCATCGGGTCATTCGGAGAATGGTATGACAGACCAATTTTTGACGGAAAAGATTAAAAAAAAACCCTAAATTGTTGTGGAATAAATCGAAAGTTGAAACAAGTCCTGTATCTTTAAGTTGCAATAAGGACGGACAGAAAAGTTGTGATTCCTGGAGGGATGGTTTGAAGTCAATATACGACCCGTGTCCTGAGGTTCAACAGGAATGAGCCCTAAAATTTCCATGAGGGCAAATTGTTTGAGCAAGAAAATGATACTTCAAGGGGAACGAAGATGAAACCTTGACGGATAAATGAGTGATAACACCTTGAATAGGAATCATACTCATATCATTTTTGCATTCACATATCATAGCATGGTTGAATAGGAGTATTTGATTCATTTCGGTCACAGTATCCTAATCATTCGGCATAAGCATATACCCATTCTACAGGTCATAGGACGATGCAGTAGAGTAAATGATTACTTTCAGATCTTGTCTCTCTGACTTGAAGTTGCAGGAGCATATTGAAGATAGCAAATCTGGCATTCCTGAAGTTGCAGGAGCAGATTAAAGATAGCAGATTTGGCATTCCTGAAGTTGCAGGAAGCATATCGAAGACATCAAATCTTGTCTCCCTGAGTTTGCAGTAGGAGCATATTGAAGATAGCAGATCTTGTCTCCCTGAGTTTGCAGTGGAGCAAATTGAAGATAGCGGATCTGGCATTCCTGAAGTTGCAGGAAGCAGATCGAAGACATCAAATCTTGTCTCCCTGAGTTTGCAGTGGAGCAGATTAAAGACAGCAGATCTGGCATTCCTGAAGTTGCAGGAGCAAATCGAAGACATCAAATCTTGTCTCCCTGAGTTTGCAGTGGAGCAGATTAAAAGCAGCAGATTTGGCATTCCTAAAGTTGCAGGAAGCAGATCGAAGACATCGAGTCTTGTCTCCCTGAAGTTGTAGTGGAGCAAATTGCAGATAGCAGATCTGGCATTCCTAAAGTTGTAGGAAGCAGATCGAATACATCAAATCTTGTCTCCCTGAGTTTGCAGTGGAGCAGATTAAAGACAACAGATCTGGCATTCCTGAAGTTGTAGAAGCAGATCGAAGACATCAAATCTTGTCTCCCTGAGTTTGCAGTGGAGCAGATTAAAGACAACAGATCTGGCATTCTTGAAGTTGCAGGAGCAGATTGAAGACATCAAATCTTGTCTCCCTGAATTTGCAGTGGAGCAGATTAAAGACAGCAGATTTGGCATTCCTGAAGTTGCAGGAAGCAGACTGAAGACAGTTAATCCTATCTCCCTAAAGTCGCAGTAGGAACAAATGGAAGCTATAGGTCCTATCTCTCTGAAGTAGCGGTGGAGTGGATCAAAGCAACAAGATGCGGTGGACTAGAATAAAGTTACATGAAGAACAGGGGCACTGAAGAATCAAGACTCAGCGGGACCGGACAAATTGGGATCCTCTTTATGTCTTTGCTCTATTCCTATTGCACGACAATGAGCAAAGAGGGGCAGCTGTCATAGCCCAATTTTGCTCGGGCTAACAATCCCATCATTTAAACCCCAAACTACTAAGACCCAAAACCTATCAGCATAAACCCATTAAACTAAACCACTAAGACCCATCCCATAAACCCAAAAACCCAATCAGGCCCAATTACAACCCTAACCCAACAAAGACTAAACCAAATAAAAAATTAACCCTAGGTGACCCTCTGCCTTTTGACTCTGCCAACTGACCCACCACCTCTGAGCACTACTCCACCGGCCACCGCCCATGCGCAGCACCGCACTTACTTGCAAGAACAATAAAAATGAAAAGACAACATAGAATAGTCCAAAAAAACTCGTGTAAAAATGGCTATAAAGCCAAGCAAAAACCATGTAAACAGGGACCTTTTTTTGAAAAATCAATACAACAAAAGAAACTTCCAGATACGAACACAAGCAGAGATTAAACACAAAAAAGAGTATAGCCTAAGCACTAAAAACATTAAAATCAAAACAGTGGCAGAAAAGGTGATTTCTTTTTTTTCTTTTTTTCTTTTTCGGAGCTTTTTCTTTCTTTTTTCTACTTCTCGACACATCTATGTGTGTATTATTATTATTAAACTTTTAAAAAATAAAAAATACAAAATTTTACCTTTTCCGCCCATGCGCGCTGCGATGGCCAAACAGAGCGCATTGTGTGAGGCGCGGAGACCCTAGACTGCGCAGAGAAAAAAAAAACAAAGGGTTAGTTTTTTTTTTAAGCAAGCAGCAGAAATGAAAAGAGGAGGGGAAAATTTGCTTTTATAAGGGACCCAAAACGACGCCGTTTAGGGCCTGTTTCAGTGGCCCCAAAACGACGTCGTTTTACCTTGGCCTGACCCGATTCGACCCACTTCGGCCTAAGATCCGCGTGTTTTTCATCGGATGGGCTAATTGCACTTTTAGCCCCTCCTCCCTTTCATGGTTTTACGATCAGGTTTCAATTTTTTTAAAATTTAGCCCCGAAATTTTGTTGCGAGTTCAATTGCCTCCCCCCCTATGTCGCACAATTTGCAGGAAGGGTCTATTGCCCATTTTAGTCCTTCCTGGCTATTTTCGCATGCAATTTAGCCCTTTTCTCTCTTCTTTACTTCGGATTAACCCCCAAATTCCCGTTCTAAATTCATTTTAACCCATTTCTTTAATTATTTAGCAATTTTTATTATTATTACTATTATTATATTATTAATATGATTATCATTATTATTACTATCATTTTATTCTTTTTATTACTAGTATCATTCTTATTATTTTTATCATTTTATCATTATTATTATTTTCATTTTATTATTATTATTGTCTTTAATATTTTTGTTGTTAATAATATATTATTCTTTATCATTATTTGTTATTACCATTATTTTTATTTTTATTATTTAATCATTATCACAACTATTGTTCTATTTTCATTATTATTCTTATTATTTTATTTTTCATTTTAATATCATTATTACTATTTTTTTATATTATTCTTTTACTATTATTATTATTATTACCGTTATTACTATTATTATATTACTATTTTTACATATTTATATATTTTATTATCACTTCATTTATCAACTACTGTTATCATTACCATTATTATTATTTTATTTTTCTTTATAATACCATCGTTATTATTTTGTTATTATTACTTCTCATTTTATCATTTTATTTCTACTACTACTTTATTATATTTATTATTACTATCATTTCTATTATTGTTTTGTAACCATACTATTATTACTATTACTATTATTTAATAATATTAATAATATTATTATTATTATTATTATTATTATTATTATTATTATTATTTTTATTATAGTTACTATATTTACATCTATATTTATTTTCCTAGTTTAATACTATTATTATTTTTAATTTTCATCTATCTATTTATACTTACATTATTTCACATATATACTTCTATTTTCACTCATTTATGAAGTTAATTACTATTATATTTCATTTTGTAAAATTACTATATTTCATCCAAAGATTTTTAAAATAATGCAATGTTTTGTATTTAGAAATTCGGGGAATAGTGCCTTAACGTGCTGGGTTTCGATTTTTCGTTTGACTAAATAACTAAACATCCTTTTAATAAATTTCGTAAATCATGAGATGACTTTGATTACGAGGGTTTAAAATATCGTGTCCTAACGTCTTGGATGTGATGTTTGAATCCTTTCGAACAAAGAAATCTCAAATTTTAACCCAAATTGTTCACGTTTTTAAAGAAATCATGTTTTCAAATCTTTTCAAATTTTTGACATTAAGACGTTAACTAATGAATTAGGTACCAATTTTGGGCGTATCGAGGGTGCTAACCCTTCCTCGTACGTAACCAACTCCTGAACCCATTTTCTTGGATTTCGCAGGCCAAAATTAATTTTTTGAAATAAAACATTTCATAAGGTGACCCGATCACACCTCATCAAAAAAGATTGGTGGCGACTCCCGTTTTATATTCGTTTTCAAAACCAAAGTCGATTCCCGTTTTCAAAAAAATGGTTACGACAAGATCTATTTGTGTTTAGGTTAGAATTAATCTAGTACTCACCTCCCTTGGGTACGATCCTTAGAGTACTCACCCACTCCGTTGTAACTATATTACAATCTGACCCGTATACTTGCGGACACCGACTCGATTTCATATCTTTTAGTTACAGTATTCACACTCTGAACGTTGGTACATCCGAAGGCAGTCACTCTCCAACGTAGAACTCTTTCTTAATCAGGATACCAGTGTATAACAAATCAAAAGAAGAGGGAAGAAGAACCCCCACTACAAAATTTTCACTGATATATATAACTTACACAATTCTTGTACAACTTACACGCGAAGAAGAACCCGCACTACAAAATTTTCACTGATATATATAACTTACACAATTCTCGTACAACTTACACGTGGCTAACATGAAAAGCTAACCCGTGCTCTATCGTGGCTAACATAATCATTCTTAGCACCTCACACAATAAAATAATCATAAAATTTAGTTAATTTCTAATTGGGTCCTAATTAGAACTTAATTAAACCTTAAAAATAAACAATAAACACACATTTCCAAACAGAAAGGAATCGGGTCCAGAATCCCATAATCCACTACTGGTGTATTAACAAAAGGGTCTATCACACATCTTACCAAAAGAAAACACTAATTGGTGGATTCCTCCCAACAAACACGCCAAGACACAAAACCATAAACCTAACAATTCGCCAAAAGGCTAACCTATCAACCAAAATCAAAACAGACCAACCAGATTAATCTAACAGTTTTCCACTCATGGAGTATCAAATAATGCAAAATACAACACTAGTGGATAGAATACAACTCAGCCTTTCCTTAGCTTAATCTTAACCAACTATCTTCCCAAACAATTCACCAATCCAAGACTACGTCGGGTGAGGTATTACAATGGTAATTATATATATCATTGAACTTAAATAATTAAATATTAATTAACTAAAACATGATCAAATTGGTTAATTATGATTAATTAAATAGAAACATAATATAAATAGCAACTAAAGTGAGAAGAAATATGAAAAGTCACCTTCTTCTTCCCCTAAACCATCGAAGCAAAGAAAGAAAATAAAAGGAGAAGCTTTAGCCACTTTAATTAAGGTCTACAATTTAGTCGATTTCATAAACTAAGCTTAATTTCTATCAATTTCACACCTAATTCTTTAAGAAATCAGCAATGTCAACTTTCTAAAACTTCAATAGTTTCACAAATTAGTACATGGGCTAGCTAATTAAGCTCTTATTATTCAATTTCTATAAAAACCATAAGAGCTTCATTTAACTAGCCTATGTACTAATTTGTGAAACTATTAAAGTTTTAGAAAGTTGACATTGTTGATTTCTTAAAGAATTAGGTGTGAAATTGATAGAAATTAAGTTTAGTTTATGAAATCGAATAAATTGTAAACCTTAATTGTTAGTTTCAGACATTAGGGACCAAATTGAATAAAATGAAAAAATGTTATGAAATTTCGGTAAGAATAAAAAAGAAGAAGACTCCTAATAAGTATATGTGAAATCAAATTTTAATCTGAAGCTCTAGATTGAAAGTTATATATGTCCTAAGTTTAGGGACTAAATTGAATAAATTTTAAATATATTTGGTTTTGTAATTGAATGTGAATTGAATGGAGTTTAATATTGTTTATTTATTTAATTATTATACGTAGCAAAAAGTGACACCAGGCCGTCGAGAGGGAAAGGAAAGGCGAGAGCCGACGATAACTAATGCTAGAACTCGGTTTGTATTTCTATGCTTCGGGATCAATTTACTTATGCATATTTGTGATATTTTGCATAATATGGAACTGAGGTGAGTTAGCAATGGTTACTTTGAATTGAATTGCTATAATTGATATTGAATATCAAGATAAAAGACTACAGCTACGTTTATTTACCGGTAAAACATTTTCTGGAAAAGCTAATATTTTATGGTATTTGGATGAATCTGTGTAAAATATTTTATGTTGTTTGGCAGATTTCCTAAAAGTATTTCATAAAAAATGTTTTAAATGAAACAAACATACATTTTAGAATTTATTATCTTTTCATTATTTAATTGAGTTTATTTTATATCTATTAATAAATTTATATTTTACATTTTTTACATATATTGCAATGATTTATTTATAAATAAATCAAATTAAATATATAATAATACTCAATTATTAAGCTAGAATATTAATCGTTATAAATTGAAAACAACTAAAGCGAATAGATGATTCCTAATTGTGTTATAAAAAAATAAAAAACAAAGATTGAATAATAATAAATTATCTTCCAAACCACAATTAATACTACAAATTAATAATATTATCCAAGTGTATAATTAGTAGTACACCACATGATAACTACAACATTGTCCAAGTGCATAACTAATATTACACCACATTAAAGCATCCATATCTTCAACCTTGAGAAAATTTTTGAAGCCAAATTTTTCTATACTTCGTACTTTTAGCTAAGAAAGCTTTGGCCTTGGATTCATGACCCACAAGATAATCAAACACACTACAAAGGAAGTCGTCATCAAATCATTTTACCTTCATCGACATTACATCTTTGTAAAGATGTGGTCTCTTATCCGCAGTAACTTGTTCCAATGCGTTAGAAATCTTACCAACTTGTTCACCCACAAATTTAACTTGTTCATCAATAACATTTTCTTCAGCATTTTTTCTTTTACGTTTAGATGTGCCAGATGAAGATAATTATGTTCTTACCTCCTCAATCTCCTCATTGTCGTAGTCTATAGGCACTGAATCTTGGTTACCATTATCCAAGTCTATGTGAGCAAATGTTCTGGTAAAACTCCCTGTTGTCATATCTTTGCCAACAACCAAAGCCATTTCATTATAATAATCAATTCTTTTATTCAAAAATGGTTCATACATCTTGTGTTCCTGTTAGATATTATACACAATTAGTGTAACAACCCGTTTTTGGTCAAATTGGAACAGTTGTTTCGGGACCACAAATCTAATTTCAAAATATTGATTTTATTATTATTTTAAGGTTTACAGCATGATTGAATGATTGTGTGAAAGTTTTGTTAAGTAATTTTATCGTTTGGTTGGTTAATTTGATAAAAAGGACTAAATCGCGTAAAACGTAAAACTTGAGTTCTATTAGCTAAAGGTGTCAAATAGCTATAGAACCTTAAAGTTAAGGTTCTTAAGTGGTAGTTAGACCATTGATCGTGTCCAAACTAACTATGACAACGAATAAGGCAAGTGCACCTATCGTTCGGTAGTATAGCTATGGCAAGACCGAAAATATCGTATCCTCAAGGACCAAGAGTACTAGTAGTTACTATCTTTTTATTATCTAACCTAAGTATTAAGAGAATCGATGTTTAATTAGCTAATTACTAAACTAAGGATGCTAAGACACAGAGAGTGAATTGGGAAAATACTTGTGGGAAAACCAGTTGATTAAGACAATACCCGAGGAAGAATCTTCCTAGACTTCACTTGTTATTTAACTCTCTGAACTGATTTATTTATTCACTTGACTTGATCCGTAGGATTCCCTAATTTATATTAATACCTCTTTCGAGGCTACTAACATCTAACCCTAGGTTGATTAATTGAAATCTCTTTCTAATTAAAACCCCTAGTGTTGCATTAACTCGATCTATGGACTCCCATATTAGGTTTGACCCTAATCCGACAGATTTTCGTCATCCTATCTCTAGGGTTGCGATCAACTTTGCTTAACTATGCTAGATCTACCCTTAAACAGGGAATTTTGCTCCACTGCCTAAGCACATCAATATTTGAATCAATATCCTAAAATATTAAAACAAGAATTAAGAACACATAATTAAGAACAAATCAAGTATTTATCATACAGTTCAGGAAACAATAACAAGATCCGCCTTAGGTTTCATCCCCCTCAGGTATTTGAGGGGTTTAGTTCATGTTTAATAAAGAATACATCTCAAAAGAAAGTAAATAACAAAACATAAGAAAAACCCTAAAACCCCCTGAAGGAAATTGAAGAGAAGATCTTCCGTCTTGAGTGTGATTTCGACTTTTGGGATGACTCAACTGGCTGTCTTCGAGTAATTTTTTGTGTTCAGCCCTCTCTGGCTTCGCTCCCCTTTTAGGTCATACTTAGGGTGTTTATATAGACTTCAGAATGTCTTTCTTCGCCCCTAAGTATCCTTTTCCGAGTAGAATTACAACGGGTCACGGCAGAGACACGCCCGTGGAGCACGCCCGTGTGAATCGAGCCCAGGCCGTGTTCGAGTCTACTAAAGTGGCACGGCTGTGTGGTTACCTCCAGGCCGTATGGATTTCTTCCTTTGGCCCATTTTCTCCGTTTTTGGCCCGTTTCTCGTTCTTTTCTTCCTCTGATGCTCTCCTAAGTATAAAACATGAAATTAAAGGATTAGGAGCATCAAATTCCACAATTCAAGGGATTAAATCATCCAAAAGTATGCTAAATGTGGGATTAAAATATGTATATATTACGGTTTATCAAATACCCCCACACTTAAGCATTTGCTTGTCCTCAAGCAAAATCCTCAACTCACAATTAAAATTTAATTTCCTCAATTCATAACCGTCATCAATAATGTTTCATCATAATTCATAGGTAATTCATACATTGATAATTTAATCAGAAGGTTCCTAAAGATTCAAACAATCAAAGTCATAGTTTTTATAGTACGAAAAATAGGTGTTTCCCTTTACCTAAATAATTACCTTAAATTCAAAATCGATAAAAATTGACATCCTCACTAAAGGTTCACTCAAATCACTCAAAGTGTTTAAGGTTAGAAATTAAGCACTCAAGAGTCAACATGAAAAGTTAATCCCATAGGCTTGCATGAAAATCAAATCTCCACCACTGTAAAATGATATGATATACAAATCAAAAGGTCTTTTATGGGTTGTAACGGGGCTTGGGTTAAAGGTGTGGATAAAGGCTGAATTAGAGGGTTAGTATCGAGACTGAATTGATAAATTACCTAACTAGAAAAATAACTAAAGCTTGAATAATTACATTAATTAAGAATTCATCACTAATAACACGAGCTTCTTCTCAAATGTAAAATTAAACGTAAGCTCAAATAACATAGAACTAATAATGAATATACTTCTTTTTTTTTAAGAACAAATCATACAATAATAATAATAAGATAGAATTTAACAACTGAAATAAAGAAAATAGTTAAGCAACTGATCAAATCAAATCTCGATATAAGGGTAGTCAAGAGAAATGGTGATAACAAATACAAAGTGGGTTTTGGGTTAATATTAATGGGTGAGTCAAGAAATGGTTTGTTAGTCTCAAAGGGGTTCACTAGGGGTTAATTATGAAGGTAGGCTTTTTATGGAGTAAGTGGGTTAAAACCTAGGTGCCTTTATCATCTCAGTATATCAAATCAAAAGTGTGATCTTGACATGCATAATCGGAGCAAGTTCTATAATAACAAATCAATGTTGACACACTCATAACGAACAATAAAGTGAGCATGAAAAATATATGCTCTAAAAGGCTCAAGATCTCACAAAATTTATGGTTCTTGATGTCAACCTTGTAAATTTCAAACTTCAAGGTAATAATTAGATTCAGGTAGACAACCTAAAAAAATTTTAATTCTGAAAATAAACTCATCATGCTTGATTCTCTAGCCTCCTAAAGTTTAAATCATAACTTGCATAATTAACTATGACTTAATCCAAAACATATCAATGAAAATCATAAATCAAAGGAAATTTCATTCTAACAGTAATATGAGAACATTTACTTAAGAACAAGATATAATTCAGGGATTTGAGAATAATGCAAAAAGTTAGGAACTTTTTAAGATAAAATTCACCCCCCCACACTTAAGATGTACATTGTCCTCAATGTACAAATATAACAATTATAATAAGAAAAGCACAGGAGAGAGAGAGAGGTGAAACTTTCTAAATTTTGGATGGAGTCAGAGAAAAAAAATCAGGGAAATTCGGGCCGAGTTGGTGGTTACTGGGGTCGTGGTGTGGTGATTCCAAAGCAGCCTTTAGAACCTAAAACCAAGAAACTAAAATAAAATAGACTGAATTAAGCACAAGAGAGATAAAGAGAAGGAAAATAAAGGAGAAGAGAAAATACATAGGTAAAATAAATGGACTCAAATGTCCTTGGCTTGTTGAGTAAATGAAGCGGCCGGCATGAACTTATGTGGATCGGTCTCGTACGGGGAGACTGTGCTAGGGTCCTTTCGCTTATTCGACATGGGGATGGTAGTGAAAAAGAACTATGGTATTTAGGGTTAAGAGAAAAGTGTTTGGTGGAGAAGAAGATTAGTGAGGGGTTTATATAGAAACAGGGGTACACGGGCGTGTCACACGCCCGTGTGAGTCGTTTTGAGCCCGTTTGTTTTGAAAATTAGGGTTTTGGTATGCCTGCTCTTACGGACCACGTTCGTGTGTCGTGGGCGTATTGTCCCACACGGCCGTGTCGCACGGTCGTACCGGGCTTCGTTCACTTCTCCCACGCTCGTTTCATTCTTCCCCACGCTCGTGTTGATTCAACAAGTTTTGCCACGGTTATAAGGCACGGGCGTGTCTAACGCCCGTAGTATTTACTCAGTTTCGACCACGGCCGCATCGCACGGCCGTGGTGTTTTGTCGTAGCTTGTGTTTTGGGAATTTTTTTCGTCTTTGGTCCGCACGGCCTCCGCCATGCCCGTAGACGTACTCGTGGTGGTTACACGGCCACGCCCGTGTTCAAGGCCGTGTGGAGGTGAAACCTATACTTTAAAGCATAAATGAAAGTAAAAACAAACTAATTAGCATGGTTAGAGCTCGGGTTGCCTCCCGAGAAGCGCTTGTTTAAAGTCTTAAGCTAGACTTACCTTTCATTCGCACGATCATGGTAGTTTGAGGAGTTGAAACTCCTCTTTCCTGCTATTAATTCTAACAATATATGGTTAAAGTCGAGTAGTGTTTACCTTAACAGTGCTGAACTTAGGATTAGTTACATCGACTGTTCCGTATGGAAATACATTCAGTACCGTAAAAGGGGTCTCTTCATTAAGGTCTGGAACGGTGATTCGAGGGTCTGTCTTTTCCAACAATACATGATCCCCGATTTGGAATTGATTTATGTCTCCCTTAAGCTCGTCGAGGGGTTGCCTCGGTTTCTCTTCTAGTTTTCTTGGTTTCTCCTTGACATGTGGCTTCCACTCGTCGAGTTCATCGATCTGAAGCCTTCGCTCCTCATGAGTTATTTCTTTTTTTGGCACGAGGTCTAGGATATGGCTCAGATGTGTACTTTCGAGGTGCCTCCTGAAAAGGAGGTTGAACCGAATGGTCAGTAATAGAATTTATGTTCTCACCTTTTTCACTTGACGTCCTAGCCGAGTCAAGAGCCTGAAGAGTGATCATTTCGTCACCTACACAAAGTGTGAGTTCACCTGTACCAACATCAATTTTAGTTCTAGCAGTCGCTAAAAAGGGTCTTCCTAAAATTAAAAGAACATTGTTGTCCTCATCCATGTCTAAAACGACAAAGTCTACTGGGAATATAAATTTATCAACTTTCACTAGCACATCTTCGATTATACCCCTAGGAACTCTAATGGTTTTATCAACTAATTGGATGCTCATCCTAGTTTGTTTGGGTTTCCCTAGACCTAGTTGTTTAAATAGTTTGTAAGGCATAACGTTGATGCTTACCCTTAGATCTGCTAAAACATTATCAATAGATAAACTACCAATTAAACAAGGAATCGTAAAACTCCCTGGATCTTTTAATTTCCGTGGTAGTTTGTTTTGTAGAATTGCTGAGCACACTCGTCTAACCTCCGTTTGTTTGTCAGAAGATCTTTTAAAAATTTCCTTCAATCTGGCATCTGCGAGAGAGCTTCAAGAAATGGTAAGTTAATATGTAATTTCTTTAAAAGTTTAAGAAATTTACCAAATTGTTCCTCTGTGTGGTCTTTCTTCATCGCATTGCGATATGGCACTCGAGGTGTATACTCTTTAATGACAGGTTTCTGTGTATCGTGGCTTACCTCAACCTTACCTTTATTTACCACGGGTTCTTGCCTTGGCTCAGATTCAGATTCTACTAACCCTTCACTATCGTGATCAGTAATGGCATGAATTTGCGCCTTTGGGTTAGTTTCAGTGTTGCTTGGCAAGCAACCTTGCGGTCGTTCTGAGATTAGCTTAGCTAGCTGACCTAACAGGTTCTCGATCCTTTGAATCGATGCCTGCTGATTTTTGAGCATTGTCTCGTTTTTTTGAAAATAGGTTTCTGACACCGCGATAAATTTTGTTAGCATCTCCTCAAGGTTCGGCTTTTTCTCTTGTGGGATGGGTTATTGTTGAAAGCCTAGAGGGGGTTGTTGTCTTTGAATTCCTTGATTTCCTTGGCCACCCCATGAGAAGTTTGGGTGGTTCCTCCAACCTGGATTATAAGTGTTACTATAAGAGTTATTTTGAGGTCGAGGATTGTTACCCGTATAGTGAACTTGCTCGTTTTCAATGCTTGGGTTGTAAGGCTAGTATTTTGTATTGCTCATCCCTCCTCCATTTATATCACACTGCATCACTGGGTGTACCTGCGAAGAACCATATAAACCATTAATTTTCTTACTTAACAGTTCTACCTGATTTGATAACATTGTTACTGCGTCAAGGTTGAAAACACTGGCAACTTTTTTCGGCTTTATCATTGTAACTTGCCACTGGTAGTTATTCAGTGACATTTCCTCTATAAATTCGTAAGCTGCTTCAGGTGTTTTGTTATTTAGGGTTCCGCCGGCGGCTGAATCAATCAACTGCCTAGTCGAGGGGTTCAAACCGTTGTAAAAGGTTTGAACTTGTAACCATAGAGGTGACCCATGGTGAGGGCACCTTCTCAATAAATCCTTATATCTTTCCCATGCATCATAAAGTGTCTCTAAATCCATCTGCAAAAAAGAAGAGATATCATTCCTCAACTTAGCCGTTTTAGCCGACGAAAAATATTTGGCTTTATTCCTTAAAGAAAAGGGAAATAACCGAAGGCGAATGGCATCATCAGAAACGCCATTAATTTTAAACGTATCACATAATTCCAAAAAGTTCGCTAAGTATGTTTTAGGATCCTCATCCTGCAAACCATCAAACTGAACAAACTGTTGTATCATCTGTATAGTGTTAGGTTTCAATTCAAATTATTTGCAAAGAATAGTAGGTCTAACAATACTTGATTCAGCATCGCTAAACTAGGCTTAGCATAATCATACATAGTACGATGAGCATGATTTTCGGCCACCACCGGAGGAAGTGGATTATTTTGGGGATCAGCCATCTCTTCGGTATTGTTGGTATCGTCCTCTTGCATTTATTGTATGTATTGTAGGCTTTGCCTTATCTCTCTTCGATTTCTGCGAACGTTTCCTTCTATATCACTATCGTAAAGTAGAGGTCCTGACGGGTTTCTTCTAGTCATAAACTAGAATACCTGCCAGAAGCAAGGAAAAAGAAAAATTAGCAAAGTAGAAATAAAATAAAAATTAATTGCAAAAATAAAAATGGCTAAAGTAATAAAAATCAAGTGTTCCTAATATCTTAGTCCCCGGCAACGGCGCCAAAAACTTGATCGTGTCCAAACTAACTATGACAACAAATAAGGCAAGCGGACCTATCGTTCGGTAGTATAGATATGGCAAGACCGGAAATATCGTATCCTTAAGGACCAAGAGTACTAGTAGTTACTATCTTTTTATAATCTAGCCTAAGTATTAATAGAATCGATGTTTAATTAACTAATTACTAAACTAAGGATGCTAAGACACAGAGAGTGAATTGGGAAAATACTTGTGGGAAAACCAGTTGATTAAGACAATACCCGAGGAAGAATCCACCTAGACTTCACTTGTTATTTGACTCTGAACCAGACGATTTATTCACTTGACTTGATCCATAGGATTCCCTAATTTATATTAATATCTCTTTCGAGGCTACTAACGTCTAACCCTAGGTTAATTAATTGAAATCTCTTTCTAATTAAAACCCCTAGTGTTGCATTAACTCGATCTATGGACTCTTATATTAGGTTTGACCCTAATCCGGCAGATTTTTGTCATCCCATCTCTAGGGTTGCGATCAACTCCGCTTAACTATGCTATATCTACTCTTAAACAGGGACTTTTGCTCCACAGCCTAAGCACATCAATACTTGAATCATTATCCTGAAATATTAAAACAAGAATTAAGAACACATAATTACGAACAAATCAAGTATTTATCATACAGTTCAGGAAACAATAATAAGATCTGTCTTAGGTTTCATCCCCCTCAGGTATTTAAGGGGTTTAGTTCATGTTTAATAAAGAATACATCTCAGAAGAAAGTAAATAACAAAACATAAGAAAAACCCTAAAACCCCCTGAAAAAACTTGAAGGGAAGATCTTCCGTCTTGAGTATGATTTCGGCTTCTAGGATGACTCAACTGGCTGTCTTCGAGTAATTTCCTGTGTTCAGTCCTCTCTGGCTTCGCTCCCCTTTTAGGTCATACTTAGGGTGTTTATATAGACTTCAGAATGTCTTTCTTCGCCCCTAAGTATCCTTTTTCGAGTAGAATTACAACGGGTCACGGCAGAGACACGCCCGTGTGAATCGAGCCCAGGCCGTGTTCGAGTCTGCTAAAGTGGCACGGTCGTGTGGTTACCTCCAGGCCGTGTGGATTTCTTCCTTTGGCCCATTTTCTCCATTTTTGGCCCGTTTCTCATTCTTTTCTTCCTCCAATGCTCTCCTAAGTATAAAACATGAAATTAAAGTATTAGGAGCATCAAATTCCACAATTCAAGGGATTAAATCATGCAAAAGTATGCTAAATGTGGGATTAAAATATGTATATATTATGGTTTATCAACCATTAATTAGATAGTGGATGATAATGGCATGGCATTTTTGAAATTTTTAATTAGTAATAAGGTTAATTTTTTCATTTAGTAATTAAAGGTTAATTAAAAGAAAACAAAAACACCAAATTGATTCATTCATCTTCCTTAACCAATTTTCACATGAAGAATAGTCATTTTTAGGGCTTGAAGCATTCGGTCATCTCCTAGCTCAATTATGAAGAAAAGCAGAATTCAGATCTAGATCGGGGGAAAACGAAAGTTATTGACTAATCGACTCGATTCACCGTTTTAACATTCGAGGTAAGTTCGTATGTTATAAATTCATTTCAAATGTATTTTATATGATTTGATATAGCATGAATTGTGATTATGTGATTATGGACGAGTTCAGAAATGATTCGATGAATATTTGACAGTTGAGATCCTGATTGAACCTTAGGAATAGTTTAGGATGCTAGTGACATGTCATAAGGTATATTTGAGTTGGCTTCGGGCCATGATTTAGCACTATGTGTGCGAGATAAACCGATTTGGCTTCGGATCATGCATATCGGCTGATTTGGCTTCAGGCCATGATATCAGAATTTCAGATAAGTTACCTTGATTTAGCTACAGGCCATGGTATAGGTACTTATCGTGTGAGACCTTGAGTATCTAACTTCTATTCCGAATGGTTCAACGGGTAAAAGAAGAAAGTGGTTGAATATAAGATTGGTACGAGATAGTACAAGTACGTACGGAAATGAATTGAGTATTGAAAACTATGAAATTAATGAGCTTCTTGGTAAGTTATATAAATGATCATATGATAGCTTGAGATTTAATAGACTTGTTGTACATTGTTTTCCATTATTTGAATGTTTAATGAATGATGATAGTTGCTCATTGTTAACATACGAGCTTACTAAGCTATATAGCTTACTTTGTTGCTTTTCCATGTTTTATAGTGATTTCAAAGCTAGCTTGGATTCGGGGATCGTCGGAGATTTCACCACACTATCCACTGACTCTTTGGTACTTTTGAAACTATGTTTTAAGTATATGGCATGTATAGTTATTTGAGTCATGTTGGTTATGTTTTGGTAATGATGTTGGCCAAATGAATTGGTATTGTAAATGTCTATATTTTGAGTTGTAAATATAGCCATGAGAGTTGGCTTAATTTAGTGAATTTAGTTAAGTGCTTATATATATGTATATATGTTTATATTTGAGTGCTTTGGATGGATATGTGAATGACCATATTATGAAGTTGTAGAATTGGTATCTTGCTAGTGAATTGGTACAAAAATGGGGTATGTTAGGTAATGGTTAAACTAGTTGATTGGTATATGTATTTGGGTAGGTTTTGGTTGAGTTAAACTTGAGTTATAAGTATATTGAATGTTGGTATTGAAAATGGTATGCATTAGTTTTGACTGTGGCTGAATTGAATGTTATTTATGCTATGATTTGGTACCATTTGGGTTGGTTTAGGTATGTGCAAAAAGGGGTGGCGAAATGGCTTGGTAAATAGCCTATTTTTGTCCACACGGGCGTGTGTCTCAGCCGTGTGTCCCCTGGTGTTGAAATTGAAATGAAGTCAGTATGCTTCACACGGTCTCACACATGGGCGTGTGCTCGGCCGTATAGTACAAGTCAAAATACCCCCTATTTGGCATACGGCCTAGCACACGGGCGTGTGACTTGGCCGTGTTGCATAAGTCAGTATACCCTACAGGTTTGGCACGGCCTAACACGCGGCCTCACACACGGGCGTGTGTGGCTACTTCGAAGGGCACGCGGGCTAGACACACAGGTGTGTGGTTGGCCGTGTGACCCAAGTCAGTATGTACCCCCTATTTTCACACGGCCTGTGACACGGACATGTCTGGTCACACGGCCTGGCCACACGGGTGTGTGACCCCTGATTTGAAGAAAAATTTGCTAAGTGTTGAAAATTTCATGAGTTATCGGTTTAGTCCCGAACCACTCCCAAAGCATGTTTAAGGCCTCGTAGACTCTTAATAGGGACAAATTGATTGAGATTGAATGATGAATGGTTTAATTGGGTAAATGTATGTTAAATAGTTGTTTAATTGTTTCGTAAGTCCGGTAATGCTCCGTAACTTTATTCCGGCGATGAATACGGCTGAGGGGTGTTACAATTAGAATAACAAGTAAAAAATAATTAAAATATACTTAACATATATATACATATCTTACCATCGCTCTATCACATATGATCATTTTTCATGTTATCATCCCATCCAAAACCACTTTTGGCCCGAATTGTGCAAAAATTTTGCCACTAGATTTTTTACAGTCCTCAGATGATTTTCCACATGCTTAACATCACATTGAACTTGAAATCTTTTAGAAATAGCTATGGCAACCCGATTAATAGAAATTGCTTTGAAAGTGTTAGAAGGCTTATTTCATTTCTAGGTCTCCTCTGCTAAAATTTCGAGAAAAAGATGTTTCATCGGTTTTGTCCACCTGAATTTCTTGGTTGTCCCTTCTTTGTTTCCTTTACCCATTCTACATTAATAATTGTCATTGTCAATCATTTCAATATCCAACAAGCTTAAAACATAATAAATTCAATATCCAACAAGTTTAAAACATAATAATTTCAAAATCCAACAAGTTAATTTCAATATCAATATCCAATCAACATAAAAAAAATAACAATGTTAATACTAAAACATACATAACATAGAAACAATAACCCTAAGCCCTAAACCTACCTAATATTTTTAGCCATATAATTAGCCCACATAGTTTGGGCAATTTTCTCTTTCTTAGTAGACTATTCTCTTGCTTATTCTCTTTCTTCTCACTCCGTAAGAGTTGGTATTATCAAATCAGACTCAGGCTCCTCCTATAATCCTTGATTAAGTAAATCATGTAACACCCCTTACCCGTATTCAATGCCGAAACAGGGTACGAGGCATTACCGGACTTACATCACAAGCAATCACACAATCCTGAGTCATAAAATTTGTGTCCAAATTAAAACAATTCATATTTGATTATGAAGTCCTTATTACAAGCCTACGAGGCCCAAAACATACTTTGAAGGTGGTTCAGGACTAAACCAAGAATTTTAGAAATTTTTACAAAACTTAGAAAATTTTTCATGTTACAGGGCTCACACGCCCGTGTGGTCCAAGGGACACGCCCGTGTGACTCTAGGACACGCCCGTGCTTCAGACCGTGTTCAAATTAGGGTGCTCTCTGACTTGTGCCACACGGCCGTGCCACAAGCCCGTGTGCTAGGCCGTGTAGCACACACGGCTGAGACACACGCCCGTGTCTCTGCCCATGTGCTCAATTCTGGACATTCTGTTTTTCAAAATTAAGGTGCAGGGGACACACGGCCAGAACACATGCCCGTGGGGCAGACCGTGTGTCACACACGGCATAGATACACATCCGTGTGGACAAAAACAAGGCTATTTACCAAGCCATTTTGCCACCCTCACTTGCACACATCAACACAACATCACATGGCACAAATTCAAGCATATAAGAGCAACTAAACAACCACAACCAAGACAATAACATGTCATCCTTGTAACACCCCATACCCGAGTCTGAGGCTTAGACCGGATACGAGACATTACTATGCTTGAACTTGCTTAAACATGTATTTACGAGCTATAAAATTTCGTTTTGAATTAAAAACTTCTCTTTATTAGTCAAATCATTCATATCGTGGGCCTACGAGGCCTTAAACTTGCGTCTGAAAACTTTTACAAGCCAAAAGAAACTTTTCTTTAAAACAGGGGCCACATGCCCGTGTTGGTATAGGGACACGCCCGTGTGCCTTTAAGACATGCCCGTGCCTTCCACCCGTGGTCGACACTGACTAAATCCACACGGCCCGGACACGCCCGTGGCCCTGGCCCGTGTGCCAAACCTTGGCATTCTGACTTATCCACACGGCTGCAGTACACAAGCCCGCAAAGCCGGCCGTGTGACAATTGAATTTCTAAGTGTCAAGTGCAGGACTTCACGGCGGCCTTGGCACACGCCCATGTGCCAACCGTGTGTATCACACAGCCTGAACAAACGGCCGTGTGACCAGCCCGTGGTCTAATCTGACTTAAGATACTAAGGTGCAGGAGACACACGGCCTAGACACACACCCGTGTGTCTATCCGTGTGGGTACTTAGAGGCTATCTTACCAAGCCTTTTACCACTCCTGTTTGCTTACATTCATATACTACTTCAAAACATTCTCAAATCATCAATTAAAACACATGAATTAACACATTTAATCATTAAAGAGATAAAGTCTTTATCCCATACACTAGGGAAAACTACTCCCAATACAAATACAACCAACTTAGATTCTCTTAGGCCAATACAATTGGGCACATTATCAATGACTTAATCAACCTCAAGTACTAACCCTATACATGCCATGACTTCTAAGGACTTGATACCTCATACCAAGAGTCTGCTAGATAGTGTGAAAACATCTCCGGCGGACTCCAACCCGAGCTAGTTAATATAACCTATAAGAGATGAGAAAAGTAAAGGAGTAAGCAATAATGCTTAGTAAGCTCATCTGCATAATGTGTTAAATATTGATATTCATTGAATATACATAATTACAAAGTATCATGAAGAGTGTCTCTCATAAACTCATGGTTACTTGCTCAACTAATCTTGAAACTTACTCATTCAATCTCTTACTACATTCTTACCATGTCACAAGCCAATTACTCGTTCAATTAGCATACCTTCCTGCACTGATCACCACATGATCATATAAAACAACATATCAAGCATTTTTAATAAGCCGCTCATGCTACTAACATCGCGATGGTTTTGTACTTAGCTCACCATTGAATATCTAATAGGGTGGTATCGCACATAGCCCACCGATAATAATATAATTGATGATATCGCACACAGCCCATCATTACCATCAATAAGGTAGTATCGCACGTAGCTCACTATTATTTTACATTCATGGATAATAATCCTCATGTATATCTCTATTTTAAATGTTCCTTCGAGAACATCCTCACATACTTCTATTCTTACTTAACTTTTTACGATACTCGTTTGCATTCACATAATGCATTAATGAAACTATCTCATACAACTAAGGTGTATTGAATACACATAACCCACTAAGGGTTCATCATACACTGAATTCATATCAATTCAATTCTAGCACACACACTTATGCTTTTTCCGTGGTACAACCACGTACTTTCTTTCTTTCAACATATACGTTGAATCACTCAAGTTATTAAATAATTCTCTTGAGTCTCATACTCATAATGTCACATAGAATATATACCCCAATAGGGTCTTACTTGCATTAACATATCGATGCCATGTCCCTGACATGGTCTTATACGAATTCTTACATCGAGGTCATATTTCAATATGGTCTTACATGAGACTTTAACTATCATCATATCATTCTACATACATTTCCCATTACTCTTAGATTCAATTCTTTTGACCTCTCATCAAAGATATTTCATACATTCATAGAGTAAATATACATTCCATACAACATTGGAACATTAAATTAACTCATACGAAATTGCAACATTCACACATGAACTTACCTCGATGTCGAAAGGCCCAAAAAGGGACTTTTTGCCCACATTTCTCTTTTCACCCGTTCTAGGTTCGAAACTCATTTTCTTTGATCTAGAACAATGGAATTTACTGATTTAATCACTTATGAATCATAATTCACAATAATCTACACTTTAGGCAAAAATGACTATTTTGCCCCTACACTTTGGCAAAATTATGATTTTGCCCCTAGGCTCGTAAATAAATTTTCATCTCAATTTCTTATTAAGTAAGCCTAGCTAAACATTTAATCCTCTTATAACTATTCACAATTCCCTAAATTTCATGCCTTAATGAACAAATTACAACTTTTGCATTTTAGTCCCAAATAGGTGTTTTCATGGCAACACCTTTCACAAAAATTGTTTCTCATCATCCTATCATTCATTTTCTTCCATAAAAACTCATCAAACAACATAAAATCTCTCATGGCAAGTCCCTAAACTTTCAACCATGTTGCAAATTAATCCTCCCATTAGCTAGCTTAAGCTTTGGGGACTCCAAAAATGCAATTTTCATCAAAAATAAGCATCAAAATCACATACTTGAATGGAGTAAAGCTTGCTGAAATTTGAAGCTTTCATACCCCTCCCATGGCTGATATTTTTGGTTGAAGAAAAGAAGAAATAAAAAGATGATAGCTTTTTGCTTATTTCATCTTATTTTATTTCTTTTTAATTACCTAACATGACAACATTTAATGCCATTTTCCCCTTTGTCTTCTTTGTCCGGCCAAGCTAATTCCCATGGCCTAATTGCACATTTGGGGCCTCCAATTTATAAACCATAGCTTTTTGGTACCTCTAGCAATTAAAATAGAACTTTCGCACTTTATCCGATTTAGTTCTTTTTTTCACAATTTAGCTAGAAATCGCTAAAATTAAGGCACCAAATTTTTCATGCATCCTTATAAACATGTTATAATACATAACATAACATGAAAATAATTTTCTCTAACTTCAAATTAGTGATTCCGAGATCATCGTTCCGACTAGCCCCTAAATCGGTCATTACAATTCTCCCCTTAGGGATTTTCGTCCCGAAAATCTTATCGGAGGAGTTGCTACCAACATTCTTAAAACGCTTCCATCTACTCTTCAAAATCGCCAATCCAATTATCCTCAAGTTTCTCTTACCAATAACTCTTTAGCATTTGTGATACATAAGGTCGAAACGTAACTTGAGACCTAGGTTATTCTTCCTCCAGGGCATATACTCAAGAATCCACCAATTTGGAACTCAGTATATGTCCAAATAATCGTTCGGATCTTTACTGGTTGATTCACTACAATTTGAATGACATTCCCCTTCTTGGGAATTTGTCAAATTAAATTTGAAATCTATAAGGTTGTATCTCGTTTTCTCATTCAAGCGTTTACTAACTGTAATAGTCTTGACTTGTACGCTTTAAAAATTTAGCTTTTAGTGATCAACTACTTCTGACCATAGACTCAATCATATCGTAAAATGAACTCTATTGTCACATCATTTATGCACATAATTGCACTTTCTTATTCTTACATTAGTAGATATGCTACTACTAAATCTCATATCAAAACTTCTGTATAAGTTTTGGATTCATCATTATTCAAATTCTATCTCAAGGAAACATCGACAACGAAAATCTTATCCAATCTGGATTTTATCACCTTAAATACCATTTATTAACTCACTTCTGAACTCCTTTGTTCTGAAAGGGAGATTCACTCTAGTCATTAACCTTGCTGAAACTAGGATATTACCAACTAAGGTCAACCGAGTAACTAACTCGCATTGCTTAACGTGGATCTTTTCATAATATCTAACTCATTACACAGACACAAAGGTGATTGTCTCTGGATCATCAATCTGGCAATTCTTTTCTCGATTCAGATTGAACCCAGTACTAGAACTTTCAATTAATAGTTCCTTCAATAATTTTCAACTCAACCATCACGGTTTGAACATTTCTATGAGCATATCTTTGTATCATGCTCCCCACTCACGAACACACAGAAATTTATTCTCTTTATTGATTCATGCGTGAATATACATAGAATTCGAATCATATCTCAATACATTAATCTACTCTTTTCTCCACACGGAGAACATATTTCTAGCACACTCTCATCTGAGTTTCTCTTGTTGTGCTAATCTAAAACCTTTACTATCGTTATATCTCACGATAGCGGGGACGTCTCGATCGAATTCATTAACTCTATCCATCTTATTCGAAAACTCATCATACGATGTGAAACTTGTGATTTCATTTCTTAAACTAGAGTCATCACCAACTTCCTCCTCAAGGTACCCCATTAAGGTTACGAGGAGATAGAGGAATGTCGATTTCGATTAACTAAATCGACAACCGTTTAGTCTACTTTTTCCGTCAGTTAACGTTCTCACACAATCACAATTTCATGAAAAGAACGACCACATCATCCCTGAAGGGAAACATATATTAGTACATAATACTAAAGGAGATCATTATAACCCCATCCATGGCATTAACTAACCATGCACAAACCATAGGCTTCTAGCCAACTTACTCATACTTTCCCTTATATAACACGTTCCGTGTCATGTATCGTAATCGTCTCTTCGTGATTGATTCACGAGTACATGTTTTCACTCTTTCACATGACTTTAGTACCATTCTCATTTCTACCTCCAGACTCATCTATCTGTCCCATTGATCACCGGGGATAATCAAAGACGCATATTCATCGTCATTCATGTAGGTACGAAACCAATGCCACATTTCCGAGGTGGTCTTATATGGAGTCACCTCTAAATGCCAATGCCATATCCCGGATAAGGTCTTATATGGACTTCCACCTCAGGTATCAATGCCATATTCTAAATATGGTCTTACACGATTCTCATATTCATTACTGATGCCATATCCCGGATATGGTCTTATACAGAATCTCAACTCGGTGCCGAGGTCGTGTCTCGAACATGGTCTTATACGGGACCTTCTCTATTTCATATCTCAATGATAGCCTTTTCATTATAGTCCCCTAGGACTTCAACCTCATGTTCAACAATAATTACTCTACATAGTAGAGTATCACGTATCAATGTGATACAAAGCATTCTCAATTATGCTAACATAAATATTGCATTAATCACATGTAAACGTACTCAATTTGATTCTCATAAACACCTCATCATGATTCAACAGTGGTAAGGGGGTGAAGTCGTAGAGCCCCTAACTTGATTCTCGGGACTACATACATATGATTTACTATTCATTACCAATGAAATATCATCATAGTCACATAACTCGTCTCAAGTGAGTTTTCACGTTTATCACGTTACAATTATCTCTATCACTCATACTTTTGAGTTGTGACTTTAATAACTCAAGTTTCACATTAATATCTACTCGAGTACTTAACATTTAACTCTACTTTCTCTTACTATTGCTTATTAATCTAGAGAATGTCTTACGGTTTGAGTACGTCGTTTACTTGATCGCCATAGTCCAAATATGGTCTTACTCGTATCACAACATCATAGTCTAGCTATTGCTTTACATGTCGTCACGATGCCATAGCCTCGTTATGGTCTTACACGAAATCTCATATCAATACCAATGCCATATCCTAGATACGGTCTTACATGGAAACTCATGTCGATGCTGATGCCATATCCCAGATATGGCCTTATACGGGATCTTGTAACTCGATGTCGATGCCATATCCCAGATATGGTCTTATACGAGATCATACTTAGATGTCGATGCCATGTCCCGGACATGGTCTTATACGAGATCTTTCTTTGGTGCCGAAGCCATGTCCCAGACATGGTCTTACACGGAATTACTATTTGATGCCAATGCCATATACCAGATATGGTCTTATACGGGATCATGTATCGATGCCAATGCCATGCCCCAGACATGGTCTTATATGGGAGCACATATCGTCACCAATGCCATGTCCCAGACATGGTCTTATATGGAATCACATGTACCGCCATGGTCCTACCATGGTCTTATTCATCATTTTATCATTGAATGACCGTACTCATCTTCTGCATTCTACTTAGTCAAACTTTTCAGTTTTAACTCTCACACTATAATATGTGTGACTTTGTAACAGGGTCATAAGACGAAACATTATATCTTTTCTACTTTAACAGTCACACGTGAGATTTAACCATGTGGACATATTTATCATAAACAATGGCATCAGAAATCTCAAATGCTTACTTACTCTTACTGCTTCTCACATACATCATGGTACTTACTAGTCTCATGTTTGTAAGGTAAACAAGGTACCTGTAACACTTGATCACATAGATCAGTATACTTTACTATAACAAGCATAATCTCAACATCATCATTCATAACATGAATTATACTTGTTAGTCAGCCTTCACTAGCATGACATAATATCAACTTTACTATTAACTTTCTTGCTATCTCATTTAAGCTTTACTCTTTTGCCCGATGAATTACTATGAATGACTAAGGATACTGAATCTCATTTCACATGTATCTTGATGCCAATGTTATATCCTTGATATAGTCTTACATGGGATCTCTTACTTGGTATCGATGCCATGTCTTGACATGGACTTACACGAAGTCTTGCTTGTGGGCTCCCTTGGGAACTTACCATTGCCATGTCTTGACATGGTCTTATTGGTAACTTTACTCATGAACTGGTCAATGTCGATCCTTGGCTTGGACTTACATGAAATCTTCCTTGTTACTCACCAATGCCATGCCTTGGCTTGGACTTACATGGGATCTCTATCTCTTGATAGCTTTTCAATGCCAAGACTTGTCTTGGACTTACATGACATCTTTGCTTGGAGACTCGCCAATGCAATGCCTTGGCTTGGGCTTATATGGGTCTTCATCTCATAGTAACTCTTCAATGCCAAGACTTGTCTTGGTCTTATATGATAACTTGCTTGATTGCTGATGCCATGTCTTGACATGGTCTTATACGGACTTTCTTGTCTCATGTGGCAGATTGAGTATCCTAAGTAATTCATTTTCAATCGGGACTTTCATATACATGCTCTTAGTAACTTCTTTGTTTAATAAATCATTAAACATTTTCATGGAAATAATGTGCATATAACAACATCACAAGCAATTCAATGAAATATTCATGAAGCTTGAAAATCTTACAAACTTACTGAAATTAGCTCGGTTGGGAATCATCACTGTCTTAACAAAATAATTTCTTTAGAGCCAGGAGACATCACACTATCACGGTCCACATACGGCATGTATAGCTAGACTCTTACTCACGCTAGGTTAGTCCTAGAATCGACTAAACCATAGCTCTGATACCACTAAATGTAACACCACATACCCGAGTCTGAGGCTTAGACCGGATACGAGACATTACTATCCTTGAACTTGCTTAAACATGTATTTACGGGCTATAAAATTTCGTTCCAAATTAAAAACTTCTATTTCTTAGTCAAATCATTCATATCGTGGGCCTACGAGGCCTTAAACTTACGTCTGGAAACTTTTACAAGCCAAAAGAAACTTTTCTTTAAAACAGGGGCCACACGCCCGTGTTGGTATAGGGACACGTCCGTGTGCCTTTAAGACATGCCCGTGCCTTCAACCCGTGGTCGACACTGACTAAATCCACACAGCTTGGACACGCCCGTGGCCCTGGCCCATGTGCCAAACCTTGGCATTCTAACTTATCCACACGGTCTGTACACACGCCCGTGTGCGTCAGCCGTGTGACAATTGAATTTCTAAGTGTCAAGTGCAGACTTCACACGGCCTTGGCACACGCCCATGTGCCGACCGTGTGTATCACACGGCCTAAACAAACGGCCGTGTGACCAGCCCGTGGTCTAATCTGACTTAAGATACTAAGGTGCAGGAGACACACGGCCTAGACACACGCCCGTGTGTCTATCCGTGTGGGTACTTAGAGGCTATCTTACCAAGCCTTTTACCACTCCTGTTTGCTTACATTCATATACTACTTCAAAAAATTCTCAAATCATCAATTAAAACACATGAATTAACACATTTAATCATTAAAGAGATAAAGTCTTTATCCCATACACTAGGGAAAACTACTCCCAATACAAATACAACCAACTTAGATTATCTTAGGCCAATACAATTGGGCACATTATCAATGACTTAATCAACCTCAAGTACTAGCCCTATACATGCCATGACTTCTAAGGACTTGATACCTCATACCAAGAGTCTGCTAGATAGTGTGAAAACATCTCCGGCGGTCTCCAACCCGAGCTAGTTAATATAACCTATAAGAGATGAGAAAATTAAAGGAGTAAGCAATAATGCTTAGTAAGCTCATCTGCATAATGTGTTAAATATTGATATTCATTGAATATACATAATTACAAAGTATCATGAAGAGTGTCTCTCATAAACTCATGGTTACTTGCTCAACTAATCTTGAAACTTACTCATTCAATCTCTTACCACATTCTTACCATGTCACAAGCCAATTACTCGTTCAATTAGCATACCTTCCTGCACTGATCACCACATGATCATATAAAACAACACATCAAGCATTTTCAATAAGCCCCTCATGCTACTAACATCGCGATGGTTCAGTACTTAGCTCACCATTGAATCTCTAATAGGGTGGTATCGCACATAGCCCACCGATAATAATATAATGATGATATCGCACACAGCCCATCATTACCATCAATAAGGTAGTATCGCACGTAGCTCACCGTTATTTTACATTCATGGATAATAATCCTCATGTATATCTCTATTTCAAATGTTCCTTCGAGAACATCCTCACATACTTCTATTCTTACTTAACTTTTTACGATACTCGTTTGCATTCACATAATGCATTAATGAATCTATCTCATACAACTAAGGTGTATTGAATACACATAACCCACTAAGGGTTCATCATACACTGAATTCATATCAATTCAATTCTAGCACACACACTTATGCTTTTTCCGTGGTACAACCACGTACTTTCTTTCTTTCAACATATACGTTGAATCACTCAAGTTATTAAATAATTCTCTTGAGGCTCATGCTCATAATGTCACATTGAATATATAACCCAATAGGGTCTTACTTGCATTAACATATCGATGCCATGTCCCTGACATGGTCTTATACAAATTCTTACATCGAGGCCATATTCCAATATGGTCTTACACGAGACTTTAACTATCATCATATCATTCTACATACATTTCCCATTACTCTTAGATTCAATTCTTTTGACCTCTCATCAAAGATATTTCATACATTCATAGAGTAAATATACATTCCATACAACATTGGAACATTAAATTAACTCATACAAAATTGCAACATTCGCACATGAACTTACCTCGATGTCGAAAGGCCCAAAAAGGGACTTTTTGCCCACATTTCTCTTTTCACCCGTTCTAAGTCTGAAACTCATTTTCTTTGATCTAGAACAATGGAATTTACTGATTTAATCACTTATGAATCATAATGCACCATAATCTACACTTTAGGCAAAAATGACTATTTTGCCCCTACACTTTGGCAAAATTATGATTTTGCCCCTAGGCTCGTAAATAAATTTTCATCTCAATTTCTTATTAACCAAGCCTAGCTGAACATTTAATCCTCTTACAACTATTCACAATTCCATCAATTTCATGCATTAATGAACAAATTACAACTTTTGCATTTTAGTCCCAAATAGGTGTTTTCATGGCAACACCTTTCACAAAAGTTGTTTCTCATCATCCTATCATTCATTTTCTTCCATAAAAACTCATCAAACAACATAAACTCTCTCATGGAAAGTCCCTAGACTTTCAACCATGTTGCAAATTAATCCTCCCATTAGCTAGCTTAAGCTTTGGAGACTCCAAAAATGCAATTTTCTTCAAAAATAAGCATCAAAATCACTTACTTGAATGGAGTAAAGCTTGCTGAAATTTGAAGCTTTCAAACCCTTCCCATGGCTGATATTTTCGGTTGAAGAAGAGAAGAAATAAAAAGATGATAGCTTTTTGCTTATTTCATCTTATTTTATTTCTTTTTAATTACCTAACATGACAACATTTAATGCCCTTGTCCCATTTGTCTTCTTTGACCGGCCAAGCTAATTCCCATGGCCTAATTGCACATTTGGGACCTCCAATTTATAAACCATAGCTTTTTGGTACCTCTAGCAATTAAAATAGAACTTTCACACTTTATGCGATTTAGTCCTTTTTTTTACAATTTAGCTAGAAATCGCTAAAATTAAGGCACCAAAATTTTCATGTGTCCTTATAAACATGTTATAATACATAACATAACATGAAAATAATTTTATCTAACTTCAAATTAGTGATTCCGAGATCACTGTTCCGACTAGCCCCTAAATCGGGCTGTTACAATCCTCATGCCATTATTTATCATGCTTAAAATGTCATACTTAGCCCATTAAAAACATACTAATTTCACATTCAAAAGAGGGCATTAACATACGAATAAACTTATAATCAGCATAAGCCATCATTCATGGCTATATATAAGATGAAGCATTAACAATTACAAGCCAACACATATGGCCAAATTAATCATGACACATATAACAAATTGACATGGTCCCTATACATGCCATAGACTTAAAATGCTTGAATTCATTTATACCCAAAATGATAGCTTGATAGTGTGATAGGATCTCCGGCGAACTCCAATCCGAGCTAGCTTAATAACCCTATAAGACATTGGAAAGGAAGGGGTATAGCTTAGTAAGTCCATATGAAAATGATAAGCAACTTTTACCAATCATTTACCAAGTCCGATAATATAAACACAAGAATATATAAATTGCTATAAAACTCACAGTTATAATTTATTCAGTCACATTGTTTGCTTTATCAATTTGCAAGCATATTTTAACATGTTTTGACATTAGTCTAATAACCGTAATCTCTCCATTATAACAAATTACCACAATCAACCAATCATTTCATACCTCATAATAAACATGCACATTAATTATGAGTATTTACATTTCAAGCATATACTTTAACATCTTTCAATTGTATAAGTTCTTATCTTCCCATTTTCTCATATCCGATAAATCACAATTTGCATGAATAAAACATGCTATATCATAACTCAATTTGGCCCGAAAGCCAATCACATAATCATCACCTGAATTTATCATGAATTTCATACATCACAAGTATAGACTAATAATCACAAGGTTTTCACAAAATCATTCTCGTGGAAATCATAAACTCACAATTTCATGAAGTCCATGCTTATAAACTTACGTACATACCTGTACCAATTCGTAATTACTTACATACTCTTTCTCTTCTTTGACATACCCATTGAATTTCTCGTTGAATCATTTGGAATACAAAAGGATACTCGGGGATCTCGCACACACAGTACCATACCAATGCCATATCCTAGATATGGTCTTACATGTAATCTCGTATCGATGCATATAGCCCAGCTATGGTCTTACATGAAGTCTCATATCGATGTCATATCCCAGATATGGTCTTACACATAATCTCAGTAATCCTAATGTCATGACATTTGTATCCTATCTATTCCTAATGTTCAACCGGGACTTTCGCTGTATCGAATCTCTGTCGGTCATTTCCGTAATATCGTACTCAATAGCATTCACATTTCATTTCAACAATATAGCATTTAACACAATTATATCAATTAAGCATTTATACACATATAATTTAATGCTTATTAAACATACGAACTTACCTCGACATAAAAATGGCGAAAAGGACTAAATCGTCAAATACTTATTTTCCCCCGTTCTAGGTCTGAACCTCATTTTTCTTAATCTATAATATCACATTTAACTTATTCAATCATTATACTATTCAA
The DNA here is from genome assembly GCA_025698515.1 of Gossypium sturtianum. Lineage (NCBI taxonomy): Eukaryota > Viridiplantae > Streptophyta > Magnoliopsida > Malvales > Malvaceae > Gossypium > Gossypium sturtianum. The sequence continues at coordinate 19,784,577 of CM046945.1, read as the reverse complement.
ATTATCCCAAAATCACATTATTCCAAAAATTACATTTTTGCCCCTAAACTTTTAACATTTTACATTTTAGTCCCTAGGCTTGTAAAATGATTTTCATTCAATTTCTTCAAAACCCAAGCCTAGCCAAACCATTTTAATACTTATAAAAGCCCCTAATTTTCATTTATTCAAATTTTTACACCATATTTTATAACTTTTATAAATAGGTCCTTTTTGACATTTTTACTGAAAATCACTTAGCAAAAGTCGTTTAACAATCAAAAAACATGCATTTTCTACCATCAAACATCAAAATACATACATGTTCAACATGGGTAAATTTTAGACATTGACATCTCTTCAAATTAGTGGTAGAAATAGATAGATCATGTTACAAAGATTTCAAAAACATAAAAATCATTAAAAACGGGGCTAGAACGGACTTACAATCAAGCTTGGAAGTGGCCAAACCCTAGCTATGGCTTTCCCCTTGTGAATTTCTGCAATTAGGAAGAATATGGACAAAAATGGGCTTTTAATTTGGCTTTTTAATTCTTTTAATAACTAAATTACTAAAATGCCCTTAATGAAAAACTTTAGAAATATACCAAACCATGTCCATTTTTGTCCACCAACTTAACCAATGGTCTAATTACCATTTAAGGACCTCCAATTTAAAATCTCATAACAATTGGACACCTCTAACATATAGAATTCAAGTTTTGCACTTTTTGCAATTTAGTCCTTTTAACTAAATTGAGTGCCCAAACGTCAAAATTTTTTAACGAAATTTTCACGAAATCATTCCGTAAAACTGTAGACCATAAAAATATAATAAAAATGAATTTTATTGCGTCGAATTTGTGGTCCCGAAACCACTATTTTGACTAGACCCAAATTCGGGCTATTACAAATCACTAGGATCAACTCCCATTATATGATTATGAATGATACAACAAACCAAAACTATATCTACTTGAGTTTAAAAATTCCAAAATGGTTCAACATCTAACACACGAAACCATTTCTTTAAAATCCCAAAAACACGTTCAATAGTGATTTGCAATGATGAATGACAAAGATTAAAGAGTTCCTTTGCATTTTCTGGCCACTAATCACTAAAATCTTTTAAATGATATCGGAAACCACAATATTGGGTAATATATCCATTTCGAATGCCATATCCAGCATTAACAAGATAATATTTACCTATAATTTTACAAAACATAATTATTACTAATAAATTATGAGCTTACTTGAACTATTTGGTATTTAATGTTAATTCTTACCTTCTATAATTCTTAATCCTCTTGGGCGTGAAAGTGTGTCACTTAAAATACGAGAATAATGTGCACTACCTTCTCAACTAGCTAGAATAGGAAAACTTCAAATCAAATGTAATGGCAGCCAATACATTTTGTGTCGTCCCCCCTTTACGGCTACGAAATCTTCCTTGAATGCTAAGTGGAACGGATGCACAAACATGAGTTCCACCTAATGCTCCAATACAATCTTTAAAATAAGGATAAAACCTTGGATTTTTTTTCATTTCACTAGGAGTTGACTCATCAGGTAATCTACTAACTAGTTTATACAATTTCAAAATAGCTCTCAATACAACCCTAAAGTAACGGTAAATTGTCTCAATTGATCTATAATATCTAGATCCAATCACTTGAAACCTTACAATATGACCAATTATATGTAAAATATAACTAATTGCTCCCTAATATTCACCGATTTAGTTGATTGTAACAAATTGTTCCTACTAAGAATATCACATAAAGTAAAAAAGACAATCGATCTCATCCTTATCACATCAATACAATGTTGGTCACCACTATATAAAATACTATTAATATAATTTTCTCTTTCATAATCTCGATTCACATGAGGGTGAGAAGTGATTTCCTTCCTAGTTTTTAATTTTTTTTAATCCAAAGAGCCCCAAAAGCTAAAATTGAAGCCACGACCCCAACAATTGCATTTTGATCTTGATTACGATCCATATACACAAAATAATGCCACACAAATATTTGATCACTACAAATAAGATGCAAGCTTACCATAGGATTTACAAATCAATATGCAATCATTACAAATCTTTAGAACTTTTGTAGTAAGCCATAGAAGCTAACATGTGCTTTACTTAATAGGCATGGAATATGTTTAATTAAAACACAAAATATTTTTAGATCATATATACGTATATACACACATTTATATATAGTTCATCTTAATTCAAATAATATAAATTTCTAAAAATTATTATACAAATAATTCATTTTCATAAATTTAATGATAAAAAATTCAAATAACCATTAATAAAGAATTATAGTCTCATGAAGCTGAGAAAAAGGAACAATAAAGCATGTTACCAGATTATATGGATTATGGAGTGCAGCCTTATGATCAACCCCTATCAAACAACTCCTATAATGGAGCATATCATGTTTTTGCAACTTGCAATACTCTTCCCAACATGCAATTTGGTAAACACAATTAACACTCTCCAGAAACTTTTTTATAAAAAAAAAATTGAAATTTTGTGGATTCTGTATTTTTTAGCATTGAAAAAGATCTTAATAAACCTATAATAAATTTGAAAATTAATAATAATCTAAACTAACTTAAAAGAAATGTCATAACGAAATCTTAATTTAAAGACTTATTAAGGATTTCATTTAAAATTAACCCACTAATTTAAATTTAGACACAAAGGTAATTTAAGATTTGACCACTTTAGTCTTCTAACAGCTTAGCTATAGGGGCAATAATTTACCTTTGGTCTGGTCTTTTGACCTTTCTATTATTTTAGTGATATCAAATCTTAGGTTCAATTCTACCTTCAGCCCCTGTATCTTATGAACTTTTAAAATTTAATCTTCAAGTGTTTTTTTTTTACCAAATAATTCCAAGAATTTAATTTAATACTTGTTCTATTTAAAGTTCAATGGGCTTTAGATAAAATTTCAAAGGTCTAATTCCAAATGTGGATTGAAGGATTAAGCATGGATCTGCATTAGTTGTCAGATAGGTCATGAAGTCAACAACAAAATTAGAATATAATTGGACCTAAAATCTTATTAGTCTAATTTATAATGCAGAGAGATAGATGTAGTGAGTGGCAATTGCATCAACATGCTAGACCAGCAAATCCTGCTGTCTATGTGAACTAGAATGGAGTTATTTATTTTGGGTAATGACTTCTAGGAAAAGATGCATGCAAGGGAATGTAACAACTTGCCAAGAGAACAGTCCACAAGTTCCTTATAGCACTGCACTAAACATGTAACACTACAGGTATGCTTATGCCAATGAACCAATGTTCAAAAATTTTGTACTAAGCCATAGAAGCTAATATGTGATTTATTGTAAGTGTAGAATAAACTTCCATTCAACAATCCAATTAATGACTTTCATCATGCCACAGTTCAAGCAAACCTTAAAACTTCATGAGAAAAAATAAGATAGAAAGGTTTATTGGATTAATGACAACTAGGTAATTTCAAAGGTGAACAAAATAAGAATGAAACTACTACTATTGGATCTCAACATCATACAGCATAAAACCAAACATTTGTCAAATACATTGAAGAATATAGAAAGCTTTCTTGCAAGATATTTATGTGCTTTTATTGAATAAATATCTAAGAATTAAGGAATCATTTAGTTTCAAAATATTTAGTCCTTGAATAGAAATCAAAGAATAAGGATTTCTTTAGTTACAATGTGCATATACATGAAAGCTTCCTTGAACGAAGAGGGCTTTTTTAAAATATTAGGCTATTCAAATAATACAACTTTCTGATTCAATTAAAATTGAACTTGAACAAATAGAAACAAAAATCAAATCTACATTCATAACATAAACATATATATATATATATATATATATATATAAACCCCAAGTATCCTCAAGCTAAAGTCCAAGAATTTATCAACATCATACATACCGTACCCACTTGAGCTAGTGAATAAAATATAAACCAAAAGTTAAAACACATTCTATTTGGTCCCAAAGTTCTTCACTAATCCAAAGATTGATTCCAATGTTTCCCATAAAATGTCTTTCATTTTTTTTTAAATGCAATATAAACCAAATTATGCCAATAGATTAACAAAGACTGCTGCCAATGTTTCCAATGTCTTTCATTGTAATGAATTACAATAGAACTAATATCCAACAAAAAAAGGCATAACTAGAAAATGAATAGTCTAATCAAAGCTTGACATATCATCTCATCTCATCACATCTTCGTCATAAGGCTTTTCCAAAAAGTTGTAATGAAATTTCAGGGGATGACAGAAATACAACTTACATTACGTTTCAGCAAATAAGTTCATCTTCAAGATAGTTATACTCAAATATATAATAATACTCAGGGAAATAGCCAAAGAAAAAAGCAACAATGAGAAAACGTGTGGGTGAAATGGAATTTGTAGTCAAACGTTAAACCCCGCGAAGGAAATTTCAACTGCTCATTTACAGAGTAACCAAAATAGAACACTGCAGAAACCACTTAGCCAAAGAAAATCAAAATAGAAGATAGTGATATACCTTGATAGGATTGGAAAGCCAAATTTTAGGGTTTCTTCAAAATGCAAATTTGGTGAGCACAACAGTCGACCAACAGATATAAGGAGGCCAACGAACAAAGACGAGAAGGGGAGGCTGAGGCTGACGGGCAGAGAGGAAGGGAGAACGACTGCTGTGATGAGAGTGAAGAGAATGGAAAATGTCTTGCAGGAATAAAATTGGTAGGACGTTTTCCATAAAATGCATTTGATTTACCCGTGTTTTGGAAAATGTTTTCCTAAAGGAATTCATTTTCCACCAAACAAACACTGTAAAATTAGGAAAATATTTTACGAAAAATGCTTTACTGGCAGACAAATGGAGCCTAAATTGAAAAGAATTGAAAATAGTGTCACTTAATGGATATATGATATTTGGTGTGGAATTGAGTTGAAACATGCTATGTTATATGATTAAATGATGAATTGAGAATAATGTATTGTGAATTGAACTATATGATGAAATTGGATAATTGGTTACCCTATTAACTATTCGGGTAAAGCCGGATAGAGTTTGTATGCCCATGGGATAGAGTTCGGGTTACTTCGATATGGAGATGAGCGCTAGACGTATTTTCCTTCGGATGTTTCGATGAGTGTTGGGCATAAATTTTACTTCGGTTTTACCAATGAGCGTTGGGTGCAATCTATTTACTTCAAATGTCCTGATGAGGCACTGGGTGCCAAATTAGTGTGTTGTTTAGGATCCGTGTATCCGTTCGAGTCCGAGTCCGAGTCATGTTAATAAGGGATATAAATAGTGAATTGATTAAATGATACTCGAAATGATTCAATGTAATGAAATTGTACTATAGGTACATATATACAATATATGATTATCAATAGCATGTGAAAGACCATGTGAATCAGATAAACGAGCCTGAGGTTCGATTTTGAAAGTTAGTAAGCGAATTGATTCAATTCGGAAAAGAAAAACGAATATAATTGAATATGTTATATTAAAAGGAAATATAAACACTAAAGACATTGGTATGATATGTTCATATAGTTTCTTAATTGAGGCAATGTATAGTTTATCCATTTGACATAGTTGGTACACTTTATGGCATATATATATTGATATGTGATTGAGGATTAGCGTGAATTGTACATGAATTATTGATATTATAATTTGAAATTGAATGTATGCAATTGATTGAATTCGTATTATATTGACTTGAATCATGGAAATGCCACTGAGCATTATCGCTCAGTGTATGGTTTGTTTTCTCTTGTGCAAGTTTAGGTTCATCTCAAGGCCCCGAGAAGTGATTCCAACATCTAGGAGGCGATTCCCGACTCAACAATGTTTGTATAGTCTCTTTTTATTCGTTATATAGAATGTACCTAGGTTGAGTCGATTTTTACATATTATATGATTACGTTATTTTAGAACTTAGATTAGTGAATTAGAAATGGTCAAATGGCTGGATTCTGTTGATGAATTTGACTATTAAATGCTTTATATGAGAATATGAACTACTTGTGATCATACTCAAATGTATATGTCCATTTGATAATGTATTGAAGTTGCATAAGTGTCAAACATGGTATGTATAAATATGAATTACAGATGACTATGTGAATGATGAAATATGTTGGAAATGTATATTGGAAATGACATTTTGGTTGAAATTGAAATTGGTGTTAATGGAAATGAATTACTAGGTGAGGTTGGTGCCATTTTGGCCATTTTCAAAATAGAAAGTCACATTGCAACGACATACTCTCAACATCGTGACGAGACCAAGTCAATGAGTTACGTCACGACGAGAACCCCCAAAGTCGCGACATCAACCCAATATTTTGAATTCTTTACAATTTGGTCCTAATTCGACCTCGAGTTAGCAACAGAGCTTTCGTAAGGTCGTATAAGACCCAGAAATGATTGCATATCGTATTATACACATATATTACTCATATTTGGATGTTTAATGGTTCTAAATCGAATGTAACTATTCGTAATTGCTTTGACAAGGAATGTGGCATCCTATATCTCGAACCTAACAATCGAGTCGGGTATCAAAGTGTTACATTCCTTCTACGCATAACCTATAACAAAAGGGTTGCCATTTTCTTAAACTAGCATATTTACTATCTATGCTTTTCACTTTTATATATGTTAGTCTCTTTTTTATATAAAAATTAATATAGTGTAAAAAAACTCTTATTAATGTATATAAAATTTTTATTTCCTTTGTATTTTCCTTTCTACCCATAACATTCAATAAAAGAAAAAGAAAGAGTGTTGTCATTTTCTTAAGCTAGCAGTTCTACTGTTTATGTTTTTCACTTTTATATATTTTTATAATAAATTTCATGAAACTTTTATTAATTGATATAAAAATAAATTTTATTGAGTGATAGTTATTTATTTAAATTTTTTTTTAAAATTGGAATAATATTAATACATTATGTTTTATTAATTATAAAAGTTAAATTTATGATATATATATATATATATAGGGGCACATACAAAAGATAAATCAACATGTGTTAACATGAAACCAACCCTTTTAAATAAATTAAGAAAATAATTTTTTTCAAGTCTAAAGAGTAATTTGAAATTTGTTTAATAGTAGAGGGACATTTAGTGAAATAATCCATTTTATCTCCTTCATATGTTTCCTTCCTGTATGCAACACAGTTGACGCTTTCCAAAAGAAGCACGTCTACAGTATTTTTATGTATTCTACATTGTATTGAATGTTTTGGGTCAAAATTAAATGTATGATATATTAGAATTATTTTTTATTGAGTGTTAAAATGTTTAAAATCAAATTTATGTGAATGAAAAATTGTTGTTAAACAACTTTTTGATGGCAAAAATTTCAAATCAGAGTTACAAAGAATTGCAAACAAGAGGGGTTTAAGTTTCAGACTTGCTTTGGGGGGAGCTTAACCCTACCTTTTATAATATATATATTATTTTAAAATAGTAAATCTGGTTGGGTAGGACACCAAGTTTGGGCCTTAAAATTTTCGACATAATCTTGAAATTAGCCCCAAACAAACATTTACATCTTTTTTTAATTTGATTTTTTTTTTTAACTAAACTTACCCATTAATTTATTAAAAAGAGACAAATCACTCTTTTTAATAGAAATATAAATTAAAATATTATTTTTTTAACTATATTAGCATAGCAACTCGCCAGGTAATCCATTTGTACTTTATGCTAACATAACATTATTTATCTTATATGTTACGTCAACAAATAATTTAAAAATATAAATTGAATTCAATTTCAAAAAATATAATAAAAAAATTACTAAAACTTGAAGAAAAAACATGGTGTACATGTAGATTTCCATGCGGGCTGTGATAGTTAAAAATTTAACGTTTTAATTAGTATTTTTTGTTAAAAAATAAAAATTCGACTCTTTTAAAAGGCTGAAAGTCAAATTGAATTAAAAAAAAATCAAATAAGGGCTAAGTTGATCAAAGATGGGCTCTTTTATACAACTGACTCAAAGGAATTAAGTATTTATGAAAATGACCTAAGTCAAAACTTATGTACGTAAATGACTTGTTCTCCACAGCATCATTAGCCAATCATTGGCTTTTTTAAAAAATATTTTTTTGGGTGTCGCCAATGTGTCAGGCGGAAGGCAGCACTAGTATGTATTTTTCAAAATACCCATTAAAAACACAAGTATTCAGGGAGGAAGAAAAAAAATTTAATGGGTGTCGCCAGTCTGTCAGGCGGCACAGGGTAAATTTAAAATATATATATTAGATGCCATCAATATGTCAAGCAGGACTCATGGGAATTTAAAAAAAAAAAAAGGTGAAACCAAAAAAAAAGTGAAAAGAAACAATTGAAATATAAAGAAAAAAGAAAGAAAAATAAAACCGAAAAAAATAAAGGGAGAAGCCCGTGACCGATGCTTGCTTCATAAGTGGTCCTTGTCTTCTTGACTTGTTAGTGCCACCAGCAGTGGATGAAATATTATTTCAAAACAATAATCTTAGATGAGATGAGGGATGAGGGAGAAAGAGATATGGGAGAAAAATAGATGGACGAGAGAGGAAAAGTCATATATAAAAAAGGAAAGAGAATAACAGTTATGTAAAATAGAGTTATTTAAGGGAATTGAATATTCTATAGAAAATAAAGAATCAAATATGTGAAACGAAAGAGAATAATAGATATGGAAAATAGAGATATGTATTTTCCATAAAATATTAAATACCTTCTCATATCTCTATTTTCCATATTTATTGTTCTCTTTTTTTTCTCATATTTGACTCTCTATTATCCATATACTCTCTTTTTCTTTCTCATTCAAATTTCTCTTTTTCTTCTCAATTGAAAACCTTAGTCGTCATACTCAGTTGTCCTTTTTGTTTTCTTTTTCTTTCTTTTTTTTTTCTTTCCCTTCTTTTTCTCAATTGAAAATCCTAGTCGTCATACTCAATAACCACCAGTGTCGCTGTTTATGGTAGTCTTTCGGGCCGATTTCAACACCAAATAAGAGATTTTCTCCTTCTCGTTGACTTCCACGGTTAGATCTCCCAATAGTCGGCTCCAAATCTTCTAAAACAATGACCAAAACTTCGAACTACTTTTTTTACAATAATTTTTTTTTAAAATATTATCGATGTCGCATGACACAACGGCAACACCTAAATAAGTAAAGGGTGTCACCTGACAGACCGACGACACCTATTAAAAAATATTTTTTTCTCCCCGAATACTGGTATTTTTAACGGTTATTTTGAAAATTATTTTTTTTTAAAAAGTCGATGATTGGCCAATGATGAGGGGGCGGTGCCACCAGTGTGTCAAGTGACACTGACGATTATTGTGGAGAATGGGTCATTTACATATATAAGTTTTGACTTGGGTCATTTTTGTAAATCATTAATTCTTTTAGGTCAGTTGGGTAAAAAAGCCTCAAAAATGTAAATTTATGTCACAAGTCTTTATACTCTTTGTAAATTTAAAATTTAATTCATGTATTTTTATTTCTAAAATTTTAATCCTTTTCTTTTAAGATTTCAAATTTCAAATTCAACTATTAACACTATTATAATTATTTTGTTAAACTGAATTTCATTACAATATAATTTTTATTTACACCATTACCAAATAACTTTTTTTTCAAAATATCACACCAATAAATTTAACAAAAAAATTATTTAACAATTTAACCTAAATTTTAAAATCTAAAAAATAAAATCAGTAGAACTAAATCCAAAATTTGTAAGGAATACATCATATGCCAGTTTAACCAATTTAATATTATGCAAAAAAATATTTGAATTCAACTCGGAACTCTTGGTTGGAACCAACCTAACAGATAATTATTTTAGTGAATTAGAAGAGCAGGGTAAAGCTCAAAATAATAAATGCGACTAATACAACTAGAATTCAAGCCACACCTGGGACCATAAACACCCTAACAATCATGTCATCAAATAAGATTCTAACAAATAATTATTTTAGAAAACAGAAGTGATGAAATCACTTAAAAAACGGTGAATACAAATTATGAATAAAAAATCAAATCATAAAGGAGGAGATATCCAATAAAATCTTGATTCAAATTTTTAGTTTTTTGTTTTGTTTTCTAGAGTAATTTATCTCCTAAGCTTCAAACAGAGCTTGAGTTAATGTCAAACTTACACTGATTAATGAAAAGAAAAAGCATGAACATAATCCAAATATTCCAAGTCGACGGGAGGGAGAGATTCAAATCTGAGTTCAAGTCCCATAATACATTTTGCATTCAGAATATACATCATGGGCATAGAAGGCATATGCAAAACAAAACCATATAACTAATTAATGATGTGGGATATACATTTATGAGAAAGCACGCCAGTCGGTAGTTGCCCCCCACCTCAGTCCTCTGAAAAGAATTGTCCCGACAGATTATCCATAACCGCGAATTGCATGCTCTCCGATGGTTTCCAGTGCCGCTTTCTTTGATTTATAAACCAGTTATTGATTTGTTTCTGGTCTAGCCCCGTTGATTCCGCCAATGCTAGCTTATCTGCCTCCTGTTCCATTTCACCCACCAATATATATGAAACCACCTCAAAAGTCAAAACCCTAAGCTAGTGACAGACATGATTAAGGGGGAAAAAAAAAAAAAGTGGGAAGAAATTACCGTAGGGTATGGCCATTTGTAGTGAACATTCCACCACTCGAGCAATGTTTGTCGTGCTTCTCTTGGTAGTTTCCCTTTCTTCTTCTTCTTAGAGAATTCCAACTTCAAGCTGCTAATATGACTCCCAAATCTTCGAAGCAGCCTGTCCTTTAGACCTCTATCTTCACTTTTCCCCTGCCCTTCTTGTCCTTCTACTTCCCCACCACTAATATCTTCATCTGATGATACTCCCCCTTCATCTGCCCACCAAAATATGCCTTACATTCCCACAATCTCATTAACAAATTTATTTATTTTTATTAATACTATAAAATGCATTTCCAGCACCATCCAACGTACAAACATTGAAAAATTTAGTTATAGATTTAAAGATGGATTGAAATTGAATGTGAGCCAAGTAAGCAGCCTTAATTTTACACGGCCTACCTAACCTTTCACACATCTTTATCCCTAGGTTCCAATATAAAAAGACAAAATAAAATTAATAAACAATAATAAAGCTTTTTTTACAAATATGCAAAAAAAATATGTGAGGATTATGGAGTGAAAGAGCGGGGAGAGCTGACTGTGCACTGCAAAACTTTCAGACGATGGACAGTGAGCAGCAACATGGAGACCCTAAAGGCAAAGACGTGACGATTTGGACAAAGAAAAGAAAAAAAAAAAAAAAGATCACTGTCTGGTTATGTCCATTGTCAGTCACACTCGAGTCCGAGTGGAAATGACAGTACGGCATCATATCACATAATGCATTTGCCAGAAAAGTCAAGGAGAGAGGAGAAAACTCTGCTTTTTTTTCCCAAGAGGCTAAAAACCCCCCGAAAGCTACGGTCTCCAATTATTATTATAAATTATTATTTGGTGAAACATAATACCCAGCTGATCTCTCACAGAACAACCCATTACTCTGACTTGGAACTCTGGTAGTGGTATGGACCTGGACGGATACCTCATAAACCCATGTCAACCACCATTGTTGATGAGTCTTCTTTTTTTTTTTCCCTTTTATCAAAATGATAAAAGGACAAATTTTTTTTACACCCTTAGACATATTTTCATTCAATAAAAATGGAAATGATGGAAATAAATTATTGGGTAAATAGAAAGAAAAAGACTACAAGTTGAGGAAGCAGAAACATGGAAGCGATGTGGGTAAAGGGCGAGAAAAAGCCTAGCCTGAATAATGTGTAGATGGAAAAAAAGGGCAGCAAGGGGTGGACCCAGTTACTGAGATATCATGCAGACACGTGTGGTGCAGGTTAATGAATGCAGAGAGAGAGAGAGAGAGACCCACCAAGGGAACAACAATATCCAATGGATATGACAAGCACCAAACTAGCGCCTGCCTGAAGATGAGTGCATTCACTCAAGAATTGAATGAACCATCTGAATTTTCTTTTCCTTTCCATGAAAAAGCCTGATGGGGTTGACAGCGAAATCTACGGGAGTCCATGTGAAAACTCCGACCACTCCAATCGAATCCGGGGCCTTTTTGCCCCATAACAAATATGTTTTTTCTTTTTTCAAGTAAATACGCTTTGGATTGGACCCCTATATTAGTTGCAGTTGAACTAAATGTCTAAATACTTGCTTTGGGAGGGTCAACGCTAACACAATTATGTACTTGCGGATTCCCCCCTACCAAGCTCTCTTTTGAGGATCTAATGGCCATTCATTGGCCATTCAACACTTCCAGCACAGACAATAATATTTTTTGAAACTATCATCCATGTGCTTCTTAATATCAACTTACTATTCCTAGAAAAATTAAATACATCTCTATCACCATGGAACTAGCTTTCATACGGTGTCAGCTTCATCATTTTCTTTGATGAATCAACTCAAGAGCCACTTGATTTAATCAAGGCAAATAAGAACAAAAAGATCAAGTCATGAAAACTTCAGTACCATCAAAATAACCAACATGAGAGAGATATAATAACTCAATTGTCACCAACACTAATGAAAAACTACTAAAATTGAGAATTCAAGAGAACCTAAAGGCATAATAACCTCAACCTTATTTGACGGATTAAGAACAATTTGGAAAATGTGTTGATAAAATTTATATATGCACGCTTGATAATAGGAACAGTATTTTCAAAACCAAGTCTGAAGGGATTATAATGAAAAAACTCACAAGTATATTCACAGAAAGTAAATATATATAAATGGACATTAAGCAGTTCCTTTGAAACCAGTACTTGGTACTTTCATGATCCAAGAACCGAATCGGAAGATTTAATAACTAATTCCAATCCAAATCAAATATGAAAATGTGATCAAATCTATGCTGGTTTTTTCTCTCTCTAACCCTAGGTTATCATACCTAACATTGGCAGCTGCAATAAAGATCTGCTCTAAAATAGCATGTATACATACAAATGTATGTATATATGTACTGCTCTCATCATGTCGAAGTTATACAGCAGAATCCTTAAATAATATGTAAAATTAGTATCACCAGCACTTCACAAGTGGTACATCAAGAAAATATTCCACAAGAAAGAGGAACCACAAAAGGTAAATCTACCATATTATAGATTATTGCAAGAATGCACATATGTGAGAGAGTGCGTGTCCATTTGGAAGATTATTCTGTTAATTTAGACCAAACCAATCACTGCTCCTCGGTGGAAGATAATTCTCTAGACAAGGGCAAAATGATTTGAACAAAGATAGCAATCCTACAGCATAAAAGCAGCCATGGTAGGTATAAATTTTAATACGATGCAAACATGTGATTATACAAATAAAGTGCCCAAATCAATCCCTACCGAAGATGAAACTACAAGGTTACATGTGTCTTAGTTGTATATATATATATATATTCTTTTCTCTCCCAAATCTTAGTTTGAGCATAAAGCAGCAAGCACAACCCACCAAAGCCTTAAGAAAAATAAAATCAGATGAAAGTGATTAAATAGAATGATGATAACATCATCAAAAAGGTAAATTGTACTTGAAGCAAAAACAATTATAGTTGCCAACTATCCACAACCAGAGATATTGCAGTAATTTACAACCACCTTTTCAACTTCCATTCTTTATGCAAATATACTATAAAATAGTACACAATGCTATCACTCTCTCAAAGCATATATATATATATAATATTTAAGGCTGCTATACACACGCCGATAGCACAAGCCTTGCCCCGTCCCCCCGTGCAAATAGAAACATAAACAGCTTTTTTTGTGATAGATTCTTAAGATTTCTAACCCCCAACTCAATAAAGAATTTATTAAAGCAAAAGCAGTATCTACAACCGAGATTTTGTTCAAGCCTATCCGATTTCCAGCCATAATGACAAAAAAGCAACCATAATTTACACTAAAATAATAGATATCGAAGAAACAAAAGATGGTTGCAAGTCATTAAACCTTAATACATGTCCTTTTAGGAAAGCCACCATGATCTATGTTCACATGATCTCTGAAATCTCTTAAGCAAATCAATGGTTGACAATGACAATTGCAAAAATAAAGAAAAATGAACTATATTAACTTAATACTTTACATTTTTCAAACTCAGCTATCCGAAACAACATTCGAGAAGATATAGATGTTAATATATATATATACATATATTATTTTACTTCAGCAACATATCATCCAGTCTGCTGGTAGACAATTCCCAAAATTCTACATTTTCCACTATCCATATGCATAATAACTTATGCTCTATTGGAACTTGATACTCATTCAAAAAACCAGACTGGACATCATTACAAGACCATCATCATTCCACTAAAATAAGGCAAAACATCTTACTTTAAAGCAGTGGATTGAAAGCATGTAATATAATAAACGGAATATGAATAATAAGCTTTCTTTAATGCTATTACACATCCACTTGTGTTCAGACCACTGGTGCTAATCAAAGTATGTGATAAGCTGAAGCATATACTGTTAGATTACTGTGATGCGATTACTAAGACACTATATCAAAAACCAATACACCCAAATCGGAAAAAACATTCACTAAAAAAAAACACTCTTAAGAAATATTAGACAATGAGCACAGCAATAACATACACATGAAGATGCTTATTGCACTGTATGAAATTTATCTCTCTTTCCTGCTTTTAATCAGTATATGATCTCCTCTTTATCTTTATTAAATTAGGATATTAATATGTCATTTTAACCAAAAAATAACAAGTTAATTTACTTACCAAAACTCAACAATCATATGATCGATCCTAACAAAAATCATGACTAATACATAAGTAGGGCATGCATATGTTTCACTAATCCAACACATCGATACACAGGTATAACATTTGAATCCTACAAGTAACATGTAAAAATTTGTCAAAAACACGAAATACTTAGATTAACACTCTAATCAATCCATGCAACAACAATGCCCCTTACTTCCACAACTAATTTCATATTAAACAAATTAACAAGTGACTTGGAAATTCCAATAGTCAACATCCCCTAGCAGAAAGAAATATATAATAAGAATCTAATAGCTTTATATTCCTCGCATGATCAGTTTGATTGACTTGCATGTAACCTTATAAAATTTAAAATAAAAAAGATTGGAACTCATGTGTTGAAAACAGATGAAGTACTGCATGCACCAGGACCACAGTACGGTTTACCATTTTAAAACACAACATAATACATAAACTAAGTGATTCTCACTACCAGTTCCAGTACTTAGGCAGATTTTTTTTTGACCAATAAACTTGGGGAAATAAGTGTAGAACCACATTTTGGTTAACTAGACTGCTTTCATCAAATTTCAAGAGGGTTAGCTGATTGGCAGTGAATCTTGTGGACTTGAGTTTCTGCCAAACCAGACATGCATTTTCAGAAAGAAAATATAATTAAATTAGCTCATAGGACCGAAACCTCATATACCATATCAGACCAAAGCAAATTACTTTGAGGACCAAAACAACAAGGTTAATGAGGACAATATAGTTCCATAACTGGAGAGGAAAAAAAAACAACCACCATTTAGTCCAAACGTTCAATCAACTCAAACAATTTGGCCTTGGGCTTTTGTACTCTATTCGTAGGTTTTTTGCATCTTCTAAGGCATTGCAAAAAAAATAATAAAAAGAACAGTTGATGAGACATCATTATGTTCGGACCATCAAGCAAAGCAACTATTACGCATGGCATCACTGAACCCTGAAACGTCATTTCAGAATCTCAAAACACAAAAGGCGTCTATTATATTTCAGGCTTGCATTTTTTATCTAACACAGAAAAACGAAGAAACAAGAAAAGAAATGACAAACAAAGAAGATCAGCAGGCAAATGCAGGTCCTGGGTTAACACTAAACGAATGGTTAAATGAGGGTTCATCCGTATTATCATTCGTTTTGGACAATACATATCAAAAAAAGAAGAAATAATAAAGTCATTGCCACCACAACTATGTTGGAAATTTTTTTTTTTTTTTTTTTCAGATTAGAAACACACAAAGAGATAGTTAAGAAAGCAATAGTGGTGGGTTAAACAAGGACACGGGTCCATTTCATCTCTAGGGTTTTCAGTTGTTTGTTAGTGGTTAGAATTATTATTGACATACTCGAAACTTTGGATTATTCTTTGAGTACTGTTGGTGGCCTCCATTAGTGGGTTCTTTTGCAGAAATGGATAGATGAGATCTATGATTTATGACTAGGAAAGGAATGGTTGTCGCTCTCTTGTGGGGTTCCAATGACCCATATTATCATATGCACCGGAAACCTACAACACTCCAAGTTTTGCCTGCTAGTAGCAGGGATGATTCACTGGAAACTTGTAGATGGGTTTTTATTAGCTCATTTAGCTGTTTGGGGTAAAAATTTCTTCGGTAAGTGGAGCAGATATTACGGGTAAGGAAAGGCAGACACAGATTTTGGAAGAGCACAAAACCCAAGAATCCAGCAAAATTAAACAAAGAACAAAAATTCATTTCAAAAGAAAGAGCATTACTGGGTCTGGGATATTGTAATACTCAGACTTCAGAAGAGAGAGAGAGAGAGAAGTGACTGACCAGAAGGACCTCTAATGGAGGCACCGGTGCAGAGATTCCGAAGCTGCATTTCAATCTTGTTTAGAAAGGTGGTCGCTTCATCGAAAGGCCTTGAAAGATCAGATTTGAATTTCACTAACATATCGCAGTAAGTTTCCTGAAGAAACACACACACACACAAAGTAAAGATAGCCATCAAATCACATATATAATGAAAATAGAACGGCAAAGCAAACTTAAAAAGCAAAGAGAAAGACAAGACCATGAACTCGTCGAGCTCGGGATCGGCTCCCAAGCAAGTTGGCACGATATCCCGCCTGTTAACATCGTTCTCTCTCAGAATTTCATCCAATATACTCGCTATCTCCGGTGGTGCCCCAACCTAGAGTAGGAAAAAAAAGAAGAAGACTAAAACCTTAGTACAAAACACCAAAAAGTGAACTTATTTGCCAAGAAAATTCCAACAAACACTTGATGTATATTTCATGAATTCCATCTGATATTTCCCATAAAATCATGGGAATTGATGGGGCGAGAAAGTTGGTTTAAGAAAGAGTAAGAAAAAGTGTTTGATCTTGGTAAACCAAAGATACGCAGTATAGTAAATAAAAAAGCTTCAAGTTCCCAAACCAGGACTAGCTGGAGCTAGAACCTTTTGCGTCAACCTTGGAGAATACCAAAGTAAACCCTCATTTAAGGCGGAAATTTGAAACACAACTAACTAACAAAAGCAACTGTAGCCAAAGCTTTCTTTAAAAAAAAAAAAAAAAACCATATATTGAAGTGTTACTAGTCTTGCACATATCATCCACACAGTTATATAACATCATATTTAATGAAGTTAGAGAGAAAAAGTGGGGGAAAAAATCTTTAAACTAGAGTAAAAACACATATTTTCAATGGTCTGTTTGCACCATAAATAGAAAAGAGAAAGAGGGCTTTAATTGGTGTTATATATTTTGACCTTCTGGCAATCAATATAAGCTTGAAGCAAACGAGGATAAGAAGGGTGGGACGCGATTTTGGCTTTGATGACGCATGACATGTCCTCTTCTCGACGAATTTCAGGGGCGATGGAAGCAGCTTCGGATATGGCAGAGGCAGCAGAGATTAACTCGTCCGATCCAAACATAGGAACCCGGCCCGATGAGCAAAGCAAAGCATGGTAATCTGAAGGAAAGATCAGGTTTTCCGGTGACATCAAAGCCTTGTCAGCGTACTCCCCCGTCGCGTTGAAACCATACATTTCATCCATCACAAACTGAGAGGGAGAGTGCCTTTCAACTTTCAAGGCCTAACCAAGGAAAAAAAAATTTAAGGTGTGAGCAAAATAGAAGCTTCAGAATATTAATGATTAGTGGGATAAGAGAAGTTAACAGGTTTGGTATCAGAAAGAAGAAAATAGAATATGAATTTTTTGGGTTTTTGTTTTTGTGGGTAAAGAATAATAAATAATAAATAATAACTAGGACGTATTTTGTTTTAAAATTGAAAGATTGGATTTGCTGGAATTAGAAAGGCAGAGAAGAAGTTATAGTGGTGATGGAGAGTGTATAATTGTGAAGCAAAAGGACAGATGCTGCACTCTGAAGCGAAGCTAAGCTTAGAGAGGAGCTTCTCTAGTTTGTATTGTAAATGTAAAATAAAAAAAATAAAGAGCAAAGAAAGGGAGTGTGTCTCCCCATTGAAAACAAAGGAGGCTATCCTTGTGTGTTTTTACCTCGAAGAAATAACATAGTAGTATGAAAATACATGGATAAATATGAATAGCTATAGAGGTGTAGTGTGAATTATGATTTGGTAACTACGATAAAGTTCACCATTGAAATTCAACAAAAAGCTGTTAATTTTGCCCCCAGCAAAGTAGGATACCGAAATTTCTAATATTACCAGTACAAAGTATGCATCACTTTATAGGATACGAAATGTATAATTAACATGATATCCAAAACAAATGAAATAATGCACTCTTTTTTCATTTTAATATTTTTACTTTCCTCTACTACCAATTTATATTCTTTTTTTTTTTTTTTGGTAATGAAATTTTAATTAGTTGAAGGCCTTCAATTGGGATTACAACTGCCCAACAACAAACAAGCAAGGGCAAGTCAACAGCCAAAGCAAATGTACGGAACCGGGTCTTAAGGGCCAAAAACAACCACTTTTTTTCTCTCTAATTTTTATATCTACCTATACCTACCTATACTGTAATCCATAGAGTTGGACTTAAATTCAAATTTATATCTTTATTTTATAAGAAATTTGTGATTATTTCTCGCAATAATATTTATCAGGATAAAATTTAATATATTTAAAAGTGGGGAGGGGTTATAGGTAATTTTAAATTTTTATAAAAAAAAAACATATTATTATGATTAAAATATAACTCTTTATAAATTTAGAATTTAGTACATGTTGATTTAATTCTAGAAATTTAGTTTTTTCTTATTTTTTTAAGTTTTAAAATTTAACACCAATTGTTAATCTTTTTTGTTTAATTTGTTGGTGTAATATTTTAAAATAAATAAATAAATAAAAACTCAGTTCATAGTAATGTAACTAAAAAATAAAATCTAAATTTAATAAAATAATAATAATAATAGAAAAACGTAAATTAAAATTTTCAAGAGAGTAGGGAAACTTACTTCTAATCCATCCTAGTTTTTCCATAACCCGAGAAGACAAATATGTGATCACTGTTTACCGGTAAATTTGATGGAATCTGTCATTATAGTTGGAACGTGAGTATAAATGGCTGAACCTCAAAGACATCATACCTACTAAACACTTGATGGAAAGCCTGAAACACGGAGTTTCATTTATACGTACTGTTGTCTGTGATAATATTTGTTTAAAGTTAATATGGGGATGGGGGGAGCTTAAAACCCTGAAAACAGGAGTGGTGAACATCAAATTTTCATGGAAAAGGACAATAGAGAAAGAGGAAGAAACGAGAAGAAATGGGTAGAAAACAACAACCCCAGTTACACAAGCATGGTCACACACGACGTTATATGGATATAGGCATATAGCAATACGAAAATTTTCAGAAAAATTAAACACAGATATGACGAGACACAATAATGATAAATATATTTTGTATTCGGCATTTTCATGAAAATTGAATGTAATAAATTTATTAAAAAAATAATTTTGATTGAAATGGTAATATTATTATACATGGGAAAAATTAAGTGGGTTGTTAGTAATTATATAAATTAGTTAGGACATAATAGACTTTTTCTTTTCTTCATCTATTTTAGGGCATAATCATGTTCAGATTAAGGATGATATTTAAGTAAATCTCTCTAAACATTGTTGACTCTAAAATTCAAACTCAATCAAAATTAAATTACTCATTGATTGTATTTAATTTTTATAAAAAAAAAAAAGAAAAGAAACAGAGGCTTCATGGGTGCCCAGACGTGTGTAGCCATATCAAATGGTATGAAGCGTGTCTACCCTTTTTTGATGTTAACGTAAATGCTGAGTAAAAACCCAAGCAAGCAAAGGCAATAACATCAGTCGGCCGTACACTCACAATTAGTGTCTTTATTTAAATATTATAAATGAAATGAAATCAACCATCATATTTAAATTGTATATAAAGTGATTCTGTATGTTGTAGACTTTAAAAAAAAAAAAAAAAACCAAAATAATGATATTTACGTAACATATTAGTAGAAGCACGTAGTTAAAAAGGAAAATACATTGTACTTGAACGTTAAGATTCGTATTAGGAGTAAAAGAATCTGGTGATATTGAAAAGCTTTGTTAATGTTGTTGTGGCCTAACCACAACTTTATCCTAAACATAATGTAAAGCAAGATTAAAAGAATCTATTCTACTCCTAATCAACCCATATTAATAAAATATTTATAAACCATATGCATAATTAAGATTAATTTTAAGTTTTGTAACGCAGATTTCCTTGATCAAATATTTTAAGGAGAATTGTGACCTCACCAACAGATGCATTAAAATGATAAGATCAAAATAAGATGATAGCTACTGAGATTTGTAAAATTAGATTTCATTCGAGTGGGACCTTAATTAATGTCTTAATTAAAATTAATGTGAGGAATATTCTAAATAATTGCAATTATGTACTTGAGATTACTATAATTTTAAAGTAGAAAGTAAATATTTCTAGGGGTTGAGGGGAATTGTTCTGTGTTTGGGTTCAAATTATACTCCAATCACTGATACCTAATGCCTTTAAACGGTGGCCGACATGATTCTCAATGTCTGATCCGATCGACAACCTTGATCAATAGCATATTCATTTTATTAATCCTCCAATTATATGCTGCATCCCAACTCACTTTAACTATTTTTACATCTCCAATTTTCCACCCTTCCATCTGCCCCTGCAACTTCCTTTCTTTTTTTTTCTTTTTTTCTTTTTATTTACATTTAAGTGTTTTTATATATTAATTTACTCCCTTAAAAATAATTATGTAATCTATTTTCCAAAAATTAAGCATTATTTTGGTTCAACTAGTAAAATTGACAAAAAGTGTATATTTAATCTCTTGGGTTTAAGCCTACTTTTAGAATTTTTTATAAAAATATTTTTCTAGTGGAAGCAAAGTATTCCCCATGCCTATTTTATTCTCCATAGAGATTAATCTTTTTAGGTTTCGTGGTTGGTTTTTCCAACAAGATCATTTCCAAGATTCGAACTCAGTGGTGAAGCTAAAAAATATTTTTTGAAGGCGGATTAAGTTATATATTTTTATGAAAGCTAAAATGTAATTTCACAATTTTAATAACTTATATCTTTATACTTTTTAAATGACTAAATCAAAATTTTATCATTTTTTAGGAGGCAAAAGTATAATTTGACCTTTTACTAAATCAAAATTTTACATTTTAGGGGGTCGGGCCTCTGCCAACCCCTTCGGTGCCGCCTCTATTTAAATCCAAATACTCTTCTTAAAAGTGTAATATGGATTGCGATTATCATATTTATTTTTTATAGGGTGAATGTAACTTTGTTTAAAAGTTATTTAATGAATAATTTAAGCTTATTTATGTTGCTAACTATGTTTAACTTATTCGAATTAAGATTTTAAATGTGGACATGACATGATGTGAAATTAAGATACCATCAATTTTTTAAAATATTATAAATATTTAAGTTTTTAAAGATATAAATGAAGTAAAATATTAGTATATAAAAATTTTAAAAAATTTGATAAATTTTAATATTAGAAAAATAAAAGAGAAAATTGTTAAATAAATTAATATGGCAAAAAGAGCGATTCACATAAAGCGGTGAGTTTTAGGGATTTTAAGAGAGGGGTACGGATGCTTGAGGAGAGGGTTGGCCTCTTTTTGTTGGTGGGGAAAGCCTTAGCCCCCTATTCATAAAAGAGGATAACTTCAATTTTAACCCCTCTTCATAATTCTTTATTCCTTTTAATCCTTTTTAGCCATTTCATTAATAAAAAAATTCTGTTTTTTGATCCAATAATAATAATTCAATGTAAGTCCTTTTAACCAAAAACAAATTAACTTCCATCCTAAAATTTTATAATTTTATTTTTGCCCTTAAAAATATTCCTAATTTCGTCCATACATATATATGTAAGTGATGAACTTTGCGTGAGCTCCATTAAACAATTGCCTATCTTCATTTGTGCAGGTTGGTGGCAAGGTCATGGAATATCTTACTATGATGCGATGGAATATCACTAGACCATGCTACAAGTAATTGGTGGCAAGATTGTGGGGCTTTATTACATATATTGGAATGTGATTGATTAGTGGACTTTGTGTTAATCTAGTGGTGGGATTAGAAAAAAAAATTTAGGATGTCAGAATTAAATTATATATTTTTACGATAGTAAAAATGTAATTTCATCATTTTAATAACCTATATCTTTATAATTTTTAAATGGTTAAATCAAATTTTTATCATTTTTCGGGCCAAAAATGCAACTTTACTATTACTAATTTAAAATATTATAAATTATAAATGACCTAAATTAAAATTTTATCATGTTAGGGGCCATGACCCCCTTGGGCCTCTTAGTGGCTCTCCTACTTATGTTACCAACATTAATCTTTACGTCGATAAATTCTTGATTGAGTAAGTACATTCTTAATTTTAACGGAATGATTAGAGTGAAATAATTATGTTTGATTTAATTTATTATTAAGATTATATTAGTGAAAGAACATACATTATAAGAATTGATATATGTAATATTTTTTTGAAACCTTTTTTTCTATTAATAGCTTAAGGTTTTAAGTTGAAACATTACTATATATTAAAGTAGTTTCTTTCAAAGATTTTATATAAATTAATAAAACTTATCATTTCTTAAAAGAAGATATTTTAATATTTTTTTAATTAAGTTGAATTGGGATCTTGAATGTTAAAGATAATATTAAATTAAGCTTAAATAAAATAGTATTAATGAAAAATAAAACCCTAATTTCTTTAAAGAGGAAAGAAAGAAAAAGGCTCAAGCAGAACATTGAGTGGGAGTCGTAGGAGAGAATTTTAAGGTGTGTGACATGGATAAATAAAAAGAGTAGAATCTTTGAAGAATTGAAATAAACTCCCATTGTTATTGGGTTGTCAAAAGTAGTTGATTCGGTTTTACCCAAATCCTGAAGTAGGCAAAGCTAATGGTAAGCGTCGACCATAAGAAGTGAAACATGAAAGATATTCAGGAAAAAGAAAAGTGGATTCATCCAAATTCTTGGTGATTAAGTAATTGAATTAAAGAACGAAATTGGACAAAGCAAAAAATCCCATGAAAGGAATTCAACACTTCAAGCTTTACATCCAATTACATTTGTTGTAACACAAACGTTACACAGGGTGTAGAATAATACAATAATAACGGTTCACATCGTGGAAGATGCGAAAAACTACTAGAATGGTGGTGGTTCACATCATAAAAAAAAAAAAAAAAACACACAACTGTTATAAATGGTGCTTTGAGGAAATTGAGGCTGAGTTTTAAGCAAAGTACAGATATCTGAGATATTTGCGTCTTTTTTTCTTAGCTTGGTGCTGACAAGGGTTATTTATAGACAGATGCGAATTCAAAAAACTTTTTAGAGAGATCGGAATTGAATTATAATTTTTTAGAGGTCGAAATATAATTTTATCATATTTTAGTTTTATTATTTCATCATTTTTTAAAAGACTAACTAGATTTTTTTTCATTTAAGGGAGTAAACTGCAATTTTTCCATATATAAATTTATAACTTAATAATTTTTAAGGGGGTTAAATAATAATTTATCCATTTTGGGGCTTGCCCCCTAGATTCGTCCTTGTTTATAGAGGAGGCTAGCTAGGCATGGATCACAGCCATTGAATCCCTACTCCATATCTGAGGTGATAGAGTGGTGAATGTTAGTTGACGGTACTAATGGAGTTCACTTGAAGGAATTGGACAAGGCGCCCATTAGGCTGGAGCTACGACAAATTGACATGTATTGTCAAGAACTCTTCCCCGCGTATATTTTGAGGATCATGTTGGCTAGCTCAATGAAGATATAACAATTGCTACCTTAGAAGAGAGGCAGGTTATACTGGATTCAATTCGCTGGTGAGGCTTATTTGGGGATATTAGCAAACTCATAAGGAGTTTTGAAGTGTCATTATTGCTACTCTAATGATTGTGTCCCTACATTAATTGCTTCTGTACGCACATCTACTCTTGACTGGAGTTTTTTCGGAATGCATATTTTCTTTGTCGTATCACATCAATTTCCCACCTAGATACCTATAAATAGGGCATCCTTAGGACTTTAGGTTCGATATATTTTTGTGCTTGTTCTTCTTCTTATGTTACTGCTCTGATTTATTCTTTCAATGTCTTTTGCTAGAAAGTCAATTATTTTTTATGTCTTGCTACTTTTGTCATTTTTTCTTTCAAGATGGCCATACATAAGGCTCTTGATAGATGACATGCCAATATAGATTGATAAGCAATTATATACTGCCACCGTAGATAATATAGTAGTCATGCTACTATTGCGATGTTTGAAATCTCCTCACTATAGAGGTGACTTCTCAATCTTCATCGGATTAGCGAAGTTACTACCAACGGAAAGGCTTTTATCTCTCATTGCATTTATATGAAGCAATTTCCCATCTACACCTTCATATGTGGTTTATGAAAATTCTCCAAATGTACCATGTTGCCTCTAGGCAATCATTAGGGACATTTTGGGTCTATTGGCATATGCTTCTTGGATTGTAGGAAACATTAAGAGATGCCTTATTCGAATAGATTTAAAAATGTGTGTACC
Organism: Gossypium sturtianum; assembly: GCA_025698515.1. Taxonomy (NCBI): domain Eukaryota; kingdom Viridiplantae; phylum Streptophyta; class Magnoliopsida; order Malvales; family Malvaceae; genus Gossypium; species Gossypium sturtianum. The sequence goes on along the minus strand of CM046945.1, from coordinate 19,759,637 downwards.
TTTACATTTGAAGGTTCTTCTAACATGGATGAATTTCAGTTAGGGACAATGACATCTCCAAGGTGTATCAATTTCTAAAAAATGTGACCTTTTGTCCCTAGAAATACAATTTGATAAAGAAAAAGCAAGAAGATTTTCCTTTTCCTCTACGGTAGACCATTCTTGTGCCTACAAGGCTTTTAGGTCCTCCCTTGATGGATTCTTTGCCTAAGGTTTGAGGAAGTTTCATTTAGTGAGTAACTTCTGGAGGTTTTATTTCAATAAGTGTAGTTTTAATGGTGCGACCTCAAATGAGATGACGGAGGTTCTTAACATTCCTAATGTTGTTGTTCTCCTTATGTCACATAAGGTGTTGTCATAGGGTGGTGAGGATCTCTTGGAGAAGCTAATGCTTGGAAAAGAGAATAATTTTGTTAATTTCGTTCACCAATATATATGTGAGCATTGAAAATTCAAGGCTCCTATAGTTGAAACTTTTATGGAAGACCCTGACGGGGAGCTTGTGGATCCTAGGGATGTAGCCGACGCGAGTTCATAATATGTCAACCTTTACTCGTAGGACCTAATATTTTTACTATGTGTATTATTCTTTATTTCTTATTTCCAGAAAATGTGTCTTCTTTTGGTAATTCTCATGCCTTACTCTCGGTAAGGTCTTTGATTGAGGTTAGTTCCACCTTAGGCAATGCTCAAGGTGATACCTCTCTTCCCCCTCTCATGAAAAGGAGAAGGGGAAACTTGGGTCACCCTTTGATCAAAGGGGGACTGTAATAGCCCAGTTTTCAGTGGTGACAGAAACAATGGTTTTGAGACCACAAATTTCATCGTGTTGACTCGTAAATATTATTTTTAGAATATTTATAGAGTCATTATAGTCGTATTAAAATTTGGTTAAGAAATATTAATGTTTAGTTAGTTAATTAAGAGAAATGGACCAAATTGAAAAAGGTGGAAAACTTGTTAATTAATACATTTAGGTGATTAGATGGTTTAATTAATAAATGAGGAAGGGATTAAGTGATAATTAAACCATAAATAATGAGTGGGATGGCAATTAGAGTTAAAAATGAAAGAAAATTTAATGATAATGGCATAATTGTAAATTTGTTGAAATTAAAACAAAATTAAAATAATAAAAAAAAGACATTTTCTCTTCATCTTTCTATTTTTCATTGCCGAAACACCATGGGAGCTTAAGATGGAGGTTCTACCACTTTATACTCTTGCATGTGAGTTCAATTCTTATTCATTTCTTGTAATTTTTATGTTTTTGATATCGTTGCAACTAGGTCCAGCTAACCCATACCTTTCATTTTAAAACTGTTAAAGATTTTGAGTGTTTCCATTGATGAATCTAGTGATTTTTTATGTTAAATTATGAATTTGAAATGTTGGTTGGTATTTAAAAGTATTTTGTTAAGGGATTTTTGATGATTTTTTTATTAGGGACTAAATTGTTGAAATAGTAAAAATACAAGGGTTTGTTGTGAAATTATTGCAAAAAATGGGCTGTAATGAATGCCATGAATATTTGGCTAGCATGGGTTTACATTAAAAATGGTTAGTTTGCATGTTTTAGGCCTAGGGACTAAATTAAATAAAAGTAAAATCTTAGGGGTAATTTTGTAAAAATGTAAAAAAAATTCATAAAAAAAATTGTTTTATTGTCTGAATTAATAAGTTTAATGAAATTATTAATTTAGATCAAGGTTGAGTAGAAAATCGAGGAGAATGGAAAATTACCAAAATGCCCATGTATTTTGACATTTCTGCAATTTAGCCCGGTAAGTTCGTACGGTTAAAATTTAGCATTTGTATAAAATGATGATTGGTATTATATATATGTTCTATTGTTGGAATTGAATTATTGTTGGAAATACATTATCGAATTTAATACTCAGTTTGGATTGAACGTGTAATTTGAGTACATTCGTGATTTGGTGTATGACGGGGGTTTTGAGTGGAGATGGCACTGGAGGGAGATATCGACATTTTACCCAAGTAAACTGGGGTTTAGCATTTGTTGCGAACTCTGGCGTTTTACTTTCTGTTTGGCGTGATTCGGGTGGATCAGCTCTTACGAGCTTCTGTTCAGCTCTTTTGAGCTTCTGTTGGTGTGTTCGGGAGGACCAGGTCTTATGAGCTTCTGTTGACGATGTACTCTTACCCATAAGTCGTTCTTTGTATAGAAGATCTCAGTAAGGTAATTTGTTTAATGAATTTGAAAGTTTTGTTATTTATTGAATATTGACCTGAACATAAATGAATTCATCAGTTGAGATTGTGGATAATGCTTAGGTTTTTGCTAAGCTTTTGGTTGCATTATATCATGTTGAATATTAATTATATACATTGATATGGTAATTGGTTAAATGAAAATATGCTTATGTTCATGAAAAGGTGGTAAGATTCAAAAGGTGTAATTTCTTATAAAATGGTTTATCATGTGATTGACCCCAAATGAGTTATATACATAAATACACTAACTTGTGTATTGATGATGGTGATTAGGCTTATGTCAAGCTTGAGATTATAATTGATGTATATTCTTATGTCTGGTATTATACTAATGAAACGGTAAGTTCATAATTGAAATGTGATATGATGAAAAAGGGATTGATAAGTTGAATAATGTATTTATATATTAGAAATTACGTATGTTATGGTTGAACTTACCTATGTTAGGAATAAATATACTAATTAATTAATTGATGTTGTTATTTAAGTTTATGTTTAGTAAATGGAATGGAAAGTAAGTAAAGGAAATTATTCGTAGTTTTATGAAAAGGTTAATGATGGTGTAAAATGTTTTATAAAATATTATTATGTTAGGAATGAATATATATATATATGATGTTGATAAACTTACTCATTTATGAGTTGGTGGTTATGTAGTTGATAAATCTTGAGGCATTGGTATAGCTTTATATTTATCATATAAAGTTTATTATTGAATTAGAATATTATGTTTAAAGTTTGTACGAGCTTACTAAGCATTCATTGCTTATGTAGTTGTTTATCCCTTACTTTACAAATTATCGGAAGCTCGGTCGGGTTAGAAGCTCGTCGGAGATCTATCACACTATCCAGCAATTATATCGGTAGATTTTGATGTCTTGGTTAAGGTTATAATGACATGTATAGGTGGATTATGTCTAATGTTTAATTGATGAGTTTAGTATATATATGTCATTTTGGTTGATAATTGTGACATGAAATGTTGCCATGAATTTGAGGTACTTAAGGTACTATTGATATCTTGTTGGTTATGGTTAATATGGTCAATTTGATGCATGTTTAGAAATAACCAAATTTGGTATATGTTGTATCGATCTCAATATGGCCAATGCATGGTATGTTTTGGAAAAGTCTTGAATAGATGTGCATGACTGAAATATGGTATGCCTAATATGGTAAGGTTGGTATGTGTCAATTGTGTTATGTATTGGTATGGAAATAAGTCAGTTTGGTAAATGGTATAAATGTGGTCAAATGTGGTGAGATTATTTTTGATATAGCATGGAAATAGTATTGAGATTAATTAGGTATGTATGGTTAAGGTTTGAACAAATATGCTCATGTATATATATATATATATATAAGTTTGATGCTTGATGATTGATGTGCCTTTTGGCATATTGGTTGTATGAACATTTGGTATGGAGATTAGTCATTCTTTGTATAATTTGAGTATGTTTAAAGGTCTTGTATACATGTACAAATTTCTTGTAGGTTTATGCTTGAAAAGGGTGAAGGAAATGGCTTGGAAGTGGTCATTTTCTTGTCCACACGGCCTAAGACACGAGCATGTGTCTCAGTCGTGTGTGACACACGGCCGTGTGACACGGTCGTGTGTCCCCTGTAATTTCTAAAGGTTTCAAGTAAGCTAGTTACACGACCTGTCACACGGGTGTGTAAGGCCATTTCGAGTGTTACACGGCCTGGCACACGGGCGTGTGGCTTGACCGTGTGGGACAACTCAGTAAGTTACATGGGCTGGGACATGACCATGTGTCCCTATTTCAAATGTTACACGGCCTAGCCACACGGCCGTGTGAACCTTATAGTTTGAAGAAAATTCTATCATTTTCTATGAAATTATAAATGTTTCTAATTTAGTCTCGAATTTGAGGTACTTAAGGTACTATTGATATCTTGTTGGTTATGGTTAATATGGTCAATTTGATGCATGTTTAGAAATAACCAAATTTGGTATATGTTGTATCGATCTCAATATGGCCAATGCATGGTATGTTTTGGAAAAGTCTTGAATAGATGTGCATGACTGAAATATGGTATGCCTAATATGGTAAGGTTGGTATGTGTCAATTGTGTTATGTATTGGTATGGAAACAAGTCAGTTTGGTAAATGGTATAAATGTGGTCAAATGTGGTGAGATTATTTTTGATATAGCATGGAAATAGTATTGAGATTAATTAGGTATGTATGGTTAAGGTTTGAACAAATATGCTCATGTATATATATATATATATATATATATATAAGTTTGATGCTTGATGATTGATGTGCCTTTTGGCATATTGGTTGTATGAACATTTGGTATGGAGATTAGTCATTCTTTGTATAATTTGAGTATGTTTAAAGGTCTTGTATACATGTACAAATTTCTTGTAGGTTTATGCTTGAAAAGGGTGAAGGAAATGGCTTGGAAGTGGTCATTTTCTTGTCCACACGGCCTAAGACACGAGCATGTGTCTCAGTCGTGTGTGACACACGGCCGTGTGACACGGTCGTGTGTCCCCTGTAATTTCTAAAGGTTTCAAGTAAGCTAGTTACACGACCTGGCACACGGGTGTGTAAGGCCATTTCGAGTGTTACACGGCCTGGCACACGGGCGTGTGGCTTGACCGTGTGGGACAACTCAGTAAGTTACATGGGCTGGGACATGACCATGTGTCCCTATTTCAAATGTTACACGGCCTGAGACACGGGCGTGTGTCTCAGCCGTGTGAGTCACACGGCCTAGCCACACGGCCGTGTGAACCTTATAGTTTGAAGAAAATTCTATCATTTTCTATGAAATTATAAATGTTTCTAATTTAGTCTCGAATTGTTTCTAAAGTAATTCTAAGGCCCCAAGGGCTCGAATAAGAGACGCTGTGCATGTGTTTGAATGAATTATGCTATGATATATGAAATTTTTAAGAATGAAAGTTTTTAAGTTACGGTTTCCCGGTAATGCTCAGTAACCCTATTCCGACGACGGATATGGGTTAGGGGTGTTACAGGGACCACCTTTTTATCAGTATTTAAGGCTTGGACTTTTATTGACAGAGAATCAAAAATTAAAATAAGTTAATTAGTGATTTTCGTTAGAGTTGTAGAAGTATAAAAACAAAAGTCGGAAATAGGAGGTTGTCTTCTAGAAGTAGAATTCCAGCACACGTAAGCAAAGGGCTATTGTTTGGAAAGAGCGGTTCTTTCAGGTGTGTAAAGTGATAAGTTTAATAACATAGATTTATTAGTCTTTTATTTTATTAGGATTTTAGGATTTTTAGTCTAGTTTTTAGAAGATTGTATTAATTCTCTTTATTATATAATTTAATTTATATTTCGGGTTATTCATATATTATTAGTGTTAGTTCAAACTTATTTTCAAGTGTTTTTATTTATTGTAGGTCTTACGAAGTAGGAAGAAAGGAAATTTTAATTTATGCAAAGAAAGTGTTCAATTAATCAAATTTATAAGTAAACAAACCGAGTTAACTGAATTTAATATATTTTATATTTTATTTATTTTAAGCATATTTATAATAGATAATAGATAAATATAATAAATAATTTTGTAACTCAAATCTCATACATAAAAAGCCGGTTAATCGATTTAATTTATCTATATAATTAGGTTGATCAAGACTTTTACAAATCAATTAGTCGATTAAATTTATGAGTTGGTCGATTAAATTGGTTATTTAATCTTTTTAGCAAAAATGTTGGACTACTCTCCCTTAAAAGTTATTTGGTAATAGTTATCTAAGAAAGTATGTACTTATATGCATAGGTTCTTTGGTAGCAAATTTGTAATTAAGGAGATTCAATTAGAAATGAAAGAAACTATGTAAAAGTTACTTATAGTGATTATGGGTACATAACTTTGTTAATATCCTATTGCCAGAGAAAGTTTCTCCTTTAGAAGATCAAGATTGCAAGGATGTCAATATATCTATAGATTCAACCATACTTTCATGTCTAGTTTATCATTCTCGGTAACTTTATATAAGATTTGTTTTGGCATGATTTGATCATAAAATTTTGAAGGTTTACAAAACTGTCTTTAATTTTGATTTTTGAATCTAGGTTAAAATTTTGAAGTGTTCTTTTTAATGGTAATATAGCGGTCTGGTTTGAAAAGTTTAGTTTTGAACTTGCTCAAAGTTTTACTTCAAAAATATAAATGGTGAATTATTACCCAAATTTTGGAGTAGATAATAGTTAATGGTTGGAGTTTTAGTTTGTGATGGGCAAGGCAAGGGGCAGTGTAGCGTCGTCACTGCTGCTGCGGTGTGTAAGGAATATCATTCTGGGTTAATTCAAGACTCCGGAATGCCATCTCCCACAACCCCAAGCTATCCATAAATCCTATTTTAGATACATTTGGGATGCCACAGTCTTGTTTGAACCGGTCTGGATCGGTCAACCGAATCGATTGGATAGAGAATCGGTCAGTATACCGGTTCAGAAAGTGGTTTTGAACTAGACTTGTTCATGGGTCGGGCTACTCGTCCAAGCCTGAAGGCCTGCTCGAAATTTGAGAGGGTTTGGGTAAAATATTAGGCTCGAAAAATGGGTTTGGGCAAAAAATTAGGCCTGTTTAAAATATGGGTCGGGCTCGATCTTGAACATTTAAGGCTCGAGCCCGGCCCGTTTTTATGTTAATAATACTTTATATTATATTGTTTTTATATATCATGTAATTTAGAACACATTAAAAAAATAAACCTATGATAAATATATAATACTACTCTAATGTTAAGATGATTATATAAAAAATTTCAATAAATAAAAAATGTATAAAATTATTAAATATAAAAAAATATAATATAAATATTTTTTTAAAAAAATTAAAAATAATATGAGTGAGTCTAAAATGGGTTTGGGTTAGTATTTTACAAATATGGGCGAATTTGAACAAATTTTAAGCGCATATTTTAGGTTGGGTCGGGCTTCAACAAGCATAAAGTATATAAATATCATGATTAGGCTCGACCCAAACCCGACTCAGCCTATGAGCACCTCTACTTTGAACCAATTAGATTGAGAATCAATTAAACCAACAATTAAACCGATTTTTTTTTAAATTACTTTATTTTAATTTTTAATAAATTTTTAATTGAACTGACGAACCTGTTCGACCACCAATTTAATTTAAAAAACATTGGGTGCCGTATCACCACCCAACAACATATTTTGGTTGTGTTTGGGGTGCCACGATGTCATCAATAACCCCAAAATTTGATTGTTAATAATTATAAAAAATTTAAGTTTGAATATTATTATGTTTATATATATATTTGAAATAATTAAATTGGGTTAAAGTATTTAAGAAATTTTATATTATAGAGATTGGATCAAATTAATTTTTCAATTATTAAATGAATTAATTTAGTTCATATACTATTCAAAAGAATAAAATAAGTTTAAATTGTAATAGAGTCAACATTTATTATATAAAAAATTTTTGAATTTTTTTTTCAAATAACAGTTCAATTTCAAACAAAAAATTTCATTTATAGAACCATAAGAATGTTGACGCTATTAACTCTATTAAATGGAAAATGATATTTTTTAAATTGTAAATATTAACTTTATTTCAATTTAGTCTTATTTAATTCATTTTAATAGTACAAAAATTAAGTTAGCACATTTAATAACAGAGAAACTAATTTAATCAAATCCCTACAATAGACCTTTCAGATAAATTTACCAATTAAATTAAGTGAAAGTAAATTTTATTGTGGGAATAATTTTATTTTGAAATATAAATGATTGTATGCTAATTTTGATTGGCACAAAATACAATTAATTTTAACTAATTTGTCTAAGCATATGTGGTAACTTAATACATTTTTTAATGCTTATGTTGTAATATTATAGATTTAATTTCCATTTGATACAATTTATATAATATATAAAAATAAAAATAATTATTATTATTATATTAAAATCAACTGAACTAAATCAAATTAGAATTTTGGAAGTTAAAATTTTGATTGATATTTTAAAGGTATAATGATTTATTTGGTCCTTAAAGTTTATAAAGAAAAGTCATTTTAACCATTCATTTAATTTTTTAAATTTTTAGCACTTAAATTTACATTTTTTTATCAAATCTTCACTAAATGAATAGAAAAATTAACGGTTTTTAACTTTGCTGACATTGAATACACTTGAATTGTCACGTGATAACATGTAAGCCTTTAATTAATTTTTAAAATTTAAAAATTCAAAAAAAATATTTTTAAAATTTTAAAAAATCATTAAATTTATTAAAAATATAAAAAATACTTTTAAAAATTAATTAAATGTTGATATTTTTATCTACGTGGTAATCCATATGTATGCCACATTAGCAAAGTAAACAAAAGTTAACTATTTCCATCCGTTTTGGGTGATTTAACAAAAAATACAAGTTCAAGAGCTAAAAGAAGCAAAAAAAATTAAATGGAGGACTAAAATGATATTTTTTATAAAATTGAAGGGCTAAAGAAATTATTATGGGTATTTTAAACTTGTTTAATTTTGATTTCCCGAACAGTCCCAATATAAACCCAAAGGAATAACTCAAATCTCAACAGGGATATGAGAGAGCAGTGGGATTGGATCCATGACAAAACAAAGCCTTCCGCCACTCCTACTCTAATCCCCTAACCTAACTCAACAATCATCTTATAATTTCAATCCTGAACATATGTAAAGAGAGAATAAATGTTTGGTAAGTACCTGTGTGAGGGAGAGGTGCTTGAAACTTGGCTGTGTCTTTCATTCTCCACTTCCATAATGGTTTTTTTTTGGTTCTGAAAGTAAAATAGGAGCTGCTTTGATTCACTTTAAAACACTATGGGGTTCATTTATTCGTTTTCAGGGTGTTTGTGGGGGACTGGAGTTTATATATACGCACAACACCTCCCACGTATCCATGTTTAGCTTTAGAAGGGATCACAATTTTGGCCCTTTGGACTTGGATTCCTTTTCAATTATTTTATCATCCAGCCACCAATTTCCATTTCAACCCCAATTTAGCTAATTTAGGTGTATTTTTAAAGACTTTGAAATACCAATGCGTGCGTTTTTATTTACAAATTGGTCTGCGTGATTTTTTTTATTGGTATAGTTATAATTTTAGTTTTTCAATTTTACAGATTTTATCAATTTTGTCTTAATTAATAAATTTAACTTTTAACTTTACACATTCACTAACTAAATATTAATTCTTAGATTTTTAAAAACAAAAATGAAATACCTTAAACTTTTTTAAAAAAAAATTAGTTAAACGTTCGATAAAAGAACACAAGATTTTATAAAAATTAAATGCTAAATTATAAAAATACATACAAAATTATAAAATTATTTATAAATAAATAAATACTCTTTTTTCTAAAATATAGTAATTTAAAGGGGGGGGGGAAGCAAACCTACGAAGAAGACTTAAGGCATATTAAGACTTTCCTCCCTCTTTTTGCAACAATAATAACCACCAACACAGCCACCCTCCATCGTTGTTGGCCTCTTTCAATTAGTCTAAGCTTGGCATCAAAAGTTGCTCTCCACCATTTTCCATCTTCACCCACCTAAACCCAACCTCAACAATGTCACAACAAACCTCAAGAGTTCCATACCATCCCATCAACACAAGACCTCTCATTGAAACCTGTTGAGTATTTTTCCGTTGTGTCTCATTGAAGGGGACAATCGAATATTTATACACATGGTTACTGTTCATGGAGTTGACACTCTTAGTAGGCTCTATGCATTCTGCACGTGTACTATTTTAGTCTGCCTGCTGGACTTTGTAGTCCCCACATGCGAACTTCTTGGGTATATGCGAACTGGAACCGCAAACTCCCCTTGCGAGCCCCTACTATAAGGCATGCACGCATGCATTTGGTAAGGCCCAGCCGGGTCGCAGGTAGGATTTTATCTAGGTTTCGAGTTGGTGATCATAAATGCATAACAATCTAGTCCCCCTTATCGGGTCTAAGGAGGATTATAAAGTGGCGCTCATTAGAGCCAACACTTCGCATTTATACAGCTTGTTGAATACATAGCGACGACCACTGAAGCATGACGTTAGCCTCGCCACGTGTATGGGTGGATCACGACTATCTGCATCCGACCGTTGGTACACTTATTTTATTTGAATCATCAAAACGCGGGGGAGAGGAACTTCTTTAAAATGGGGTTTTTTAGGATGCCTAAACTCACAACTTTAACACTTTCTGCAAGCAGGTTCGAATGAGGTTTCCTTCAAGGTAAATCTTGTTAACTTCATTGTCTCGAGTTTTACCTTTCTTCTCTCTTTATTATCCTTTTTTCATCGGAACTATGTCAAGAATTAGAGAGGTTGGTGGTTGAATATTCCCTAGCTATCCACCACAAAAGCGTGAATCGAGGGTCCATGTAGAAGACAACTTCAGCGTCTGCGCTACAAAAAAAAAAAGAGATGACTCGAGCTTTGGGCGTACAAGAGATTCAAACCCCCAATGTTGCTTATGACTTCTCCGTTCATGAGGGGCCACATAGGTTGAGTGACACTAGTGACGGTAATGTTTTGCTCCCCCTCCATGCTCTAGAAACCAAATTCCATTTGCCTCTACATCCGTTCTTCTGCCATCTTCTTCAAGAGTACAAGATCACTCTCAGTCAACTTTATGAGTTTTCTTGGTGGATTACGGTGGATTGTGGTTGCTTACTTTATCAACTGTTGCTATCGTAAAGAAGTGCCACAGATCGTGGTTTTCCAACGCTTATATCTGTTAAAGGCCCAAATTTGAGGGAATTCGTCGGGCTTCTATTATTTCTCACATCGCGATAAAGTCGAGACTATAATTACCAATCGGTGTTCTAATCTCTGATTAAATTGGGGGAAATACATTAGGGTGTGATGTAGACTTGTCGGTGAATTTGGTCTTCCAACAGAGTGGTCCGCATCAAGCAGGGACATGTGTTAATTTAAGCGAAGCATTACGACAGATAATGGTTCAACCCAACTTGAAAGGCTTCACACCAGCAGTCCCCTTGTTGTAGAAGATATTATAACCGTAAGGAATGTTCTTCGATATTGTTTGGAATGCTTTAGCCCTAATGAGTATAAGCGAGGTGACAACAGATAAGTGGCTAAGGCAGTTGGTGCGGACTTTGAAAAACAAGCATGGCCCCATGTGGCCAAAGATGATTTGAAACTAATTTCAATAAGACGCAACGAGGAACCTAGTAACTTTTTTTACTGTTTCTACAGGATTAGACTTCGCCCTTAGATCTCGGTGGTCTCATTGCACAAAGAAAGTGGTACAAATATTAATTTGATAATTGCTCTTACTGACACTAGAATTATTTGTGGTGCAGGCACAGGTCGCAATTCTGGAAGCGACTCGAAGGAAACTACCATTTTATCCTAAGAAATTAACGAAGTTATTGACCTGTGAGCTTTTCTAAGGGACATGCGCAAGAAGCACAAAACTAATGTAGAGCTTGTAAAGGTGGTTATTAGCAGCGAATATGAGGCAGATAGTGGAAAGCTAGAGAATCATCATAAAAGGAGGGCAAATCATGCTGGGCCTTCTACTGTGATAGCCACTACTCCTGCTTCTCCCTCGGTGAGCTCACCATCTATGGCTCGTGAGAGCTCTCCAATTGCTGCTCGCGGTAGTTCTCCTCCCCATGCTCTTCTATGTATTCCTTCTATTTTATCCCCTGTTAAAGAATCCTTAACTGAAGAGGACAGTGCGCTATTCCCATGGCGCAGACATCTGAACACACGGAAGTATCCCTATAATCCCAGTGAGTGGTTGAGAAGTGCAAAGCTTCTTTACTAAAGGCTGCAAAGAAGTATATGTATATCATTGAGTCCTCCAATGGTGCGAAAAAGACTTCATTGACAAAGCTTACCTCATGTTTGCAGGTTTTACTGCATGAGGCTACCATGGTTAGCGTAGGCCTTGGAAAAAATGTTGGTAATACTAAGGCTAGCCAAAAAAAGCTCGAGAAAACTAAGTTGGATTCACAAGCTATACCTCAAGATGAAGAAAGAGAATGAAGAGCTCTATAGGGAAAATCGTGAACTCGTTGGTCAATTGGAGGTCGTTGAGGTAAAAAATGATAAGCTATCTAAAGAGGTTACGACTAAAAGAGAAAGAAGAGAAGCCCTGGATGCTGATATAAAGAAAATGGTCGAAGAGTACAATACTACTATGAATCGAATCGTTGAGGAACATAAAGCTACTATGTTGAGGTCAGAGCAGAAACAAATAGAAGCTTTAGAGGAATTCAAAAGTGAAACTCTGAAGAACTTGAGTAACATTGCTCAAGAGCTTAAGTAAAACATACTTCTGCATGTTTAAGTTGTAGGTAGCCCTTTTGATGCGCACAGAGTTGATCTCGATGCTCTCTGCGATGTGGACATGAACCAAATAGGTTCCGATGTCCACTTTCCTTCCGGAGTTACCTGTGATGAGTTCGCATCCAAATAGAGGAACTCAAAAGACTTTTTCCTGGATGAATTCCCATGTGAGACTAATGTTGCTCCTGCTGACAACAATGAAGCTGATGGGGACCTCATCGAGGCCAACATTATTCTTGCTGATGGTAATGAAAACAACGAAGTTGTTGGAAAAGAAGGAGAAGATGATATCCCTAGTGACCATGAGGGGGCTGATTATATGCCTTAAATAATTATAATTTTGTAATAATTTTCTCCATTAGAAATGAAAAAATTGAACTTTGAAAGTTTTCAAATTTGTTTTTTACTATTATGTTATCACATCTTTTTGTGAGTTTATTTCATTTTTTTCACATAACAACATTTCTTGTATCAAAATTGAATTTAAACAAAATTTTAAACATATTTTAAAATGTAATCTCAGAAACCTTTAATTGACTTAGCGCAATCCAATGACTCTGTTTTAGATAACTTATTATTAACTTTGACCCGAATGTTCTTAAACATGCTAAGTTGTGAATTTTAATTAGCAAACTCAAAGGAATTTAAGCTACGATCTCAAATCAATTAAGCCTTAAATACCACACAGGAGGGTAGTCTTGCTAGCTGTGTTGGATCTATGAGCTTAATTATATGAGCACTTATAATGCCAGTTGAGAGTGTAGGTGAGTTGTGAATTTTAATCAGCAAACTCAAAGGAATTCAATTTGCGATCTTAAATCAATTAAGCCTTAAATACCACCTAAGACGGTAACCTTGCTAGCTGTGTTCGATCTGCGAGATCAATTTTGTAAGCACTTATAATGTCGGATGGGAGTGTAGATCTGTTAGCTATGTCGGAGCTGCGAGCTTAACTCTGTGACCTCTTATAATGTCAGCTGGGAGCATAGGTCCGCTAGTTACTTTGGAGGTTGGGATCTTAAATCGTCAAACCTTTATGACATACCAAGTACAAGTATTTATAAAAAAAATATTTTTATTCGAGGAGTAAGAAATTATACAAAGTACTTCTTGAGGTAACGAGCATTCCATGTTTACGGTAGAACCGCGTCTTCCATTTTTGTTAGCTTATACGCTCCATAACCTATCTTCTCAATGACTTTATAAGACCCTTCTGAACTCAGAGCCATTTTCCCTTGTTGCGAAGCTGTAAAGCTAGCCTCAATCTTTTTAAAGACCAGATCACCTACTTAGAATTGATTGTTCTTAGCCTTAGAGTTGTAATACCGAGCTACTTGCTAAGCGCATGTTGCATTCTTAATCTCTGCTACCTCTCTGAATTTATCGATGAGATCAAGGTTAAGCCTGAAAGCCTACTGGTTGGAATCTTCATTAAAATTTGTCCTGTGTGGCCACATACCAATCTCGGTTGGAATTACTGCCTCCACGCTATAGATAAGGGAAAATACAGTTTCTCTCATTACAGTATGAGGTGAAGTTCGTAAAGCCCATAAGATCTCTCACAACTCCTCCAACCATGTACTCTTAGCCTCACCAACCTTCTTTTTTAAGGCTGTTAGAATATTCTTATTCATTACTTTTGTCTGCCCATTCGTTTGTGGTGTTGAACTCTAAGCCAAAGTGATTTAAAGATTTGCACAGAAATTTTTAAACTTTCCCTGAAACTGTGTACCATTATCTGTGATAAACAAGCGAGGTACTCTAAACTTGTACACAATTGATTTCCAAATGAAAGATTTCATTTGGATGGTCGTCAAAGCTTCAACTTCAATCCACTTGGTGAAGTAGTCGACAACCACAACTATGAATTTTTTATGTGTTGTAGCTATTAGGAATGGACTGAGGATATCAATTCCCCAGGTCGCAAATGGCCTAGGGCTCGACATAACTTGGAATGGCTTTGCTAGTTGTCGTTGCACCTAAGAATACCTCTGGTAGGAATCGCACGTGCGAACCAAGTGAAATGCTTCCTTTTGAACTGTAGGCTAATAATACCCCTGTCTAAAGATTTTTTGGGTACGCAATCTTTCGCCCAAATCGCCACCATAGATGCCTTCGTGAATTTCTCGCATTACATACTCAGCCTTAAACGAAGATAGACATCGCAGTAGTAGATGCGAAAACCCATTTCTATATAGTATACTCTCTAAAAGGGTATACCACACAACTTTGCATTGTAACTTTACAAGCTCTTTCTTGTCTAGATAATCATACACTCCTTGTAGTGTGCAAACAATGGGAGTCATCCATGTCTCCTCCTAATCTATACGCAAAACTTGTTGCATGACATAGCTCGGGGTATCCCCATACACCAGTAGAATTTTCCCTCTTTGCTCAATGACGAGAGAGGATGCCATTTTAGATAAAGCGTCTGCACATGTGTTGTCACTCTTGGCGAGCTGTTTTATCTGAACTTTGTTAAATCTTATAAGCAATTGAACTGCGACTGAATGATATATTTTTAACATTGCCTCCTTTACCTCGTACTCGTCATTCATTTTCTTTGCCACCAACTGCAAATCTGTATAGATGATCAGATCCTTCACTCCTAGTTGGTGTGCTAACTGTAACCCTGATACCAAAACTTCATACTCTGCTGCGTTGTTGGATGTTTGAAATTGAAAAGATAATCCGTATTGACATTCATTCCCACAGGGATCAACTAGAAGTACCTCTACTCTTGACCCTGTCTTGGCCACGGAGCTATCAACATAGACTTACCATCTTTACGAATTATCGGTTGTATCTACACCCTCCTGAGGTGGACTAACTACTAGGTTGCGTACAATAGATGGAAAAGATATTAGAATAAAGTGTAAGTTGATCACAAATTATTATAAGAACAATAGGTTAAATTGCTGCTATTCAAGAATTGTACGTAGCAAACTATAAGCACCCTTGAAACACCCCACACCCGGCCCACGAGCTTGAACCGGATCTGGTATGTTCCTTAAATAAATCGGTTTTCAATGTTCTAAATGACTTAGAGAAAATTTGTGTAATTTTAAAAAAAATTGTTTTGGGTTGGGCTTTATTTGAAACCTATTTAATAAATTCTGGAAATCCAACTTAAATAAGGTGACAAAATAATTTTTGGGTTTATTATTTTAAAAGAAATAAATTTACTTATCTTTAATCAAACATAATTTGTATCATATTTAAAGAAAAATAAACAGAAATAAAGAAAATCCAATTGGGCCTTATGGCCTTATTACATCATTCAAACCCAAAATAAAGTACTAAAATTTCATAAAGTCCAAATTCCAAATAATTTCTTCAAGCGATGCATGGCCACCTTTAGCTCCTGCGCCGACCCGGTCCATTACTCGCTCATCACCGAAAAAATAATTCCCCAACGGAGTGAGTGAGTCTGAGACTCAATGTGTACATAGTACTAATTTCCAACAAATCGAGCATACAAGTCATATCAATATCATGTTCATACAAAATAAAGGATGATGCAACCCAAACCCAAACCTATTTGTCCATCCGCTTCGCACCACCCGTACCAACCTGCACACGCGGGGACTACTAAGTCGACCCTCCATCCGCTACACACCATCGAAGCGATCGCTGCAAATGACGTGCTCATCGCCCACTTATGTTGTGTCATTAGACATCTGTATTCACTTTGGATGTAACCGAAGTTACCACTTTTCACTTTATGTGACCGTAGTCACCACTTTACGTTGGTGAGACCGTAGTCATCACCTTCACTTTCTTCCTCCACAAATATCCCGAATGCCCCAATTATTTCATAACATATTTCACATACTTAATTTTCATTCATGTTACTAATCACATGTTCAAAATATATCACATTCACAATCCTATCAAAAGTAGGAAACGTGCACTGGTACTCCTTACCACATTTGTGGTGCTTAGCCACATTCACATACTGTTACATATTTACATATCTAATGATTGCCATGCAATTTATTGAAAGTTAGTAAGAGTACACACCTTTTCCGCTTAATAGTTTCCGTGAATTCCGTAGAAGCGATCTACCGATCTAGATCTTTCACTCCTATATTCGGCCATTAATTAAAACATATAAATAAACCTATTTGGTCTTAAAACCAAATCCTACTAGAAGTAGAATTACTTACCTAGTTGCCGAATTGATTTAATCAAGTCCCAACAGTTGCTAGAATCCTCTTCCTTGAAATCGGCTAATACTAGGTATGTAACCATGTCGATTTCGGTTTTTGAAATAATGGAAAACACTTAAACAAATTATGCCTTGGCCGAATATCCCTTACCTTATGATGGGATTCCAAATCAAGAGGATTCCTTTATAAGCTGTTGAAATCCTATAACTTCGTGTTAGATTAGATCTAACTTTGAAAACGTGAATCATAATCTTTAACCACATATTTATATTTATAATCCTTACCTTAGATCCTTAGATTTCCCGAAAGATCCCCTTTTGATGTTGTGGATGATTGCCTTCTTTCTTAGAATCCACAAAGATTCATCTTAACAGTAGAACGGAGAAGAAAATAGAAGAAAAAGAGAGGGATTTTTGCTTAATGAAAATTCGCGAGAGAGGGGTTTTGCCTAGGAGAATTTCGGCGAGAGAGGAAGAGGAGCAAATGTTGATGAGTAGCCCTCCTGTCCTCCTTTTATAGCCAAAGTTATCACCTAGAGTCCTTTACTTGGCCACCACTCCTCTTTTGATAATATTATCTCTTTTATTTAAAAGATAAAAGCCTTTAATCCATCAATTATCTCCTCAATTATCTCATTAGAAAATAATCCTTTATTTATCTCTTATTATTCACATATTTATGTGAATAAAACTCCTTTATTTATCTCTTATTATTCACATATTTATGTGAATAAAACTCCTTTATTTATCTCTTATTATTCACATATTTATGTGAATAAAACTCCTTTATTTATCTCTTATATCCAAGTTTCCCGAAATGTTCAAGTTTCCATTTTTGGATCATTTCCAAAATGTTTAGGTTTCCAAAAATGTCTAAGTTTCCAAAATGTCCATTTCCATTTCCATTTTCATTTCCATCTCCATTTTTATTTCCATTTTCATTTTCATTTCCACTTTCATTCATTTCTAGGTTTCCAAAAGTATCAAAAATTTATTCATAAAACTTAAGACTTGTCATTTCATACAATTGATCTGAAAAATGCATAGGCCCTTCCTAGGATGTTACTGATTCTACCCCTTAAAAAAATTTCGTCCTCGAAATTTCCTAACTAAACAATTGAGGGTATTGCTGTCGCATTGTCTCTTCTGGCTCCCACGAAGCTTCTTCCGATCCATGATTGCGCCATAACACCTTGACTAAAGGAACAGACTTCCTTCGTAGTACTTTCACGTCACGTTCCAAGATCTGAATCGGCTCCTCCTCGTAGGATAGATCCGCCTTAACTCCACTTCTTCAACAGTACCACATGAGACGGATCCGATCGATAGCGGCGTAGCATGGATACATGAAATCGTCGTGCATCCGCTTCACTCTGGTGGCAACTCTAATTGGTATGCCATCGCCCAATTCGCTTCAATACTTGATAAGGCCCTATAAACCTTGGGCTTAACTTCCTTTTCGACCAACCTCATTACCTTCTTCCAAGGTGAGACCTTTAGAAACACTTGGTCTCCTACTTCAAACTCAATTTCTTTCCTCTTAAGGTCTGCGTGCGACTTACGTCTGTCGATCGTAAGCTTCTTTCAACCGTGCCCGAATTAATTCCACCTTCTCCTCGGTTTACGCCACTAACTCTGGACCCAAAACGCGGCGTTCTCTAACTCGGTCCAACAAGTTGGTGTTCTACATTTCCTTCCATACAATGCTTCGTATGGTGCCATCCGAATGCTTGCACGATAGGCATGTTGTTGTAGGCGAACTCACTAGAGGCAAGTAATCTTCCCAACTTCCTCGAAATCCATCACACGACCTCTTAGCATATCTTCCAACACTTGTATAACCTGTTCGGTCGCCTGTCCGATTGTGGATGAAAAGCCGTAGTGAAGTCTAGCTTAGTGCCTAATGCTTGATGAAGTGCTTTCCAAAATCGAGACGTAAACCTTGGGTCTCTATCGAGATGATCGACATCGGTACCCCGTGTAGCCTCACGATCTCCGCCACATATAACTTGGCTAACTTTTGAAGGGAATAGTCGATCCTCACGGGGATAAAATGGGCGGACTTGGTCAAACGGTCCACTATCACCCATACCGAGTCCTTCTTAGTGGGCGTAAGGGGAAGCCCACTAACTAAGTCCATGGTAATTCTTTCCCACTTCCATTGGGGAATCTCAATTGGTTGAAGCAATCTGATGGGACTTGGTGTTCACCTTTACTTGCGACATGTCAAACATTTCCCCACAAATTCGGTCACCTCTCGTTTGGTCGACCACCAAAATTGTTCCCTTAGATCTCTATACGACCTTGATGCCTCGGGATGCATAGCATAAGGACTACCATGCGCTTCCCGAAGAATCCTTTGTCTCAACTCCTTATCCCTCGGCATACAAACCTTTTCCTTGTAGCACAAGATTCCTTCATCATTGACGCCATAATCCTTTAATCCTCTTTGCCGTACTTGTCTGTAACTTAGTACTTAAGTCCTTATCCGCCAACCTGTCCTCTTTCACCTCCTTCACCAGGTTGGCTTGACTTGTAACTCGCCAACAAAGCTTCCGTCTTCATACAAACTTAAGTGAGCGAACAAAGCCCTTAAATCCGACACAACCTTCCTACTTAGGGCGTCGGCTACCACATTCGCCTTGCCCGGATGGTATTCTATCGAATACCATAATCTTTCAATAACTCCACCCACCTTCGTTGCCTCAAGTTCAACTCCTTCGAGTCAACAAATACTTAAGGCTTTTGTGGTCCGTGTAAATTCTGACCTTTCTCCATAAAGGTAGTGCCTCCAAACTTTGAGGCGAAAACCACCGCCATGAGTTCCAAGTCATGAGTTGGATAGTTCACCTCATGCGGCCTTAATCGTCGAGATGCATAAGCGACTACCTTTCCTTCTTGCATTAGCACACACGCCTAACTAACCACGTAATGCGAAGCATCACAATATACTACGAAGTCCTTACCGCCTCCGTGAATTAACACCGAGCTTCACAAGACCTTTTAAGCTTTTCAAGCTCTCTCTGTTGCTTATCCGTCCACACAAACGGTACTTCATTCCTTAGTAACTTTGTCAAAGGTGCGGCTATCGACGAGAATCCTTCCACGAACCTTCAGTAATAGCCTCAAGCCTAAGAAACTTCGATTTCACCCACCGACCTAGGTGGTTTCCAATCCAACATCGCTTGATCTTCCTAGGATCCACTCTTATTCCTTCCGCGGATACCACATGTCCTAGGAACGCCACTTCCTTGAGCCAAAATTCGCACTTGCTGAATTTGGCATAAAGCTTCTTTTCCTTAACACTTCTAACACAACTCGGAGATGCTCATCGTGCTCCTCATCCGTCTTGGAATACACCAAAATGTCGTCGATGAACACCACGACGAATCTATCCAAGTAGGGTTGGAAAACCCTATTCATCATATCCATGAACGCGCCGGTGTGTTCGTCAACCCAAACGGCATCACCACAAATTCAAAATGACCGTACCTTGTCCTAAAAGCGGTCTTATGAATATCGACCTCCTTCACTTTCGATTGATGATACCCCGACCTTAAGTCGATCTTTGAGAACACAAATTGTCCCTTTTCGGTTGGTCGAACAAGTCATCTATCCTTGGCAAAGGATACTTGTTCTTGATGGTCGGTTTGTTCAATCGACAATAATCTATGCACATCCGCATAGTTCCATCCTTCTTCTTCACAAAGAGAACCGGTGCTCCCCACGGAGACACACTGGGTCGAATGAACCCACGATCCAACAACTCTTGGATTTGAGCCTTGAGCTCCACTAACTCCTTTGGTGCCATTCGGTAGGGAGCGATTGACACGGGAGCTGTTCTCTCGTAGCAAATCTATTCCAAATTCCACTTCTCTATCCGGGGTATTCCGGCAACTCCTCCTAAAATACATCCTCAAAATCCCTTACTGTTCTAACTCCCTTGACACCTTTCTCTTCTCCTCTTAACGCACTCACGAAGGCTAAGAATGCCTTACATCCTTTCTTAACCATTTTCTCGGCCTTCAAAGGTCGAAAACTACGTTAGACAAGTAGTTCCTCCTTTCTTCGATCATCACTACTACCTCATCTTCCGGGTTCTTAGTTCCATACGTTTAGCCGCACAATCCAACACGGCTCGATGCTCTACTAGCCAATCCATTCCAAGTATAAGCTCAAACTCTCCGAAGGGTAATTCCATTAAGTCACCCAGAAAGTTCGCTCCTCGAATCTCTAGGGGTACATTCCGAAAGATCCTATCTATCCTCACCGCTTTGGCCTAAAGGGCTTACTACGATTATCTCGCCTATCGTAAAGTTCAGAGTCTAGGCCTAGTGTTTCAACCACACTACATGCAACATAGGAATGAGTTGAGCCCACATCAATAAGAGCAAAATAGGGTTTGTCATGAATAAAGAACGTCTCGGTTATAACATCCGCGCGTCTCCCTCTCTCTCCCTCGCGAACCGCATAAACCAAACCCGGTTGCCTTGCTTCGGCGTTAGTTAGCGCACCTCGACCACGAGCTCCACGGCCTCTGCCACTACCTCTTGTTGGCCGACCCACGACCTCTTTGAGGTCTTTGTCCGCCTCTACCACCGGTTAGCATTCCGAGTGCTGGTTGGCTCTCATCCAATAGCTTGGGGCAATCCTTAATCATATGGTCCTTGGACCCACACTTGAGACATCGTCCCGCCTTTTTCCAACACTCTCCCCCGTGCTTCCTTCCACAATGTTCACAAGGGCGAAATTGCCAGCCCTACCAACCTGTTGACTTTGTGACCCTGTCAACTCTTGGCCTCTTGTGGCCTTTTCGGATGGCCCAAAACCTCTTTTGGGCTTATTTCATCCACACCGCTTGGTGGCGTCCTTAATTCCTCACCCACTTTAGCCTTTTCCACCAAGGCGGAGAATTTCCGCTCCCGATGCGGTGCTATCAAAAGTCTCAAATCGTCCCTAAGTCCGTCCTCAAAACGAACACAAAGCGTTCATGCTCGATCGCCACTACTCCTCGGGCATATCGGCTCAACCTCAAGAATTCCGCTTCATATTCGGTGATGCACTTACTTCCTTGTACCAACCCTGAAAAAGCCTTCCTTTGCTCATCTATATACCGGTTCCCACATACTTCTTCCGAAATGCTTCCTTAGCATATTCCCGTGTCGATCTCTTCGCCGTGGCACCGTCCCGAACGGTTAACCACCATTGATACGCTTCATCGCGTAATGATGCCGTCATCCCTTTCAACTTCTCCTCGGGGTCAAGTCGAGCTCATCCATGATGCGCTCGGTTGCTTCCAACCATGACTCAAACATCTTCGGGTGCCACTCCCGATACTCCTCTAAACATTTCACTCCATTAGCACGGAGCCGCTCGAGCACGCACTTACGATTTCTGAATTGTTTCTGCACCACCACCAACTCCAAAACTCGTAGCACACGACTGCGACACGGCATCTTCCACATGCGAGCCTCGCTGCTCAACATTGGCAAATTGGGGGTGATGGTGGTGGTGGTATCTCATTGTCGAAACCTTGTCCCGATCTAATGACCATCATCCTTCCTCTACCTCTTCCACGACGACCATGTCCTCTTGAGCTCATTACCGATTTAGATCCGATTAAGGAATTTTATGTATTAGTATTCTTGTTTCACTTATTACCCGCGATGATATCTTATGAAGAAGAGTTTAAGAGTGGTTCTTTCGTATTCATACATGCATACTGATCTTGCATTCATTCATTCATCCATCAACAAATATGAACTTTCGTTCATTCAAAGAAACGTTGTAATTCTTGTTGTTGTTTTCGTTATTTTGCTTTTCCACTACCCGGGGCATTTTCGTAATTTTATCCTACAGGGGGTATTTTCGTAAATTTTCAAAAATAAAAAGTTCCTGGTGATTTTGACGAAAGTATTTTGGTACTTCTAAAGTTCCGGGAAATTTTGGAAGAATTTTGAAATCCAGGTATTTCTGTAATTTTTGATCTCGGGGTATTTTGATAATTTTTCCAAAAATCGGGTAAATTTGTAAAATTTATTAAGTTAGGGATATTTTCCAAGATTGTAAAACATTGAGGGTTCCTTTGAGAGTTACACTTTTCAAAGCAATGATATTGTAAAAATTTTGGAAATCGAGTCGTTTTTGGTAATTTTGTAAGTTAGAGCAATTTTGTAATTTTCCAAAATCAAGATAGTTTGATATTTTACAAATTAGGGTTTTTGAACATTTGATAAAGTAATGAAATTTTGTTAAAACTATGGGTGGTTTGGTCATTTTATAAACCAAGGGTTTTTTTTTTTTTTTTTTTTTTTTAGAGAAAATGATGTAAAATAGTTCTCATAAGTTTCTAAGAGTTTTAAAACTAAATTTTGGTTATACATTTTTATTTTTTTTTAAAAGAAAAAGCGGCTAAGTCCCTTTCGGGTTTTATTCTTTGTGTTTAGCCTATGACCGAGCCCTCTTGGTCGGGGTGAACCAAAGCTACGCACTGAGCGGATTCGAATGAAGAGGAGGTGAGTCACGCGGATCGCTTAAATACCAAGCTCTCACCACCTTTCTAGACATGCGCATGAGGTTGCCACACCACCGAGCCTTCCGAGTTAGGGCGAACCGAAGCTACGCACTGCAGGATACTGCGAAGAGAGGAGGTGAGTCACTAGGACCGCTTAAATACCGTGCTCTTCCTGATCCAATCCTGAACATGCGTCATGGGGTTGCCACACCCTAGCTTAATAACTTAGTCATAGGTTTGTTAAGTTCATTAAGTCTTATGAGTTTCAAGTGTTTGAGTAGTCTAATCCTAGGGTTCAAGTTCCTATCACACTATTCTACGTTCCATGCCTTTGCTACCCTTTTACAATTCATAATTCACATAATCACACAGGATGGTTAAAGGTACTTACCGTGGATCATGGGTCGGAGACTTAGGTGCCATGCCATAAAACACGCTTATTTCAAAGAAATTCATTTGGGCTCGAATTGAAAACGTTTTGGGCCTGAGCCCACAGGCCGAGAGTTTTAAAACTAGGCTCTGATACCAACTGAAACACCCCACACCCGGCCCACGAGCTTGAACCGGATCTGGTATGTTCCTTAAATAAATCGGTTTTCAATGTTCTAAATGACTTAGAGAAAATTTGTGTAATTTTAAAAAAAATTGTTTTGGGTTGGGCTTTATTTGAAACCTATTTAATAAATTCTGGAAATCCAACTTAAATAAGGTGACAAAATAATTTTTGGGTTTATTATTTTAAAAGAAATAAATTTACTTATCTTTAATCAAACATAATTTGTATCATATTTAAAGAAAAATAAACAGAAATAAAGAAAATCCAATTGGGCCTTATGGCCTTATTACATCATTCAAACCCAAAATAAAGTACTAAAATTTCATAGAGTCCAAATTCCAAATAATTTCTTCAAGCGATGCATGGCCACCTTTAGCTCCTGCCGGCCCTGGTCCATTCTTCGCTCATCACCTGAAAAATAATTCCCCAACGGGTGAGTCTGAGACTCAATGTGTACATAGTACTAATTTCCAACAAATCGAGCATACAAGTCATATCAATATCATGTTCATACAAAATAAAGGATGATGCAACCCAAACCCAAACCTATTTGTCCATCCGCTACACACCACCCGTACCAACTCGTACACCGCGGGGACTACTAAGTCGACCCTCCATCCGCTACACACCATCGAGCGATCGCTGCAAATGTCGGCGTGCTCATCGCCCACTTATGTTGTGTCATTAGACACTCAGTATTCACCGGATGTAACCGGTTACCACTTTTCACTTTATGTGACCGTAGTCACCACTTTACGTTGGTGAGACCGTAGTCATCACCTTCACTTTCTTCCTCCACAAATATCCCGAATGCCCCAATTATTTCATAACATATTTCACATACTTAATTTTCATTCATGTTACTAATCACATGTTCAAAATATATCACATTCACAATCCTATCAAAAGTAGGAAACGTGCACTGGTACTCCTTACCACATTTGTAGTGCTTAGCCACATTCACATACTTGTTACATATTTACATATCTAATGATTGCCATGCAATTTATTGAAAGTTAGTAAGAGTACACACCTTTTCCGCTTAATAGTTTCCGTGAATTCCCGTAGAGCGATCTACCGATCTAGATCTTTCACTCCTATATTCGGCCATTAATTAAAACATATAAATAAACCTATTTGGTCTTAAAACCAAATCCTACTAGAAGTAGAATTACTTACCTAGTTGCCGAATTGATTTAATCAAGTCCCAACAGCTTGCTAGAATTCCTCTTCCTTGAAATCGGCTAATACTAGGTATGTAACCATGTCGATTTTCGGTTTTTGAAATAATGGAAAACACTTAAACAAATTATGCCTTGGCCGAATATCCCTTACCTTATGATGGGATTCCAAATCAAGAGGATTCCTTTATAAGCTGTTGAAATCCTATAACTTCGTGTTAGATTAGATCTAACTTTGAAAACGTGAATCATAATCTTTAACCACATATTTATATTTATAATCCTTACCTTAGATCCTTAGATTTCCCGAAAGATCCCCTTTTGATGTTGTGGATGATTGCCTTCTTTCTTAGAATCCACAAAGATTCAAACAACAATGAGAACGGAGAAGAAAATAGAAGAAAAAGAGAGGATTTTTGCTTAATGAAAATTCGGCAGAGAGGGGTTTTGCCTAGGGAGAATTTCTGAGAGAGAGGAAGAGGGAGCAAATGTTGATGAGTAGCCCTCCTGTCCTCCTTTTATAGCCAAAGTTATCACCTAGGAGTCCTTTACTTGGCCACCACTCCTCTTTTGATAATATTATCTCTTTTATTTAAAAGATAAAAGCCTTTAATCCATCAATTATCTCCTCAATTATCTCATTAGAAAATAATCCTTTATTTATCTCTTATTATTCACATATTTATGTGAATAAAACTCATTTATTTATCTCTTATTATTCACATATTTATGTGAATAAAACTCCTTTATTTATCTCTTATTATTCACATATTTATGTGAATAAAACTCCTTTATTTATCTCTTATTATTCACATATTTATGTGAATAAAACTCCTTTATTTATCTCTTATATCCAAGTTTCCCGAAATGTTCAAGTTTCCATTTTTGGATCATTTCCAAAAATGTTTAGGTTTCCAAAAATGTCTAAGTTTCCAAAAATGTCCATTTCCATTTCCATTTTCATTTCCATCTCCATTTTCATTTCCATTTTCATTTTCATTTCCACTTTCATTCATTTCTAGGTTTCCAAAAGTATCAAAAATTTATTCATAAAACTTAAGACTTGTCATTTCATACAATTGATCTGAAAAATGCATAGGCCCTTCCTAGGATGTTACAACCCTACATGTTCAATTTCATAAAATATTCACAATTTTAGTATTTCAAATTTCACACCATATTACTTGTTGGATTAACATGCCTCTCGAAAGAGCACTCGACTATGAAGTCAGCTAATATTTGTCATTTTATTTCCTTTCTCAAAGTGAACTCCACACCAAATTCAGCTAATTCAATACTCTACTTTCTCACCCTTCCTGAAGTATCAGCTTTAGGTAACACTTCCTTTATAGGTTGGTTAGTCATGACGACAATTAGATGAACCTGAAAGTAGGGGCACAGCTTATGAGCTGCAACATCAAAGCAAAGATGAATTTTTCAGTTTTTGATTACCTCAGCTCGTCATTCTGGAGTACCTTACTAACGTAGTAAACTAGGAATTGGTGAATGTCTTCGGCTCTAACCAGGACAGCTGCAACTGTTTCCTCCAAGGTAGCTAGGTGCAAATAAAGGGTCTCTCACACTCATGGTGACTTCAGAAATGGTGGGGAGGTGAGGTATAACTTAAGCTCCTCAAAGGCTGCCTAGCATTCCTATATCAACAAAAAGAATATCCTCAAGGCTTTGAAGAATAGAAGGCATTTGTCTGTCATCCTAGAGATAAACCTATTGAGCGCCACTATTCTCCCTGTGAGGCTCTAGATGTCTTTGATAGTTCACGAAGGAGGCGCTTCTAAGATAGCACAAATATTATCTGAGTTCACCTCTATCCCTCTCTCCGAGATCATAAAACACAAAATACGAACACCTCTAACAAGTTCCGCACATACTCTTCCATAGTTGTACTTTTTACCAACATGTCGTCGACATAGACTTCGAGATCGCACCCTATCTGTTCCCTAAAAATCTTGTTCACCGGTCTTTGATAGGTTACTACCGCATTCTTGAGGCCAAAAGGCATGACCCGCTAACAGAACAACCCCTTATTAGTGATGAAAGTTGTTTTCTCTTCACTACTTTGATCCAAAAAAATCTGGTTATATTTTGAAAAGGCATCAATGAATCTCATAAACTTGTGACCCGCAGAAGCATCAACCAAACGATCAATCGAGGGTAAAGGGAAGCTGTCTTATGGCACACTTTGTTGAGGTTGGTGAAATCAATACACATCATCCATTTGTCTTTGCCTTTTTTACTATAACCATCTTCGAGACCCAATATGGATACTCAACTTTCCTGATAAAACCTACCGACAACAATTTGACTACATCTTACCTCACAGCTCCCACCACCGGCGGAGCAAACTTTCTTTTCTTTTGCTTAATAGGCTTGGCTTTAGAGAGTATATTTAGCATATAGACAATTACTTGCGGGTCAATCCCTAGCATAACTGTTGCTGACTAGGCAAAAACGTCAGAGTTCACATTTAAACACTGAACCGAAGTGTCATTTTCCTCAAGTAACAATGCTGATGAAATTTTAATTATTATTTGTTCATTATCGTAAAATAGATGTAAAGTCTTTGTGTGCTCTGCTGCTTCAAGCGTTTCACTTCTCTCTTCATCCCTCACATCTAGGCTATCCAAGTCTAAGGTTTAGCTAGCTAGCTCTGTGCCCTGCGAACTTTACCCCCAACTATGTGCTCTCGTGCCTACTTTACAGATAACATGTGAATTGCCTCATTGTTCACTGGTCAGATCATGTAAACCTGATCCTTATCCTTGTCGGAAATATTTTCTTCATACACAATATCGCCACCACCATATTCATTGTTCTCATAATCGGGTGTCCGAAGATGACATATACGCCATAGGATTATCCACAATAAAAAACTGGACATATTCTATAATTGTATGCTAACCATCTCCCAGGGTCACTAGCAAAGTAATAGAACCCTTCACCTCAACTAAGTGGTTCACGAAATCATACAGCGGGCTGGCCTTAGACAAGACCTGTTCATTAAAGCCCATTTTCTGATAAGCCACCCAAGTTAGAACCTCCGTCGCACTTCCACTGTTAACCAGTATTCTTCACACTTCAAAACCTATGATCATTGCAGTTACTACCATCGGGTCATTACCTTCTTCGTTACACACGAGCTCATCATCTTTTTTACCAAATTCAATTCTTCACTTTCCCTGTTGACACTGCCTCTTAGGCGGATTTATCGACAAAACAATCCTCATATGGGCTTTCCTCTTCGTATTGGAACTTGTTTAGTCCTTATCTGCACCTACAATCACATGGATGATACCCCTGACCTTCTGCTTACCCCTGGGATTGCCATGCAAATTCTGACCCTGTTGAGAAGTACCTTGATCCACAAACTCGGTGAGCTCACCATTTCTTACTGCCTCTTTAATAGTATCCTTTAACGTAAAATAATCTTCAATTTTTTGCTCCACATCATTATGGAAAACACATCTATCCCTAGAACTTGACCTTCTGGAACTCTGCCTCATAGGAGATGGCTTAGGTAGGATGCCTAAACTCTTTACTTGGTTCAAGATGTATGCACGAGTAGCGTTTAATGGAGTGTAGGCCACAAACCTGCCCTGAGGGATGTATCTCATCGTCTGTTCAGGCTGAGACCTTTGAGGACCTCTTGGAGAATTTCCCTGTGCCTACGATCTTTGTTGCTTGTCACCTTAGGCACATAGAGCCTGGTTAGGTGGCCCTAGCCTACTACAAGCTCCTTTCATCTCCTTAAATTATCTACATTCTCCTTGAAATGTACTACGCGTCGCTCTCTTAATCTCTTCTGCCTCTGTGAACTTGTGAGCCCTTTCATACAAGTCTGCCAAACTCTAGGACTTGTTGTCGATAAATGAGTACTACATATTTTTATTTTGCACTTTCATGATGAAGGAATCAATAGCCCACTGGTTCTCAAGGTTCTTCGTATTTAGTGTTGTCATATAAAATCGCTTCACGTAATCTTAGAGAGACTCCGCTTCTCTCTACTTTGGAGACATTAGTCTCATAGGTGTGCTCATGATCGTTTTGTAAACCTTGAACCTTCCCAGAAACATCTGACCCAATTGGGAAAAACTTCGGATGGAGCCTTGAGGAAGAGACAAGTATCACTCCTTCGAACTTCCCTTAAGCGTTGTGGAAAAAGTTTTACACTTCGCAGGATTCGAAGCTCCCAACACGTTCATATAGTCATTATATTGCATCAGGTGGGCTTGTAGGTCTCTCCTACCCTCAAACATATTTTTTGGGGCCTTAAAACCTCGTGGTAGACTTATTATTGCTATCTCCAAAGCCAACGAATTGTTAAAATAGAAAAACCAGTTCATATCGCTAGGCTCAGAGTGCAATTCCATCACGTCTCGCCGTAATGCATCCATCTCGTTCTGTCATTTTTTCGCATACAAGCCTGGACTTTCTTCCTGCATGGTCACATTATCATGAAAATCATAATTATTATATTGTACATTACTTTTAAGTTCTTTGTTCTACTTCATTAACTCCTGGTGAAAAGTCTGATGCTGCTCAAATTATGCATTACGTGCAGCCATTTGTTCCCTCATCAACTTCATTTGCTCCTGAAGAGTAAGAAACTGTTGCGACAACGCTTTTTGGTTAGAAAGAAGTGGCAGCCCTCGACCAAAAAAAAAGTTCAAGTCAAACAGGCTTGAAGCTCCCAAGTGAGTCACATTACATAGGTTTTCCGACCGGTCATCAAACCATCCGGTAAACAAGTCCATTCCAGTAGGTTGGCAACCAGAACCAGATGCTCTAGCTTGTCTGGATGAAAGATCAAAGAGGAAATTCTCATTTGGGTGAGCCTTTTTAACTTTTGGTGTTTTTTCTTAGACTGAAAGAAATCTGTTGGTCAGAAGTATGTCTACCCTCACCGTACCAATTGTTGAGTATTTTTCCATTGTGTCTCATTGAAGAGGACAATCAAATATTTATACACATGGTTATTGTTCATAAAATTGATGTTCTTAGTAGGCTATATGCATTCTAGACACGTGTACTATTTTGGTCTGCCTGATGGACTTCGTAGCCCCCACATGCGAACTCATTGGGTATATGCGAACTAGAATCGCGAACTCCCTTTGCAAGCCCTCCTTGGTATATGAAAACTAAGACCGCGAACTCCCCTTACGAGCCCCCACTATAAGGTCTGCACGCATCCATCTGGTAAGGCCCAATCGGGTTGCAGGTAAGTTGGGTCGCGGGTAGGCGACCCAAACTTTGTCTGGGTTTCGGGTTGGTGATCATAAATACATAACAAAACCCATCCCCAAAACCCAAGGCTAATCACCCATTTCTCTAATACCAAAACCTTCTGGATTTTGGAAACCGAAGGAAAATTTGAAAAAAAAAATCCAAAGTCAGGCATCGAAGAAATAGAGGGAATTCAAATTTGGATTTTGAAAAATATGTAAAAAGAAAATCTAAATTAGGCCATTAAAACCGAAGGAACATCTACAAAAAAAAAACAAGAAGAGAAGCATACACGAGTTCTCAATTTTCATAGATTTGAATGGGTTCGGGATTTTTTTTTCAAAGATCCTAATGGTTGAAGTGTTGGTCTCAGTAGAAAGAAGCCTTGATTTGATTTTCAAGCTGATCTAACAACTAGATATGGAGATCGAAAAATGTAAGGTCGAAATTTCTATCTTAAATTCGTAGAGCTTAGGATATTTTTCGGTGAAACAAAAGCTAGACTTGATCTAAGGAGGTCCAAAATTACCACTGGTGAAAGTTAAGGTTCACCGACCATCAGAGACGGCGACTGACACAATGGTCGATACGACAGTTTGTTATCGAATTTCATTGTTTTATGAGATAATTGCAGAGAGGGAAAGAGAAAACTGGTAGTTCATTTATTTACAAATATTTTTACAATTTTTTAATGTGTTTTTACTGAAAAATTGAATTTTTAAATAATTTTGAAATTTTATTTCTAAGCATTAAGATTATATTAACGTGTAAAATTAAAAGTTTATTTTTTTAGAATTAGGATTAATTTTATATCATCTGTAAACATTGGAGGTTAAATTTATTATTATGACCAAAAAAGTCACGTCACCATTTCGTTAATAAATTAACAGATGAGTGACCAAAATATCAAATGTCGATAATATTAGTAACTAAAATATAATTTCTTTAAACTTGGGTGACTACAACATAAACACGCTAAAAGTTAAATGGCTACCAATGTAATTTACCCTTAATAAAAAAGGATAACTCATTGTTATACTCTCACTTGGGCTACACATGTGGCACTTCCGGAAGGTACCGGGTGGATGCCTGAAGACGAGTTCTCTACCTCTCGTTAGTTAGTCTGCCCTCGACCGCTCAACCTTTCGAACTAATCACCTGATGTGAGACTATCCGTTGATAGAGGGAACGTCCCCTTTCATCAGGCTTTCCATTTACCATGGTCTAGCCACCGGTTTCAAAGAGTGAACACGTTCTTTAGAGCCCACCAAGGCCCACCTAGCATAATGACCTCAAACTCCCTCAAAAGAAATAATAGGATGGGCCCTACCTTGCACATTATCACATACTCAATGATGACAACCTTTTTGTAACAACTTGTCATGCTGTCACTATCAGACAAGAAGACCTATCTTATAAGTACTCTTCAAGACGATGAAAAAATAATATTACTCCTCATTAGCAACCTTGAGCATTTACTCTCTGCCTTCCTCACTTTCACAGCAATCTTCTTCCTCTGGTACTTTTTCTTCTTTCCACCTATTTAAATGAATCAATCTCCTTTATATTACCATTTTTTCCTCCCTAACTTATTCCTTATAGAGACTTGTATGAACAACCATAAAACTATACATAAATTTTTCATTGAAATGTAAATTTTGATTTCATTTAATTACTTATATTAATTTTTAATATTGATTTAATTCTCTACATGAAAGTACAACTTTAATTTGATGTTTGTATATATTTAAAAAGAAAAGGAATTCTAACTACTTTGTTATGGGGTAAACCTAAATTATTCTTAAATCTAAAATGACATCATTTTAGTGGTGATTTATGAAAATTAGATTAAAATAAAATTATAGTTCATACAATCATATAAAATTAAAATTTAATATAATATTTATAATTAAAGGTTGATTTGGTGTGATCTATCAGTTGAATTTTAATTTAGTTTGTAAAATTATTAAAAATTTATTCTTTTTATTTAATAACAAGTATTATTGTGAGAGTATTTTTGTCATTTTATATTGTAGGCTGAATCTTAAATGAAGCACATGATAAGATAAGATTTGAACCTAAAATACCACAATTTTTAATATTTTAACTTTCAACTAAAACCTTATTTGTTTATTATCTTAATTTTTTTATAAATATATTTGTTACATTTTTTTTCATCATAGTGTCATAACCTAATCTATGTCTGCTAATATTAAACCCTTTATTGAGTTGGTGTACAAGTTAACCGGGTATAAACTCAGTTAAATAGTGATGAAAATACCATTACTTTACAAAGTAGATTATATTATTTTAAGGGTGTTTATGGCATTTCATATCTTTTATATATAAAAAAATAGAAATATAAATACACAAAATGGGATTTGAAGACAAGTTTTTTTATAGTTTTTAACATTTATATTTTACTATTCAACCAAAACTTCATTTGTTAATTGTTTAGTTTTTTTTATAAATATATTTATTACATAATTCAATTTTTCACCGACATCATAGGTATATCATAACCTATATTATGTTAAACACATGATTGATTTGGTGTCACGAGCCAACTTAGCACCAACTTAGTTGGAAAAGTATTAAAAATACTCTTTTATAAGCAAAGTAAGTTATACTTAATATGAAGGTATTTTTGTCTTTTTAATAAAAAGATTTATTGGATAATTTTTTCACCCACATTGTGAGTATACCATAATCTAATATTAAATTAATTTTTTTATTTATGCTTATTATAAAATCTTTAATTAAGTTGAAGTAACGGAGGAAAAATTAATATACTCTCACTTTTGAATGATAATTAATATTATTATTTATATTTTATATAAATTTTAAATAAAAAAATAAAAACTACATTTTCAAAATATCCAACACACATTTAATAAAATTCATATACAAATCTTTTATTTATATAAAATATATTTTTTACTCGCATTGTAGATGTAACATCACCTAATATAATGAATTCCCCATAATATTTTGCACGTGTGGTTCGGAGTTACACATTTTTTTAATAGTGAATTGCTTACAAAATCGTGCGCTTTGCTTTTGTTGTTTTTCTCGTGTTATCACATTCCGGCACGTGTAGCAACACGAAGGGAGATTATATTAAATTACTTAAGTAATTAAAGTAGACTGCAGATTTCGCCCATTGTCTGCACTCTTTGAGTGTTCAATGTTATGGTTGAGTTGACCTAGCTAGACCCTACTACTACCTTTTTCTTTCCTCTGTTTTACCCTCCATGAAGTACTTGAGAAGAAGAAAAATGGCCTAATGTAGGGGCCAATTCGGGAATTTCCTATTAATGAAATATTATTAAATTCGAGTAAAATAATGAAGTGGGAACCACATGAGGCACAGTGCGGTCGGTGAAAGTGTTTTTATTATAAGGATTGATTGGATTCTTTCATTATTAAATAAATAAACCTAATCTTTATAATCAAATAATAGTAAATTTTATTAAAATTAATATTTATTGTTTATAAAATAAAATGAAAATTATGTTTTTCATTTGCAAAATCACACAACGTTCCAAAATATTGACTTCATTTTAATTATGAAGAGATGTTGAGTTGGAGTATTTAGGCTCGAGCCTTACTATTCGTAATTATGATGTATATATTTATCATAGGTGAATTTTATTCGATTCAGTCTGGACTTTATTTAATTCTTCGTTCATTATATTTTATATTGATTGAATTGTATCTTGTAGTTGGCCAAACATATGCCTATATTATACTAGTGAAACTTCAATAAATATATTAATTTTATTAAATAATAATTGGTATTTTTTAATTCACTTTATTAAAATCTAGTCTTGTTTTATAAATAAATTCATTTATAGTATAAGGACTGGTTTTAGTAATTAAAACCAAAAGATTCTATAATAAAGTGAAGACTTTTACGGAATTAAAACTGTTTCCATTCACTTAAAACTTAATATTAAAATGAATAGTTTGAAGTTAATTAAATTAGAATCGCATAAAACTAAAAGAAGAAACTAGAGATGAATAGTTAAACAAGTTAAATATGGACACCTGTTGGGCAACATCACCCTGAATGTTGGGAACAACAAATGATTTCTCGGGCATCTTCATCCCCATTAGTCAAAGCACTCAACCCCAAAAAACAACATTCCATTTAGATAGTCAAACAAAAAGCTTATATGTAATGGCACCACAACCTTAAATGGTGCCTCTTTTTTTTTTTTTTTTTGTTTAAAGAAAGAAAGAAAGCTGGAACAATGCAAGATGAAAGATAAAAAACCCTAGTCGTTTTCGAGAGATACCACATCATGTGAAACCCAAATTTTATAGTATTTGACTTGTAATTAAAGCACAAATCACGACTGACATGAATCCACGCTCCAATTTGGACTGTGAAAAAGGTCCAAATTCCGGCACTTGATTAACCCATCTTTGTGCTGCCATTTAAACTCCTTTTAAGAATAATTTATCTTGTTAGCTAACGATTGGTAAAAATTGAATATATGAACATCAATGCAATTACAAACATAATTACCATTTAATAAATGAGTTTGGAGGGATAATTTTCTTTTTTCCTTTTAGTGCTACCTTTAATCTTTTGTCTAATTAAAGCTAGACAATAAATGCTGAAATTATCTTGCATGTTCTTTGACTTTGGAATTTAAGTCAAAATATCCGTAAAAAGATTATAGGTTAATGGCTCAACTAGATCGGATCACATGAGTTGACCATAGAAGGATAATACTCAAAAGCCTCAATGGAACATTTTTCTTTCTTTCTTTATCTTGGGTTCTGTCTTTTGCATTATTTCCTCCTTTCTTTTGTTTTTTTTTTTTTTAAACTACACCCAAAATCATTTAACTACTAGCAAATTTACATTTTGGTCATTCAACTTCAAAAAGTTATAAAATAGTTTATTTAAATCACTAGGTTGTTAAGTTTCTTTTAAGAAAAGTCCAACTAGCGAGTTTTAAGTGACGATTTGACGATTGGTACAATGAATTAGTACTCACCAACAAGTAAAAGAATATATTTTAGATCCAAGTCGATCTGACGATTAGTGTCAGAGAGCAAAGAAGAAACGATTTTAATAGTCTAGTAACTTAAATAATTTTGTAACTTTTTAAAATTAAATAATCAAAATGTAAACTTTCTAATAGCTCAGTGAATTAGGTATAATTTATCTAAATTCTAGAATATATATATATATATATATATATATATATTTATATGCATTATTGCCACTTGTATC
This sequence comes from Gossypium sturtianum, assembly GCA_025698515.1. Taxonomy (NCBI): domain Eukaryota; kingdom Viridiplantae; phylum Streptophyta; class Magnoliopsida; order Malvales; family Malvaceae; genus Gossypium; species Gossypium sturtianum. Next base: position 19,724,145 of record CM046945.1, on the reverse strand, counting down.
TTTTTAATGTTCCATATAAGTAGCCGTATATATTTCTTTTTCAGTTCTTACTTTAAAAAAAAGGAAATTGTTTATTTTTGTCAAATCTGAATGCAACGTGCAAATTAATATTAAGCGGTCAACAAAGAGAGCATTGCGGAAACAAATAATTATTAGAGTATATATGCTTTAAACAATTTATAGAACTCAAACGGCAAAAAAGCAAAACCGACTTAATTTTTTATTAATTAAAGAGAAAATTATATTAATAGGGCATCCAAATCTCATACTACATTATCATAATCTTTATGTTATGCCAATTATGTACTTACTAAGAAGAGCTAAGTTATATTCATAAAATTAGAAAATAAAAATAAAAACAGACAATGGTACCTATAACCACTTTGTGTATATATATATATATATATTCAAAGAAATTATAAATAATACTTCCTCGATTATTTATTTATTTATATCTTGTAATTATTTAATTTTATTTTGTATTTCGATTAAAAAAAGTTTTGTTTTTTAAAACAATCATCTTTTAACTATTACCTTTTTTAAATTCAATTAAAAGTTTAAATTAATGTTTTTATAACCAAATTAGTGGTCGAACCCATTAGAAAAGCGGTACGTCAATCCGATTGATTCGACTAAAAAATCACTAAAAAAACACATAATTCAACCATCGGTTCAATCATTTTTAACATGTTCAGCCGGTTCATATTGATTTATGGTTCGATATCACTTTCCGAATGGATGCCTTGACCAATTCTTAGTTCAAACATCATTAGCTTAAATAATAGTCTGTATATATCCACGTGTATCCATATTTGTTCAACTAACTTGTCAAAACAAACTTGTAGATTGTGTTTGTTCAAGAAGTATGTAATTGATAAGCTGGAGGAGCCCTTCTCTTTGATGGTACATGTTAAACATTGATGGTGGTGCATGTAAACCAACTATAGGTATGGCCACTTGTAGAGGAGTTATATAGGATTGGAATGGGAAATGGATTGTCGAATTTTCTAGATTTATCGGTTTCTATTCGGCATTGAAAGCGGAACTTTGGAGTGTTGTTGAAGACATTAGGCTTGCATGGTAGAGTGAAAAGAGAAGAGTTATTCTTCAATTGGATAATATTGAAGTTGTTAATATGTTGAACCGTAGTGTTAAGGTTGGGGAGCATAACTTGAATCGGAAGCTCGTCCATACATGAAGAAGGAATGGAGATAATTATACAGCACGTCTACAGGGAAGACAATAAGCTTGCTAATGGTTTGGGGTTAACTATTGTAATGTTTTTGACTTATTACATATTGATGCTCATGATTTTATAACACCAAAAATGGCGTCCGCTTAATATTTGTCTATTTTCTCTTTGATAAAGAAAAAGACAAACTTGTAGATTACATATAAATAAATGAAGAAAACAGTAGTTTTACTACAAACATTGAAAAAATTGTACAAAATCATGAAATGAAAGGTTGCCAAAAACACACAGTAAAACAGTGAAGAGGAGGAAAAACGTTGAACTCAAAACAGTGAAGGCAGATATACATGAATTAATACTAAACGAATACAATATTTATTGGGGTGAGGTGAGAGAGCTCAAAGAAAAAGGACTAATTTGCATTGGGTCAAAAGTGGGAAAGATTGTATAATTATGATAGCCATTTTTGGGCGAAAAAGGTTGTCTTTTATTCTCAGCATATTATTCCAGGAGACAAAAGGGGAAGTACTGCAGTAACTTGGAAATTGGAAAGTGTGTTGTCCATCCCTAAATCAAAATCAAAATCAAAATTCCTATTATCTTCTTCGCCTTTAGACCTACCCCCAGGATATGTTCTAGTGGGAGTATATTTTCTTATTTAATATCACATTTCTTTAACTGTGCTTCTACCAAATTCATATGCTTTCCTTTGGCTTTTTTAAAACATCTTTGCCTATTTTAGCCAACTATTTTCAACTCTAATTTCGGACTTGCATCATTAACTATAAAACAACTTCCTAAAAAACTCTTTTTATTTGATTCTATATACATAAATCAGCAATGTCTCTCGAACTAAGTTCGAATACTAAAATCGAGAATAAAATTAGACTTAAATATTAGAACGAATGAAAACATCTCACAAGTAATAAAGAGATTCAACGATAAAATATAAAGAAAGCAAGATCAATATTCAAACTCTATATACTACTTCATTCTCTCTTCCCAACAATTTTAATTGTAAAAAAACCAAGTTTGATGTCATTAAATCAAATAATATTGATTTAGATGAGAAATTAATAAAAAAAATTATATCACATTAAATACAAATTAAAAGATATGACATTCAATATAAAATTTTAAATTTTTAAAGAATTTTCCAAAAATTAATAAAAAATAAAAATTACCCTACAATTTTATAACTAAGTAATTTTCGTTCCATCTACTATTTCTCATTTTTTTTTGTCTATTTATATTATGGACAAAAATTAATATCACAAGATAAAAAAAATCATATGAAAAATCAATAATATATTGTTAAAATAATGTTAATAATTTATATATTTTTTGGAAAAAGAAAAAAACACACCTTTGTATTTCTTTTCTCCCTCTAGTTATTCCATATTGTTCTCTCTTATATTTCGGTCTCACTTTTCGAGTTTAGTAACATTTATTCAACAATTAAATATTTTTCTTTCGTGTATTTCGTTTATATGTAGTATTATTTATTTATATTCATTTTAAATGTTTTATTAAGTTAGTGTCATGGGTCAATTGAACACTAACTCAGTTATATGAAATTATTAAAACATCCTTTCATATACAAATTAAGTTAGAGTAAACTACACTATTAGTCATTAAATTAATGGTAAGTTTTCGTTTTGGTCACTTAATTAAAAAAATTACAATTTGGTCACTAACTATTCAAAAGTTTTCATTTAAATCATTTGATTGTTAAAACCAATGCTATATGCCTTTCTTTGTTCACGTTGCCTATACCAATTGAAAGTTCTCTTTCTCCTTCTCTTCTACAAATCAATATTTTTTTTTTAATGAAATAACTTTTGAGGTCACGAATCTGCAAACCAAAATTTAGCGGCTTTTTTCTTAGAACTCTGACATTGACAGTCAAATTGAATTGGATCTAAGGTATGTGTAAAAATAGAATGTCGATAACGGCAAGAAAAGAGAGAAAAATAGAACACACAGATTTTACATGGAAACCGTTTCAGAAAAAACCACGGGCAGAGGAGAAGAAAATTCACTATGTTGAATTCGAATGATTACAAGAAATATAGACTGCGTCTATTTATAGGTTTAGAAAACATTATTCTAATCAACATCTAATAGAAGTAATGCAATAAGGTTGAAATACATTATTCAAATCAACATCAAACAGAGGAAGTAAAATTCTATACGGATTCTTCTTGTACAGCATGTATCGTATTATATTTTAATAAGAATTTGGGTCACAACTCTAACAATATATTTTTCTAGTCATCGCTTCGAGCTCGCTGGTGGAACTCTTTTTTTTTTTTTTTAAAAAAATTTAACAGCCTAGTTACTTAGATAAAAACTTTTGAATAGTTTACTGACTTAAATGAAAACTTTCAAATAGTTCAATGATCAAATTGTAACTTTTTTTAATTAAGTGATCAATAAAATTTTGATCATAACGACATTTGAATCCAAAACACTATGCATGAACAATTAATGTTATCAGGATAACCAAGGCATCAAGTGATTTTTATGTAAATTTTTAATAAATATATTTGTTACATAATTTTTTCCACCTACATCATGGGTGTGCCATAAATCTAGTATATATACACTTATTATAAAGTTGTTGACTAAATTGGTATCACAGGATAACCGGGTACCAACTTAGTTGGGAAGAGACTGATATCCCTTTTTTAAATCATAAATAATATTATTTAGATGATGTTTTTATCTTTTCATACTTTTATGTAATCTTTAAATAAAATAACTAAAAACATCATTTTCAAGGATCAAACAGGCATTTAATAAAACTTATATACAAGTTGTTTACTACACCACCAATAATCTTTATTGAATAAAATATTTGTTTACTTGTACTATATATTAAGGGGTTGACTAGAGTTAGTGTCACCCATTAATTGGGTCTCAACTCAGTCGTAAAGTTACCGAAAGCTTGTAATTTTTGTAAAGTAATGTATAGTTTTTTGTAAGGTAACTTTATCTTTTCAAGTAAGTTCCACAAAAAATACTTGCATATAATGGGATTCAAACCCAAAATCATTATGATGTTTAACATCTCAACTTTATCATTTCAACCAAAGCTATATTTAAATGGTGTGGTATGCCATAATCTAGTGTATCTATTATTTCAAGTGTTTTATCGAGCTGATATTAAGAGTTAACCGGGTACTAAGTTATGAAATTATTAAAATATCCCCTCTTATATAAATTATGCTATATTTTTATGATTGTGTTTTTGTCTTTTTCAATATAATAAATTAATTAAAATTTGATCATAATGAGATTTAAATTTTTATAACCAAAGCATCAATTGTTTTTTATATGAATTTTTAATAAATATATTTGTTACATTTTTTTACCCACATTGTGGGTGTGCCATAAATCTAGTATATTATATCTATCTATGTGTAATATACTATAGTTAAAGGGCAGATTGAGTCACTTATCAACTAGGTCCCGATTTAGTTAAATAATTACGAAGAAACATTATTAGGAGGATTTCTTTTTCATTTTATATTATGTAAAATTTAGAAAACTACGCTTGATGTGATTCGAACCCAAAAAATCATTACTTTAATATCTTAACCATATCATTCCAACAAAAGTCTTATTTGTTTTTAACATTAATTTTTTATAAATATATTTATTATATAATTTTTTTCATTCGCATTGTGGGTGTGACATAATCTAATATATTATTATAATGTGTTTGATTGAGTTGGTGTAACCCATTAACCTAGTCCCAACTCATTTGTAAAATTACCAAAAATTCATTCTTTTACAAAATATCAAATATATTATTTTATGTCTATATATTTTGATAAATCTATGAAACTTATAATACCATTTGAAGCCAAAACATCATAGTGTTTATCATTTCCATATTTAATTTTTATATTAATTTTAATAAATTTATTACATAATTTGTTTCACCTACCACAAATTAATTTATATAATAAGTGTGTTTGGATAAAGAGTTTGTGGTGGATAAAGTGAAAGATTGTGAGGCTGGGTTTCCCTTCTTAGGCTTCTCCAACTTCCCATATGGGTTTGGATGATTGGATTAAACACATTCCAGCCCACCAAAGAAAAGGAATTTAAAACGTACACCCTGCACCCTTTTTCTTTATGGAAAAGACAAAAGGTTATTTTCATTCAATTATTCTTAGATATTTTTTGGAATTTTAAAAGAGAAAAAGAAATCCCCAGACTTGAACCAAGAATCCATGTGATGTGAAAGGCAAACAGGTGCAAACCCCTGTATAAAGGTGACAAAGGCTTGCTCTTTAAAAGCAATGAAAGCCAACGTTTTTTCCACATCACCGATTTGATGGTTTAAAGTAAGAAATTATGATGACAAGTTGAGCATGGTTTTACCATAAAAATCCACCACCACCACCCCTCTTGGTGGAAGAAATTCCAAAACATTTCTCTTTTGTGTTGAAGAGGGTTGTTAAGTTCTCATTGGACGAGCTTGAAACTAATTCCCCCATCACCACTTAAACAACCCTTATCCTCAATATTCATGCCCATTCATTTTGGCTCTAGTTTTGCTCAAATGCTGCATTTCTGAGAGGTCTTTTTTTGCATAAAATCTTTTGAGTATAGTATCCTGGGGAGGTTCAACTGCAAAGCCATCAACTGAAAACGTATTGTTAACCACTCCTACAATGACACGACTTGCTACCTTTTACTTAATGGGAACAGTGTGGAAATCAATGTTTTTGGAATTAGATTCACAGTCAAACTAACTGGTTTCATCGGTCCAATAATTAAAATAATTTAGTTCTTGAAAACATAAAGGTTTAATGCATAATTTAGTCCTTCAAGTATATCATTTATTCCACTTTGGTCCTTAAAAGTTTTTTCTGTCCATTTTAATTCCTAAAATTGTCAGATATTCTCGGTTCAATCCTTTGAACTTTAAAAAAAAAAAAGATTACGATATCCAACCAATCATATACTACCATGTGTCATATAATGACATCATGTAAAAAATTGATGTTTCACCATAACTGAGATCTTGTCTTCATTTCTAAAGGTGCTTTTGGGGAAGGACAAATATATTAAGCTGCCATCATATCTATTTTTTTAATTTACTCAAATATTTCATTCAATTATTTTTCATGATCTGTAAATCTAGGTTTTGGGTTTTCTCATTTGAAATAAAAATGAAAATTTTCATCTTTTTTTTTAAATAGTTAATTTTTCTATTTCGGTTTCTGTGAATTAAATGCATATTTTACTTTCAACTTTAGATTCCATTCACTCCGTAGTTTATTTGTTTGAAATTTGTTATGAAATAAATAATAAAGAGGGTAAAGAAACAAGAAAATAGGACAATAAAAGAGAGCGTATTTTATTGATCAATAGGGATGTTTATAATGTTTCTCCAAAGTCTATATTTGTAAGCATAAGAAGTATACAAAACTCTACTTCTAATAAACATTAGATTCCTAATGTATATCAAACTTATCTTAATTTTGATGGACATCCACTTAATAATAAAATATTCATAACACTCTCCTCCATTAGTAGATAATGTGACTCGTTAAAACTTTATTAAGATAAAAACTCAGTGAGAAAAAAAAATTTATAGTGAAGGAAAAAGAGTACATATATATCAATAATATGCATAACATGCTGCCTCATTAAAACCTTACCAAGAAATTTCAATGGGACAAAACCTCGATTAAGGGAAAAAAGGTACAATGCATATTTACTCTCTTTCATAATGACATCATATGATATCTCAAATTCTATATATTCGATTTTGAATGATAGCTTTTCAAATGATCACTTGAACATACTTACTAAACATTTATATCATCATTTTTTTAAAAGTTATGAGTGAGGAAAAATTTTTAAAAAATATATTTTGGTCTCTTTTTCAACAATAATAATAGCAAAATTTGATCATGATCATTCTATACTAATACATATGTTCAAATCTATTCATATAAATATTTAGACAAATATATTGAACAATTTCCCTAAAATTTCTACATGCTTTCAACATTCTAAATCCTTCAAGGATTTTAATATAAACTTCCATTATATAGTGATTCATATAAAGATTGTAACGACAATTATAAAATGCATGTCAAACCTTTCATGAATTGTCAGAATAATAAGATAACTAAATGTTATTCCATCCACCATAAAATAATATTATATTTTTTCATAATCAATGCTAGGACTTAGCAAAAAAAAATTATTTCTCTTATTCCGTTTTTGCAAAACTACGCATTTCTACTGCCACTAGCTTTATACCTTTAGATGTTTGGACGATTGGTCCAAAAAATTCCCAAATTTAATTGTACTTTCTTCGTGTCTTTTCATTTTGGCTAATCTATTCCATGTCTATAATTCTCAACAAACTTCTTCAAGATTCTCATTTTCTTTCATTATTTCAATAATAAATTTGCACAAAACCGTTGTCGACAACTTTTCATTCTTGTGGTTCCATAATTTCTCGTATTAACATAACTTATCGCGATCTCTTTATTTTCATTATTTCTATCATCAACTTTAGGTACTTGAATCTCTTCTAGAGTTTTAATAATTATTTATGTCTTGGGTCTCTTCAGGAGCACTTGCCTCCACTATATGACCATCTAGATTTATTATTATATTTTATGAGAATTTTCATCTTTAGAACCAATTCTACCATTCTTCAGGCATGCATTACTTTTATTTATTCTAACAAATTGTCCTACTTGCAGAGGCGAAGCTAGGGGGCTAGCAGGGGCCCTGGCCCCCCTAAAATGAAAATTTATTATTTAGGCCTTTTAAATTTTTTTTAAAATTTTAAATTGGTAAAGGTAAAGTTGTACTTTGCCCCCCTAAAATTATAAAAATTTGATTTAATCCTTTAAAAATTATAAAGATATAGACTATAAAAAATTAAAATTCTTTCGGCCCCCCTAAAAAATTGTTCTGGCTTCGCCCCTGCCTACTAGGACTTTGACACATCAATTGATATATAAGATTTGATTATTCTTATTACGCCAATAAATACATTTGACAGTTAACTTACAATAAAATGAATTATTTTTTTGAACTTTTGGTTCAAATTACTTTTTGGCATAATTGCAAAAAAACCCTCAACGTTTGGGGGCATTTGGTTTTGTGCCCTTAACTTTTTTATTTTTTGATTGACACCCTCAACGTTACAATTTTTTCAAAAATCAGCCAACTTCACGTGACCGTTAATCAAACTGTAGTTCAACATAGTAGCCAATGTGGCATGCCACATAAGCGCATGATGTCATAGATGACGTCATCTATTTAACAAAATTTTTTCTCTCTTTCTAAACACCACTTTTTTTCTTCAAAACACATGGTTATTGCCATTTTTTCTCTCTCATTTTCTCTCTTGCCAAACACCATTTTTCTTCTTCAAAACATATGGTTGGCTGATTTCATCTATAAGAATCTCTCATTACCATGATTATAATCATGCTTTTGTGCAATTTTTGTAAACCCACACCACATTTTCAACTTAAAATCATTGTTTTTTTCCCCCACTGTCGGCTGCCATTTTTTTCTCTCTTGCCAAACACCATTTTTCTTCTTCAAAACACCATTTTTCTTCTTCACTACGTAACCTCCAAACCATCCCTATTTTACTATCATGTTTATGTTCCCATCCCTCACTTTCCTATTTTATTACTACTTTCTATCTAACAATCATAAAAGCAGCTGATAGGAAAATCCAAATCATTTTTTTTATACAGATTAACCAATTCGTCCAGCATAATAGAAACAGGATATACTATAATTACAATATCATGAAATAATATGCTGCACAAGTTTAAGAAACCTGTTTCGATATCTATTTACAATGATGGTTGTGGAACACTGGTTAACCTTTCAGCTTTTTCTGCACCGCAAGCAATCCAATCTATTCCACTTCATTCCTCGTACCCATCGCTTCCAACTTCATTTCTATGTGAGGGTCAAATTGACAATAAGTTTATAAAATAAAGTACAATATTTATAAAACGAAACTCAACACGCATGCGTAAATTATTAGCTTCGTCCGTACCTGAGGGTAGCAGTTTTGGTGGACGATAGTCTGAGTGGTTCTATGTACTACAATCTCGCATAAGACTTTCGCCTGTTCAATATTATTACACACATGAAGAGAATGTAAAGACTAAAATCATGAAACAGAGTAGTACAACATTAATATTTAATGCTTGTTAATCTAATAATCCCATTTCCTTGTATTTCTCAAAATAGGGTGTTAATTTGATGAACTTAAGCAATCATCAAGTTTAATCAATCTTCATGTTCAAGAATGAAAATTTTCCAGATGAAGATCAATGAACGATAGAACATGTTCAAGAATGTTGTGTTTTGAAGAAGAAAAATGGTGTTTGGCAAGAGAGAAAATGAGAGAAAAAAATGACAGTCAACAGTGGGGAAAAATTAATGATTTTAAGTTGAAAGTGTGGTGTGGGTTTACAAAAATTGCACAAAAGCATGATTATTATCATGGTAATGGAGATTCTAGTAGATGAAATGAGCCAACCATATGTTTTGAAGAAGAAAAATGGTGTTTGGCAAGAGAAAAAATGAGAGAAAAAAATGGCAGCAACCATGTGTTTAGAAGAAAAAAGTGGTGTTTGGCAGGAGAGAAAATGAGAGAAAAAATTTTGTTAAATAAATGACGTCATCTATGACGTCGTACGCTTATGTGGCATGCCAATGGGCTACTATGTTGACCTACAGTTTAATTAACGGTCAACTCACGTTGACCATTAAAAGTGGGCTGATTTCTGAAAAAATCGCAACGTTGATGGTGTCAATCAAAAAATAAAAAGGTTAAGGGCACAAAATCAAATGCCCCCAAACGTTGAGGATTTTTTTTGCAATTATGCCTTACTTTTTATGAGAATCTAGATAATGATAATTCATCCAAGTAATTATTTTGTCTAACTATTATTTCTCTCCCCCTAATGTTGGGAAAACTATCAAATCAAAATACAAGTCATGTCATAATTGAATTTCTAATCCTTTTAAAAAATCTAATAATACAAGGAGATTCATAATTAATATATATTCCCAACATTCTTTGAATATCCATTTCGTGCATTGTGGTGGAGCAACTTAAACATATATTGCACATTCAAAAATTCTAAAATGAATTGTATTTGACTCTTAACCAAAAGCTAATTTGTAATGGGGATATTTATCAAAATTTATTGGCATGATATGTACAAGTGTTTATTCATATAAAATATCATACCCTTATACATGTATACAAAAAGTTTTATTCTCAAAAGTAATGGTTTAGCTACTAACTGGAAGCATTTAATTAATAATTTTGCTAAACCATTTTATGCATAAAAGCATCAAGCTTTGTGATAGGTATGTGCATTAACAATCTAGGATATAATAATATTTTAAAGCCTAAGAAATAAACTCATCAACATTAGCAAGAATTGTCTCGGTTGCATAATTTGAATTTTTTTTCTTAAGCAAATAACTACAGGTTGCGAGTTGATAACTCATATGTGATTAACTTGCAAATACATATATTAAAATTATATCAACACATCCAGTTGCTGGATAAATGGACTCGTATTTCTTTCAAAAATGCAAGAGATTCAATCTCAACTTTTTCTAGTAAGGTTTAATAAATCTTCTTTAAGAACAAACAACACTTGATAAATGAAGAATCTTCAGGTTCTTTAATAAATATCCATGCAAATTCTTATATTGTCGCATTGTTATCGATCAGGATGGTCTAACAGGATATGCCAACTAATTAGTATATTTGGACTAGTAAACTTCTGGTTTACTATGCCCTTGATTCAACAATACTAATGTAAACTTTTGGTTTATCATATCATATGATTTAACCATACTAATATATACATCGTACCAACTAGAGAAAAAGACTATCTTTTCCAATACACAATTCTTACTCAATATAATAGATTGAATTAACCGTCTTTTCATTCATAGTCTAAATATGATATGCATTACAACATATATTCTTTTAAAAGCAAAATAGTTTATTTGAAACTGGCTAAAACATAGTGCATTAATTATCGCTTTGTTTCTTCGGATAACAATGTATCAACTCTTTTGGAACCTTAAATTAATTTTGTACTATGAAAGATTAACATGTTCCATTACCACATTGAACATAGGGTAACAATATATTAGCTATTCTGGAGCCTTAAATTAATTTTGTACAACCAACTATTGGTTCGTTCATTACCAAACAAGAAAAATGCTTCTTATCCCTAAGGGTAGTATGCATTGTTGTATTATGTACGAGACATATGTTTCATTTTCTTTAAGAAACATTAATTGAATAATAAAATTTTCATGTGCACGACAGGTACATAACCATCGACTTTTCATAAATTGTCTCTCTTCTTTGAAGAACTCTTATTATTCTATTATTTATCTCTATATCTCCAACTTTTAGTGGTGAGAAGAATTATTACTAGTAAGAAATCTAATAATTAATTAATTAGTTCATAATCCAAAAATAGGATGCAATTCATACTTAATGTTTAGGGGTACGACAATTACGCAACCAATGGCCTTTCATACCACATCGATAACATAAGTTATTTTTACTCCTTAAAGCGTTCTCTTGGGTTTCTTGTTCTTCTCTTACTTACATAATTTTTTTTTTCACTTCTGGTGGTGAAAAGAATTATTATGACAATTTCTTTTACGATTATTATAAAGCCACTTACTATGTTCTTATCAAATGTTATGTCTTTATATATTGCTATATTCGCTTCAGGGAATGGAGCAAGTTTAATACAACAAACTTTACGATTTTTCATTTAATGGCTCATTATTTAATTCAACAATAAGTAAGCATGACATTGATATATTTTAGAACATTTATCGCTACTATAAAAGCACATTTGAAGCATGAAAAGTTGAAAAACTTTTCTCTAACAACTTCTCATTAATAATATTATTCTCACATAATTTTAATTGAGAAAATATAATAAATACTGCAGAGTTATATTCACTCAAAGTTTTAAAATATTGCAACTTTAGGTGCATCCAATCTTAACGAGCTTTAGATAAAATTATTATATTCCGATGGTCATATCTTTCTTTTAAATTATTCTACAATTTAAATGGGTATTTTATAGTCAAATATTCTACTTTCAATTCTTCATGAGGATGATGATGACGAAGGAAGACGAAAGAGACAATCACAACTAATTTAACAGTCAATCAAGTATTTAAGCATAAGTATCATGCATTTAATAATAAAATATTTTTCTATCCTTCCCAAAATCAAAACAGATAGATATTCATAACAAGAGTGGTTCATATCAAATATTTTTTTTTTCTCATTCACAATCTTGAGATCCATTACAATGTATGCCTTTAGAGGATTCTGTATTAATCCTCACTAATTTTGTTCCTTCATATATTGATATATTAATTCTTCTAGAACTTACAACTAATTTTGTATTACCAAATATTGCAATAATATTGATTTGTTTTAGTACCAAATAAGATAAACACTAAACACTTTCTATCTATAAGGATATTGCTACATTGTCAGTAAGATATATATATAGACTTAAATACTCACAAATGCCGATTTTTTTTTAAAAAAAAAATTACATGAATAGGTTGATTTTTGGAAAAATTACAAGAATAGACTGATTTTACAAAAACGTATCCAACTGGACGCGTTTTCAACATATTGATAGAAAAACGCTACCAGATAGAAGCACTTTCTGCCACATCAGCAATAAAAGTGGCAGCAACAATATTTTTTCTTATTTCCTAGTGTCACCTATTAATGTGGAAATAAAGCTTACAAAACATATCTTTATATAGACCTAAAGACTCATTTCTCTTGTTTTATTAAACGAAATGGGATATAGGATGTGGGATTGTTCTCTCTCCCTTTATTCACAACACCAAATATGGGAAAATATGTTAGTAAAAGAGTAAGCAATCCCACATTATCTAGGAACAAGCTGCAAATAGATTATGAATTTATATATACTCATATCTCATATCCTACGTCGCTTAAGAAAACAAGGGAAATGAGACTTTGGGTCTATGTAAATACATGTTTTGTAAGTTTTATTTCCACATTAATAGGTGGCATCTTAAAATAAGAAAACATATTGGTGCTACCACTTTTAGTGTTGATGTGGTAAAAAGCGCTTCCAGCTGGTAGCGTTTTTCTGTCAATATGCTAAAAATGCCAAGCGTTTTCATAAAATTGTCCTATTCACGTAATTTTTTAAAAAGATCGGCATTTATGAGTATTTAAGTCATATTCTTAAAGAATATTAATATAGTTATATCTACCATTTGAAGGGTTATATTGAGGACTCTCATTCTTCTCTTATTTATTATATTTCCACCTAGGGGCACTTATCACGTCCATAATTATATCCTTAATTTTTTTTATGGTTGCACTCACTTCGGGGAGTGCAATTGATCAAGTGGGATGAATTTCTAAACATCCCAATAAATTTTTTATTTAAAAAGAATCAATATCACAAAAAAATATATGTCTGAGTCGACAATCAAAATATATTTAAACAAATAACATTTGATAAGAAAAGAATATACACTCAAATATAAAGCAACATGGTATTAATATATTTCTACCAGCACCAGTTGTTTTCAAATATTAAATAAAAAAGAATATTATTATACATTTTTTATAAACAACCATTTGAAAATAATATATTATGAAGGTTTATTAGTAAAACTTATGAATCCATCAATCTTTAATAATATAACTTAAGAATTCGATTAGATTTAAAACAAATAAATAATAATCATACCTCAATTAAAAAAAACATCAAAGTTCCTTTACTAATCTAAAATTTGTTCGATAAATCCAATATCAAAAACTAAAATCAATATCGAGGTCAAATTTGTTAGCAACGGAATGGTAAAAGGCGGTGAGGGTTATTAGGGAACATGGGTTCGAAACTTCCCTTAGGTAATTTTATCTCTCTAGAGACTATTGGTTTTATATACTAGTACTACTGGTCACAAAATATCCATGTTTAATTATGTGGAAGAATAATTAAATTTTAAGGGTTGAGTCTTATTGAAATTATTTTTTCCAGAAAACAAAAATAAAATAAAATAGAAGAGTAAAAAAGAACGTATTTTATTGACCAATAAAGATATTTGGAATGTTTCTCCAAAATTTATATTTATAGACATAATGAGTATAGAAGATATAAAACTCTTCTTCTAATAAACATTAGAGTCTTAATATATATCAAACTTGATATATATTCACTTAATAATAAAATATTCATAAATAATGTAATATTTTCCGGAAATCAATATAAATGTTGAGTTAATGAAGGTTTAATCTAATAATATGTGTATGTTATAAAAAAAATTACATGTTCTTTTTTATGTTAGTTTTGTTTAATTGTCATTTTTATTTTTTTTTAAATAATTATGTTGGAATTATTTAAAAATTTTACTCCAATTTCAATTTAATTTCACAAGAATCACATAATATCAATTTTGCATTTTACCATCATACATAAATAAGATTTAAAATGATTCAATGAGTATAGCATTTTTCTCTTATTTCAAAGTTGTTATTTATCTAATAGTAATTATAAGAAAGAAACAACATAAGTTTAAGTTACATTTGAAAATTTCAAAAGTTTTTTTTGTAATATTGAAATTTATTCGAATTTCAACTTATGAGAATACATTTAATAAGGGTTTATTCTTAAATAACTTTTTACTACCCACAACTTATAATTCCTCAAATACCATTAAACCAAATTTCCTTCATTATATTTTTTTAATATTAAAATGTTTATTTATCCAAATTGTCAATAGTTAATAAATAAAATTTGGTACGTTATTTATTTTAAGTTTTTGGCATAACGCAATAAAATATATTACTTCAAACAATTATGGATTTTTTTAATCTTACGCATGATTAGTTATTAATGCATTTATGTCACGAGGCTAGAATTTTAGTCTTGTAATTTGTGCGTCCTTAGGCAATTTATTGGTTTTAAATCCGCCTAAGTCAACTTAACTCCCATAAAGTGAATTTTTTTTATAGCAATTCTCTAAGGTACTGAAATTAAAGAGGAAAAAACTCAAAGACAAAATAGCAACGAAAGAACAGAAAAGCCACACGAAAACAACACTTGCAAGTTATTTGAGTAAATGCTCTCAAGAGTATTCAATTACTATGAAATATTACAATTGAGTGATCATAAATGAGGGGGAATACCTCTATTTATAGTTGAGCTCCCAAATCTAACGATACAGATTGAGTTATATCGACGGTTGAAATTAGAGTCGATCTACAAGATAAAAGTCTTAAAAGATTTAAACTTTATACATCTTTATCCCTTAAAATTTACAATAATTACCCTGTAACTCTAGTTTTACTGAAGTGTTTCACTGGGCCACTAAAACTTTAAGTTGATGGGTTTCTCCATATGTTTCATGAGTCGAACTAGTTCAAGAGGGTCAAATCAGCCCTATTTCATCAAATGACCTTCATGTGACACTCTTTGCACATTCGTCACGGGCTTTGATCTACGGCCCATGACACTTGCATGTATATAATATTGTACAATTTAGTTAATTTAATTAATTTTGATTTTAGTAAAATTTTAATGATTTTAATACCCTACAAAATGCCTTTATATTTGAATGTAAGTTAATACATAAGATAATAAATTATTATTTTTTCTCAAACATAGAGTTATAATAATATTAAATGCAAGCATAAATTGAAGATATGATACATTAATAAGATTTCTAATTTTTGATGCTTAATTGTATACTAATCATTTTTTATATTAATTAATGTTTTTTCTTATGGTACTTAAAGGTATTCACAATACAAGCTTTAATGTCATTTTATAGAAACTTTTAATGTTAAATACCGAAGATTTAAAACATTAACTACATTGGTTACTTTTTTAAATACGATTTGGAGATATTTAATTAAACATTAAAAAAAATTATTCACATAAACTAAAAGTAATAAATATATCATATTTTAATAAATATACATAACCAATCCGAATAAAAATACATGAATAGTAAAAAGATTCATAAATAATTACTTCTGTACCACCGGAGCAAAATAGTGACTACCCATAATTTTTTATGCAATTCCAAAAATTGTGGAGTCAAAGAAAAAACTCATGGGCAAAGACTTACCCACTTTACACGATTGGGGTGCTCTTCATCTTGAGAAATCAGTGTTAGGATTCAAAGGAAATGTTAAAAAGAGTATTTTTTTTGACATTTAATTTAAAAATATATTAAAATTACACATGGTAAAAGTAGACGAATATTTTAATAGAGGGATCATATTATTTATATTCATAATGCACATGGATTATAATGTAATTCAAATTAAGAAATTTTAAAGAATAATGAAGTTCTATAAATATAGAGTTGATATATGAGGGATGAATTTGTAGATATCTGAATGATGGCATAAAGAATATTTCATAGAAGCAATATTTTGTGGGTTGGGTTCAAAGTTTGAGTGTTTGTTTTGTAATCTCTACTTAACAAAGGTGTGTGATTAATTTTCATATTGATTATGTTTGCAGCTTAGAAATTAGAATGCATGCAAGTAACATTACTTTTCAGCTTATAAGATCACAAGTACTTGATTCTTGCTTTCAGGATTAATGTGGTAAAATTCAAGGTTTTTCTCTAAATTTATTATCTAACTGGATTAAGGATTTCACATTTGCTTCAATATGCTTGTTAATACATCCAAACTACATGATATTTCTCAAAGAAAAAAAAATTGGTTCTTTTAGTTTTTGCACATAAATATTTTTCAGCTTCTCTAAATTTCCCTTCCAGCCTTCACCAGCGAAGCATATAGCAGCTCGTTCCAAGTGTCGGGTACTCCAGGCAAGCACCAATGACTGCAATCTTGAACTCTCCCTGCAGCATTCCCTTCTTGTTCCGTCTTATATTCTCTTCTGTAAATAGAAGGATGCCCGTCTTTCCTGTAATCTGTAAGCCTGCTTATATTCAGATAAATAACTGGAGTTTTGGTTTTCTGGATAACATATTCTACAGCTCTCATTTTGGAAGGGTACTTGGTCAAGTAAGTTTCGTTCAAAATGGGTTCAGTTTCCTTGTCGCATTGTCCTCCTGAGTTCCACTGCCCCCTGCAAGCAATAGAACGTTAAATGTTTTACACTCTTATTATCTGGAAAGGCATCAAACCAAGAGTAACACATGCTTATGTATGTATGAAAGAGGTCCGTACCAGAAATGTGTAACCGAATATCCCCTGAAGAAAACCTGAGTTCTGTGGCTATCAACATTCTTGTCAACCCATCTGGACCATGTTGTGAGTGCCTTCTGATAAGCATTCAAGACTTTGAGTCGCGGGTAAAACATAATCACCTTCTTGGTAATAGTCTTCTCTGCATGATCATAAAATGCATATAACTTAAAACAAACAATTAGAGCTCTTACTTGGCATCATAGCTATTTGTTTTTAATTTATTTTCTCAGTTTTTTACCTCACGATAATCATGTAGCATCAAAATCCAAGGAGTTAAATGTTACAAACACCCATCAAATGGTCACTGATACTTACCCTTTGGAGGTTTTCTCATGGGTCCACCAATGACCAGTGTTGAATACCATGAGATCAGCATCATGATACATTGAAGTTGAAGGATTCATCAAATCCAATCTTAGTGTCTCAATCGATCCATTTTCTCGCTTGAAAGATGATTCTTTAACAAGAAATGGGGAAGCAACAAAGTCCACCGAGCAATTATAATCCTACAAGGGCATATCAAATACAAGTTCTATTTACAAAATGCCTTTACAATAGGAACAACTTTGTTGAAAAACATAAGGATCTCTAGAAACTTGCCTCAAACCTGAAAGCATAAATCCCCTTCTTTTTAAAATCACTTCTTCCAGAAATTTCGTAAACTCGTTTCCTCTTCTTGACACTTCAGCGGAGGATACAAACCATAGACTCCCACATGTTCCTATTCAGTGAATCCCCAAAAAAACCAACCTTTTCCCTCTCAGTCTCTCCAGAAAATCAGTTGCATTCAGCCTGGATGGTATTGGTGACAATGAAGTTATATACATAAGTACACTGAAAACACACGGAATTCCATTCAATAGACTCGTATTCAGAGCTTCATAGTTGAAACATATCCCAATGTCCTATGAAACATCATAAAAAGAATGATAAAACATCAAGCCATTTACCCATTCATACATTTGATTTATGGTTCATGGAGACTTATTTTTTTGGGTGTTCTTAGCTGGCCCTCAAAAGGTTCGAACATGAGTTCTCCCTTGAAAGTGGGATGAGCCTTGACATTTTGTTGGTTGAACTGAACTTTAAACAATGGGATCGTTTTTGTTCTCATTACAAAATGCAACAAAAAATGTATTATTAAAACCAACCCTTAGCCATTCTACTCCTATATCACTCAATAACAAACTTCACAGATATTTATGAAACTCAAAACCTATCTTTAAGTCCCCTTGCATGATGGGTGAAAACAGGGGAAAGCCTGTAACTAAAGATAAATGAACATCAATATAGATAATACCTTGGTAAGTTGCATCCATTTGGCTGCCATTTCCATTTAATGTAGCCTTTATCAGGCCTTCCATTGCGCTGACAATCAAAATCTTTATCAATGTAAGGACAAGAACCTGGACGATAATACGGCTTTGAATGATCATCCTTCACCCACCTACCATCAAAGAGATCACATTTCTCAAAAGAACCATTGGGTCCTTTCACAACTCGAGGATGATCATCACCACCAGGAGAGTTTGTGGTTTTATTCAATTCCACAACCTTCTTTTCTGCAACAAAATGTCCAACAACTTCCCCATTATTTGATAAATTGGTCACATTATTAGCACCACCACGATTATCAACAACTATATTGTCATTCACATTTTTACCAGCTAAAGTAGCATTATTTAATGTCTTGGAGAAATTCCCTAACCGGGTCTTCTCCAAAATCACTCCATCACCATTTTTGGAAACAACTGAACCATTTGCATGTTGGGCAATCTGTTGAATCCTTCCTTCCACAACATCAAAGTTTCCAGTTTTAGACCCCTCATAAGAATTCTCCAACTGGGTTCCCTCTATATCAATGTCAACCCCATCCTTCAAATCCACCTGACCACCCTCACTTTCCTCCCAAAATTCTTTCTTTTTAGCAATCACTGAAGAACCATTGTCAACTTCTAACGTATTTTGAGTATCCACAGTAACTTTACTAACGGAAGAAGAAGAAGAAGAAGAAAAATGAAGTGAAACAGTGGCGTCGCTAACACCATAATACCCTTGGAACAAAGATCCCACAACAGGGCCGTTAAAGGAGCTGTTAAGCATAAGACCTGTGATAGCAATAAGAGACGCTGCCAACCCCCAACCAAGCCTAGAAAACACCTTTCTCTTGGGTGACAACTGGTCTGATAAAGCATGTTTCTTCACATCCATCGAAGGAAAAACCACCGAACACTCGCTTACAGTTTAAGTTGAGACTCGAGAGCCAAAAAGGTTTTTTAAAAAATGTGAACAAATTATATCATGTTGTGATGTAAGGTGGGAAAAAAGAGAGAGGACAGTGCGTCAGTGTGGTCCGCAGATAACAAAGAAGGCGTAGACAAGGCTAACATGTGAACGATTTCATTTTGCTCTCTGCATTTATGAGAGAATTATTCCCAGGAAAAGAAGAAAAAAACAAAACAAAAGAGAAGGAAAATGTGATGAAAGTGTTATGGGCGAAAGGCTGAAACAGGGTAGAGTTTGGTAGTTTGCCTTTGAAGGAAACACAAAAAAAAAAAAAAAAAAAAAGGTGGGGGACTGGGGATGGAACTGTAAAACTTTTTGGAGTTCCCATTTTTGTTAATGGTGAATTGTGGAATTTACAGGCAGAGTGGAGTAAAAAGAAAGGAAAACGCCATTCTCCTTTGAGCAAAATGGGGAATTTGATAATCATAGTAAGTGAATAGAACCTTTTTTTTCCAAATGTAACGTGGGACTTTCTTTACATGGAAGTCGATTATCATATGGTTTAAGAATCTTGAATTAAATTATTTAAATCATTGCTAAAAGTTGATGATAATTTTAGTAAGTATCAAAAACTAATTACTAATCCTCCATTCTGATTCCATTAATTAATAATAATTTTACTTTTATTAATCAGTCCCAACTCCCAACTAGTTTTATCAATAACAGATTTCACCACCATTACTAATAAAGTATATCAAAGGTTAAAAGTGTAATTAAAATTAGGGGTGTTGAAACTTCGGTTAAAATTGAATTAATTGATCGAATCGATTAATCAGTCAATGGCTGAACTTAGTTCGATCAGAGGTCGATTAATGACTTTTTAAAATTTCGATTACCAATTCAAAATTGAATAATTAACTGAACTTAATAATTAATATTATATATTATATATATCAGCCTACTGTTCACTGCCCACCTAGGCCCCAACCACTGACCCACCCCCCAACACTCCTACCTAATATAAACCCAATCCAATACATTCATAAACCCAACCTAATTCTAAAAAAAAAAAACAATTTAATAATTTAATAAAAAAACCTAAAAATCTTAAAAACTAAAAATAATACACAAAAAATCCCTAACCCTAAATCCCTAATATGAAATCTCCCAAAATCCCTACTGCTAGTCACCACCATCCAACATCCACCAGGTCACCATCATCGTTCGACGTTCATTTGCCATCGACCATCATCTTTCACGCCCTAACCCAACACAATGACGCACCTTCGAGTTCAACTTCACTCACCACCGTCTTGTTGAAAAATCAGGTTTAGAAAATGCAATGGAAAGTAGGTTTAAGGGAAAACCCCACATACTAAACGTGACAAACCCCAATTAAATTTCTCAGCCCTTCAAACCTTGGATCATCTAGTGGCTTAGTGAACAAGTTAGCCAATTGATTTTCTATTTTCACATATTCTAGCTCAGCCTTCCCTT
Organism: Gossypium sturtianum; assembly: GCA_025698515.1. Taxonomy (NCBI): domain Eukaryota; kingdom Viridiplantae; phylum Streptophyta; class Magnoliopsida; order Malvales; family Malvaceae; genus Gossypium; species Gossypium sturtianum. Next base: position 19,702,918 of record CM046945.1, on the reverse strand, counting down.
CTTCAACGAGTTTTCTAATGAAGTGGTGACATATGTCAATATGCTTGGTCCTTGAATGTTGAATAATAATATTTGAAATGTTAATTGCGCTATTTTTGTCACAAAAAACAGTGGCCACAGAAGTTGCCACACCATAGTCTGCAAGCATTTGCTTCATCCAACTTTGCTAGGAATAGTAGCTTCCAACTGCTATATACTCTGTCTCAGCTGTGGTAAGTGAGATAGAGTTTTGGTTTTTGCTATTCTAGGAAACTAAGTTTGAACCAAGGTAGAAGCAGTCACCAAATGTGCTCTTTCGATCATCCACATTTCCACCCCAATCTGCATCATTGTAGCCTACCAAGGACATAGCACTATCTTTAGATAACCAAATGCCATAATCTAGAGCGCCACATACATATATGATCACCCTCTTAACTGTTTTAACATGGGATTCATTTGGATTAAATTAAAATCGAGCACACACATTCACAACAAAGTTAAGGTTAGGCCCGCTTGTTGTTAAATATAATAAGCTCCCAATTATACTTCGAAATGTGCTTGATCCTATGGGCACTTATTCAACATCCAACTTAGTTTCACACTGGTTGACATAGGTGTTATGACACCCTACACCCGATCTGGTCGCCAGATCCGAATATAAAATGTCACATTTCGTTGCCGGAGCAACTCAAACTTAGTCCTCGTTAAATTAATTTAAAAATATAAAATTTCCACATTTTTTCTAATAAAAATTTTGACATCTCCTCTAGTTTAATTCAAACCCACTTGCAATTTAAACTTGAAAAATATTTCAATACACATGTAAAACTCCCAAACCAATTACTAACACTTCTTCAAACATGTCATAATCAAGATTCATCACTTAAATTATATATATATATATGCTGTAATATAGAAGATGGTTCCTTATAACATAATAAAAAAATATTTAAGATAGATTTTATAAATATAAAAGTTTACAAAAGACTATGTACATGCCATTAAAGTCTTAAAACAAAAGAAAAATCACCAACGTTGTTGAGTTGAAGTCGGAGCTTCATATGCTAATGACACTGGTAGTACTCCTTAAAAACCTAACTACTTGTGCACGGAAACAACAATCATACGCTGAGCATTGAATGTCTAGTGGTGCTAATAACATTTAAAATCACTACATAAATTAAGCATTAAGTAATTCACAAATTAAAACAATAATGATAATAAAAATAAAATAATATTCATTGATATATAAGCTAACATTATTCAACTCATTTTTTTCGCACAATTTCCAATTCCAAGTGGTTCAAATTAATAAAAAACTTCGAAATCACTTTTTATATTTCTTTCATTTTAGTCTCCCGTTTTTCAAATTTAGACATAAAATCGGATACACCGATCCGTCACCTCAGTTTGTTTAGCAATAAAGGCTTAAAGTATATGTCACCCCAAGTTGCTCGACAACGATTATTGCTATAGTACTCAACCCTCTGGGAATTTGAGTACTAATTCTCCCACAACCCTCTAGGAATCGGAGAGTAAAAATCAATGATATACAAATCTTAATCTTATGACATGTTAACTATATCCAAATTAGTCTTTCATCGACTTATAGGGAAATCTCAAAATTTTATGTAATTGATCGTACTTCATTATTTCTTAATCTCAACCGAATAACATATTTAATAACTCTATATATAATATGTAACTATTAATTCAATTATTTAAATTATCACACGCATACGCACACATGCATATAAGTGTTTCTACATTTCTAATTAGTTCAAGTAATAGAATTAATCTACTTAATGACACTATGTAATGAGTTCAAACCGAAGTTTCCACTCCATCGACTCCTTTCCCTTTCCTTTTGCCTTTGAAGTGTCAATTTTGTTTTTAGCTATAATTAAAATAATTCATTACAAATACAATCATTATTCATTCTAATATCATAATCAAACATAATAGTAATAAGCTTACAAGGCATGTTTTAACTATAGCTACCTAAAAGTTCCATAATCCAAAATTCGTGTAACTTTCACCTCACTTACTCGTTTTCAATTTTGATTTCACCAGTATTTTCACTACTCAAGCTATCCTTTAACTCCAGATTAAAGTAAAATCATCAACATTTTCTACCTCTCCTTCACCAAGCCAAATATGACAATGTGGTTTTCCATCAATTTTTTTTTTCATTTTCTCACTTCTAACAACTAAATAATCATCTCCTGATCATTTTTATCCAAAAACTAACTTATTTCTCCAAGGTTTCTTAAGTTTCCATCAGTGGCAACTTTAACCATACTTAATAATTTCAAAAACTAATAGTAGATATAAGTAACATAAGATTCAAAGATTCAAAATCTATGAAAATTTTGAAGAAAAACCATAATTTATGCTTGAAAATTGAAAATTTATGAAAGAAAATTTGTTCTTCTTCCTTAGCTAGGTTTGAACATAAGAAAGGCGAGATGAAGAAAATATCATTTTTTTTTTTCTTTACATATAATATTATATTACTTTAATAAAACAATATTATTTTAAATAAAATATTAAATATTTATTAATTAAAAAAATATCATTTAAATATTATCATGAAACCATTGATTTTTTTAGTAATAGTAAAATTGTCATAAAGTCCTTTTCATCAAAATAAAAATGGAATATTTTTTATTTAGCCCTTGTATTTTCTACCTTATTTAACTTAGACCCTAAACTTTTTTCGGGTTTCTAGTCTATTCCAAATATCTTAGCTAATAATTCTCTACAACTTCGTATCTGTTAGTTTTATCTAAAACCAATCTCAATTTCTTGTACAGCCAATTGTTTATAAATCACTTATTCAAAGGCTTTTACTATAAATATACCTTTGATAATACTACTTATAATTTGATATTAATGCGGAGTTATTACAATTTTCCCTCTATTTAAAAATTTTGTACTCAAAATTTACCTGAAAGGTTGCATTGTATCTTTAGGTTCTTAAGTCGTTTCTTGTACCTTATGATTTCTCCATAATACTTTTACTAAATAAACTCGTTTATTTTCTCAATTCCTTTACTTCTCTAGCTAATATATGTATTGGTTCCTTTCCGTAAAGAGTAGGAATGGCAATAGAGGAGAGAATTAGAGTAAAACTAAGGTGTGTGTCCCCTCTAAGAGGTGAGAAGGGATTTATATATGGATAAATGTATGGTGACATGTTGCGACCCTTGGTTGGTGCCATTGGTCCTTCCAAGGGTCCTAACTAGGTGAGCAATATTATATTGCTTAAGTTGTAGAGTATGCAGGAGATAAGTGATGATCGTATGGTGTAATTATCTCTAATTATGAAGTCAACTGCATTTCACAATCAATTTTAGCAATGTATTGTGATGAAACCAAAAGCGCATTAAAGAAAGGCAAATAGCCCACCAACAAACATAGTAGACAATAGAAACCTTAACTAATCATCTATAATACATAAAAGCATAAAATAGTTTAACAAAGGAAAAGTTTGTAATATAAATTAATTAGATTATGGCATAAATACGATATTGATAAAAAAATATATATATAAAATATAAATGTAACTTTGGTTTTGAGTGATTAAAAACCAAGATGTCTTCACTTAAAATATCATGAAGTATAATTATTTTTCTAAATTTATTTTGAGTTTAGATTATAATATAAAAAAACACTCTAATAATTATATTTATTACTGTGTATATAAAATTAATTATTTAATATTTTTTAAATTAAATTGATATCTATTCCACTAGTAATACTAATTGAACCAGAACACAGCTGAAGGAACAATAGCCAATGTTGACCATCAAGGTTATTTTAGTTATTAAAAAAAGTAAACTTATGGTGGCCTCACTTCATGAGATTTAGCATATATATAAACTTAAAAAGTAGAATATTTTTGCATTTTTATAAAATTTTAGTCCAATTATTAATACTATTAAGATGTGTTTGATAAATTATTGATCATTTCATTGAAAATGAATGTGTTCAACATTTAATTTTTAAATTTTGTTTGATAATTTTATATTTTTACTTAATATAAAGTTTTCAACAAAAATGTTGAATATAACACTACTTGTCATTTAATGTGAAAAATATTAAGTTGAATTTTATTTTTCAAAAATCTTATTTTTGAAATAAATTATTGCCTCATTTTATTAAAAAATTAAAATATTCAAAATTTATATTTAACTTCTATCTAAAACTATTCAAAATAAAATAAAATAAAATATATTATATTAATAAGATTCAAATTATGAAATAATGAATTTTCAAAAATCAAAATTTACTATTATCAAACAAAATAATTGTATTCAATGCCTATCAAACAATTTTATAATATAAATTCAATGTTTATAAAATCCATTACTAAAAATTAATTACTTATATTTTCAACCCTTAATTTTTCAACTTATCTTAGTATTTTTTATTATTATCAAAACTTGCCATTAATACACATGTACAATCATAATAACCTAGAAAGCCAATAATAATGAACAAATTAAGCATATATGATAATAGCCAATTTTGACTAAAAATACTAAAAACGTTAATAATTGGACTAAAAAAAGAAGAAGAGTAAATTAACTTCCTAAATATTAGGACTAAATTTCATATTTTATCCATGCTCAAGTATTGTGAGCATATTTTCACCTTAAATAAAATAACTCAAAACGTTGTGTAGTGTTTATTATTATTTTTAAAATAAAAACAAAAATAAAAAAATTCGAACCAAATAAATGCTAAATGTCCAACATCTTTAAGCTATATCTTTCATATTTGTTTTATGATTCATATTCGAAAAATGCTTCTCCCAATAATGTTTTACTCTTTGATTGAATTGATTTGGTTAGATTATAATATAAATAAAATTTTGATTATTGTCTTTTATTGTTTCTACCAAATTCATTACATATATAGATGCATTCTGAAGTGGATCTTATCTCCTTCAACCAACTTTGGGCCAAACAATGTCTACTTGTACATGTTTTGTAGTAAAATGGATAAGCATTGTAGAGATGGTTGTCATTAGTTGAGAAATGGACAAATTAGATTACGTATATGGAATCATATGTGAATTATATATGATTGTTGGCCTAACAACCGAGGATAGTTTTGAAGCAATTGCAACATGAATGGACCATTAAGAATGAAGAAATTACCATTAGGTCATCAAATTCTTACCACTTCAATTTCACATATATTAAACCATTCCATCCATTAATTACTGCATGTCTTTTATGCCCAAAAACAAGTTACCAGTGTTCACCCTTAGAGTTGGTGGGATTTAGTTAATTTGGCAGTTCTCAATGATCAAAGTTGATTGTTTTAAGACAAAACAATGGTCTCGCAGTAATTTTTTCTGAATTAAGGTCATCTACTTTTGACCTTTTCGACACACGCATTGCTATTACGTTTTCTTTTTGGTCCTTTTTTAAGTCCAAAAAAGTAATTGATTACCATAGAGGTTTATTAGGTTATAAGTAGGCCCAATTCATTGTAAGTTCAATAAATGATTAGTTTATCTACTTTTAAAAAGTTACATCTGGTATTTCTATTAAGGTAGAGTTGGAAATTTTATCTTAGGAGATGAAGGGTGGGCTTGGATGGACGATTGAGTGCGGTGCGGTGCGTTTAGCTTATTTTTTGTCTCACGCTACAGTATCGCTACAGTATCTAATCTCACCGCCACCGCTGTTTTTACACTAAATGCAGGTAAACGCACCGCCCATCCAAACCCACCCGAAGACTAATTAGAAATTTTTGGAGGAGTTAAAAACAAAATGGGTAAACTATATTATTAGTCATAAATTATGAGTAAGTTTTTGTTTTTGGTCACTTAACTAAAAAAGGTTATAATTTGGTCATTAAACTATTCAAAAGTTTTCATTTAAGTTACTGGACTGTTAAAATTGATGTTATATGCCTTTTTATGTTCATACTGTCTGCACCAATTGAAAGCTCTCTTTTACCTTATATTTTTTTTCTTCCATAAAACAACTTTAAATGTCATAAATCTGCGAACCAAAATTCTAACGACTTTTTTCTTTGATCTTCGAAATTGACCGTCAAATCAACTTGGATTTAAGGTATGTTCTTCTACTTGTCGATAAGTACTAATCCACTGTACCAATCATCGAATCGTCGCTTGAAACTCACTAGTAGAATTTTTTTTAAAAAAAAAAATCTTAACAACCCAATGACTTAAATAAATTTTTTTGAATAGTTCAGTGACTTAAATGAATTTTTTTGAATAATTTAATGACTAAAACAAAAACTTACCCATAGTTTAGTGATTTATTATGTAGTTTACCCAAGTAAAATTTTATCATTCTGTAGTTAATAAAGGTAAAAGTATTTGTTAAGTCTCTCTATTATAGGAATTGAATCAAATTAGTCCTTCTACAGTTAAAGAGATTAATTTAATCTTTGTACTATTAAAATTAATCAAAGAAAATCAAATTATAATAGAGATAACATCTACTATTTAAAAAATTACATGAAAATCAAATAAAAAACTACTTTTATTTATAGTTCAACTTCAAATAAAAATTTTAATTTACAGGATTATAAATACTTTCTAAATATTAACTCCATTAAATAAAAAAAACATTTTCTAAAATAATAAATGCTAAATCTATTAAAATTTAATTTAATTGTTTTAATAGTATAAGAAGTAAATTTATTCATTTTATAATATCTTAACTAATTTAATTTATTTCCTATAATATAGAGAACTAATTGATACTTTTATAGGCAAATAACTCTCCCTTCTTGATGTGTGAACTGTGAAGGAACAAAGGAGCCAAGCCTATTTTCCTTTTCATACCGCCTTTGAATTCAAACCTCAATATTTATGATTTTTCTTTTTCACATTTTTTAGCTAAATTATCTAATTCATCAATAAAATTTTGGAAACTTTTATTTTGATCACTCAAATAAAAATACTTATAAAATTTAGTCGAGAAAATTTTCATTTTAATCATTCTAACTCACTTAGTACACCAAATCCCACAATAAAATACTTCTTTGACCAAGTCAAACTTCTCCACCAATAAAAAATTTCTTTCACTTTTCATCTCTCTTTTTTTTTTTTTATTTTGGGTAATATTTCGTCGTTCTTTTTATTCTTCCCTAACTAACTTTTTTTCCCTCCCTGCTTTTAACACCCAGAAATTTTCAAAGCCCGGAAAATCTAGATTTTATTAAAAAAAAAAAAACACTTATTAAAACATAAAAATTTCAAATCCCAAATCAAAATACAACCAACAATTATAATTAAACCTGTGCAGAAGCTGAATAGTCTACCCGGCTTCACTTGACTTGGGCCAAATTTAAAACAATAATTTTTACACTTGGAGCAACTTAAACAATCTGAAGAAGATGAAATAAAAAACCACTATTTATTTAGGGAAACTACTTTCACTGTTTTTCTTCATTTAAAAACAGGCTTAAATTTGAATTTTTTTTTATAAAATCAAGTCTCGATCTGATCCATAAATAACTCTAATGATATTGATATATATATATATATAATTAATGTGTTAAACGGGAACAACAGGCCTGAGGGAGATGAGTTGTTTATTAATTCTCTTAACCAATATGAAGGAGAAGAAATAAAAAAGGGAAGGGTTATTTTCCTTTTGGGTTTTCCTACCTTCACCATAAATCAAAACTAGTGTTAGTTTTGATGGGAAGGGTTTAGAAAGAATATGGTGTTCATAGTCAACGATGTGATCATTTTAGAATTAAAATTAACACCATTACTTAAGAAATAAAAATAGAGAGATATCGTAATAACTAAACTGTTCAAATAATTATCCTGCCTAAAATTATATATATCCACCAATTAATTTAATAATCAAATGAAAATCCCATTATTCACAAGAGAAAGGATTGTATGAAATAGTGACACCATGTCATCTGTATCCCTTTCTAATAGTTTTATGTCACATCAGTAGTTTCATCCTGAATTTCAGGATTTTCATCTTGAAAAAAATCAAATCCAAATTAAAATCCTGATTTTCATCCTGAAAAAAATCAAATCCAAATTAAAATCCTAAAATTCAGGATGAAAATACTAATGTGGCATAAAACTATTGGAAAGGGATACAGATAACATGGCGTCACTGTTTCATACAATCCTTTCCCTATTCCACAAATACTGAAACGTACTTTGCCGCTTTCCCTAAATCACCCAACCCCACATCCGCGCATGTAAGCACCATCTTCTCCGCCACCCTACTCCGGTCGCTCACCGCCGGGTTCTTCAAACTCCCCCACCGGCAAATCCCTTCGCCCCCAATCTCACACATCACCAGTTCCTCAGGCTCTCGGGGATTGTATATATACAATAAGTCACCTGTAGAACTTATTTTTATTGAATTTAAACTTGCGTCTTCCCCTTTCAGCTTTTCCACCAACTCTTTTGGCATTATCGCAATTTCTTCAAGAATCTCAAATGATTTCCCCTTTACTTCCCACACTTTGACATCTTTAACATTCTCGGAGTTTCCGAGTAACCCCACCAGTACCAAGTTGTCCCCGAAAATACCAATCACCGAAAAGAAAATGTTCTCATCCTGACGCAAAGCCAACGGTCCGGACCAAATCCTGGACATGGGATCGAAAGAATACGTAACGCCGGAAACTTGTTCCATTATGTACAATGTTTTTGAACTGGCTGCGACAGAGAGCCACGCGGAAGCAGCAGAGTCTTTGAGGATTGCTGGCATGGCATCACAGGCGTCCCACCTGCGAGCGTCGAGGTCGTAGATTTCAACCGAAAGGGGGTCATCCTCGAAATCGCATGCACCGCCGGCGACGATGACATGGCGGCCAACCATGGCTACGACAGGGTCGGTCCGCCAAATGAGGGGTGGGTCCACATGGTGCCACGTCAAGTGGAAGGGGTCGAAAGAGAAGGAGAATTTGGAGGGAGAGAGCATGTAGAGGAGGGTGGAGTTGGAGGAGGAACGGATAGCTGAGGCGTATTGGAGGGATGGGTTTTTGTTATGGATACGGAGCCAGTGGTTGGACCGTGGGTCGTAAGCGACGGAGGAGGAGGAGGCGTACGGAGGGCGTGAGTTTTGACAGTGGATAAAGAGCCAAGGTTTGGGGCTGTTGAAGTAGCGAAGAGAGGAGAAGACGGCGTGATTCCATGATTTGGAGACGTGGCTTGCAGGGAGGATATGGATGAGAGGAACATGAGAGAGGATGGACTCTAGGACATCTCCTCTAATATCTGCTCCTTCAGTAGTCATGGTAATGGGGATGAAAAAAAGGAAATGGATATGGATAGTATTTTGTTGATCAGAAAGAGGACCGGGGAATATTTTATAAAGGCGTTGGAACAAAATAAACAGGTCATAATGATTTATTTATAAAAAAATTTAGTGTTATGTAATTTTTAGTTATTTTTAACTTTTAAACTTTTATGGTTTGTAGAATCATCCAAAATAGATAAAGAAAAAAAAAATATTTGTTAATATGACATATGTGGATGTTACATTAATAATTAATTAATTTTTTAAATTATAAAATTATAAAAATATTTTTAAATATTAAAAATTTTTAAATTATAAAATATATATTTTTTAAATTTTTAAAAAATCAATTAATTCCTAACATGTTATACATGTGGCAACATTAAGAAAACATATTGACACTGAAATGCCTAGATCCCTTCAAAAAATGCATAACAAGTCAACTAATTATAATATGACTAGGCGTGTGGGCTTGATTGGGATCCTTGAAGTGTAATGCCTAAACTTGTTAACATCTTCCACATGGGTTTGTCATCATTGATTGAGATTTTAAGTCCACAAACAAAATTAGTTTCTTCTAATTTATCCTCACTCTATATTGAACTCCAAAATACATCATCTTGGATCCTCAACTTTTCTTCTCGAAATTTCTTTGTGATAAAGTATTGAACGAATAAGTTGAATTTTGACTTCAACTACTTGGATTTGGATCTTGTGATTGGGCTTTGAGGTAGTGTAAGTCCATCATGTCCATGGGCTTGACATTAAGTATTGAGACTCGTGTCACTATTTTAGGATGATTTTACAAACAATGCAAGTTCAATGGCTAAAAGAGGTGAAAATTAAATGAGGGCAAAAATGATTTTTTCTTGTAAGATTTAAGGGTAAAAAAGTCATTATGCCAATAAATAATGGCGTTCTTCATTTTTCATTAAACACAAAGGATCATATTATATTCATTTTATTCGTAAAACATAGTTTTTTTTAGTGACGATCATTCATGTCCTATCATTGTTGGCATTGACAAAGCAGATTCACTATTAGTAGTTCTTGGTTTAATCAATTTTAGAAAATAGAAAGGAAATAGCACGTTGTTGATACTGTATGCAAAAAGAGAAAAGTATGAGGGAGAGAAGGGTGGTTGCTATGGAGACCAATTCACCTAGTCGGAGTGGAGAGCCAAAGGTTATGGATAGTGGTGGAGAAGAGAACGTAAAAGGCTGAAGGCTGAAAGAGTGTTGACAGAGTGTAAGCTTAGTATTCTTGAAGGGTCAATACTTTCTTCATCATTCTTGAAGGTATTTATAGGCAAAGGTCACGTGTAAGATTGTGTTAATGTGTTGGACTTGCCATCTAGCCATCACCACGGAACGCGTCGGAGGGATGTCTTCGATGGGACGAGGATGCCTGTGACGGGACAAATCTTATCATTCATTCTAACTTGATGGGATAAAGCAGTTGAGCCCACATGATGTTTGGTGACCAACAACTTCATGTTCTCAATGAAAAGTAAGCCACCCGGTGGTCGCTCTGAAAGGGTGAGTGTGCAGATGGCATCCCGACTTGCTAGTGACAAGCTTATTGCTCAAGTGCCTTTTTGCTTGCCATTAAACCTATCCATGGGCTAGGTCGGGCCTTAACAAAATTTACGCCCGTTTGATAAGCTCGGGCTTGGCTCGACCCGGATAAAAATTCTAAAACCTGGGCCCAGCCCGCTCGTATTAACTTTTTTATATTATTTTTTTTAAAATATAATAAATCAAAAACATTAAAAAAATGTTTCCCAATAAATTAAAAATAAATTTAAAAAATATTTATACTTAAATAACACTAACATAAGTGCAACTTAACAAGCAAATACCTCTAAAATAGTAGTAAAATTAACAATAAAATAAGAGTTATGCAATATCCAAATAATAACAACAAAATAGTAGCAACATAATAATGAAATAGCAACAAAACAATGTGAAAACAATAGATTTTTTTTTCTTTTTGCAAATTCAAATCGAGCTTGGGCCAAAAAAGCCTTACTTGAGGCTCGACCCATTTTCTAAACAGGCCTTTTTTTGCCAAAGCCATTTTTTATGCCTATATTTTTGCCCAAACTCTCCCACTTTTCGGGCAGGCCTTCAGGCCAGGCCGAGTAGCTCGACCCATGGACAGGTCTACTTGCCATGTGCCTTTGATACAAATGGGGTATAAGACATATCATTTTTCTTTTCATATTGATACATATTTTTTTTATTTAAAATCATTTCAAATTTATGTTTATAGTATCTTTTAAATATTTCTTATTATAAATATTTATAGTCTAATTCATAATTTAATAAACTATACCTCAATTATAATGTATAAATGTGCAGAATTAATAGAATATGTTGCAATTTTTTTTTTTAAGAAACTAGACTGTTTTTTATAATGTACAAATGTGTGTTACATTCATATGATGTCCTTAATTCCTTTAAGTTAAATCTGCTCACTTAATACAATCCTATTTTATCTCATTGTCACCATTGTGTCTTCTTAATGATTAATATGATCACTGCCAACAAATGACCGTGATAAATTGCTTGTTCAAGAACAAGCAACCCATGACCACGTTCCATATTTATCAATCCACATAATGCCAATGAGAGGATATCGTTAAGTCTTTAATCGAGCTATGAATTTCATTGTTGCTAGTAAAACCATGTCATACATAAGTCATGTACCCACCATACTGGCTATGGGTTCGATCATCTTTAGAGCATAAGCCTCTACTTATATCAAAGCAAATGAGTTACATACCGACTATGGGTTCGATCATCTTTAGAGCATGAGCCTCTAATTATATCGAAGTAAATGAGTTACATACGCATGGTCAGTGATTAACTCAGGATTTAGGTAAATCACACCATGAATGTCACAAGTGAATTAATTAACAAACGAATTCAGAATTAATTCATCTTGGTTCTAGTCCAATGTATTATTCTTCCCATGAATACATCTATGTCTCTACCTGTGGAGTTAACTACTCAGATAACCAAGACTAGTCATCTCCCCAATTGGAATTATAGACGACATAATAGTCCTTCTAAATATTTGAATCAAATGCTCACTTTAATTCTTTTTCGGGATTTTGGACTCATTTAGATTATCTACTAAAATAAATTGTCTTTCTTGTAATGTAAACATTTTTACAATGCCACCTATCATCAGTTTGAACTTAGACAATCAATGAGCTATATTTTCTTGTCACAATTTCATTATCTATGCAAAATATGAAAGATAGAAACACAAAAGACATAATAGTGAAATGTGAAATATTCATTCATCGTTCAAATACATAGAAAACAATTACATGTTTACTATAATATGGGCACATTTCCGAACAATTTCCTGTATGAGAGATAAGACCATCGATTGTTATTAGCTGTTGCATAGGATGGTAACCGAAGAATCCTGCCAAAGCTTTTGTAATAACTCCTGAAGAATCCGAGGATAACTAGGACTTCTTCTTAACTAATTTGAGAAGGCATGTTGTGCTGCAACTCGATGTATGCATCATTTCCGATAGGGGCACCAAAATACAGGTTGCATTTGATTGACGTTCAAACCTATGGGATCGTGCATACCATATGTATTGTTTGTGTCATATCGGGTCTAACTACATAGGTCGATACCATAAGGATGTCGAGCAACGACATGTCATTAACATGGGTACCTTGCGCATAAAGTTTCTTCCCTACATAAAGAACCTGGCGGAATGCATTAATTCCGCGTACTGAAGAGGAAGCGTCTTTTGTTAGTTACCTCGGTGGTCAAGGAAACATATTTCCGATTAGCAGCCTTGTTTCCAAAGCGAGTTGAGACATACGCGAGACAAATAAAAGGTGATCACATTTGGTACGAGTCAATGCTAAAAGATATTGGGGAAAATGTAGAAATCACGAACTCAATGACTTCAGTGTGTCACTTGAAGCCAAATCTAATATTCTGAGTTAATCAGCCTCATAGAGCCAACTGAGGAGTTTTTAGTGGAGCGTACTATGTATACCTGCTACAAATGACCTACGACTGTGAGAGATTTCAAGCACTTTGTTATCCATGCGTATATGCAATTGTGGCACGTGCCTCGGCACGTGTAGATTGCATTACCTATGTTGACGAAGTCTACAAACTTGAACGCATGTATAATGTTTGAAAATCCGAATTCCCACTTATCCCAGATGAAAGTATGTGGTCGCCTACCTCACACGCTCCTTTCGAGTTGGTACCAGATTAGAACTTGTGGCACAAGCCAAAAGGTCGATCGAAGTTAACTCAGATACGAGGAAATATGGATATTCAGGAGCGGAGAGACACACTAAGGTTATGTGGTTACTGTAGGAACCCAGGGCAAACGAAGTCAACATGTCCACACAACCCAAGAGCATTGAGGAGAAGAGCTAATTAAAACACTAACTTATTCGTTTATTCATTAATTTTTTTCTGTAAATTGTAAGTTAATATTAATTATTGAAGTAAGATATATTATAATACGCAAGCTACAATTTTAATCTTTTTCCGTACCTTCTCAGCAAATATTTGCTTTCTCAAAATATTTTGATTAACAAATGGACGAAGAAAAACTTAAATGAAAAAGTAATATAAATAATTGTAAATTTTACTCATAATATAATATGGTACAAAGCAAACCAATTTAATAAACTTGTTTCGTATATTGTAAATAAGTGTACATTTAGGATGTAAAACAAAGTATACAATTTGAGAAAATTACAAATAACATAATCATCGGCATCCTGGATGTGTGCCACAATCGGGTGGGCATCGAGCACACCTAGGGTTTCGTTGCGCTATTTGGGTTGGCAGCTCCTCATCAACTTTTGTCTTTGTTTTCACGTGCATGTCGGGGTTGATCGCCACAATCATCTCCTTCCTTCGTGGTTGACTGTAATCGTGTCCTAGCCGCCCATCATACATCCCCTCTGTTTGAGTCAGCGGTTGTAAGGATGTCCCACTTTGGTAGAACAACAATGCTGGGGGTGTTTGCAACACTATCGACGAATAAGTATATGGTGTCACATGGGTCAATTGCAGATAAAAAGTGAGAATTATTGGTGATATCATATATGTTGGTGTTGCTGGCAGCATCGGCGTGTAATATGGTACAGTGGGTGGCGATTGTGTGACATATACCTTTAAAGAAGGTGTTGGTGCAGAGAATGATTGTGCGTGATATGGTGCTTGTGCAAAATAATCTGGTGTTGAATGTGTTGATGCAAGGAATGGTTGTGCGTGCTCTGGTGCTTGTGTAAAATAAACTGGAGTTGAAGGTGTTGATGCAGGGAATGATTGTATGTGATATGATGTGATGCTTGTGTCAAAAAAACTGGGTTAGAACCAAAAACAAATGAATCATACTGACCGGGAGGTTGTATGACAATCAGGTCCTCCTGTGGAGATGGAGTAGATGTTGATCCTCCCACAGCATCTTTTCCCGACCTAGGATTGATGGACCCTCGACTTGGCCTCTTACAACGACATTGCCTACTCCTTTCTGAAGTCGACAGTAGATACGGCTTGCCATTATGCCTGAACCAATCCATGTAATCTGGAGATGTCGCCAACTTCGGTGTGAGAAATGGTTCACGCTGTCGAAACCATTTTTTTTGAGGTATGGAAAATGGGGATCGACTTTAAAAAGAAACATGGAGTCGCCACCGACCTTATTTTGAAGTGTGGTCGGATCACTTTGAAATTGAAAACTTTAATTTATTTAAACATATTTTGGTCTATAAAAACTCGAGAAAATGGGTTCGGGAGTCGGTTACGTACGAGGAAGGATTAGCACCCCCGTAACGCCCAAAATTGGTACCGAATTGATTAATTAATGTCTTGATGTGGAAAATTTGAAAACATTCTAAAATATGATCATTTTTATTAAAGAAAACTTGAAAAAAATTATACCAAATGCCGAGACCCACTTATTTCGAAAGAATAAAATATCATACCCAGTGAGTTAGGATACACCATTTCGAATCTTCGAAAATACGCTTGTCTTTCGATATTCAATACTCGTACATTTAAAATTAAGAAGGATATTCGGTTATTTGGGTCAAATGAAAAATCGAAACCCAGTAAGTTAGGGCACTATTTCTCAAAATTCCCGAATACGGAATATTGCCTTTGTTTTTGGAAATCCTTATCTCGAGATAACAAAACGTCATATTCAGTGAGTTAGAACATAACATTTTGAATTCCTGAGAATAAAATATTTTAAACGTTTTGATTTTAAAAAGGACCCGATTACCAGGATTTAACGAGAAAAATCGGAACCCAGTGAGTTAGGGCACGATTTTCTCATTATTTCCAAACACGAGCCATGCTTTATTTAAAAAACTTTGAGTAAAATGATTTTAAAACGTTGTTAAATGAATAAAATCCGATGGCATAATAATATACAATGCGGAGTAATTATTTACAAGTGAAAGGCAACACTATCGAATCGCAAATGGCAAATAAATATAAAATAAGAATTAAACACACATAATAACAATAATCACCGAATCATGAAATTAATAATAAGCAAAATAATTCAAAAATAAAATACATACAAGTATAATATATGTAAAACATATTTGAAATAAACAAAAAAATGATTTTAAACATGTTTTAATACAAAAAGATTTTAAAGAATTAAAAAAGAAATATAATAAAACATGAATGGATTTGAGAACATACATACATAAAATAATGAGGAATTAACAATGTATTAAAAAGTGTCATATGGATCTTGCATCAAAAGATGCATACATATAAAAAGACTATGCAAAAAAATCTAAGTGAATCAATAAAAAATTTTACAAGTAACAATATAAAGAAAAATAGATGAAATAGTTTTAAATGATATATTAAAACGATTTCAAAAAGAAATAAACTAAAAATAAATTAAAGATAATAAAAATAGAAGTAAAAAAAATATGATAGGTTCAATTGAAACAAATTCAAAATCCAACAGCCAATTTAAAAAACTAATAAAAGTTAGTAGATTAGAAATAAGGACCAGAATAAAAGACGCCCCGATATCTAAGGACTAAAAGTGCGAATATTCAAGTCCTTTAAACGCAACGTTTAAAAGCGGACGAAATTGAAATGTCGTACAAAATTCGGGTGCAAAATTAAGGAAATGGAGAATATCTATATGACTTAATTAAAATGCGACGAAACAAGGAAGGATTGAACGTGCAAATGTTCCTTCAGGGACTGAAATGCGCGGATCTATGCCGAAATCGGGTTGGGTCATTGGATATTGGCCAATACGGCGCCGTTTTGGTGCCAATGAATCAGACTCCAAACGGTGTCATTTCAAACCATTTATAAAACAAAAAAAAACCTAAAATATCAATGCTCAGCCATTTAAAAAAAAAAAAGGAAATGAAAACCTAAGTCCCTTTTGTTTTTGTTCTCAGCCGCCGCAAGGGATCCCCATTCGAACACCATTATTCCACCAGAAGTGGTGGTTGGTGACGCACAGAGGTCCAACTTAGAACCCCGATGTACGCAATAGATCCATTTCAACGCCGAAATCCCCGCAGAAACCCCGATTTCGACGGAGGAGGAGGAGATTCCAACGGTTTATTCATGAAGGTATGTCTTTCACTTTTCTTTTTATTTTCACACGAACGAACCAAACAAAGATTTAAAAAAAGAAAGAAAAAGAGTATCAAAAACTGAAAATCACCTAAAAAATTGCTTTCTGATTTCTTTTGTATTTCTCTGTATTTAAGGTGCGTAAAAAAAATACAAGAATGCTGATTCGGTTTTATAGCCGAACCGAAAAAATAATTCTTTTTTTCTATCTATTTTTTGCTGTTTCTTTGCTATTGGAGCCCCTGTTTGTAGGTAAAGAAGGCGCGGACGTGGCGTACGGAGGCGCGTGGGGCGTGTGGGAGCACAGGCAGTGACACGCGTGGAGGCACGCACGAGGGAGGGCTGCTGCGACGCTTGGAAATCTCTGGAAACCCTCCTAGGGTTTCCGCTAAAGCTTTCGGGCCACTCAGGCCTGTTCTGTCTTTGGGCCTATGCAATTGGGTCTATTTGGGATCGGGTCATGGGTTTAGGAATTTGTATTTGGGCTAGTATCAGGTCTTGGTCTTATTTGCAAATAAATTCTGGATTTGGGCTTGTAATAAAATGACTGTTTATTGGACTGTTAATTTTTAGTATTTTATTTTAATTTAAATATTTTGGTATGGGCCCGGGCATAAATTGGGTCCTACAGCTGCCCCTCTTTGCTCATTGTCGTGTAATGAGAGTAGAGCAAAGATTTTAAAAGGGCCAATTTTTGCCCGGTTTTGTCGAATCTTGGACTTCTTTCAGTGCTTTTCTTCTTCGAGTGGCTTCATTCCAATTCAAAGATATTAGACTTGTAGCTTCAATCTGCTCCACTGTAACTTCATGGAGATAAGATTGGTGACTTCTATGTAATCTCAGAGAGAAGGGATTTGTAGCTTCAACCTACTCTACTGAAACTTCAAGGAAATTAAAGTTTATCCTCAATAACCTCAGGGAGAAGGGATTTGTAGCCTCAACCTACTCCACTAGGACTTCGAGGTGATAAGAATTCAGAGAGAAGAGATTTGTAGCTTCAATATTCTTACTGAAACTTCTCGAAAATAAAGGTTGATCCTCAATAACCTCAGGGAGAAGGGATTTGTAGCCTTAACCTACTCCACTGGGACTTCGAGGTGATAAGAATTCAGAGAGAAGAGATTTGTAGCTTCGATCTTCTTACTGAAACTTCTCAAAAATAAAGGTTGATCCTCAATAACCTCAGAGAGAAGGGATTTGTAGCCCCACCCTACTCCACTGGGACTTCGAGGTGATAAGAATTCAGAGAGAAGAGATTTGTAGCTTCGATCTTCTTACTGAAACTTCTCAGAAATAAAGGTCGATCCTTAATAACCTCAAGGAGAAGGAATTTGTAGCCCCACCCTACTCCACTGGGACTTCGAGGTGATAAGATTTGTATCTTCGATCTGTTTCGCTCAGGAAGGCAAGATCTTCTATCTTCAATCTGCTCCACTGCAAACTCAGGGATGCCAGACTGGTATTTTTGATCCGCTTCGCTCAGGAAGGCAAGATCTTCGAATTCACCGATGTTGCGACACCGTCCTCTAGGGGACCTGTCCTTTAAAATCAGTTTTGTATTTATGCTTATGCAGAATGGCTAGGATGCAATGATCAGAATGAATCTAATGCTCCTAACTAAATGTATTCACATAAATGCCGAATGTCATGAGAGTGATTTTTTTACAATGATTAGGATGCAGTGATCAGAATGAATCGAATGCTCCTGGCTAAATGTATCTTGCATGGATGCAGAATTTCATGAGAACGATCCCTTTCAAATGTTTAAGGGCATCCTTGCTCGCATCATGTTGTCCTTGCTGGTATTTTGACCCAAAACCCGAAGGAACAATTATACTTTGCTCAACTAATTTGCCCCCATTGTAACTTCAGGGTCCATTCCATCATACCTCGAAGGCGCAAGGTCTGCATTATTGCACTGCCACTCGCTGTGACTCAAGTGTATAGGACCCAAAATAATCTGTTACGCCATTCTCTAAATCTTAAGCCTGAACACAGAATTTCATCTTTAAGAACAGTCTCCTTATTGTTTATTTGTTAAAGCCTCATCTCTGCCGTGGTACTTTTAAAAACGAAGAGATCATCACTATTTAGACACCTCATTCTCAAATATTATCAAGCCTTTAGATCTGGTGAGTTCTAAACAATAGTCCTATTTTAGGTTCTTGTATTATTTAGAAACCTCTTAGAAGAATATGCAGAACTTCTTCTATGAAAGCATTATTAGTTCATCCATCATTATTTCAATGCAACATGCTTGCATAGAGGTAATAACAATAGATGAGAATAAAATCGGTGTGAAGTAAAGCTTAAGATAAATTAACAAAAGAAATTAATCCAAAAATGCACATCTTGAAAAGAACAAAGTATTCAAAGATAGCACATTCAATGTGAATAAAACGAATACTATGCGGACTCTAGATATCGCAGCCTGAGCTTCTCTGCCCGAGCGTCTGGAAGACTGTTTTGAGTTCGACATGTGTTTAGGAGATCTTGAGTACTTTGTCGATGCACCAAGACGCAACATACCCCTTCCTTGTTAATTCAAGTATAGCAGGATCACCACATGTCATAATTTGAGCCGCCTTTTTCGGGTTTTCAACTCAACTCCCATTTGGTCTTAAAGCACCCTTTGTGGGTTTTCACCTTGACCTCTCTATTTTTTATTTTTTTTCTAGGTCTCAAAGTGCCCTTTGCGGGTTTTCACCTTGGCCTTTTCCTTCTTCACGTGTAGTACTTCTTGACTGAATCTGAATTTACGGGATTGAGCAAGTTTTTCCCATCCATTTCGGCCAAAATTAGTGCTCCTCCGAAGAAAGCCTTCTTTACCACGTAAGGTCCTTCCCAATTTGGCATCCATTTTCCTCTGAAATCTCTTTGTATAGGGAGAATCTTTTTCAATACCAAGTCTCCCTCATGAAATTCCCTCGGGCAGACCTTTTTATCGTAAGCTCGCATCATTCATTTTTGATACATCTACCCATGCTGGATAGCCCTTAGCCTCTTTTCCTCAATCAAGTTTAATTGATCATATCGAGATTGGATCCATTCTGCTTCATCTAACTTTAGTTCTGACAGAACTCGGAGGGAAGGTATCTCTACTTCAATAGGTAACACTGCCTCCATTTCGTAAACCAACGAGAAAGGTGTTGCCCCTATAGAAGTTCTGACAGATGTCCGATAGGCATAGAGGGCAAAGGGCAACTTCTCGTGCCAATCTCTATAATTTTTTGTCATCTTTCATGCAATCCTCTTAATGTTTTTATTGGCTGCTTCTACTGTACTATTCATTTTTGAATGATACGGCGACGAGTTATAGTGTCTGATCTTGAACTGACTACAAACTTCTGCTATCGTACTATTGTTCAGGTTGAGTGCATTGTCAGATATGATCTTCTCAGGCATTCCATATCGACATATGATTTCTTTTTTTAGGAATCTGCTGACTGCTGACTTAGTGACGCTGGCGTATAAAGCAGCCTCTACCCACTTGGTGAAGTAATCAATGACTACAAAAATGAATCGATGCCCGTTCGAAGCTTTCGGCGAAATTGGTCCAATGACATCCATGCCCCACATAGAGAAAGGCCATGGAGAAGTCATAACATGCAGGGGCGAAGGAGGTACATGCATCTTGTCCCCATAAATCTGGCATTTGTGACATCTCTTGGCATAGTTGATACAGTCACCTCCCATGATTGGCCAATAATATCCTAATCTTATAATTTGTCTGGCCATTGTAAAGCCGTTGGCGTGAGTCCCACAGACACCCTCATGGACTTCTTCCAGAATTTTCTTAGCTTCAATAGCATCCACACATCTCAAAAGTACTTGATCCTTTCTTCTTTTGTACAGAACCTCCCCGTCTAAGACGTAATCACAGGCTAGCCTTCTCAATGTCCTTTTGTCATTCTCAGTTGTCTGTTCAGGATATTCACGATTTCTCACGTACCGCAATATGTCGTGATTCCAAGGGTGATTGTTTCTTTCCTCTTCATCCACATTATAACAATGGGCTGGGGCATCGTAGATACTCATTTGAATAGGCTTTACATCCTCTTGTTTGCCCACTTTGATCATGGAGGCCAAAGTAGTTAAAGCATCTGCCATCTGATTTTCTTCTCGTGGGAGATAACTAAAAGTGATATCATCAAACTCCTCAATTAACCCCACAACTATCCTTCGGTAATTGATCAATTTTGGGTCTCTTGTCTCTCATTCCCCTTTTAGTTGGTAGATCACTAGTGTAGAGTCCCCATATACTTCTAGCACTTTGATTCCGCGCTCCGTGGCTGTCCGGAGTCCCATGATACACGCTTCATATTCTGACATATTATTTGTACAATCGAAATCCAGTTTGTAAAAAAATGGGTAATGATCTCCATTTGGGGATAATAAGACTGCCCCAATTCTATTACCGACAGCATTTGATGCTCCGTCGAAATTTAGCTTCCAAAGATGATTCTTTAGGGTGTCTTCCTTCACTGCCGCTACATACATTAAATCATCGTTGGGGAAATCAAAATTCAATGGCTCATAATCCTCTAAAGCTTTGCTAGCTAGAAAGTCTGCTATTGCGCTCCCTTTCACAGCTTTTTGACTCACATAGATGATGTCGAATTCAGAAAGCAAGATTTGCCATCTGGCCATCCTTCCATTTAAAGCAGTTGACTCTATCATGTACTTTAGAGGGTCTAATTTCGAGATTAACCAGGTTGTATGGTACAGCATGTATTGCCTCAATCTTCGGGTCGTCCAAATCAATGCACAACACAATTTCTCAATTGGCGAATATCTCATCTCACACTCAGTGAATTTCTTGCTGAGGTAGTATATCGCCTTTTCTTTTCTTACCGAATCATCATGTTGACCCAGCACACACCCCATAGAGTGATCGAACACTGTCAAGTACAGGATTAATGGCCTATCTGGGCAAGGGGGTGACAAGACTGGAGGATTTGACAAGTATTGTTTAACCTTATCAAAAGCTTTCTGGCATTCATCATCCCACACTCATGGATTGTATTTCTTCAGAAGACGAAATATGGGGTCACATTTTTTGGTTAACTGTGAAATAAACCGAGCAATGTAATTTAACCTTCCCAGGAAACCTCGAACTTCTTTTTGAGTGTGCGGTGGAGGAAATTCTTGTATAGCTCGGACCTTGTCTGAGTCAATCTCGATTCCCTTCTCACTGACTATTAAGCCTAACAATTTTTCCGATCTAGCTTCAAAAGTGCATTTTGTAGGATTGAGCTTTAACTAGAATTTCCTCAGTCTCAAGAACAATTTTCTCAAAACTTGGATATGTTCAACCTCTGTTCGGGACTTTGTAATCATATTGTCGACGTAGACTTCAATCTCTTTGTACATCATGTCATGGAACAAGGTCACCATAGCTCTTTGGTATGTCGCTCCTGCATTCTTCAATCCGAACGGCATCACTTTATAACAGAACGTACACCATAATGTTATGAAGGTAGTCTTTCCCATGTCTTCAGGATGCATTTTTATCTGATTGTACTCGGAGAAGCCATCCATGAAGGAAAACAAGGAAAAGCCCGCCGTATTGTCTACTAGAGTGTCAATATGAGGCAAAGGAAAATTATCCTTTGGGCTAGCCTTATTTAGGTCTCTATAATCTACACACATTCGCACTTTCCCATCTTTCTTAGGGACAAGCACGATGTTGGCTACCCATTCTGAATATTTGATCTCTTGTAAGAATCCGGCATCAAACTGTCTTTTGACTTCCTCCTTTATTTTTAGCACAATATCCGGTCTCATCCTTCGGAGCTTCTACTGAACTGGCTTGCAATCCCCTTTTATGGGCAGGCGGTGTACTACAATGTCGGTGCTTAAACCGGGTATATCCTTGTATGACCATGCGAAGACATCCTTGAATTTCTGTAGCAATTCAACGAGATCCCGCCTCGTTTCTTTGGCTATACAGTTCCAATACTTACTACTTTCCCTTCCTCCAATGTCACAGTCTCTATTGTTTCCTTATGAGGTAGAATTTGTTTCTCTTCCTGTTCTACCATTCTTAACAAGTCAGAAGATAAGTCACTGTCCGTGTTATCTTCAAAGTCATGTGATCCTTCTAAAGACATGTCTTGCTCAAAAGGATATTATGAGTCCCTAGCAGCGTTGCTCATGTCATTGATATCTGGGGACTTATTGAAAGTTCAAAAGAATATGGAAAGAACGAATGAATTTATGAATGATTATTTGTATGTATAATTATGAATAATTATGAGAGAATGATTTGAGGGAATTACAAAATAAAGAAAAGAATGGAAGAATGTTTGCTTCAAATGATAGCAAAGATGTACTTCATTAATATAATAATGTTTGAACATGAACCTATTTCACAAAAGAAATCTTATTGCTTCGAGGCTTAAAGCAATAAATGCGTTCTGAACATTACTCTGAGTAAGCTTTAAATACTACAGGAATTTCCTCTACAGTCAGTTATCCAAAACACTTCCCGATTCGTAAGGTCGAATATCTGATAAGGTCCCTTCTTCAACTGCCTCCTCGGATATGGCATTAATGCAGACATTGCTCAACATCGCTATGATATCTTCTCCCTTCGGCGCCTTCTGCTCAGCATGAATGACCCCTCCCGACACAAAGGTTTTGGATATGTGCGGAATTATCATGGGTTCCCACTTGGTTTCCTCGCCACTCAAACGAGCCCGTCTTCTTTCTTGCCTTTTTTCTAATTCTTTATTTCTTTGTTTTGCATCTGGCCTGAACCCTAAGCTAAAGCGATCTTGCTTTTCTTTCAATCTTGGAGCCAAAATTCTCCCCTGAAGATACTTTCCAAGCCCTTTTCCAGGCAAAGCTCATTTTCTTACGGTCATCTGCAATCCCATTCTTGTGGTTTTGAAGATTCTCGATACCAAAATTTTGTTTCCTTCCGTAATGAAAGTTGCATTCACGAATTCTAAAGACCGGAATGAATATTCGGTTGTCTCATCATTTATATCCTCTTCAGCCTTTATTGTTATGAACCGACCATCCGCTACCAACTTTAACTTTTGATGTAATGATGAAGGCACTGGCCCTGAAGAATGTATCCACGGTCTTCCCAGTAAGCAGTTATAGGAAGGCTTGATATCCATGACCAAGAAATCCACCTCATAAGAAGTTGGGCCAATTAATAAGGGTATCTCAATTCTCCCCATGACTCTTCTTTGCGTGCCGTCAAATGCCTTCACTATGCTCTGGCACTCTTTCATGTGCGAACTATCCACAGATAATCTATTTAATGTGGATAAGGGTAATACGTTTAACGCCGACCCGTTGTCTATCAAGACCCCTGGTAGTGTGTACCCTTTGCATCTAGTGGTAATATGCAAAGCCTTGGTGGATCCTCTACCCCTGGTGTGGTATCTAAATCGTCATTGAAATAGATGAAGTTGTCAGCACTTATGTTACCAATCAATCGATCCAGTTTATTAACTGAAATATCATTGGCCACATAAGTCTCATTCAAAACTTTCATCAATGCGTTTCTATGTACCTCCGAACTCTGAAGCAAAGCTAACACAGATATGCAAGCTGGCTGTTTGTGCAGCTGTTCTACAACACAGTATTCACTATGTTTCAAAAATTTTAGGAACTCCTTAGCTTATTCCTCCTTCACTGGTTCTTTGATAGGCGACTCAGGCTTGACTAATTTTTCTTTCTCCTGCTCTACCATTGGAGCTTTCCCTTTTGTCAAATCATAGCGTCTCCCGCTACGAGTATGAGAACCTACATCTAGATCCTCCTTGAAAGCACTAGCCGAATTCTCCTTCCTTGGGACTGCCACATTACACTCATAGTTCTAGGGAACCCTCTTACTATCTTTATAAGCAAAGGCTGTGGGCCTTTGTATTATCACTCTCGGTGCTGTCTGTATTCCAACTCTATTGTTTCTGGTTCGCGGAATAATAATCACTGGAAAGTTGACTTTTGAGCTCTTTGTTGTTGACTCTGACGCGCATATGCTCTTCTCTTCTGCGCCTTCTTCACAAAACTCAATTTCTTTATAGTTCATCAAATTTTGTACCCAAGTTCTAAATTCCTTACACTTCTGAATCTCATGTCCTATTTCATGATGGTATTCACAATAATTTATCAGCTTTCCCTGACTCTCTTCTGCAACAATTAGTCTCTGTTTAACCATTTCTTTCCAGACCAATCTTAAAGGAGTCTTAATCTCTGCGACACTTGCTTTGATTCTTCTCTCCGAACTTTCACTAATTGCATTGACCCTGTTGTTAGTACGATTAGGTAATGGATTTTCTGCATTTGGCGCGTCATCTAACTTCACAATACCCATGTTGATGAATCTTTCTACCAATTTCTTAAAGGCAAGGCAATTTTCTATTGAATATCCTGTGATCCCCGCATGGTACTCACACTATGCATTCGAGTCATACCATTTGGGATACGGAGGCTGCATTGGTTTTAGATAGTGAGGAGACACAACATGCGCGTCGAATAGGCTTTGATACAACTCCTTGTACGTCATTGGGATCGACGTAAATTGAAGTTTCTCATTGCTTTGTCTTGTGGTGCCAGATTCTTTCCTTGACGAACCCTGATGCCCGGTAGTCACTGCTTTAGGCTGAGTAACGGTAATCGACTTTGAATACCCTATGCTTGCGTTATTCACTTTACTTTCTTTCTTTCTTCCTTGTGGCCATTCTCTTGTTACTTTCTCCTGCCTCGATCTTTCCACTTTTTATGGCATTCTCGATCATTTCTCCGGTCATTACAATGTCCGAGAAGCTCTTTGTAGCACTTCCTAGCATATGCGTGATAAATGGGGCCTTCAGTGTATTGATAAAGAGCATTGTGGTCTCTTTCTCCAGAAGTGGTGGTTGGACTTGGATGGCAACCTCCCTCCACCTCTGTGCATATTGTCTAAAGCTCTCATTTCCTTTTTTTCTCCATGTTTTGAAGAGTAATCCTATCGGGAGTCATATCTGTCATATGACTGTACTGCTTCATGAATGCTTGAGCCAAATCTCTCCATGAACCAATTCTGGCCCGACTCAACTAGTTATACCATTTGGCTGCTGCTCCCACTAAGTTATCCTGGAAGCAATGAATCAACAGTTGGTCATTATTAATTTATCCCATCATCCTTCTACAAAATATAGTAATATGAGCCTCAGGGCAACTTGTCCCATTATATTTCTCGAATTCAGGCATCTTGAATTTGTATGGGAGCACTAAGTCTGGGACCAAGCTTAAATCATTGGCATCGATTCCATAACAGCTATCAGCATTTTCTATTGCCTTAAACTTCTCATCCAACCATTTACATCTATCCTCTAGCTACTTTGGTAATTCCTCTTTTGCCCTCTCTCCTTCAGCTACTTCATCCAAATCGGGGACATTAGGATTGATTGGATTATGGCCATGGTTAGAGCCTGAGCCAGCCTGGAAATTCATCGTTATCGAGGCTCCGGCCTGAATCTGTTGCGGCCTGATAGAGACAGATGGCCTTTGTGGACTTATCTCTGGTGGTGCATGTACATGCGTTGGAGTAAAACCATGAGGGTATTGATTACTTTCCGTGATATTATCCATAGGGCCTTTCCCTTTGTCTATTCCTCCCGCCAGTAATTGAGTCAATTGAGACATCATATTTTTTTGTGATTCCATCATCCGATCCATCATATTCTGTTGGATCTTAGCCAGCTGCTCCTGCATTTGCGGCTGAAGTTTATCCTGCATCTCCCTTTGGAGTTGTTCAAGCTTTTCTAATCTCTAATCCATATCTTTCGTTTTGGTTCGGGTACCGTAGGGATGTTTAGTTTTACCGGTGTCCAGGTTAATGCTGAAATAATTTTTAACTAATTAATTAGAAACCTTTAGTGAACTTTAATGCATATGATGTAATGCAACACAGATGCATAAAATGCAAAAAGACGTCGATTCTGATTCAATTCTATTTAGAAAACTTTATTAGAAAAACAAGCTCTTTACATAAAATAGATTACAAATACGGCTTTGCCCTAATGCCCAGAGTTTTAATTTTCCTAAGCAACGAAGGTAGTTCTTGACCCCTGTCTGATTCCAGCTCGTACTTCACACTTAGTATGTCGGCCTGAACTGCCAAGGCCTGCAGATGGTCTGCTACTTCCTGGATATGAGCAATGGCCTCGCCCATAATGTAATCTCGGTCCCTAACTTGTCTCTGGGAGTGATGAAGTTGTTCCTTCCAACGCTCTTCATTTACTCCAAGAATCTCTATCCGAAGCTCACAACTGTGCAAGGCAGACTCTAGCTCTTCTATTTTTCCTTTCATTTCTTCAATCTTTCTCAAACTTACCCTTAATTCGACTACAGAATTACGGTTTCTGTGTTGATGAAGTGACTTTTCGAGTTCTGTTACTCTCGCCTTCAGTTCCTCTTTGTCATTCTGGGCTTCTGATAGACTCTTTTCTAGAGCCTCTTTCTGAGCTTGAGCTTCTTGGAATCTTTTTTTTCCACTAATCAGCTTCGGACCTTTCCGCTTGGATTTCTTGGCGCCATTGTTCTGGAGTTTTTCCTAACCCCGCAGTCCTCATCGATTGGCGCATCTTCTTATAGTCAGTTTTTAAACTATCCAAATCTTCTTGAACCCTATTTTTTCCTTTTCTTAATCTCTCAGCCTCTGCCTTTTGCACCTCCGCATCTAATCTCAAGTGCACTTTCTCTTCCTCCAGTTGCTCGATCTTTTTCCCGAATTCAAAACTCTTCTTTTCAAAGTCTTGTCTTATAATCTCTAGCTCTGACGAGACAACTTGTAGGTATTCTTCCATTGATCGAGCACCTTCTAAACTCAGTTCAGGAATATTATCATTAGCCCTTTTGCTAAACCATTCACTATACTTAGGCGTCGTCATAGAACCTACAGACAATCTCTTCATCCGGTGAGTCTGGTTCCAAGCAGCGAAAATCTCCTTGACCCTCTTTTTGTAATTATCTTCTTTAAACGGGAACTCGCATTGTGCTAGACCATGTGTTACCGGTATAAACTGCCTTGATCCATATTGTCTTAGTACGAGTAAAGGAGCATAACCCGTGGCTCCCCAAATTCCAAGCAAAGGGACCCAATCAAAACTCCCGCATCGGAACAAGATCTCATTGGGCACCAACCAAGGAGCTCTCCATTCAATATCCTATTCCCGAAGATTTTAGAGAAGTGCTGTCCAATTCTCTTCTGACACGTCGTCCCTTTTTGGCGTTGCCGCTATCTCTTTCAATGGGGAATAACTATCAATGAAAACCCGATAAGAAATCCTATCCACCTTCCAGAAATGGCTGTGAAACCAAACTAATAACAACTGAGCGCACCCTATGAACCTGCCCTCTCCGGATCTTCTACAAGCGTTCAATGACCTAAAAGTCTCGGCCAAGATTGCAGGAACTGGCGTGATCCTTTTACTGAGTCGGTCGAAGAGATCTGTGACCGCTTCATCTACATATCTTAGATTTCTAGGGAATAGCATCAATCCGTAGATGCTCAATGCAAAGACATCGACTTTCTTTCTCTCATCAGGATGAGCTAAAATCAAATCCCTCAAGTTCCTCCATGGGATGCACTTAGACTCGCCCTTTTGCTTAGTCCTGGCTGTAATCCATTGCTCACTCATTCCCGTAACGTTCATTAACTTCTTCCAAAAGGCTGGGACATAAGCAGCTCTCGAATAAATTTTATCCACTTGGGCTCTCGGACAATGCAGTAGAGCGGTGTATTCCTCCACGGTTGGTACCAAATCCACTCTCCCAAAGGTAAAGCAGCTATATGCGGGGTTCCAGTACTAGGTGAGAGCCTGAAATAACTGTTCGTCTACTTTGATGTCCAGTAAGTACGGCAAATCCCCGTAACTATGGTAGAACAACCTCTTGGTCTCGTCGTTCCATTGATTCCATATCACTTTCAACTCCTGGAGATTATTTTGCGTAACACTAACACGAGTGTAGTCCCAGAACTCCGACACATGTCCTGCAGCTAGGCTATCCCCTTCTCTAATTGTATTATTTTTGACCAAATTCGGACAGTCGCGTTGTCTTCCACTTTATCAAGAAAGTCGTTTTCCATGTCGAGCTCTCTAATTTAGCAATCGAACCCGAATCGACACCTCTCTCTAATATGAAAATGCGTGCAAAGTAACAAAGATAAAACACAAAAAGTCAGTACAATAGAATTAAAATTCAAAGCATGTAAAACATTCAAGCGCTTATCTGGGTGACCACTAGAGTTTATCACAGCTCCACCTAGGGTGGGCTCTTAGGGCTTTTTATATGCAACTCGGTTCTAAAGTTGAGGTACCTGAACCACCAGATTCCTCAATCCTCACCCATTATAGGCTCATACGGACCGAGTTCGGTTCAGGGGAATACATTTCCCTATGGCTGCACGAAGATGAAAATCTCACGAAGACATAGGTACGGATGTATCCCGAAAGCGATTCACTATCCTGCACGGAGGTAAAAACCTCACGAAGGAGTAGCTTCTCACTCCCACTTAAAAGGGTGTGACCCAGCGGTCATGCGATATGATGCAAAAGTATTCTACAAGACTCAAACCACAGAAATGGCAATAAATGCAATAATAGGATCGTAATTTTTCAAATCGAATTTTCAACTTTCGGCAATAAGACAGAAAATAATCAATTTTACGGCTCGACTCTCTCACGTCCCCAGCGGAGTCACCAAGCTGTCGAAACCATTTTTTTTTGAGGTTTGGAAAATGGGGATCGACTTTAAAAAGAAACATGGAGTCGCCACCGACCTTATTTCGAAGTGTGGTCGGATCACTTTGAAATTGAAAACTTTGATTTATTTAAACATATTTTGGTCTATAAAAACTCGAGAAAACGGGTTCGGGAGTCGGTTACGTACGAGGAAGGATTAGCACCCCCGTAACGCCCAAAATTAGTACCGAATTGATTAATTAATGTCTTGATGTTGAAAATTTGAAAAGATTCTAAAATACGATCCTTTTTATTAAAAAAAAACTTGAAAAAAATTATACCGAATGCCGAGACCCACTTATTTCGAAAGAATAAAATATCATACCCAGTGAGTTAGGATACAACATTTCGAATCTTCAAAAATACTCTTGTCTTTCGATATTCAATACTCGTACATTTAAAATTAAGAAGGATATTCGGTTATTTGGGTCAAATGAAAAATCAAAACCCAGTAAGTTAGGGCACTATTTCTCAAAATTCCCGAATACGGAATATTGCCTTTGTTTTTGGAAATCCTTATCTCAAGATAACAAAACGTCATATTCAGTGAGTTAGAACATAACATTTTGAATTCCCGAGAATAAAATATTTTAAACGTTTTGATTTTAAAAAGGACCCGGTTACCAGGATTTAACGAGAAAAATTGGAACCCAGTGAGTTAGGGCACGATTTTCTCATTATTTCCAAACACGAGCCATGCTTTATTTAAAAAACTTTGAGTAAAATGATTTTAAAACGTTGTTAAATGAATAAAATGCGATGGCATAATAATATACAATGCGGAGTAATTATTTACAAGTGAAAGGCAACACTATCGAATCGCAAATGGCAAATAAATATAAAATAAGAATTAAACACACATAATAACAATAATCACTGAATCATGAAATTAATAATAAGCAAAATAATTCAAAAATAAAATACATACAAGTATAATATATGTAAAACATATTTGAAATAAAAAAAATGATTTTAAACATGTTTTAATACAAAAAGATTTTAAAGAATTAAAAAAGAAATATAAAAAAACATGAATGGATTTGAGAACATACATACATAAAATAATGAGGAATTAACAATGTATTAAAAAGTGTCATATGGATCTTACATCAAAATATGTATACATATAAAAAGACTATGCAAAAAAATTTAAGTGAATCAATAAAATAACAATATAAAGAAAAATAGATGAAATAGTTTTAAATGATATATTAAAACGATTTCAAAAAGAAATAAACTACAAATAAATTAAAGATAATAAAAATAGAAGTAAAAAAAATATGATAGGTTCAATTGAAACAAATTCAAAATCCAACAACCAATTTAAAAAACTAATAAAAGTTAGTAGATTAGAAATAAGGACCAGAATAAAAGACGCCCCAATATCTAAGGACTAAAAGTGCGAATATTCAAGTCCTTTAAACGCAACGTTTAAAAGCGGACGAAATTGAAATGTCGTACAAAATTCGGGTGCAAAATTAAGGAAATGGAGAACATTTATATGACTTAATTAAAATGCGACGAAACAAGTAAGGATTGAACGTGCAAATGTTCCTTCAGGGACTGAAACGCGCGGATCTATGCCGAAATCGGGTCAGGTCATTGGATATTGGCCAATACGGCGCCGTTTTGGTGCCAATGAATCAGACTCCAAACGGTGCCGTTTCAGACCATTTATAAAACCAAAAAAATAAAAACCTAAAATATCAATGCTCAGCCATTTAAAAAAAAAAGGAAATGAAAACCTAAGTCCCTTTTGTTTTTGTTCTCAGCCGCTGCAAGGGATCCCCATTCGAACACCATTATTCCACCAGAAGTGGTGGTTGGTGACGCACAGAGGTCCAACTTAGAACCCCGATGTATGTAATAGATCCATTTCAACGCCGAAATCCCCGCAGAAACCCCGATTTCAACAGAGGAGGAGGAGATTCCAACGGTTTATTCATGAAGGTATGTCTTTCACTTTTCTTTTTATTTTCACACGAACGAACCAAACAAAGATTTAAAAAAAGAAAGAAAAAGAGTATCGAAAACTGGAAATCACCTTAAAAATTGCTTTCTGATTTCTTTTGTATTTCTCTGTATTCAGGGTGCGTAAAAAAAAATACAAGAATGCTTATTCGGTTTTATAGCCGAACCGAAAAATAATTCTTTTTTTCTATCTATTTTTTGTTGTTTCTTTGCTATTGGAGCCCCTCTTTGCAGGTACGGAAGGCGCGGACATGGCGTATGGAGGCGCGTGGGGCGTGTGGGAGCACAGGCAGTGATGCGCGTGGAGGCACGCGCGAGGGAGGGCCACTCAGGCCTGTTCTGTCTTTGGGCCTATGCAATTGGGTCTATTTGGGTCGGGTCGTGGGTTTAGGAATTTGTATTTGGGCTAGTATCAGTACTTGGTCTTATTTGCAAATAAATTCTGGATTTGGGCTTGTAATAAAAGGACTGTTTATTGGACTGTTAATTTTTGGTATTTTATTGTAATTTAAATATTTTGGTATGGGCCCGGGCATAAATTGGGTCCTACACACGCGTTGGCAAGTAATCGTACCTATGTTGTCAAATCTCGATTTACTTCTTGTGGAATGTTGGTCAATCTTCCTTGAGTGTCCCCCGCATGTCAATCTTGTACAGGTCATCGAGCTCCTAGGGTGGCGACGAAATACGTTGTATACACTTAAACTACTGCATCACTCTACCAAATTCGTGTATCTCGACCATTGCAAAAACGATCAATGGCACTTTCACGTGCCAAATGTTGCGGTTGGCCAAAAATTCGACTGAGACGCATTCTTGAGTCCTCGGATCCGCATATGGCATCCATACAAATTGCAGTAAAAATTTATAAATTTTAGCACGTGCCTAATATTTAATTTCAATTGCTGGAATAAAAACTCGTTAACTTTGAAATTCATAAACTAACCCCATCTTTGGTTTGTTGATCTAAAGCTAGTCGGATATCCTCGAGCTCGGTCGATATACCGCTGTGTCTCGCGAGGTTGTTTAACCTATTTAAATAATATGTTATTTCAAAATAACAACAATGAAAAATAAAAACGATAATGATATTATCAAATGAATTTTACCATATTAGAGTGAGAATTCGTAAGGGAGTTCCACCTGAGGGCGTAAAAATGGTAGTCGATACTATGCCCACGATTAAAGAAGGAGTACGCAACCACCGATTTTAACTTTTTCTGGTATCGTCACTCGACACATTTCTTGTTATAATGTCGACAGCACCACTGATTCCCAACTAAGTCGTCCCGCTTCTTTTAAGTTGACTAATAGTAATAGCCACTTTTAATGTATCAGAGTGCGAGATTTATCTGGAATTAGCAAACCCCTAATCAACCTCAAGATGAATGCGCGCGTGAATTGTTCTTTTTCAATGTTACTCGTAGAAGCCTCGATAGTTTGGAAATTTTCCTCCAACCATCTCATCTCGATTCAGCTACCCCTAAACTTGTTCGGTACCTTTTCTAGTAGTTGTTCGCATGTTGGACTCCAATCGGCACTAATTATTAGCCCCGTAATGACTTCCCATCGATCGGTAGACCGAGTTGTAAACTAATGTCATCGAGTGTAATTGTACATTCACCGCAGGGAAAATGAAATGTGCGTGTCTCTGATCTCCATCTTTCGACCAAAACACTGATAAGTGGGGGGTCCAATTTGGTCCCCCGAGCATGCGAGCCACGTATAAAAATCATGCATCTCGCAAGTGTCCATAAATGACATCTAGTGCACTTTCGCTTAAATTGTTTATGTACGTTTCCAAAATTCGATCTTTGGGCTGAATATATAAACATAAAAAAATTAATAATCTAAACAACATAATAATTAACTATTTAAAATTAAATAATTTAATAATATTTTTTTACCATTTGTAATTGAACATCGAAAATATGTTTGTCATCCAAATGAATGAGTTGATTTGCTATTTAAAAATTATAATGAATAAAATCAAATCAAAGAGAATAAAATTCAGAAAAAGAATTAAAAAACAGTTGAGAATTGAGAATTGAGGGTTGAAAATTGAGGATTGAGAATTTAAGATTGAGGAATGAGTATTGAGTATTTAGTTGAAAAGAATGAAATTTGGGGGGTTTATATAGGAAATATTATGGCTGTTGGAATCCTTTTAGCCGCTAGAAAAGTTATCGTTGAAAGGAAAATACGTTTTATAGGGCGCGTTTTTACTGCCACATCAGTTACAACGAGCTTTATAAGACGCGTTTTTCTTTCTCTCTCCAAAAACAACATAGATAGATAAATTAAATAAAAAAATAAAAAAAAAAAGCTAATTTCTCAATTTGTTTTGACTACATTCTATTCTGCCAGTATAAATGTGTTGTATTATAAAATTTGTTTATATGTAATATAAATTCTAAAATTATTCGTCAAGTTTAATAATGATTATTCCTTTAAAAAGTTTAATAATGATTATATTTTATGCTAAAATATAATTACTAAAAATAGATCATGAATTGACATAAAATCAAAATATTATTAAAAACAGATCACCACGATGTTGACAGTTGCTTTGTCGGCTTTGGCTGGGCTTTGTTTAATGTTTTGAGGCGTATGGTCGTTTGTTCTTACTTGGGCTCCGTAGATATTTTCTTTAATGAAAAGAACTCATATTCTATCACCCCAAAAAAAAAAGTCATATTCCTAAAATAAAAAAGGGTAAACTACACCCATGGTCACTCTATTGTTTCAAGTTATATTTTAATTACTTATGTTTGAAATATTATATTTTAATCATTTATATTATCGTGTTGTAACATTTTAGAACGGTGTAATGGTGAGCTAATGTGGCATGTTAAATCATCATTTCAAACAAAAAAATTAGGTTAAATTATACAATTGATCTCCATATTTTTTCATTTTGAGCACTTTAATTTTTTTTATGTTCTTTAGACTTTTCTTTTTCTTTTTTTCTATGCTCTACTGCTTCTCCTTTCATTTTCCTACCTTATCCATTTCTTTTAACATATCAAGAAGTTAAATTGGTAATGAAAAAAAAAAGTAAGAAGTCAAAAGTTATCAAAACCCATAAACCCATACCATTTGCTACCTATCAAAACCCTCCACCACCACCCATCATCTTCATTTCATCCAGTAATACCTTCATCACTACTATGACCTCATTCATGACAAACCCAATAATATCACCCCCTCACAAAATAAATCCACGTTCAAATCAATTAAGAATCCAAGTAAACAACAATTAATAAGCCCCAAAAAATCACAGAGAGTCAAAGACTCGACACTGACTGATGACAGAGGAGCACATATTAGAAAATCGAGCCGATCTAATGGCCAGTGAAGGAGATTTGATTTGGGTAGTCCAAAAGTTGCAGATCTTTTGAGATGTTTTTGAAAGGAGGTCATGGTAGTGGTAAAGAGTTTTGATGGTTAGTAGATGGTATGAGTTTATGGGTTTTGGTTATTAATAATGATGACTTTTGACTTCCTACTTCTTTCTTCATTGCCAATTCGACTTCCTGATATGTTAAAAGAAATGGAGAAGTAGGAAAACAAAAGGAGAAACAAAAGGGAATGGAAAATAAAGAAAAAAACAAGTGAAAAGTTTAAAGAATATAAAATAAAAAAATTAAATTGCTCAAAATGAAAAAAATATGAGAACTAATTGTATAATTTAACCTAAAAATTTTGTTTAAAATGATGATTTAACGTGCTATCTCAGCTTACCATTATACCGTTAATAGCAATTAATGACTTAGTGACTAAAATATTACAACACGATAACATAAGTGATTAAAATATAACTTGAGGTAAACAAAAGTAACTATGAGTGTAATTTACCCAATAAAAAAAGTTTAGTAATATTCAAAAGTAGTCAAATTAAGCGGATTTTAAGAGTTGGAAGACAATTTATAGTATAAACTTATTTGAAAAAGGAGTCGTATTTTTTTTTTGTTTTTTAGGTTTATAGTTTTACTTAAATTCTTCCATTTTTCAGTAGAATTTTTGATTTAGCCCATGATCAAATATAAATTTATACCATTAAAAACAATATTATGTTTTTATAAATTCAGTTTAACCATTAATTAGTGGATGGGATCTTTTGGGGGATCCATCCTTGAGAATCAATTCACCAATTACTTTTATCATCGTTGATATAAATTTTGGGCAATAGAAAATGGAGTGACAGGTGCGCCGACCTGCATCTCATTAATATTATTTTTATCAATTTTATTAACAAAATTTTTTAATTGAGGTGATATAACATGTTAATTGAATACTATTAATATATCATTTTATTAAAATAATAATTATTTTATTATTTTATTTTTTCATACTTTAATATTTAAATAAAAGAATTAAAAATTAATATATCTATGAATTGAACCCGTGTAAAGCAAATTTATAAGCAAATTATTTACGACTACACTTGAAAAATAACTTTTAATATAAAATGTTCTCCATCAAATTTGTGTATATAGATAGTCACTGATTGTATTAGTGTCACAAGTTAGCTCGATATTTAATTTTTAAAATATAAAATATTAATATTGAATTTTTTCCACTAACTTAATAACTTTTGACGTGCCATAGAAAAAAAGAAGATAATATTACGATAAATAATTGGAGTGCATTTAATATTTTTAATTTGATATATTTACCTATTTCATTTTTTTTTTACTCACAAGTTAAACTATTTTTTATTTTAATTTCGTACATATTGCATATGTGTTGTTATTTTAGTTTCAAACTTTATATTTCATTATTTATTGTATATTATTTTTAAACACACATTTATATTTAAAATTTGTGGATTTTACATGCATACGAGTGTGATAGAATTTCTAGCTTTATTATTAGAATTTTTTTACCTAAATCAAATATATCAATATATATATATATATATTTAGGGTATATAAATTTGCACATGATTAATATGTCAACTATAATGTTTTATTGGACTTATTTTTAGTACTTATAACTAACTGTTTGGATTAAAAAGAAGATTATCAAATATAAAATGATCATGAATAGAAGCTACGAAGGTACTTTTATTTAGTTAAAATGAAACGTGTAGGGTGGTTTGGTATCCATCCACCACATAACAACTTGGTTGACTTTGCCTTCCACTTGTATGCTTACTTGTAATTAATCTTATTAATTAATAGAATAACTTTGGTTATGCAATTAAGTAATTTTTTTATATATGTGGAGTTTCCCTGTATAGTAATTTTCTCAATCAACAATATAATATGTAATTTACTTATCAAGTTCTAACATCACTTCTATACATTAATTAGTCGTTTTTCGCGACTAAATATTTTTTCTTGTGATGGAAAAATCGGTTTAGAAAATAGTGTTATTAGACACGATAGAAGTTTAATTTTTTTTTCTTAAAATCGAGTCTTATGATATTTATAGCAATAAATCCTTAATTGAATTATCACCTACGTTTTGTGTGAGACGATTAAGTCGTTTCCCGACTTTTTACCAAACGATCTTCTCTGTTATCCTCAAACCCCAAATTACTTTGAGTGTGGACTCAAACAAAAAGAATCAAACACAGAATGAAAACTTTTATTAACTTTCACTGGGAAAGTTAATTCTCTCTATGAGAACCAGAAACTTTGAGCATAATATCCAAGACAAGATATCTCCCTAAGTAGACTTGATAGACAATATAATAGTTATTTAATTAATTTGCTAAATTTCAACTCATCAGACTATAGACCTTTTAGATTTACTAATACAAGTTGTATTATCGCATTACGATCCGACCATGTAATGCAACTTAGTATTAATTAAATATTAGGTAATCAGTGAGTCAATATTAGCTTATATTTTATTTTGCGTGCAAAAATTAACGAGGAGAAACACAAACGATATTAATGTGAATAATTGAATTTTATTAAATTTAATTTGTTCGAAAAACTAAATATACAAATGAGGAATGAACTACACTTAGGCACAAGATCTTAACAATTTCTCACTTGTTTTAGTGAAGTAGACGAGTCATATTTCGCATTCTCATCATCTCTACATATTTTTCAAAACTCCTAGCCACCAGAGTATTGGTAAATAGATTTGCAAGGTCGTCCTCGGATACGCAAAATGAGTCCATGTAATAGCTATCTAAGAGGATGATTAGTAACAATAAAATTAAGTCGAAGTTTATTCCAATATTTCAAAGGTTTAAGTCTGTTAACAAGTCTATGGTGTAAAATTCCCTTTGAAGAGTTCCATTTGTTTATTATAAGGTTTGGAATTCCGATCGAAGAGTTCCGCCTGTTGATTATAGGTTATTCGCGATGAAGTTGAAATCAAGAGAAAAGCCCTACTAAGATAGATGGTTCTGTGACCAAATCCATTAGTTAGTAGTGTAACATTAACATCTGCACTTAACTCGAAACACCAATTCCTGAGTTTGAGGCATTGATATTCGTGACTTCTCCTTTTGTTACCAAAACAAAAATATTTTATTGATTTAGTTTCTTGTAACCTTATTACCTCCAGATTTTTATTTTCCAGGGAAGAATATACATGTCTCTATGAATGAAAAAGATTTATGTGGAGAAGAATTTTAACCCTGTCTTATATGTATTTACCATGTCGACAATGGTTTCTATACAAATTCGATCATATATTTGGTATAACTTCCTACCATGGACTCTATAGCTTGCACTTCCATGAACAATTAGTTTTTTTTTTCCATCAAAATGAAGACACTAGATTTCTGTAACCTTCCTGCTAGCTGATAGCATCCCCGGATTTCAACACCAGGAATCTCACTTTTCATGTCCTTTTTCGAAAGGACTCAGGTGATGCCCTTGAGAAAGAAAAGGTCTTGAGTTTAATTATTAAAGCAAAGATGCCATAGCATGGGATATGCATCAGCCCTACTCCCAAGTACCTGTTTCAGTCCAAGATATAAACGGAGGAGCACATTAGCAGCACATTTTATTGAGTTCAATACAGTACTGACACGACTGATTGATCACCACAAGTTGCTCATATCAAACAACCAGCACAAGGAACTAAAACTTGCATTTGCTTTAGTATGATACTAGGTATTACAGCGCCGACCCTATTTCAACCATTCAATGAATTTTCACTTCAATTGGTTTCCTAAAGACTGTGTGTGTGTGTGTGTGTGTCAAAACATAACTGCAGAGTCTGCAGTGACATTTAATAAAAGATTGAATGTGTACCATAACGGAGCATATGGCGATGATAAGTCAAGGAACGGATACGGCCACCTGCAAAGAGATAGGCACCACAATATGAGAATAAAGCATTTCACAAAAAAAGAGGTAAAATATTTGAACTATAGATAAAACTGTAACCTGGATATATAACATTACCAAAGGTTAATACAAGCATGGATGATCCATTGGAAAACAACAAATGTGCCCGTCCACAAAACAAAATATGCAATTCGAAAAAATGGGAACCGCTGCAAGTAAAAGGGAAAATTAGCTTTGTTATTGATAAGACGATACTAGAAATGACATGCCACCAAGACAATCAAGAAAGGGAAACTTACCATGCAATTCAAAATTGTGTCACCAAGTAGGAAAACAACATTGATCGAGTGCATACAGACAATCAACTGCAGTTGACAACGTGGACGTACGTAAATCCCAGAAAAAAGATGTAATACAAATAAAAGAATAGCATTTCAACTCTTCTTACATGAAAGCTAAATGGCATCAGGTGAAAACAGAGCAAAATGTTTCCTTCTTTTATATCCTAAATTACTTAATAGGAAGACCAGCAGATTGAGGTGCCACCGAAACTGTACATTTCCTACCTAAGACATGTGATGATAATAGTGAATAAGTGGAGGAATCTAATGACATTTAACCAAACATTTTGTCAAAATTTAGAAGTAACACTCTCCTAATTGTTTGAGACAGCCAACAACTTGCATGGACTTTAGTCCTCATATTGATAACAAGTAATGTTGTATGCATGGTTTCATTGTAGGTTATCAGCCCACTATACATTACAAGAAGAAAAATGAATGGAAATGAAAGAATGAAGTTAGCAGCCCTAGCCATAAAGCTTTTTTGATCACCTTCCCAAGTTCATGTTGCATTGTGGCGGCCATATTTAGGCACAAATGGTCAACTACAGAATTCAACGCAGTGTCAAAAGAATCTGTGTTTCATTGCTCGTTAACTTCAGAATTCAATGCTTCATAAGGTACACTAGCTCCCACATGCAACTAGCTTAGCTAAGATCTCTCCATCTTGAAATGTATTACATTTAAGCCATTGGAGCAAAGGGGTTTAAACATATATATTGCAACAAAAGTTCCGACTAAAAGAAGAAAAATCTCAGGAACACTAGAGTTTGCAGCTTCATACTTACAAAATTCAGACCATAATCTTTGGATTTTAGGAGCGGAAAAAGAATAAACCAAAATACTGAATCGGTGAGTATTACTGCACCTGCAGAAGTCTATTCGGAAAAAATCAGGTGAAAAGGCAGTAAAAATGTCAATAGAATAATTAGGATATAATCAAGAGCAGGGAGCACTAGAATCACAAAAGAGCAGCATTCAAGGTAAAACAAAAGTCATACAGTCAATTCACCCAGAATTTGTAAACAAAACATACCTGATAAATAATTTGGAAGGCATAAGTCCATACACCTGCTCTAGGAGGACAATGAGGTGCTCTGTGAGCATCAAAATGTTTGCACTGGTTGGACACATTTGCAGCTTCGCCAAGAATGGGAGGCGTGTAGGAGCCTTGCTCAGAATCTAAACTTAAATGATCACCCCTATCACCACCAACTTTTCCCCAGTGTTTTTGACATCCATATACTGAGATTGCTGATCCAAACTACAATAGCAGCAGAACAAGTCATCAAAGGATGATTCTCTAGCGATCTGAAACTGAGGGAGCACCACTTAAAACGAACAAATAGAGATGATAAAAAATGTCAAGAGACATACCCCAAAGTATATTGTAACCAAAGTAAATGTCCACCTGTTCAGGAACAAAAACAAAACTGTTACTGAAATGTATGTAAGTAGAAGCAAAGGAATATGTAAGGTGTAGAGATACATCACTCACTGAGTATAAAAGTAAAAAATGCCACTTCCATCAATAGCGACATTGGCTAGAAGTAATGCCAAAAGCATGATGAAAGCAAACACTCTAAAACTAAGCAGCCAAGCAGGGTGAATGCTTCTGAGACATGTATTCCAAGCTTCATCCTCATATAAATGCCCTGGAGCTTCTTTATCATTGTCCCTATCCTCATGTTCTGATTTTTTCCTACCTTCAAATTTCCAGATTATAATTGCTGCCACAGCCATAGTGGTTAAGATGAATAGTGCACAAAGTGAGAACCTCCAATTCAACCAGTAACTTAAGGTGGCCGTATCGGCAGTCATGACTGGCTGCCAAGTATGTGTTGTGGATCCTGTTAAGAAACTCAATAAATTACTCCTACTTGCTCCATTGGTTATCATAACTTTCTTTATTTATCAGATAACAAATGATTGCCTCTCTACCCAAAAATCAACTAACTACAACTTGGAGGTTCAAAAAGGGTAATTCTTTAAAATCAAATCAAAATTGAAAACCAAACAGCTGAAAGCAATGGGGCAATATTCAGCTACCAAAATAGTAAATTCTTTATGAAGAGAAACAAAGAAAAGTCTTTTTGCTTAAAAAAAGGGTAGTATTTGATTGCTAGGAAAAAAGAAAAAAGAAAAAAGAAAATCAAGAACCGCAATCCTGAAAGGCGGTCACATGCATATGATCAAAATTCAGGCTAATATTATAGAATTTTGCAAAAGACACTAGGAGGCAGACGCAGAGTGGAGGAAGGAATACTAAAACTAAAACTATAAACAACATGAAGAAGAAAAGAAAAAACAAACATAAAATTTTAGATTAAGAAAACAGAGGTCAGATTCCTTACTTTAGATGGGTTCTTCCCATAAAGCTAAAATTGGATTAAAAATGGAAGAAAGAAGGTCGATATCAATGAAAAAGACAGATGGGGTTTTAAGGCGTTTACAATTTACGAATAAGAATGGTGAGGAATGAGTTTATCGAACAAGTGAGTCCACGTTGATGATTGGAATATGCTTTGCTTCTTCTTTGTATCGTAGTTTAAGAGAGGGAAAAGATTAAAAAAAGAAAAGAAGAAAAAAGAGTAAAGCAAAGCAAAGTAAAGCACACTAGAATTTACCTTGAACAGGAGGGAAGCAGTTAATGAAGCTGGCTGAGGCAGGTAGTTGGTTGGTTGTATATTATGATATAATATATATATATATATATCTATGTACTTATAATTAGAAAATAGCTACAAAGGTGAAACACCATGAAGAAGAAGAAGAAGAAGAAAAGGAAGGACAAATTGTCTGAGTAGAAGAAACAAACAAAGATATCTGAAAAATGACAATCTGCAATCTCATTCTCAACCACAGGACTAGAGAAGTAGAGATTTTGATTTCTTCTTTCCAATTATTTTATTCAGAAATACATGTCATGGATTAGTAAATTAGATCAAATTCAATTAAATATATAAATAAAAATGTGACCATTTTTTAAATTTATTAAAAGTAGCATATGTTTTAGGGCAAAGCTCCCATATATATAAAAAAAATAAAAATATTATCGGAATATACCACTTTCAGAAAAATTTACCGGAATGTACCATTTTCCCCAAAAAATGCGGCCGCGCTTTAGCCACTTTTCCCCAAAAAACGCGCTGACGTGGCCGCGTTTTTGGGGTTCCTTCCCGTCCACTTGCAATGTGAAAAATGAATTGAGTTTTTGGCCAGTAGTCTCCGGCAAAATAATTTTGAGGAGACGTTTCAAATATCTGATGGCCAAAAACGCCGCGCGTGGGCGCTCTTTTGCTATAGTGGACTCCAAAGAAAATTATTTTGAGAGACGTTTACGAACAAGCGATGGCCAAAAACGCTTCAGCGAGGTGCACCGTGAGCGGAGTATCTTGAAACGGCCCCACGTGGGCGCTCTTTTGCTCTGATGGTATCCGCAAACTTAGGATATAAATCGAGCAAATTTCATTCTCAAGTTGCGTAAGGCAAATTCGGACAAAAGAAAAAAAATTGAAAATGAGTGAACGTATTAATGCTTGTTATTTACTACGATGGTGAAGTTCGTGACACCGAAAAATGGTGTTGTTTTCTTATCCGAGAACACAACGCGATTGAGTTTTAATCGAACGTTGATTTGGTAGAACTTCGCAAAAGAATTAGGCGTAAAATATTCGAACAACGCTAATGAAAGTTGTGTCTATTAAGTATAGATTTTGCGCTTGGTTGATCCGGTGAGATATGACTCATTCGACATTAAAGGTCCTCGGAGCCTTGAGGCAATGGTGGAGACTCATCTTGTCGATGGTTCACCCTATATCGAGGTATATGTAGAATTTTCATCTCCAAGTGATCTTTCTGCGACCTCAACATCTAGTATCGTTCGAGGGAATACACGACCTCAAGCGGCCGCACTCTGTAAGTGGGAGGCAAAACACGTATGCCCGTGTCGCGGTAGTAGTATGGAAAACATAACCCCCATGCGACACTTTCGGTCGGTGGATGGGACATGCATATCCGTCGATCGACGTCCGATGACGTAAATACGTTTTGGGGGACGTCATCAACTTTTAGTGGTTGGCAATCCACATATGATTGGGATCTTTACGAAAGATGTTTAAGGAGGATGATGTACTCCCGACGACATCCACCAAATGAGGGCCCTCGTTTGTTGCGGAGTTATGGAGAGTCGGACGATGAATCGATGTGGATCCACCTCGGGAGCCGGGCCTCGACGGCGCGAGA
Organism: Gossypium sturtianum; assembly: GCA_025698515.1. Taxonomy (NCBI): domain Eukaryota; kingdom Viridiplantae; phylum Streptophyta; class Magnoliopsida; order Malvales; family Malvaceae; genus Gossypium; species Gossypium sturtianum. Next base: position 19,659,464 of record CM046945.1, on the reverse strand, counting down.
AGTTGGATTATTTTCTCGATCCGAGCCCGTTCTAATTGTACTGAAGACGTTGAGGGCGGTTGCATTTAAGAAGAAGAAGATCCGCTATTCAGGGCATACTCACCTCCACCCATATGCATAATGTCGATCTATCTCAAGATGATGCATTGGAGTTTCCTAAACTACACACCGCACGCGTGACCGTACAAATTCTTCGTTGAATTCGGACCAATTAGAAGTTGGTAACCGATTTTCCGACAAGAATACTTTTCTTGCTGCATTAAAATAATACAAAGATCGCGAACGGGTTAACTACAATGTGGTTAAATCCAGCCGGATAAGTCTGGCAATGCGAAGTATGCGATTCAAGACGGCACATGTTCATGGAAAATCATGGCGTCGTTGAGGAAAAGGACGAGGGTTGTGGGAGGTGAAAAAGTACATAGGTCCGCATACATGTCTTACCGTGCGATGCGATAATATGTTTAATGATTTCGAATAACACTAATATTATGTAATGTTACATTATTTAACGTATTTCGCTGTTGTGGTGTAACACAAGATCATCCGAGGATGGATTCGCACATGTTGGCGATTTAATAATCCCGACGGTGAAGGCCGATCCCAAAATTACAATGCACGACCTTTAATTGGCAATATTCGTAGCCAATTGGGGTACACGCCCTCTTCTGAAAAGGCTTGGATAGCCAAGCGGCGTTGAAAAAGTTGCACGGTCGGTGGGACGCTTCATATAATGAAGTGTGGCGGTGGTGTCAGTCTTTGGAGAGGTATGTCCCGAGCGGACAACAGCACCTTGAAATAGAACCGGCGTACTACAACGATCGCTCGCTCCGTGGATGCGCGGTGTTCAAGCGTCCTGCTACGGACATTTAAGCAATGCCGAGATGCTTTTACATACCGCAAGCCATTGGTACAAATTGACGGTACCTTTATGTATGGTAGATATACGCGGCGGCTATTGCTAGCTGTGTGGCACAAGACGGCCGTGGGAGAATCCTTCCGATTGCGTTCGCAATAACACCGAAGTCGGTGATGGTAGGGACTTCTTCCTATCTAGGTTAAGGAGGCATGTCGCCCTCAACCCGACATATCGTTATATCGGATCGGGGCCTGGAATACTTGCGGCAATAGAACGCCAGAGGAAGCATGTGGCATCACACACACCATCGATATTGCACGAGGCATGTTTCATCCAACTACTATGGGCAACATCGATCTAAAAGACGTAAACGGCAAGTGACCGATATGGGTATGAAATATCTATTAATATAATTTCTTTTGAAAAATTCAATTTATTTGCAAGCGATGAGTGGTATGTAATATTCGCTATCAACGTATATTGGCGAGGTGCGAGATCAATCAAGACCGTTTTCGGAGATGTTGGCGACTTGCACGCAGATAACGCCGAAGGCGCAGAGTACCTGTGCAATATTCCTTTTGAACAGTGGACACAAGCATATGACGGCAGCCTACGATATGGTCATATGACCACAAACCTGGCCGAATGCATAAATTCTGTGCTAAAAGGAACTCGTCATCTGCCAATTACAGCGGTTGTGCGGGAGACATATTTTCGTTTAGCGGCACAATTTTCGAATAGAGCAGCGAGTTATCGAGGGCAAATGCAAGGAGGCCATGTATGGAGCCCGAAGGTCTTGCAAGAAATTAAACGTGAGAAGGCACGGGCGAACACCATGCACACAGTGTGTCACGACCGCGACAGGCTATGGTTTCGTGTCACGGAGTTTGACAGACCGAACCAAGGTATTGTTGGCGGGCATTATCGTGTTCATTTGACAAATAGGACATGCGACTGTGGGATATTTGATGCACTTCGTTACCCATATGCTCATGTACTTGCGGCTTGTAATAATCTCCGTCTTGATCCCATGAGCTATGTCGACGAAGTGTACAAATTAGAAAACATGTACAACGTGTGGAGACACGTATTCCCACCAATCCCAGATGAACGTAAGTGACCATCGGTATCGCTTGCACCGTATAAGCTGTTGCCGGATAGATAATTGAGGCGCAAACCAAGAGGTCGACCTTGCTCGACTAGAATACGCAACAATATGGATATCCGAGAATCGACCAACCAAAGTCGGCGGTTCGGATGGTGTAGGAACTCGGGCCATACATCTCGCTCGTGTCCAAATCGGAATAGTTGACCGTGTTCTTAGCTTGTTTGTCTCCTGCTGGCTATGTAATTTCTATTTTTTTGGAGGAAAATGGTGAACTTTTGTACAATAACTCAAATTTTATGAAATATAAAAAAAAATTAAAATTGCAACAACTAAAAATTAAACCATGTCTATTTTATCAAAGATATTAATATTAAATTAAAAAAAATTAAATTACAAAAGAAATAAAATTAAACTCAAATTTTATTAAATATAAAAAGAATTAAATTGTAAAAACTAAAAATTAAACCATTTCTGTTTTATCAAAGATATTAATATTAAATTTTAAAAATAAATTACAAAAGAAATAAAATTAAACTCAAATTTTATTAAATATAAAAAGAATTAAATTGCAAAAACTAAAAATTAAACTATTTCTATTTTATCAAAGATATTAATATTAAATTAACAAAATTAAATTGCAAAAAATAAAAATTAAACCATTTCTATTTTATCAAAGATATTAATATTAAATTAAAAAAATTAAATTACAAAGGAAATAAAATTAAACTCAAAATTTATTCAATATAAAAAAAATTAAATTGCAAAGAAATAGATCATTTCTATTTGATCAAATATAAACATAATTAAATTACAAACAAAAATTACAAAACTAAATTACGATTTAGGACTGATGCCGGTGGGAACCAGTGCCACACGGGGGCGGTCGGCGGTTACGCGCTGGATTCCTCCTTCTTCTAGCTTCCGGCGGGGGTCGTGGAACCTCGGGCGGGGAATCGGGTTCCTCCCGGCGGTGGAGTGCAGTTCTGGGTGTTGCGATGATGACCCACCTTGATAAAATAATGACCCCGGAGGTGTTTGCATAAACCACGGCGGGGGTGATTGCATCCCGTATGGCGAAAGAGTCTGGTAGAAAGAACTGATCCCCGACGGCGCCTCCTCTAATCCCACATGCGACGTCGATCTCACGATCGGTGGCAGCTATCGAGTAGTTTGGGAACGGGCTCGAACCGGACATGCATTCCAACTGGGGTAGGATCGGGAAAAGGAAACATATATGGGTTAGGAGGATACATATAAGGGGTAGGTGCGCACCGGCATAAGCGGTGGATCTTTGTGATGTCGGTGTTGTCGGGCGAACCGATGGGCCCGGTGGATCGTGTAGGCGCTGATCTTTGAGCCCGATGGATCGTGTGTGCGTGTTGTTCTTGGCCCTGTGGATCGAGTAGGCGCCGTTGATGGCCCCGTCTCATCACCCTTCTCCTTGGATGTAATGGGGCCCGACGTTCCTTCGCTCGCGAATTTGCCGCCGCCTCTCTTCATCCGGACAACAACGATCGACTTGCCATGGATTCTAAACCATGGCATGTACTCGCACGCACGCCAACTTTCGAAGCGATGATCGGTTCGGTTAGGTAAAAAGTCATACCGGTTATCCCAAGTCTCGATATGACTTGACCAAAATCTTGGCCAATCCGTGTGCGGCTGCTGTAAGTCCACTCGGTGCTCATCATCGAGCACCTCAGGTGGCACGGGAATCGGTTCTTGGAATCCAAATTACTGCAAAGACTGATCGATCGGTGCATCTCCACGGTCGCGTAGGTGATTATTGAGACCTTAACGTGCCAACTGTTCGGATTTTGGAAGAACTCCTCCGGAATTACAGCCCGAATTTCGGGATCCTCGTACGGTGTCCATTGAAACTATATTAAAATTACCAAAATATTAGTTATATACATAATACTAGACACTACATACGAAATACTGAATTATAATAACGAAATTCGAAACTTACTTGTGATTCCGACCGTTGTTCCAATAGGAGCCGTATATCCTTAAGCGAGTTAGGTATTCCAACATGACTCGCCAGATGGGACTACCTAATTAAATAACCTTTTAGCATGCAATTATACTATAAATCTACGAAATAATTGTAAAATATAATATTAAATTTACCTCATTATCAGTGGGAATGAATATGGCTGGTCGAGTCGAGGACGTAAAAATGGAAATCGAAACCATGCCCATGACTGCAGTAGTGATAGGCAACCTCCGATTTTTGCTTTACTCGGCCGCGTCGCCCCGCACATCTCCCGGTACAACCTCGATAGCACGGCAGACCCCCAACTCAATTCACCGGTTGCTCTGAAATCAACAAGTTTCAGGAGCCATCTCAGGTGGACGAGGCTTCTAGAGAGGTCCGGCATCAGATAGCCTCCAATTATCTGAAGAATGTATGCCCGAGCATACCGTATTCTTTCTTCTTCGGTCGAACCTCATCATTCGGCGCGTGAATGCGTCTCGTAACCAGGCCATATCGATCCGAGCTCCTTGAATTCTATCCGGAATGGCACCCAGAAGCTCGTAGCATACGGCCATCTAATCGATAGATGTTGCGGACCCGGTGACTACCGACCCGTCCACCGGTAATCCCAACTGCAACTGCACATCTTCTAGGGTGATGGTACACTCTCCGCATAGCGGATGGAAAGTGTGCGTCTCGGTCTCCACCTCTCTTTCAACGCTACCCGATCAAAGCGGCTCCAACTTGAACCCCGGCCTATCGTGGCCACGTGCAAAAAACCCGCTTCCCGCAGTAATTTCTCGATCAACGGCGATGGGGACCGGGCATGTTGCGAATATAACATTCCAACACCCGATCTACATTTGTTTAAAAAATTATAAAATTAAAAATTAATTAAAATTGCATAATTGAAAAAAAATTTAATAATATTGAAAAATTAAAAATTAAAACTTACCATATTCATTTGCTCGACGGAGATGTGCTTGTTGTCTAGGCGAAGTAATTCCCCGGTCATTGTAATCCGATAAAAAATTTTAAAATTTTCCAAAAAATATATATTTTAAAAAAATTATAATGGGCTCTTTCGTAAATAGTAAAGGATTATTTTGAAATTTGAGCGTAAATTTTAAGGACTTTGAGAGAAAATTGAGAGAATATTGAGAAAGGATTGAAATGTGAAAAAAATAAAGGGTTGGGGGGTTTTTATACTCTTTTTTTTGACCGTTGGGGGCCCAACGGTCAAAAAAAATTTGATTGTTGCGGCTAAAGCGCGCGCCCCTGAGGCGCGGCACAGCCACCTCAAAGAAAAGCGCGCCTACGTGGACGCATTTTTGCTGAGGTGGCCAAAAGCGCCCTATGGGCCGCGCTTTAGCCATTTTTCCCCAAAAAACGCGCTGACGTGGTCGCGTTTTTGGGGAAAGTGATACATTCCGGTAAATTTTTCTGAAAGTGGTATTTTCCGATAATTTTTGTTTTTTTTTGGTATATATGGGAGCTTTGCCCTATGTTTTAAGATAAATTATAAAGAAAATGGAAGTCTGAGGTTGGATCACTTTGTTAGACAACTATCCTTTTTCTTTTTTTTTTCTCTGGCATTTCAATATTTAGTAATCAGTTCTGTTTTTAATTAATATTTAAAAATAGATCACATGAAGATTTCTTAAATCATTTATCAACTTAAAAAACGAATATGAAATAAAAATTAATTAATTTTACATTAATTTAAGTTAATTTTATTAAAATTAAATATTTTAATAAGTTACTAATAAATGCTGAGTGCAACGATAAAATATATTGCACTCCTAATAAAAAATAAAAAATTTAAACTTTAAAAATAATATTATTAAAAAAAATAACCATAAACTTCCAACATAAACATTAAAATCAACATAAAACTTTTAGAAAATATTTTAATAAATTCACAAACCAAATCACTACTTCCCATATAATTGTTTACTAATTTACAACCAAAAACATAATTGTTTACTAATTTTTTTCATGTACATTTTATTAATAAATATGTAATATTATTTATTTATTTATTTTATCAATATTTTTTTGAAAATAACTATTAGTTAGAATTTTTTATGTTATTTTTATTTTTTCCGGATGTGTCATGAATTAATCATAATTAAAAATTAAAATAAATTATTAAAATAATAATTTTTATATTTTAATGTATCATATATTGATTGTTTATGGATTAAATTCGTAATTAATGTTAACTAAAGATTTAATATTAAGTCATCCGTCACTTCACTTATAGTGTAGTCGACTAACGTATTATAGTATTAATAAAATCATAAAATTAGGCATAGTGAGAGTGATTTTTTTTTCAATTTTATTAAAAGAAACTACTTAAAAATTATATAATATATGAGTTTAAAAATGTGTTAATTTTTTATGAAAAAAAATAATATAATTTTTTTTCATATTTAAGTTTAAGATTCAATGTGAATAAAGACTTAAACAACTACATTAGTGAATAATTCGCATTTTAATAAATTTTTTTTATAGTTAACATATATAATTTATCATGATAAAATATTAAAATAAATAATATAGGAATGTAAAAACATTAAATATTAATCATTCTATACTTGAAATAAAAAACAAATGATTAAGAGAGAGGCCACAGCTACAACTCTGCAAGGATATGTACATTTTCCCTATGAAGGAAAACATGTAAAACAAATGGATATATTCAGCAGTATTTTATATTGTGATTTGACTTGTATTTATCGGGTACACTACAGGCATCTTAGAAGAGAATTGATAAGTAATTGAAGAAGGGTTAAAACAGGCTCGATGTCGAGACAAGAAGGTCTCCGACATCAGGACGACGCGACAATTTTTGACAATGGACGTGGCGACAACATCATGGCGAGGAGAGCTTACATGTCACGAAGATTATTGATGTTACGCAGTCACGTTTTGTACAGTTCAATAGGATTTTTTTTCCCAGTTGGACTCTAATTATTTCAGAATTATTTTAGTATAATTAGACCTCTAATCTATTTAAAGGGCCTTTGTAACCCTGATTTAAACATGTCAATCAGTAAGGGTTTTTTTAGGGAGATAATATCTAGTCGCATATGAATTTTGGTGAGAGTTTCGTGGTAGCTATAGAGAGAATTTTATTCCCGAGTTAGGACTTTGCGATTGTACTTTTAGTATTTTTTGGTTTATTTTCTTCATATTATATTTTTGTTTGTTTACTCATTTTGTGAAAAACTGATAAATAATTTACCCATGGTTTTTCCCTCTTTAAGGGTTTTCCGTATATAATGTTTGTGTATTTTTACTTTGTTTATATGGGTCGATACTCAAGATACACATATTAGGCTTCAAACAATAAATTTCGGCTTTAAATCAACAACTATGCAATGCGATAGCAAAAGGAGGTTGAGTTGAGAGTATGAGAGCAAATGAAGAGGATGACACAGACATTGCCATTGCCAGACATGTAATAATAATCATACATCTCATTTTCCCCAGCCTGTTATGGTTTAAAATAGAATTCAATTGCAGCTCAGCTGATAGCCCTTGGCTTTAATGATGTTAATATCGTTGCTGTAAATATCCATCTCACTGTAAGAACCTTGCCAATAAGGAACCGCGACAATCTCTTCCAACAACGCCGGCCACTGTTTTTGGGACATAACATGACAACCATCAAGCAAGTTTGCAGTGTAAAAACCATAACCTTTTTCACATCGTAAAAGATGTCTACATCAATCTCGAAATGTAAGATGATGATTGAGGGGGAAATGAAGTAAATAATGCAGTTTCTAGGAAAATGCTGCGTTTCCTACATCTAATATGGACCATTACATCTTTCTTTTTTCCCAAATACTGTATACTCGTACTTCTCAGGCATTTTCCCAGGATCCGAACAAACTGTCATGTTATCTGGTGAAATGCTAATAGAGTTATGCTGTCTCATTCTTAATGGCCAGAAGAAACTTCGTTTGACATGAGTTGGTTTAGTTCTCTTTACAAAATGCAGATTTTTGTACATTAAGCTGTTTTTTGAAGTTACAACTTATGAGTATATCAACAATGAGAATGATTGATAATCCTTGAAAATCCTTGAAAAATAGGATGCCTTGACAAATATATCAACAATGATAATCTTAAAAGCGGAAAGTCTAATTTAGGATACTTAGTATTAAGAAATAATATTGGCGTTAAGTTTTTTAATTTGAAATTTGAAATTATATTTATATTTATAAAACTCTTAGTATAGTATTAGTTATTTTTTTTTTACATATTGGAAAGAAATACTTAATTTTATATAGTTTGATATTTTCTTTTTTGCTTTTACAGTTAAATCGTTCATGCTTTTTAAAAAATATTAAATTGATTTGTTTGAGAAGAAAAAAAAAGTATCCAAAAAGAATTGATACTTTTCTACATTAAAAAAATATCATTCGAATTTAAAATTTTCATCTCTTAGAGTGTTAGAATTGAGTGACCCGAATTCTTATTTAAATAAAATATAGTAGTAAAATAAAATAAAAGTAAAATCCATATAGAACTACACTTATTTTATTTGATATTGATTAGAATAATGTGTTTCAATCTTACTACACTCCTATTATAATACAGTTTTACAAGCCTATAAATAGACATAGTCTACTCCTCTTGTAATCATTCAAATTCGACATAGTGAATTTTCTTCTCCTCTGCCTGTAGTTTTTTCCGAAAGGGTTTCCACGTAAAAATCTGTGTGTTCCTTTTTTTTTTTCTTTCTCTTTTCTTTGTGATATATTGTCATTATTGACATTTTATTTTTTTTTACAAATTGGTATCCGAGCTTCCGGGTTGTTCATCTCAATCACGATAGTGGCGTCTTTAAAGTATGAACTTCCGCTGTTGGATCGCAACACCAGATTTGCGTTGTGGCAGATTAAGATGCAAGCAGTTCTTGGACAGGTGGATCTGGAGAATGCCTTGCTAGGGATAGATAAGATGCCTTCGACATTGACGGAGGAAGAGAAGAAGCGTAAGGGTCGAAAGGCGTTAACACAGTTACATCTGCATTTGTCTAACGAAATTTTGCAGGATGTGATGAAGGAGAAGACTGCTGCTGCATTCTGGAAGAGGCTGGAAAAAATATGTATGTCGAAAACTCTAACCAGCAAGTTGAATATAAAGCAACATCTTTATGCTCATCGTTTGGAGGAAGGTGTGTCTGTGCACGAACACTTAACAATGTTTAAAGAAATTCTCTCAAACTTGGAGGCCATAGAGGTTCAGTATGATAAGGAAGATCTATGGTTGATTCTACTTTGTTCGTTGCCCTCGTCTTATTCAACCTTTAGAGACACGATTTTATATAGCCGCGAGTCTCTCACAGTTAATGAGGTTTATGATTCTTTGACCTCGTATGATAAGATGAAGTATCTTATGGTTAAACCTGACTCTCAGGGAGAGGGTCTCATTGCTCGTGGGAGACAGGATCAGAATTGCTGATAATGATCGTGGAAGGATACAGGAACAGAATCCTCGCAATAAATCTAAAGGTAGATCGAAGTATTCAAACAGAGGTAAAACTTGTAACTTCTACAAGAAGAAAGGGCACATTAAATCTGAGTGCTATAAGCTACAGAACAATATCAAAAGGGAGGCTACGAATCAAAAGGGAAAACAACAAGAAAAATCTGGTGAAGCTGATGTTGTAGAAGACTACAACGATGGTGAACTTTTAGTCGCTTCTGTCAACAATTCTAAAGTGAGCGAGGATTGGATCATTGATTTGGGCTGCACCTTCCACATGAGTCTCAATCGGGATTGGTTTACCACTTACGAAACAGTGTTTGAAGGTGTTGTTTTGATGAGAAATAATGCTTCGTGTAAAATTGTTGGTGTTGGAACGATTAAAGTTAAGATGTTTGATGAAGTTGTCAGAACACTTAGTGACGTGCGACATGTTCCAGAATTGAAGAGAAATTTAATTTCGTTGAGTACTCTTGATTCAAAAGGGTACAAATACACAGCTGAAAATGGGGTTTTGAAGATTTCCAAAGGTTCCCTGGTTGTAATGAAATGGCAGAGAAAGACTGCCAAGTTATATGTTTTGCAAGGTTCTCATCATTCTATCGTGATGCAAATTGTCGCTTCCTTTTCCTTGTCAGATGATGATATTACTAAAATTTGGCATATGCGCCTAGGGCATATGAGTGAGAATGGCATGGCAGAATTGAGCAAAAGAGGACTTCTTTATGGGTAAGGAATTTGCAAACTAAAGTTCTGTGCGCACGGCGTTTTTGGGAAGCAAAAAAGAGTTTGATTCACCAAAGGAATCCATAACACGAAAGGAATATTGGAGTATATTCATTTTGATCTGTGGGGGCCATCCAAAGTGCCTTCGAGAGGTGGAGCTAATTATATGCTAACTTTTATTGATGATTTTTTCAGAAAAGTTTCGGCGTTCTTCCTGAAGCAGAAAAGTGATGTGTTTTTCGCATTTAAGTATTGGAAAACTATGATTGAAAAATAGATGAGAAAACAAATAAAACACCTCTGCACAAACAATGGCTTAAAGTTTTGTTCTGATGAGTTTAATGAACTATGCAAGTCAGAAGGGATCGTGAGACACTTGACAGTTCGTCATACTCTACAACAAAACGGTGTTATAGAACGAATGAACAGAACAATCATGGAGAAAGTTCAATGTATGTTGTCGAATGCTAACTTACTGAAGTCGTTTTGGGCCGAAGCAGCCTCTACAGCATGTTTTTTGATCAACCGATCTCCATCCATTGCTATTGAGAAAAAGACTCCATAAGAGGTATGGTCTGGTAATCCTGTTGATTATTTTGATTTAAAGATCTTTGAGTGTCCTACGTATGTTCATGTTGATAATGGAAAATTGGAACCGAGATCCATTAAATGTGTTTTTCTTGGTTATAAAACTGGTGTAAAAGGTTATAAGTTATGGTGTCCTGAAAATAAAAAAGTTGTGATTAGTAGAGATGTTGTTTTTTTATGAAAATGCTATGCTACCTAACTTATTTCTTAAAGAATCTTCCAATAAAGAACATCAAAAGTAGGTGGAGCATCAGATTAATCCAGAATCTATAACAGAGTCGACTCCTCAAGCCAGTACAACAATTCAGAATAGATTTGCTTCTTCACCATAATACTCTATCGCCAAAAACAGAACTAGATGAGAAATTAAACCTCCAAAGAAGTATGCCGAGGCTGATCTAGTTGCTTATGCTTTAAATGTGGCTAAAGATATATATGCAAACCAAGAGCCATCTAATTATTCTAAGGCGGTTAGCTGTGAAGACTCAGAAAAGTGGATGTTTGCTATGCAAGAGGAGATGGAATCACTCCACAAAAACAGAACATGGGATCTTGTGAAACTTCCTAAAGGTAAAAAGGTTGTTCATTGTAAATGGGTGTTTTAAAAGAAAGAAGGGGCTCTAGGAGTTGAAAAACCCAGATATAAAGCAAGGCTTGTTGAAAAGAGTTACAGTCAAATTCCAAAAGTGGACTTCACAGATGTGTTCTCCCCAGTCGTGAAGTATAGTTTGATTCGAGCTTTGCTTGGTATTGTGGCCATAAATGATTTGGAGCTTGAACAGTTAGATGTAAAAACTTCATTTTTGTATGGAGAACTTGAGAAGGATATTTACATGCAACAACTAGAGGATTTTACAATATCAGAAAAAGATGATTATGTTTGCTTGCTAAAAAAAGTCCCTTTACGGTTTGAAACAATCATCAAGACAGTGGTACAAGAGGTTTGATTCCTTTATGACTTCTCATGATTTCAAAGAAGTAGCTTTAACAGTTGTGTTTACTTTAAGAAAAATAATGATGGTTCTTTTGTGTATCTACTCATTTATGTTGATGACATGTTGATAGCAGCGAAAGATAAATGAGAAATAAGAAGGGTTAAAGCCCAACTAAGTGAAGAATTTGAGATGAAAGATTTGAGACCAGCAAAAAAGATACTTGGTATGGAGATTCTCAGAGATAGAAAAGCAAGTAAATTGTACCTAAGTCAGAAGGGGTACATTAAGAAAGTTCTTTGCAGGTTCAATATGTAGAGTGCTAAACCTGTTAGTACTCCTTTAGCAGCCCATTTCAGACTTTCATCGGCTTTGTCTCCACAATCAGATGATGAGATTGAGTACATGTCACATGTTTCATATTCTAGTGCAGTGGGATCTCTCATGTATGTTATGGTTTGTTCACATCCAGATTTATCATATGCAGTCAATGCAGTTAGCAGATACATGGTGAATCCTGGTAAAGAACACTAGAAAGCAGTTTAGTGGATTTTAAGATACTTACGAGGTACTACTGATGTTTGCTTACAGTTTGGAAGAACTAGAGATGGAGTTATTGGGTATGTTGATGCTGATTTTGCTGGAGACCTTGATAGAAGAAGATCTCTCACAGGTTACATCTTTACAATTAGAGGTTGTGCAATCAGTTGGAAAGCCACTTTGCAAACTATAGTAACTTTGTCTACCACTGAAGCTGAGTACATGGTGATTACTGAGGTCTGTAAATAAGTTATTTCGTTGAAGGGACTCTTTAGTGAACTCAATGAAGATCTTCAAATCAATGTATTATTTTGTGACAATCAAAGTGCCATCTTACTTACAAAAGATCAAATGTTTTATGAGAGAACAAAACACATTGATGTTCGGTATCATTTTGTTCGTGATATTATTACTCGTGGTGATATTGTTGTGAGCAAAATTAGTGCTCATGAAAATCTTACAGATATGATGACTAAGTCACTTCCCATAACCAAGTTTGAGTATTGCTTAGACTTGGTTGGTGTTCATCGTTAAAGTTAAACCCTTAAGGGGTTTTATGGAAGATGTGGAGAACTTGTTTGTTGAGAGTTCGCGATGAAGAACTTGTTCATTGAGAATTCATGTCAAGGTGGAGATTGTTAGAATTGAGTGACCCGAATTCTTATTTAAATAAAATACAGTGGTAAAATAAAATAAAAGTAAAATCCATATAGAACTACACTTCTTTTATTTTATTTTAGAATAAGGTTTTTTTTAAACCTTATTAAACTCTATCTATTTGATGTTGATTAGAATAAGGCGTTTCAATCTTACTACACTCCTATTAGAATATGGTTTTACAAGCATATAAATAGGCATAGTATACTCCTCTTGTAATCATTCGAATTCGACATAGTGAATTTTCTTCTCCTCTGCCCGTGGTTTTTTCCGAAACGGTTTCCACATAAAAATATGTGTGTTCCTTTTTTTTTCTTTCTCTTTTCTTTGCGATATATTGTCATTACTAACATTCTATTTTTTTACATAAAGTAAAATCCTAGATTCGTAGATGTGTAAAGGTATCCTAGCTAAGCATTATGTAGAAGCCATAGTTACAAAAATTTCAATCTAATATCTAGAAATGAGAATGATTTATGATCCTTGAATGTTCGGTCTTCTTGTGACGACAAATCAAACAAAAAAAATTGAAATAGAAAATTTTGTTATAAATATTTTATTATTAAGTGGATGCCCATTAAGATTAAGATAAATTTTGATTTACTTTAAATTCTAGTAGTCATAAAAAGTAAAGTTTTATTTCATTTATACTTTTTATGTTTATAAATATATACTTTAGAGAAACATTGTATATTATTCTCATTGATCATTAAAATACACTCTCTCTTTTGCTCTCCCATTTTCTTTCTTTTTACTCTTTGTCGTTTTATTTTATAACACGTCATCAGTACGATGATTCTCTATTTTTGTCACTTCAAAATCTTTCAAAGTCGTCCCACAAATCCAATTCCTCTTTCACCTTAATCTTTCATCTTTACAACTTTATCTCCAAGATGTTGAAAGATCCAATTTCAGAATGGATCATGGTTCTTATTCCTAACCTTTGATTTATCATTGTACAAGCATGGTAAAGTATAGATTTGGTAAGAAACTTTAATATTTCAACTATATTTCCTTTTTCAATGAATGTATGACTACTACTATTTTTTATTTGACATAAATTTCACATTCTGATGGTATTTGATTTTTGCCTCTCTAGGTTAATTTTATTTTTATGTAAAAGACATAATTGTTGATTAAATATGTTTGTTATTAATATGGTATACATTACTTTTTGATAACTTATTTTTTAAGATGAATCCCCTTTGATTAAATTCAATGTTTGTCATGAGTTATTTAATTTCTTTCATAATTGAATTATAATTAACTTATATATCAAAATTATTATGTGATTTTCCATGTGCTCTATTAATGAATAAAATATTTATTGGGTTTTTTTAAAATATATATTATCTTAACGTTATTTATATATATGTCATGTGAGATGGTATTTTGTCTCTAAATTAGTTTCTTACTTTCAGCCAAATTTTATGGAATTATTGAATTATAGAGATTTCAATCAAATTTTATGGAATTGTGGATGAAGAAGCATTAAGAATTTATATATATTTGTGATATTATTATGAATTATGTGATTTAATTATAGATTGTATCTTGAAAAAATTTTCAAGAGTTAATATCATATTTACTTATGATTGAACAAATTTTTTTAATCACGAAATTTAACCATTCCTTCAAGAGAATGTAATAATATGTAATAAATTCGAAAGATATAATCTTGGACGTGGATGTAGTAAGTTGGACTATAATAATAGTCATAGGGGATGGCCGTGATAAATTTTCTCACCACTATAAATGAAAAAAAATGAAGAAAGTAAGAAAATAACAAGAATTCCCAATAACTCTTTAAGGAGTGGAGATAATGTATGTTATTAATATGGTATAAAAGTTATTAGTTGCGTACCCGTACACCTAAACATTTAGTTGAACTCTATCAAATTCCTATCAAACGGAAAGGAGACAATGCGAAAATGAATAATTAAAATGATGCTGAATCAATTTTGACATATCAGATTGATGATTGTTACGAATCTAAACAATAAAGGAATATGGACATTGTCTTTATTATAGTGATCATTTTAAATATTAGCATGTCAATTTGAGGATTTCTATAATCCATATTGAGGAATTTGTTGCTAGAATTTATTGCTATTGATATTCATTACTAAAATTTAAGTCAATGATTTTATTTTGATATTTATATGCAGTCTTATGGTTAATTTTTTTATTTAAATTATATGTATTTTGTTAAATACGTAATCTCTAGTATGAGTTGCATCCTTTTTGTGAATTGTGACACTCATTACTTGAATATTGGATATCTTATTAGGGGGAGAGAAATAATAGATGAATGAGAATAACCCACTTTATTACAAGTTAACTTTCAAATGTATTTACAAACTTAATGAGAACAATTAAGTGTTATATACCATATAATATTTTAATTTGAAACAAAGTCCCAATAGGACAATCAATTAGAATAAATGATAGATTGATCGGTTCCAAAGACGAAAATTCTTCTAGATGGTTATATAGTGGAGGCGGGTGCTCCAGAAGAGACCCAAGACATAACTAATAACTAAAACTCTAGAAGAGATTCAGATACCTGAAACTAAATATTAAAATAGTGAAAATAAAAAAATTTCGATAAGTTATGTCAATTCAAGAAAATGTGGAATCGATAATAAAAGTAGTCAACAATGGTTTTGCATGTAATATTATTGTAGAAATAATGAAATAAAAGGAGAATCTTGAATAAATCTATTGAGAAATATAGATATGAAATATATTAGTCAAAATAAAAAGACGTAACTCAATTATAATTAAATTCGTGGAGTTTTTGGACTAGTAATCCAAATATCTAAATATATAAAGCCAGTTAGCGTACAAATGAAGTAGTTTTGCAAAAACAAAATAAAAATATGAAGGTTTTCGCTAAGCCCTGTCGTTGATTATGAAAATTTATAATACTCTTTTGTGGTGGATGCAATAACCTTTAGATATATATATTATTAAACTGATAGTTCATGAAAGATTTAACACACGTCTAATGGTTGTTGTTACAACCTTTTATATGAATCACTATATAGTAAAGTTTATATTAAAATTCTTGAAGAATTTAAAATGCTAGAAACATATAGAAATTCTCGAGAAATTGTTCATTGAAATATTTTGAATATATGTGGTAAATTTGACTTAGTGAATAGTAGTTGAAGGAGGATTATACAATGATCCAAAATATCTATTTGTATTTTTATAGAAGAATCATGATTAAAGTTTGATATGATTATTGTTGAAAGTATTGAAGAGATCAAAATATATTTTTCCAAAATTTTCTCTCACTCATGACATTAAAAAGATTGGTGATATAAATGCTTAGCAAATACATTCAAATAGTGATTTGAAAAGCTAGTACTCAAGATTGACTATGTAGAATATGAAATATTATGTGATGTTTTTGTACTCTTTTCCCTTAACCAATGTTTTGTCACATTAGATTTTCCTAGTAAGGTTTTTAATGAACCTGCATGTTATACGTATTATAGAAATGTGTATTATTTTTCCTTTACTAGGAATTTTTTTCTCACAGGGTTTTATCTTAGTAAAGTTTTAACAAGACATATTATCTACCAATGGACATTTAAGGGAGAGTGTTATGAATATTTTATTATTAAGTGGATGCCATCAAGACCAAAATAAGTTTTGATGTACTTTAAATTCTAATAGTTATTAGAAGTAGAGTTCTATTCCATTTATACTTCTTATGTCTATAAATATAGACTTTGAAGAAGCATTGTAGATTATTTCTATTGATGAATAAAATACTCTCTCTTTTATTCTCCCATTTTCTTTAAGTTTTGGAGTAGATCTAAATTATTTGTACTTTATTATTTGTTGATAGTTATATTGGAGTTATAAATTTATTGTTGCGATTTTTGTATTATGATGAATTATAATGAAACTTTGGAATCACCTCTAAAATCCCATAATATTGACTCTTTGTTATAAAAGAGTTTTTTCCATATTTAACATACTCGGTTTAAACCAACAAAAATGAAGATAAGACACGCCAAATCTACAGTAAGTGGTTATATCAAATCTTCATTAATTTAATTTCATGCAACTCTACTTGCCTACACCATTTTTATTTCACATCGGCATTGGGGAGGTAAGAACATACATGTCTCATACTGCTATTTCTCCAGTAAAGAAGAGCGGCTAGGATTTGTTTGTGAAAAAAGCAAGATTTACACGGGGGAAGGAATTCTTACACTTGGGTGCTTCAATTTCTATATATACAGTGCAAGTGGGACGATCTCCTGTGCAAATGGAATCCTAATTTTCTATATAAACTGCCTACCATTGATTCTATATCTTGCTTGCACTTCCATGAATAACTAGTAACCCACCAAAATGAAGACACTAACTTGTATCTTCCTGCTACCTAATCCAACGCAGCAGCCGTCGGTCTTAACCTGGAATTTCGACACCAACCATCTCCTCTTTTTACGTAAATTTCCTATACGACTCAGGGAACAACCTTGAGTAAATAACTTCCTTGAGTCTTACTACTAAAGCATAGATGCCATAGGCTGGTAAGTGCATCATTCCGACTCCTAAGTACCTGTTCAGTCCGACATAGAAGCCGAGACGGAATCATGGTTAGCAATGTACATGTGTCTGTAGCAAAACAAACATAACAGCAGTGATTTTAATGGAAGATTAACTGTGTACCATAACGGAGCATAAGACGGTGTCAAGTCAAGGAATGGATATGGCCACGGAATGTTAGAATAAGCGTGGAGGACCCATTGGAATAAAACATAAATGCAGGTCCATAAGAAAAAATATACGATTCGAAAAAATGGTAACCGCTGCAAGGAAAAGGTAAAAATTAGCTTCGTAATTGATCGCAAGGCATGAGAAGTAAGATGCCGCTATGAGTATCGACAAAAGTAAACTCACCAAGCAATTCAAAATTGTGTCACCAAGTAGGAAAACGACATTGACCGAGTGCATACATATAACAAGCATCTGCAGTTGAAAGAGTGGACATAAATCCCAGATATAAAAGAAGAGCAACTCAACTCTCATTACACGAAAAGCTAACTGGCAACAGGTGAAAATACAGCAAAGTGTTTCCATTTTCTATAGCCTAAGTTACTTGATGGTAGAACCAACAATTGAGGCTCAGTAAATGATAGTTGCGAATAAGTGCAGGAACCAAAAGACATATAACCAAACATTTTTGACAATATTTAAGGTTATATAGTCTCATAAGAGTCTGAGACAGTCAACAACTTTCATTGTGTTCTGTTGTAATTTGAGAACACTAAGTAAATGTTGCATGCATGGTTTTTTTTAGGTTTACGGCGCACTGTAATGCTGCATTGTGATAGAGATATTAAGGCAAAATGGTAAACTTCATAATTCAAATGCTCATACTTACCAATTCAAGACCGTATCTGGAAGTTATAAATGGAAAAAGAATGATCCAAAATACTAAATCAGTGAGCACCGCTGCACCTGCAGAAGCCTATTCAAAGACAGCAAATAATAAATCATGCAGTCAATACACCCGAAATTCGCACAACACTGGAAACTGATTAGGAGAAAAAAAAAAAACCTGATAGATAATTTGAAAGGTATAAATCCATGGACCAGCTATTTTGCGGTCATCAAAATGTTGGGACTCGTTGGACGCAACTGTAGTTTCTCCAGGAGTGGGAGTTATTTCAGTGCCTTGCTCGATATCTGAACTTACATGATCAGGGCTATCACCACGAGCTTGTGCCCAGATTTTTTGACATCCGTATATGGAGATTGCAGATCCAAACTACAATGATAGTAGAGAAGATCTACAAGTTATGAAAGGATATTCTAGCAATCTAAAACTGATGGAACACCGTACTTGGAAACGAACATATAGAAATGATAAAAACGGTACAAGAGACATACCAGAAAGTATATTGTGACCAAAGTAAATGTCCACCTGTTATAATAAAATACAAAGCAAAAATTCAGCAACAATAATAAAGATCAAAGGGAAACTCTTCAATTCTAACTCTACGGTGAGGACTCTCATTACAAAAAGAAATAGACAACATAGCTCTGTTATACATGGGTTACAACATGCTCATAATAAGGAAACAATTTCAGACACTTACATGCATGTAAAGTAAAAAGAATAGGGTAAGGTGCAGAGATATATGACTCACTGAGTATAAAAGATAAATATGCCAATTCCATCGACAATGACATTAATGACAAGCAATGTTAGAAGTGTGATGAAAGCAAACATTCTAAAAGCAAGCAGCCAAGCAGGGTGAATGCATTTGAAACATGTACTCCAAGCTTCCTCCTCATATATCACCCCTGGAGCTACCTCCTGATTTTCTCTATCCTGATTTCTTGATCTTCTTCTACCTTCGAATTTGCAAATTATAATTGTTGCTAGAGCCAAATAGGCTAAGAGGAATAATGAACAAACTAGGAACCTCCAATTCAACCAGTAACTCAAGGTGTTGGTTATGGCAGTCATGATAGGCTGCCAAGAATGTGTTGAGGATCCTGTCAAGATAACTGTAATAAAATTAATCCTACTTGCTCCATTGGTTACCGTAGTTTCTTTATTAACATTTCAAATGCAGAATGTTCAAAGAACAATAATGCCTATCTACCCCAAAATCAACTTAACTAAGTACAACATGATATAGTTCAAAAAGGGTAGCTCTTAAATTCAAATAAAAACTGAAAACCAAACAGCTGAAAGCAATTGAATAATCTTCAGCTGCCAAAAGGATAGTTTCTTAAAAAGGAAAAACACAGAAAATCTTTTTGGTATAACATTTAGATAAATATTATCAAAATTCAGGCTAATGTTATAGAATTTTGCAAGGAGCTCTAGGAAGGAATACCATACTTTTTTTTTTTTAAATCACAAAACATAAAATTAGATTTAAAAAAAAAAAAAACAAGATTCCATACTTTAAATGGTTCTTTCCATAAAGCTGAGATCATATTAAAATGGAAAAATAGAAGGTTGGCATCAAAGAAAAAAGAAAGATGGGCTTTAAGGCGCTTAAAATTTACCTGTGTGGAAGAAATTAGTCAATGAAGCCGGCTGGGGCAGAGGGGGGACCCGTTTGGGCAGGTGATCGGCGGTATTGGGACTTTCTGATTTCTTTAAATTTCAGACAATGGCAATGGCAATGGCAATGGTTATATAATTTATTATTGTTATTTATATTGAACTAGAGGTTTAATTGACGAGAAACAAATGTTTCATCCGAAAAAATAGACAGTGAATTCGCAACCACAAGAGAAGACAAAGATTTTCTCCAAAATTTTTGGGACTTCTTGTCTTCACTTATAATCCAATTATTATATATATTATAGAATAATAATTTTTATCATTTATTAAAAAAAAAGGAAATATTTTTCAACCTCAACATGCAAAAACAAACTCGTTACATGCTACTTAATTCACTGGATCATCTTGTTAAAATAACACTATTAAACAATTGTATAACTAATTAACTTTATATTAGTTTACGTTGATGGCGTAGTTACGACCTAAGTCTAAACTTTATTTCTATTTATATGCTAAACAAGTTTATGAAAAGACCAAAAAGAAATTATTCTACAAAATACAATAATATTATTAAGGAATTCTTTTAAAAATAATTTTTATGTTTTCCGCCGTATTTCTCATAATATTCAATTGATTAATAGTTTGAAATAGTTCTTATTTCTATTTAGAATTTGTAAATAAAAAAAATTTATGATTATGATATAGGTGGTAATCATAAATGTATTACCAATTGGGGTTTTTTTTTTCCTAAACGGAGCCTGGATGCTTCATACTACAAATTTTTGATAATTCAATCAATATTTTTAGGCGAAACAAGGGATATCTCGATCGGACGAGAGAACAGAGAAATCCCATATGACCCAATATAAGTCACACTATACATTAACCCAAACTGTATTTACCTCTTCTAGATTTCGTAAAGGAACTTTTGGAACACCAATAGACAAAAAAATTAAATACGATAATTCACTTTAATTTGGAAGCGGTGTTAATAATATTGGCCTCCTATTTTATACACAGATAGAATAAGGCCAGGCTTTATCCTATCCTTGAATTCTAATACTACAAATTTACCATAAAAGTTTACTAAATCTTTTGATATTGTAAAATATTTTTATCAAAGTAATACTAATAATGTAATGAATTGTGGGTGTCAATTTCCATAAAACTATTAAGTTAGAATTAATTTAATCTTTATATAATTTAAATATCCATCATTCCAAATTTGATAATAATTTGGATGACATAACACTCCAACCTTGCTTTTGTTATACTAATGTCCCGCCAAACACCACATTGCCTAAAAAGCTCATCTATCTACGGAACTCCCTTGTATCTTATTAAAAGCGCTTCTTCTTTTTTTTTATTACAAATTTCATTAATTTATTAATTTTGTATTCTAAAATATTCAATAAATTTAGTCTCAATATTTATACAATCACATAAATATTGCAAGTCAAGTTTATTAAATCATTATCAAATTGATATAATCTATAAACTTTAAGAACTTATTTATTATTATATCAATCAAAATTACGTGCAACTCGCAGAAAATATTAATGTCATAATTAATAATCTTTAATGGTTCACTTTCGAAATTGACAGAGGTTAAATTACTCCAATTTTTCTGAGAAGAATCATTTTGCTTAATTTCGAAATTGAGATAAACTAGATAGATCTTTTTACCAATTTTTTACATATCAAATATTTTTTACCTACATTGTGGATATAGTAAAATTTTAATATTTTGAAATTGAATATTTATTTCAAATATCATTATTTTTCTTAAATATGATTTTTATATATGAATTTTTTTTTTAAGTGTGGCAAATTTTTATAAAATTAAAATTGGCTCATCTATAACTAAGCCTTCGAACTTAAAAAAAAAAAAAAATAGCCATTATTATTTAACGATAATATTGACGAAACCATTAACAAACACCATTACTGTTTAACGATAATATTGACGAAACCATTAACAAACACCGCATCAACACTAATTGCTAACATAACAGTCATATCAATATCAATTTACTGATATGACAATGCTACGTCAACAAAAAAATAAAAAATTTAAAATCATTTTCAAAATAAATATACAATTGTCATTCATTTACCAAGACAAATGTTGTCCAAGTTCATTTAAATCTGGACACCCATTTTATCTAAATAAATTCTGAAATTATAAAAAGACATTAAAAAATTATAAAAAATATTAAAAAATTTCTTCTTTGTCATAAATAAGTAATGAGAAAATGAAACAAAAGCAGCAGCGATGAAAAGAGAGGTCATATGAAGAATTCTACATAGATATGTACATTTTCTGATTTTCCTGATGAAGGAAAACGTGTAAAAAATAAATATATAGTAGTATTTGATATATTATGCTTCAAACAGTAAATTTTCGATTTCTTGAGAAATTGAAGGACTCAAATGGGATTTACATTTTAAATCTACAGCTACGCAACACAAGTAGCTTGCCGTTTAGAGACATGTATAATCACACATCTCATTCTACTCAGCCCCTAATGATGAAATTAATTTCAGTAGATATATATAACTACAGAAATTGCAGCTCAGCAGGCTGACTTTGGCTGATGATCTGCCCTTTTAAACTTCATTTTGATTCCCTTCGGAGCCTTTCTGCTATCTTGTCAACAGGTAATGACCCTAGCGGGATCGATGGATCGACCTCTTCAAATGAGTCGTCATCGTAATACTCATCATCAATGATGTCATCACTGCTGTAAATATCATTTTCATCCTCACTGTAAGAACCACCTTTGAACTCTGCCGAGGAACTACTGGAAGAACCATCTTCGCTGGACAGGACTAATGCTTCACAGGAATGCTCTATGGCCAGAGACATGCCTTCAAATTCCTCCACCTTTTCCAGAAGAGCATCCGGACCCAAAGCAAGCTCTTCCAATAACAATGCCTTGTTTGACTCGATTGCACGCCTCCAAAGGGACATCATTTTTGGGCTTGATACAACCCTTTGGGCATCAGGTGTACCACTATCATCACTAGATTTGGCTGCAATGCATCAACAAACCTTTAGAATTTGAATATGCATTCATAAAAAATTCAAAACTGCAATACAATGGAACATAACAATCAAGCAAGTTATCCAGGAAAACTAGAAGAGGTGGCCCAGCAGATACTGTCCAATACTACGATTCTATTAACCTTCACCACATGGTAAAAGATAACTACGTCTACATCATTTCAAAATTTAAGAAGATAATTGAGGGTAAAGGAAAAAAAAGTAGAGAATGAACTTTCTAGGAATGCTGCTCTTCCAACATATAATACGGGCCATTGCAGCTTTCCCAAATATTTGGACTGTAAACTCGTACATAATAGCCTTTACCCAGAGAATAAAAAAAAAATTGCCTGGTTATCTTGTCAGGCAACATAACTCGAATGCCACTAGAGTCATGCTGCACTGGCTCCTAATGACCAGATAAAACTTCCTTGATTTTAATTGAAAACCATAAATCATATAACAGCTTGGAGTGAGTTGCATAGTATATTCCTTACAAATTGCAGATTCTGTCCATGACATTGTTTGTGATAGGCCTTCCATGTAAACCTAATGACATCTTAATATCTTGATTTTAGGACAAATTTAACCAATAGACTCCCTTGAGAACTTGTAACCTGTCCCTCTTAATTTTCAAAGAAAAACAGTAAAAGAAAGGCACACTAATACTCTCTGTAATGCATACCTGAATTATCTATACCACTTGAAATGTCAGCTTTAACAGGAACTAAAGTTGAAGAAGTGTCCCCATACATTGATTTCCAATCGCGTCCTCTCCACATCAAAATTTGTTCATCATCAAAAGATAATAAAACGCAAGGAACCAATTCCTGCCAAATAAGAAAGGACAGGCCACAATTATTAGGCAACCCATAAAGAAATTAGTAGAATGCCCAAAAAACATAACAGATATCATTCTGAACTCATATCTTGTCTGTACACTTCATGTTCTGACAAGCACCAAATATGTTTTTATAATGTTGCATTGGAGTACATTAGTTTCTTGTATTTCATATGCTTTTATATAGGATTGTTTTGGGCATGTTTAAGTGTCTGTCAATACGTAGGAAGATGTATCAGAGTTGAAGATAAAATTAAGAAAAAGTTCTTGATGGCATTCATACGGTTTTGCATAAAAATTATTTAATTCAAACTACTAAGTAAAAATCTAGTCATTTATGAAAATCTAGTCATTTAATTCATGAAAATATAGTCATTTATCACAAGCTCAGATCTCCTAAAACCAACTCAAGATCCTTTGTTATCTCACATTTTTGCATGACACAAACGTTACGAATTAATATTTCTTAAAGTTTTTTGTATTCTCCTGGTTTTGGTTAATGAGTCTCAAACAAGTTTTCAAGAATGTCAAAACAATTAGGCATTAAAACAAAGACAAATTATAAAGCCCATGAAATAGCAAAAGAATGCTACGAACCTTTAGCTTAGCACCTATCTTCTTGTAGTCACTTGGTTGCAACCCTTTGCAGTCAATCTTCACCAAAGGGCACTCTTCAAAAGCATCTCTAACATCTTTCACTAGGGAAGCATACACACCATTTTTTGCTGCAACATGAACAAAAAAGGTTACTACTTCTAAAATAGGCAAAAGCATATGGTAAAATCTCCCTAAAAACCAAGTAACAAAAGCAAACAATTGCCAACAAATGCAAACCATGATCAAGTAATTGTTGCCTTACCTAATGTACATATGGGCAGAAGAGATTTCCCTTTCTTCCGAAACTCATCTGCTTCAGCTTTTGTCAATCCTTCTGGAGCTTCTTGGATAAGTTTTGGATAGACTGGAGTAGCTGGTTTCCAAAGCATCACTGGGTACTGTGGACGAGTACGATAGTTGTAGTTTCGTCCCCGGAAAAGATAAACAACACCACCAACTCGATGAATGATTTTTCCTCCAGTTTTTTCCTGATGTTAAGAATAAACTTGAGAGAGAAGGAAATAAGAGGTTTGTCTATTTTCCTAAGTAAGACATGTGACATGTCCATTCAAATGCTAAAGGCAATTTTAATATTACACTTAAAAGCTATGATCATACACACCTATCTTAACAAACATTGGATGCCAACTTACTTCCAGAAGAACTTTGTTTGTTGGAGTGGATACCAACTCTACGATAGGAAACTAACTGGCTAACAGAACATGTTTCACCTTTTGCAGCACAAATCAATCAAAATATACTGAATCTACATTCTCAAAGGAGAAAGTGTGCGGAGTGCATCCTCTAAAATCACAGAAAGAGATGTAAATTCAACTTCCAAACCACCTGAATTCAACATGTGAGTAATGCAGAAGACTATTGGGTTTCTTATTCCATCATTGTTACCAAAATAAAGACGACTATACATATAAACACCCAAAGGCAATGCTACACTGTTAACAAAAATTGCAATGGGAAACATGGTTCTGCAGGGTTATGTACAATTCAAATGATTGAAAGCAAAAAAGAGTGTTAAAAGACAATTACTTCAATATGACGACAAACATTATCCATGTCCACGGTGGGAACTCCCTTGCACTTGATTTTGCAAACACGACGTCGTTTCCAATGAGTGTGTATCAAATCCAACATGTTATGCGTCAATCCATCCCTCCCTAAGTCCAAAAAATATACGAATTAATTAAAACACTAAACCCCAAATCAAAAACACCTTCATGAAACGTCTACCATTGTAAACTCACCGAGATTAACCTGACGGTTATCGGATAATAGAGGTTTAACCAGCATCTTAATCTCCCATTTCTTCAACGGCTCTCCTAATATTTCCTCTCTCGTTTTCCCTTCCTTAGGATATTTCCCGAACGGAAAGGGGCCTGGCTTTTCCACGTGTTTCACGCCTTTTTTACCTGGGGGAGGAGGGTTAAACGAATCGAAAAGCGGGATATTCTTCTTTGATTTCTTCAACGGAGCCTTCCCTGTCCATGGCCGCGGCATCGTCGGTGGAGCAAAGGGCAAATAAGCTGGCTCTCGAATAGCTATAGGCTCAGCGTTGGGCGTCTCGGAGTAACTGTACTGGAACTCGAAAGGAGCGCCGGGGAGCTTATAGGAGACGCCGTTTTCGCCGACGACGACGCATCGATCACCGTCGGTTGAGATGACGCCCTTTTGGACGGGCTTGCGGTAATTGGAGCGGCGGTGAGGGACGGAGAGGGCGGGGTTTGAACGGGGAGCGTTAGTTTTGGGATTTCGACTACGGGGAGGAGGATATTTGGGGATAGGGATGGGAGGGGATGGAGAAGGAGAGGATGAAGTGGTGTCGTTTTGGGGTGGATTTGAAGGGAGGGAAGAGAGGAGGTTGAGTCCTGGGAGTGAGGCTAGAATTGGCATTGAAAATGTAATGTTGAATTTAAAATTGTTTCAGTTTGGAGTTCAAGAGAACGTAGTGAAGTGGATAATTTCTTCCGCCTCTTCGGTTTGAAGAAGGGAGGCGATAAGCGAGCCAGCCAACCAGAAGATTGCACTAGATATTTTTTTCCAGCTGACAAAATGAAAAACGACAGCGTTGTAGTGGCCGTCAACAATCGAGAATTCCACGCCGGATTTAGTGGCACGTTTTGCTTTTCGCAACGCATTGAAAAATTACACATCATAATCTTGAACAGATTTCAAAACATAAATATTTTCTTCTATTTTCTAAATAATGAGATGTTATAATTTTAAACTTAACATTAAATAAATATTTAACAAATATATGAATTTGAATTATAATTAATGTTATATTTACGTGCTCCATCTTCTATTCGCAAACTAAAGAAAATAAAACATAATTATTGAAAATTAAGGAGAGGACGAATGTTTTTATGCTGGATAAAAATAAACGTGAATAATAATGCAGAAGTAGTGAAAATGTTTTACTCCAATGAATGGAAATTTTTGGCTCGTACAGAGGTAGTTTTTAAGTTGACTTTTATATAGAACTCTGATTTTAATGAAAATGAGGAGGAGATTCAGGTTTAAATGACTTTATAAATCAGCGTATGCATATAATGTTTGTCGTTTTTTTTCTCCGATGCAGTGTCATGGTGTTTATGTTGTATTGCAATAAAAAAACATGCAGAACTAGTTCTATTTAAACCCTTTAACTTGTCTGCCTCCAAAGTTCTTAGTTAAAACCATGGTACTGAGAATCATAAACAGGCACTCGCATAACTGAAACGGAACATTGCAGGTAAGCGCTACTTGTTTCCTCAACTGGTCTCTGATTTCTCCAATGCTGCAACAACAAATAAGCAGAGTCAGTGGAAAACTGACACCGAATATATCCAGCACTAAAGATGCAGATAAACATGAAAAACTTAGGAGTCGAAGCAAATCAAGGGCAGGGGAGGGAGACAGAGAGAGATTACTGTTGTAGTTCAGAAGCTTCTCGATGAGATCGACATGAGTCATAAGCATTCTCCTACAGCAATATCGAACCAAGCCCAAAGCATCAAGAGCATCGCTGCATGCCAAACAGAAGACAATTTTATTCTCTGCAAATCAAAGGAATACTTTGGTTCATAGATCAACAGTAATATATTAAATAGGATTATAGTTCATATCAACTTGCAACATATTTACCAAATACAT
The DNA here is from genome assembly GCA_025698515.1 of Gossypium sturtianum. Taxonomy (NCBI): domain Eukaryota; kingdom Viridiplantae; phylum Streptophyta; class Magnoliopsida; order Malvales; family Malvaceae; genus Gossypium; species Gossypium sturtianum. The sequence goes on along the minus strand of CM046945.1, from coordinate 19,631,883 downwards.
GTTCATTGCTTTGATACATTTCCGATAATCTATAACATTGCCAGAGGTTATACTTTTGCACTCAAAGGAACAGTGAAAGCATGCAAAACATGGTTTCCGTAATCAGGAAAACTCCACCATAAGTTCCTAAACTTTCAGAGGACAAAACTCATAAAGACTCTTGAAGTTTCAATGTTTACATTTAGACTTGCATTTTTCGTAATGAGTTGCTTACCGTCATATATTGATGTTCAATTCCGCAAATGGCACTAGTTCAAATAAATCAATGGGGATGCATAACTTAACCATGTGAATGAGGAAATAATAAGATTTGAAGAGGGTCAAAGATAATTAGCTAAGATAATTTTAAAGTAAAAATAAAAAAGGCAATTCAAGCCCTGTACCCCCATCCCCCACCCTCAATATTGTATAAAAATAATAATTTTAAAGCTCTTGTCAGACACCCATTAGACAAAGGTAAGTTCAAATCCTGTCACTTCCATTCCCCAACCCCAATATTATATAAAAAATAAAAATAAAAAAGGCAATTTGGATATAATTTGCATTTAGCTAAAGCATTCTTGCCTTACAAATATATCCCTCCAACTCCAGAACTTTCACCTTCTCTCTATCAATCAAGCATGCCATATCCTCCCTTGAATTTTCATACAATGTTGAATCTCCAAGGACTATTTCAAGCATCTCCGTTTAAGTGACTACAATCTTGCTTCAAAATGTTTCTAATTGTGGATGTTTTGCACCACATAAATCACTAAAACAGCCAATCAACCAAAATACAAAACAGAGGAAAAACAAAAAGAATTACCAAAAAAGAGAGTCTAGTACTAGCAACATTTATGCAAAAAATTGTGGTCATACAGAGCTTCTTTATCACATTTACCTAGACTTATAATGCCTTTCAAGGTAGATAGGACACCATATGCCCATGTTTATTCCAGCCTTATCAGTTGGCATAACCAGGTACAATGTGGAAACCCAAAAAAAGCTAAGGTTAACAGTCAAAAGTAAACTTGGAGAAGGGTTTTCAGTTAAAAGCTCAAAGGCTACTCTCTACCACATGAATCTTTTGAGTACAAAAAGTAACTTGTAATTGAGAATTCATGATGAGAGTTTTCACCATTTGTTCGCTATTTTTCCTAGACTGATTTGTATAAGGTGGAAAGTTGGTACTCATACATGCAAAGGCTTTTTGCCTAATTCACCAAAAATATTATCGATTCCATTCAATAGAATGAACATCAATTAACAGCCTCTTGCCTATTTCACCAAAAATATTATCGATTTCCATTATAAATAAAATGAACATCAATACAAAGCGTGCATCACATTGTACACGGCTGAAGGTTTGAGGAACCAATTCCTGACTACGAAAGCAGTAATGTTTCTATATTTTGTGGTTAAGGAGATACAAAGTATTCCTAAAAACTTCAATCGCCCAAAAAAGATTTTTTTTTTTTTTTTTTTGTTGATACAATGTCTAGACAACCCATAATCCCCCAAACCCAAAGTGGACCCAAATAAGATTCCTTAAGTGCTCTTAAAAGATATCCATCAATCAAACACACCAGTTTCGGAAGATTTACACCGAAAACAGAATATTCATGGCAACAATGCAGTCACTTAATTGCTTCAGAACTATTAAATAAGAGAGAGATTGATGCAAACCCTTCAGTATAGTCGGCCTGGAGAAGATCAAGGTAGGTGTCCCATTTGTTACCAATAACCTGCAGATACGGAATCCAAATATACAAGTTGAGAAACAGATTCACCAAAGCCCTAAACCCACTTGAGAAGTACGAAAAATACCTTCCCGCATGTGAAGCAACGGACTGGGATTATCATCCTGCTCGGCTAATACGTCTTTTTCTTCTTCTTCTTGGTTTAAAGATTTGCCCTAGCTAGTTCCAGCCACTGCTCCCTGTTTCGCTTTGCGCGCTCTCGCCTTTTGCCCTACATGGCTTTAAGTACGGGGATTTGCAGTTTTCACGAAAATACCCTTGTTCTAAATTTGACTTGTCCAAAAGTGCCTGGTATTATTCAAAGTCAAAAAGTTCCGTTTAATATTAAAAAAAGAAAGAGTAAGTTTGCCCTTTAATTTTAATTTGTTGACTTAAATTTTTATTTATTTTTTTATTTTTTTCACTTGAACTTATATTTTGTCATATTTTTAAACTAACACTATTAATTTGTGTCAACATGGCACTAATAACCAATTTGGTGATGACACGTGATAACCTATAATATGCTACGAAATAGACATAAATTAAAATATCTTTAAAAATATATAAATTAATAAAAAATATTTTTTCACATAAAAATGAACTTGGAAAAATGGTTGTCCAGATACATTTAAATCTAGACACCTATTTTTCCCAAATTCATTCAAGACATATTTTTTTAATAAGTTTATATATTTTAAAAAAAATTATAAAAGAGTTTTAAGTTATTGTTATTTGTACTATTAATAAAATCTTTGATTGAATTGGTGCCACATGTCAATTGGGCACCAACTCGATAAAGAAATTACAAAAAATAAAAAATAAATAAAAATATGCATTTGGTGAAATTTTAACCCATGCCAATTACACTAAAAAAATTATAAATTTACCACTTAACCAAAACTTTACTTTAATTAATTTATACATTTTAATTTTGTTATGTACACTTTATTTTGATTAATTTATACATTCTAATTTTTTTGTTCTAAAATTATAATTTTCAATTTTTATTACTTATTATATATTATTTTTAAACACATACATATATTCTAAATTTTTGTTTTTCACATCCATATATGTGTGATAAGATTTTTAATTATTATTGTTATAAATAGTAGAAAAAAAAATACACATGAATATTGTCCTAATATAATGGGCTTGTGGGACTAATGGCTCGGCCCACTGGCCATCAAATGGGCTCATCCAAAAAGACAGCAAAATATTAGGACTTGAATTAAACCAATAATTAAGCGCCACTTGGTAAACAATAACACGTTGGTCGCTTGTGAAACACGAAAAAGAAAAGTTGACTGAAGTGATGACTTCCTCACAGAAAAACCACCGTTCTATGCTGTGTCTCCATCCTAATTTAATTCCACTTCTAATCTTAGGAATTCGGAGAAATCAAAGATGGTGGCAATTGCGTAATACATTCTGCTATTTGAAGCCGCCGATTAAACCGAGGCTCGTGACACTTCCATTCAAATGAATATTTGTCGCTGAGACAAAACCCTCTTTCTATTACCAGGTAAAAAATTTATGTTCGATTGCTTTCAACTTCTGCATTTTTTTTTTATGATGGAGAGAAAAAAAAACCCATTTCTTGATAATCTATTCTGGGGTTTTCGTGACTGTTTTTGTTATGTTGCTTTTCAAATGGACATGCTTTTGTTAACTCAATCCGGTCTTGGTTTTTGCTTTGTAAGGAAAATTTTGTCTCCTGTTTTTTATTCATATTGTGATAAAGAACAAGAATATTTCTGCTCCTTTCGAACTCCTGGTTTGAATTAAACATTCTTTCAAGTGAACTACCCACCAAAGATTTGATTACTTTCTCTTAAATGGATTTGGATCCAATTATGTCTTTGATTCTGTTTGTCCAAATGTTTAGTGGTTCTTGTTGCATACTTTAGGACCGTATTCATCTTATAATATGTAGTGGTTTTGATTCTATTTTGCTATCTGATTGTGCTGGTTTATTTGCTTGCGCTTGTTATTTCATAATCGTAGGTTGAAATAGACAGGCGTTACTAATAGTGTCCACCGAAAATTGGGAATTGCATCAGTGTCCAAGACATGGGGTCTCAAGAACCAAAGGCTGTAACTATTAATGTAACCGGATTTAAGAAGTTTCAAGGGATTGCTCATAATCCCACAGAAACTATAGTTAATAACCTGAAGAATTTCGTTGAAAGCAAAGGGTTGCTGCCTGCTGGTGTTACATTAAGGAGTTGCACTGTCCTTGAGACTGCTGGCAATGGTGCTCTTCCCGTGCTTCTCAAGGTCTTGGAATCAGGCATCTCAGGGATTGACACCAAAAACGAACATATTATATGGGTCAGTTCCTATTATTCAGCTTTATTCATGTCTTGAAATGTACTCCTGTCTTGTAACATGCCCGTTGATCTAATAGACCTCAATTTTATTGTGTCTTTAGCTTCACTTGGGGGTTGATGGCGGAGCACGAAAATTTACCCTCGAACAGCAGGCTGTAAATGAAGCTTCTTTCTTTTGTCCCGATGAACTAGGATGGCAACCAATGGTGGATTATGGATTCTCTTCTTTCAATCTTAACAAATGTTTCTCTGTTACCCTATTAATATCTATATCCTTGTGTTTATTGTTTCCCTTTGGTGTCTGCAGCGACAGCCCATTGTTGCCGACGATGGGGGAATCTCCCGGAAACGACAGGTACTTTCTGATCTGTCTGTACATGTTATTAAGAGTTACCTTTACGAACCATTATATCAAAGAAACCTATGTCGTGCCCACTGTCACCTGGTATTACTTATTGAGCATCTTTATTTAGTTTCAATTACAGCTGAAATATTTAACACCATTGATGCTTTATCTTTGTCAAATATTAGATATCAGCTGTTCCCTTCTTCCCTTTTTGGATACTGTGTTTAACTTAGTGAATCTTTTGGTTCTTGCAGACGACTTGTTCCGTTGAAGCAATCCTCAGGTTCTTAAAGAACAAGGGCTATGCTGCGACGACATCCAATGATGCCGGCCTTTTTATATGCAATTATGTATACTATCACTCTCTCCGGTTTGCCGAACAGAAGGGTCATAAATCTCTATTTGTTCATGTTCCCCTCTTCTCGACAATCAAAGAAGAGACACAGATGCAATTCGTCGCTTCTCTCTTGGAGGCCATTGCATCGACCTGCTAAACATTAAACGATTCAAATGATATATGATTATGCTTTATGTTTATGCACACGTAATTCTCTGATATCACAAACTATAAAAAATGATGGGACTTGGGAGCTTTCCCTTTGCCTCCCCACCACCCTTTCTCTCCACCATTGCTCTTGCTTCACCTTTGTATTTCTTGTGTGAACTGTATTTGTTTAAGTGGGTTTTATGCAATGAAATTAGCTGCATTTGAACCTTGAAAGTTTGGAAAAGTATGACAAGTTATAATGGGCAAGTTGCCATTTTCTTGTTGACTGTGGTTATTGGGTCGGTCGTTTGATGTGAATGTGGTTTTGAGACGTTTACTGCAAGCAAAGTACAAAGCCCTCACGTTTATTTATCACTATCAACCAGATCTTAAGGTAAAGTTGCAATCCGATCCAAATATTGCATTCAAAGTGAAAAATGGAGTTTACGTTATCTCATATCCAAGAATGTCGGTTCAACTTTTCGTGATCTACCATGATAGAAAATTCCAAATCAATTTTTTTGTTTTTATCTCGATATATTTACTAGAAAGTCTCAGTATTAATAAAATTTGAAGTAATATTGTTTAAATTGAACTGATCAGTAAAAGAGGAAGAATTAAGAATTGATTAAAGCACCGATTCCATTAGAAAAATAGGAAGAATTAAGAATTAATCAGTGCACCTATTCCATTAAAAAAATTACATCAATGTAATCTGATTGAATCAAGTTAAAAATAAATTGAATTCATAGATTGAAAATCGATAATCTAATCAATTACACCATCATAAAAACCTTAATTTGAATATCAAGTTCAGTCGGTAAAAAACAGCCCGGCCCGCCGGTATGCATCTTCCATATATTCTTATTTCTGTTGATAGCTACTAAATTGTGTGTAGATGGCAACATGATCAGAATGTTACACGGTCAATGAGGCTAAGTGGATTTCTGTCGTTGGTACGTACGTTGCCAATCTTGGCACAATCGAATTACAGGGCCTTTACATCATACTGTAATATAAACCCTGATCTGGGTGTTTACTACAAAAACAAAACAATTAATGAATTAATCAGATCCAGGCGTCTCGACGATGCCCAGAACCTTTTCGATCAAATGTCTATAAGAGATAGCATTACATATAATTTGCTAATTGCTGGGCACGGTCGATATGGGAATCCAAAGCAAGCACTGTATATTTATAAGGAAATGGTTTCACAGGAAATCCAAGAAACTGGTCCTACATTTTCGTCTGTGATTACTGTTTGTGCGAATGAGGGGTTTTATAGAGAAGGTATTCAAGTTCATTGCAGGGTGATTTCACTTGGGTTTGGATTGAATTTGTTTATTGGGAGCTCACTTGTTAACCTATATCTTCATATGGGACTTGTTGATGTGGCTTGGAAGTTGTTGGATCAATTGCCTGAACGGAATTTAGCCGTATGGAATTTGCTGTTAAACTGGTTTTTGGAGCTTGGTAAAATAAAGGAATTATTTGGGTTGCACGACCAAATGAAATGGGAGGGTGTCAAGCCAAATGGACTTAGTTTTTGTTATTTAATTCGTGCTTGCTGTAATGCGAGGTTTCTGGACGAAGGAATGCAGCTGCATTGTCATGTGATTAAAGCTGGATGGGTGGAATGCAATGTTTTTGTTGCCAATGCTTTGGTGGACTTTTATTCTGCTTGTGGGAATTTCATTGATGCTAGGAAAGCGTTTTTGTTAATTCCTGTTGAAGATGTGATATCATGGAATTCCATCATTTCTGTATATGTGGAGAATGATTTGTTGTATGATGCTATTGAATTACTTAGTAGGATGCATTTCTGGGATAAAAAACCTTCAATTCGTTCCATTGTGGGGCTCTTGAATTTATCCAGTAGAAGAGAGGATATTCTGTTAGGGAGGCAAATTCACTGTTTTATAACAAAAGTAGGGTTTGATTTAGGGAGTGTTCATATTCAGTCAGCGTTAATTGATATGTATGGAAAATGTGGTGAAATTGAAAGCTCTCTGTCTGTATATGAGAAGGCATCTAAGAGAACTTTGGAGTGTTGTAACTCATTAATAACCTCCTTTTTGCACTGTGGTATCACTGGTGACGTGTTTGAGATTTTTGGTTTGATGGTTGATGAAGGAATTAGGATTGATGAGGTTACTCTTTCTACGACACTAAAAGCATTATCACTGTCTACTTGGGCTAGTTTGGACAGCTGCAGACTGTTGCACTGCTGTGCTATAAAATCCGGTTATGAATCTGATGTCGCAGTTTCATGTTCTCTTATTGATTTGTATTCAAGATGTGGGCATTTTGAACTCTCCCGCAAGGTTTTCGAAACCCTTCCTTTACCAAACATCTTCTGCTTTGCATCTATAATCAATGGATATGCCCGAAATGGTATGGGCAATGAAAGTGTCAGCCTGTTGGAAGCAATGATCCAGAAGGGCCTAGTACCTGATAAGGTGACATTCTTATGTGTTTTAAATGGGTGCAACCATGCAGGATTACTTGAAGAAGGAAAGTTTGTGTTTAACTTGATGAAATCTTATGGCATTTTCCCAGAACGACAACATTTTTCGTGTATGGTAGATCTTTTAGGCCGTGCAGGTCTAGTGTATGAAGCTGAGGAGTTGCTGCAACAGTCACCAGGAGGGGGTGATTCTGTAATGTGGAGCTCATTGCTGCGAAGTTGTAGGGTCCACAAGAATGAAATAGTGGGTAAAAGAGCGGCAAAAGTCCTGATGGAGCTTGGTCAGGATAGTTTTGCCATTTATTTGCAAGTGTCAAATTTTTATTCTGAAGTTGGGGAATTTAAAGCCTCATTACAAATCAGAGAACTTGCTATGGCTAGAAAGGTGATGAGGGAGATTGGTCGCAGTTCAATTGAGGTGAAGACTTACAGTTAACATGCTTTTCTTATACTGCTAAAATTTACCTTGCATTGTCATCCAGCTGAGAACTTTGGAACAATGCTTGCTAGTCTGTTCCAGCATTATTTCCATGAAAGTAAAACCTGTTTGTGAAATCTTCATCTTCTGCTTAAATCTTCTAAAGATCTGTTGCTTTAGCTTGAAGCCTTGGCTTGTAACTGGAAAAGGACCCCTTTCCCTCCTGATTCGCTAATTCAAGTTTCTTTTTAAGGTACTGATTGCCCCACAGAATATCCATGCATGCATGCATGGTGTTCTTTTTTTCATTTCTCAATTTATAAAATAGGGTTTACTAAATAATATAATATAATACACTTTGTTGATTCATTTATCCAGTTCCCTGAGAAATATAGTGAGAGGGATTTTACATAATCCATTAACATTTTGATTGGTGAAATGTTGCCTACTGGTTGAAGAGTAAAGCAAACAACTTAAAAATAAATTTACCCTTGTACTTCAAGTGTGGGCATGTAGAAAATGTAGCACCTTCATCTACTTTTAAGCCAAGCCATATAGCCCACAAAGCTGCTCTTTTCCAAAACTAATCTGCATATATAAATTAAACCAGTGCCTTATTGGATTTATGCAACTCAATCAATCTTCCAAATAGACAAAAAAGAACAAATCATGGATAAATTGTTCCTAGTTTCCTTCCTTGGTTTGCTGATCACACATGCAGCTGGCGGAAACATGTTATACGACAAATTCAACATACTTGGAGAGCTTGAAGACCTCAACATAGCTGAAGAAGATATGGAACTCTTTGAGGACCCATCTTGGATAAGTGAACGCGGTGGCAAGGTTCTTGTAAATGTGGATAGCTTTGGTGCGGTTGGGGATGGAGTTTCTGATGACACCGAGGTATATGCTTGAGAATTTCTTTTGAGTCCCTTGCAAATTACCTTGATGGTTATTTTAAGAAACATTGGAATTACAAGTTTTACTGATAAAGACTGCTAGGCAGTAATTGGCATTCTTGGTTTCTATGGGTGTTTGAGACATGACCCTTCTCAAGGATTAGGCAAATAGTTTTCTCTGAATATCGTTTTTTACTAACTTATGCCTTTGATCTGATCTGGGAATTTAAACTTTTTGTGTATTACTATTTGGCCAAATATGTTTTCATTGTCATCAAAATAAGCTAATTTCTAATTTGATAGATTGGCATTTTGTCTTTCTGCAATATTTTATCATAGGCGTTTAGAAAAGCATGGAACACATCGTGCTCTACTTCAAAATCAGTTCTCTTGGTTCCTCCTGGACGCCGATATTTAGTTAATGCTACGAGGTTTAAGGGGCCATGTGAAGAGAGGTTGGTTGTTCAGGTAATATAAATGTACATCAAATTGAACTTAAAGAAATAACATCTCCATTATCTTATATCTATGTTACAGATTAAATTATTGCCAATATTGATTCTATGTTGATATCAATTTTAACTTTAGTTGCTGTAGTTTTTTCTATTTGTTATCATATTAATCATTATTGTTATTATTCAGATTGATGGAACAATAGTAGCACCGGATGAACCTAATGACTGGGACCCAAATCTTCCACGAAACTGGCTTGTTTTTTCTAAGCTGGAGGGAGTAGTTTTCCAAGGAAATGGAGTTATTGATGGCTCTGGCAGCAAATGGTGGGCATCTTCTTGCAAAAAGAACAAGTCAAATGTAATTCCTTAGGATTCTCTTTACAAATTCTTTCATGCTCAAGTTACAAATCAAACAAATAGAATATTAACATATTTTTTCTTCTGTTTGCTTTTACTTTGGCAGCCGTGCAGAGGGGCACCAACAGTAAGGACCTTTCTCCACAATTAATAAATCAATTATGCTAAGGGATGCTTCCAATAAGCAGCATGCCGAAATTGTGCAAGTGAACAATCAAATGGATCTCAAATTAGATTTAACATATGAGTTTGTTGCAGGCACTGACTATTGATTCAAGCTCATCTATTAAGGTAAAGAGTCTTACCATTCAGAACAGCCAACAGATGAATTTCGTCATTTCCAGGTGTGAATCTGTTCGAGTATCTGAAGTACAAGTCTCCTGCCCAGGAGACAGTCCGAACACTGATGGGATCCACATCACTGGGTCAACTAATGTCGTTCTTCAAGACAGCAAAATAGGGACAGGTTCTTAATCCTTGTCTTTTGTCCTTCCATGCACCTTTTTTATTGTGAAAGAATACCTTATAGAAATTATATCACCAACTATTATTATATGTGCATACTGACTGGTTGATTATGGTGACCATGCATATGAAATTCAGGAGATGATTGCATCTCAATTGTTAATGCTTCATCTGGTATCAAGATGAAGAGAATATATTGTGGACCAGGACATGGAGTAAGGTGTGTTCTAGACTTCCAGTTAGAGTCTATAAACAGCAGATTGTGTCCTCATCCTCATCTACTTAGGATACAGTGTAAAGTGATTCTTATATCTTTTACTTCTTTGATTTAATTTGCTTCTTAGCATTGGGAGCCTTGGGAAGGATAACTCGACTGCCATTGTCACAAAGGTGGTCTTGGATACAGCACTCCTCAGGGAGACTACAAATGGTGTCAGGATTAAAACTTGGCAGGTATTTTGATGACATATATATTCTAAACCTAGCACCATGTATTGATAAGAATATGCATTTAGTCAGTATCAGGAAAGTAGACAGTAAAAAGACTATAAAGGGGCTTCAGTCGTCAATACGTCGATACCTGAAAAATTCAATATTATAGCACACTTAACAATTGGATGCTCTTTCTGAGTAAGATATGAAGCCTGATATTTTCTTCTTTGGGGAGGAAGAGGGAAATGAGTGCCATGGTGGGTTCAATACATGACTTTCTTTTCCCTGAATATGTTAAACACAATTTGACTTCATTCCCCCCCCCCCTCTTTTCTCTCTCTCTAAAAGTTTTAATACACAATTAGTATGTATGTTCTTGTGGTTCTCTTATAAAGGGTGGTTCCGGTTATGTACGTGGGGTGCGTTTTGAAAATGTAAGGATGGAAGATGTTGCCAACCCCATCATTATCGATCAGTTCTACTGCGATTCGCCGAAAACCTGCCAAAACCAGGTGCATTATCCAAATTCTTGCCTGTCATATCTAAATTTCTCACTGTCTTTAGATCAAATTTGCATCCTGAATCTTGCAGGAGGCTCTCAGCCAATGTGAACACTGATCACATGATTCTTGTTCTTGTTTCTTGTTTTTTAGACATCAGCGGTGCAAATAAGCCAGATTATGTACAGAAACATTAGCGGGACAACAAAAAGCAAGGAAGCAATGAAGTTCGCCTGCAGTGATACGACTCCCTGTAGCAATATAGTCCTCAGCAATATAAACTTAGAGAAGAAGGATGGCACCGCAGAGACCTACTGCAACTCTGCTCAAGGCTTTGGCTACGGGATTGTTCATCCGTCAGCGGACTGTCTAAGTTCCAATGACAAAGGCTATATTCTCATTGATCATAAAGAAAATTCTGAGCTTGCTGAACCGACCGGAGATCATATTGTTCACACGGAACTCTAAGCAACAGCATATCAATAACAATGTTATAGTATATCATTATACAAATAACTTAAATAGAGCAGCAAGAGGCCCGATAGGAGGTTTGAGGCACATGTTAAAATTTTTATGGGAATTTGCGGATGTAATTGATGTTATGCTCAAATTGCATTGAAACTAATCCACACATTAGCAAGGATATGTAAAATGCGGTTTGTATACATTGCAGAAGAAACTCAATTTAATAAAATTATGTACTGAAGTTTTAGTTTTATATTTTTACGACTTTATCCGACTTTCTGCAACATGACACAATTATATAACAAGAAGGCATATGGAAAAATAATTAAAACATGACATGAAATATGATAAGAAAAAATAACACAAAATATATAAATGTCTCTTAATTTATATATACAAATTGCTAACGAATTAATATTTATAAAAGTATAAAAATATTAAAATATACAAACATAGCATGAATACATGAATTGTCAATGAAGGATAGAATCCTTTCAAAAATAGAAATTTTGTAACTTCTTTTGACTTGTGTTACTTGGACTCGGAATATTCGGTTTTTTTTAAATGTATATATACATATCCAAAAATGATCCTTGCCGCCACATAAAACAAAGCTGCTAAGATCAATATCCTAATCTTTGTTTTTGTCCAGAATTTCAATTTTTTTCAGGTTTCTCATCCCCCCTTAGACCTTTGGTAAAGGGTATATAATAATATATAATATATACGTGACCTTAAAACTCAACCCATTCGACTATATTATGTGTTCGATATATATGCATGTTTGGATGTGGGAAAATATACCAGAAAACATGTTGTGGCTCTCAAGAGATCGATCTAAGTGCTTGAAATAGCTGAAAATGCAAAGACAAACAAGGACCACTGACCTCCAGATCGACAAATTTTCAACAAAAAAAGAACACATATATATTATATTATTCTTTTAGGCGATGAATTAAATACAGGCATAAACAGAAAAAGGAAGGGAAAAAAAATGGAAAGTTGGTTGCTTGAAGAACCACATACTCATAAAAAAGATTGCCTTTCAGCTTTCCTCTGTTGGGCAAAGTGACAAAGTTCGTGACTTGTGGTGTAATAAAAAGGGAAAAAAAACAAAACCGAAGGTGGTCCATGAACTCCATGGGGAAAGGGAAAAAAGAAAAGAAACAAATATGGTTTTTAAAATAAAAACAACATATTGATTTTGAATTGTCAATCTTGTTTGTGTGGTGCACAACTGTTCTTTATGACTATATTTATGCTTACACGACGAGAAGAAAACACATCATGTCTTCTGAAGCTGTCACGGTTGGAGTATCTTATGTTGTAGTAGTCTGAAGGAATATGGAAATTCGAATTTCATACTTGTTGGATGTCGAATTTTAAAGATAGCTACATAAATTAACAGTTGAATTCGGGATTGATAATTGGTTCAATATTTTTGGCATCCAGTTGGTGTCTAATCATTTGGATCGGGTGATTGAACTTATCTTGAAAGCAAAAACAATGGGTGTCGGCAAATTGGCTTCTGCAACTGAGATTATAATATTCTCCATATTTATGATCTCTGATCTCAGCCCTTAGCAGCCAATTAAAAGCACTCCACGGGGTATTTACTGGTTAGTCACGAGAGGCTGCTCTATGAACACAAGATGTATGATAAGATAATATGCTTCCACACTTTCCTCTTCCTTTCATTTAAGGTCACGCATGGTGATTTATTTTAAGATCACAATTACAGCTCAATGGTGATTCATGTGCATTTTTAGATCGTAAAATATCTTTGATTCATTCCTCTCTTTTTTTTATTCTGGGCCAAAATTATTAAAATAGATTAGAAAATTTACATTTAAATCTCAGTACAGTTATAATATATAACCCTAAATCAATATTTGGCATGAAATTGAGTTGAACGTGGAAGGACTGTCATTTTTATTACAGCCTTGTGGTCATATTATTATACTAATGTTGGGGCGTACATGGTATAAAATGTCTATGGCATACTGTTCTTAATGTTTATATATCCAACGTTATTTCATTAAAGAAATCTTAAAAGAATGGAGGGTGAAGGAGGGGACCAAAATCTCGACAAGAGAGAACATCCAACTTGCAAAACCGAATTTACATGTGTATTCAGACTTGATAACAGATATTGTGGGCATTATCTCTGTGATATATATATACATAAATGAGTTTGAGCAGATTACTTCACGCCTTGGCATTGGCCCCATGTGGGTTGGCATCAGCTAACAATTCAGGCTATAGCTATAAATATGAATGTAAATTTATCATTCTAATCTTAAAACATAGATGAGGAGAAGTCACTGAAATATTATTGTAATAATTATTTCAAGGAATGAAGACAGTAGAGAAGTACAAAGGAGGAGGAGCATGGAATGGAATGGAAGAGGTTTTAGGTCCGTGACATTGGTAGGTTAATGGTAGGGTATGAATTTGAAGGGTTTAGTAATGGAAACAAACAAGTGAAGACAAAATTAGCTTTTGTCTTTCTAAATGTAAGAATCAAGAAAAGAGATCCCATCCATCTTTCCACATAAACAGCAAAATAGAAGGGGATCTGTTCCCCCAACTGCAATTTCACATGCACAACAACATTAACTACTACTAATAATAAATAATGAGAGTTACCTACCCTCTTTCTCAAAACAATAAAAACTTTATGATTCTTTTTTATTGTTCCTTTATGTAGTTATGAATATCATTAGGATCAATATCAACAAATTCTAGAATCATCTATTTGTCCACTCTAATTTGAAATTCACTTTTCTAATAGTAAATAAAATTGCAAGGAGCCTTTTGTAATTTTCTTTCTTTCTGTTAGGATGGATGTGACATTTTGGAATGAGTGTGTCAGAAAATTTTCAGAATTTAGACACAATTAACTATGGCTCATTTGAATTCAACCAAATATAACCTTTTTTTCTCCCTTTCTTTTCCAAATTGACTATGCCCCGGCGTGCGTACATTGGGGCTATGAATCAACACTATTATACTTAAATGTCTAGTGACTTTACTATAAGTGTAACAGATTATTTGTAATATTTGTAGGGGTACAATGGAACACTAGAATATTTCAAGGATCGAACTCAGGAGAGTCAGGGACAAAGTGATCCCTAAGCGACAAGCATGCAAATAGGAAGTCTAGCTAACTACTCGTTAATATTACGGCAATCCATAATCAAAGGTAATTACACTAATTTAACTAACTAACACTAAGAATGACCAAATCGTAAAGTATGCAAAATTACGCAATTAACAATTCAAGACACATAAGCGGTTGGTTAACTTCCATGTTGTCAATTAGTTTTTGGATTAGGGATCTAAAAGGCTTAAAGTACTAATTGGCTTAATTTTACCTCTCGGTCACCATTTTGCCAAATTGGACAATTTAGTCCAATTTATCTCTCGACCTTACCAAACTACCTCGAGACAACCAAATTTATGTTCAATAGGATCTCCTCTAAGTCTCACCTATCTAAATATTCACCTAGAGGCGTAAATTCTAAGCTTTGAAGTCTATTTGATTTAGTCCAATTTTTATAATTTAGTTCTTGTACCAAAAAGTAACCAAACAACATTTCCATCAACCAATCATCATATATTTAGTTACCTAACATCATTTCCATACAATTATAGCCCAATAAACATTCAAAGCATACATTAGATTAAGCACAAAAAGTAGGGATAAGAAATCTTAGTACGTTCTTGATGGATGCTTGAGGGAGTAGATGTAGGCAATAATGGAGGAGAAAAAATAATCAGTAAATATTAGATTTCTAAGCTTTTAAAATGAAAATGAAGTTGAGCTATAATAAAGTCCTTGGATGAAATTGAAAATACAAGCTAAAGTTTGAGTACTGAAATGTAAATAACACCTAGCTACAGTAACAACTAACTAACAACTAAAAACCAGAAAAGTGATAAACTAAAACCCTAAAAAGATGAAGAAAAAACAACTACTTAGCTAAAAAGATGATAAAAAAGTGTGTGGAATAATGTTAAAGATGGCTCATTTAAAGTTATCAGCCAACAACTGAATACAACCCAAAATTTTTGGACAAAAGTGTCCAAAGTCGTTGAATTTTGATTGGGGTTGGTGTTGGATAAAAACTACCATTGTATTCAATTTTCTCCTTGTCCAATAGCAGTATCACAACACCCAGGCTTTGGTGTCGCGATACCCAAAACAATATTGAAATTGGGGATCTTGGGGTTTAAGTGTTGCGATACTCATCCTCAGTGTCACGATATCACTATAGTTAGCCTCAATTTTCTTCACTTTAGCACCTTCAGGGGTACCACGAATTCCATGGCCTCAATGTTGCGATACCCACTTTGAATGATGATTTCCTCGAGTTCGGGCCATTATCGACTTCTTACACTAACTCAATCACATCGTTAGGTCCCCCAGGGCGCCATTTAGCCAATTTGGGTCTCGAAAGGGCATAAAACTAATAAAAACTATTTATTAATAACAAAAGCTAAAAATTGACAAAAGTAAAGAAAAGACACCTAAATTTCTTGAGAAGAAGCTCCTCTAGTGTCATAGAGAGCCTAATTTGATGTATTAAATTACGACACATCATAAATATGTGACTTGGTGGTCCCTAAAACCCTAGAAATTTTTAAATTTTATTGTAGATGTTGATTGTGGTTTGTAATGCCACTGTAAATTGAACTTGTTGTTGGAAAATTAGGTTTAAGAAACAATGTTTTTAGGCACAACAAAAGTTTAAGATTTTTCATAAAAACGAGCCTTATGATATTTTTAGTAATAAACTTTTAACTGAAATAGTACATGTACTTTGTACAAGGCAGTCTAGGTCATTTCTGGGCTTTCTACCAATCAATCTTCTTCGCTATCCTAGAACCCCGAATTGCTTTGATTGTGGGCTCAAACAAAACAATCCAAGTGCACAGAATGAAAACTTTTTATTAACTTTCAATAAGAAAGTTAATATTATCTTATAATCGTAAACTATGAGTTTTTCACAGAAAATAAAATTTATTCTAAAAAATAAATTACCACTATTTTATGCCAGAATAACGATGCTCTTAAAAAAATATGTAAATAGGTTAGCCCATAGTTCCTATTTATAAAGAAACTGTATAAGACTTCTGCTCGAATAAAGTGTAATTAAATAATAATATTTTAATAGAAAACACGATGTTCCACTAGAATTGGAACACTAGGGGCGGTGACACACCCTAAGGAATACTAGTGTTTGTCGCCCCTCTCATTTAACCAAGCCTATTGGGCCTCTCGTGTATTGGGTAAAATTATATATTGTAACATCCCATGCCCGACCCGATCGCCGGATTTGGAGTACAAGATGCTACGCTTAAGATCTGAATTTAACTAACACATCCATTAATACATTCCACAATTCATATTCACTTAATACGAATATTATTTAACACGATTAGCTAATTGCCTTCGCCACATACATGAATTTATTTCAATTATATACTTTTAATTTAAGATACAAAAATTTTACAAAGGTAACTTTACTATAGAGAAATATTTACTCAATCTTGAAAATAATATTTTGACCATACTTAAATACAAATTCGACTATGACCTTGAGGCTCCACCTCTAGGTCGCCGTGTTGTATGCATATTACAACTAAGAAGCATGTTCGTCTAAGCATGGCAGATTCTGGCATGGTCCTTCTTCAAACCTCAAATTTCCCTTTTTACCTGCAATATATAATAACACATACGTGAGTTCAAATGAACTTAGTGAGTTGTCCATACCTTGCATCAGCATAATGCTAATAAGTTGGTACTTCATGGTTCGAAATTCATGTTTGGCTTTTTTTTTTTGTACTAGTACAGTTCATCAATCTTACTGGCGTAATCTTGACATCGTACAAATTAGCTTAACTTGTACTTGATACATTATCTTGATAACACCATCACTTATTTAATTGTGTATCTTGGAGAATAATTCAAATTGCTTGGCTGCCTTGGATCTATCACAGATGACCTGAAAATAGAAGATTTCACATTCGAATTATTCGCGATCTTGTCCATATAAGGCTTCCACTTAGGGGATTCCATAGACATATAATCAGGAATACAAATGTATAGATGTTTAACATTGTGACAGATAATACCTGTGGATTCTTTCTTCAATAGTTGTCCTTGTGGACTCTTGTGCAAATACTTCCCTGAGAGATAATCCTTGTGGGTTCTAATCTTGTGGGCTTATAAAAGAAGACTGATAGATAATTCCCAAATCACGTCTTGCACCAACAAATACAAATAACCAAATAAGATAGATCTTGGCAAATGGTTCCTGCTACGAACTGCTATTAATAGCTTCTCCTAACGAACTCAAATTCGTAGTACGATCCTTGTGGATTCATCTTTCAGACCCAAGTATGCAAATTCATACTTGTGAAACATATTGGCGGATTCATAAAAGAAGACCCCTGGCGGACTATCATATCTTATATACGAATTGCATAAACATATAGCTTGTACCTTTGGATTCGCGCATAGAAATAGATTACAAGTAAACAAGCTCATTATTGGCGAACTTAAAAAAAACGCAAATCCAATATTTGTGAAAATAGAGCCAGACATATACATGAATTTACGAAAGTTACAAATTTATATACGCGAATTATCTTGGAGGCCTCCTTGGATTATGCCATATAGGCGGGTCTAACGGACCTCCCCAGATCATGCCATAGCCATGGACTTGCTTTCATTCATATGGCTTAAAGCCTTAGACTTCGCAAAGTCTCATACTACCCTTAAAGGGCTTTCAAAACTATGTGCACAAATTCCCCGTACAAACCAACCGAACTTTCGCAAAGCCGAATACCATTAATACTCATTTTATAATAGTCCACCCGAACCTCCGCAAATCTTCCTTGTTAATTTGAACACATATGTGTTCCCCGCAGGGCTGGGGTCATTCGCCAATCTCGGTTTGCATTTACATGCCATACCAGAGGCAAAACGTATAACATATCATATTTTCCATTACTCATCCCATCATAACCACACTTCGATAAACCTCCACTACTCCGCATATCATTCATACACAAGCACTTAGTAAATACTACTATTTAATACACGAAATATATTATGCAAAAGCATTTCATCTACTCAACGTGGTTAAACTTACATATCTACACACAAAACATGCATCACGATATATCATCATTTAGCCGTAGAATAATTCATCATTTGCAGAACAAAAGTTAACATACCTAGCACATGATACTGAAAAAATAAACATCCATTTAAGACCTAAGTTCTGGAACTCACCTGGAAGTTGACGCCAAATCCCCCTACTTAGCTTTTCCTTTGCTACTTGAGCCTCCTTAGTCAACAAAACATAACAAGCATTTCAGAATTCCAACGAAGACAAGTCATCATCATAAGAATCATAATTTTATTGCATGCAGAGGCTATTTAAATGATTATTCGCAACCTCACCCAATACAAGACAAAATCAATGGATTAACTGAAATCCATAACTTTCTTCCCTTTTCTAAAATTCGTTAATACAGAAAGGTTAGAAAGCTTACCAGCTTATTAAATTTCCAGTTTCATAGCCTCAAACTTTAGTCTCTTCCCTCCATGCATAATGTTCCGTAATCATTCTCTCTTCCAAAATAGACCAAAGAAGAAAAAGATGAAGAAAGAATCAGAAAAATGAAAGAATAACACCAAGGAATAACGTCTCACCTTTATATAAACCTTCTGCACTTCCTTCACTGAAACCAATTCAACAACCATTTGTACATATCCCTAATCATCATGTCTCCCACTAAGAAGATCTTTAGTTCAAGAGTAACAGAACTAAAGGTTGAAATCCAACCTTTTCTTAACCAGTCCGCAAATTCCTCTTATTCACATTAGAGCCCATTCAGTTTGTAAGCTTTTCAATTTACTACCCAAACTCACCATTGCAACATTAGCTTAACATTTACGAGTGTGACATATATGTTATTCGAACTTTTATCAACACTTATAATTTATCGAACCCAATAGCTATTTTCTATTTCCCAAAATATTAATAATTAATTAATTAATCTAATTTAATTTACTTTCTCAATTAATTTATTTTCTTAACCCAATTTTAATTCTGTTAAAGTCATGAAAATTTTACCGCATTAGAATCTATGAGGTAAATTTAATTGCCTTATTCAATAAATCTATGATGACTAATTAATTTAATTCTCACTTCAAACTTCAATTATTTAATTACAATTAATTTAATAAAATTTCAAAGAAATTAAATTAATTTATAAGTCATCTTTTGTACTTAGAGAGAAAACACATTCACTACGGATAGTGATACATGCAATCTATTTCTCTTATTTTTCGTTTTCATCCATTCCACAGTTATCGGTTCTACATGCAATTCATATCAAGTTAGCTCGAGCTAGTTAAAGGACCGATTAGACATAAATACTTAAGACTCAAATAATTTGAAATTAAGTTCAGGCTTTTTGTAACAGTCTGATTTTGACCCTAGTCGGAACAGTGGTTTCGGGACCACAAATCCAAGTCTAAAAAATATTTTAATATTATTTTCTGTGCCTATTGTATGTGATTAAGCATGTGTGAAAGTTTCGTATGAAAATTTGTCTGTTTGTGTGCTTAATTTGACAAAAGGGACTAAATCGCATAAAGTGTAAAAGTGGCCTTCTAATTGATTAAGTTCCTATTTGATGTGGCTTTTAAATGAGTAGGCCTTATGAGGCAATTAAGCCATTAATGAGATAGTGGATGGCAATGGTCAAGAATGACCTTATATTTTATGTTATATATATTTTGTATTAAAAGGTTAATATAGTAAATAATATAATAATATGTTTATAATAAAAATAAAGCATGAAAATGACCATATTATCATCCATTGTTGGCCGAAACTCATAAGAAAAGAAAAGAAGGAAACAAGTTAGGGTATTCGGCTAGGTTTGATCCAAATTCAAGGTATATTTTGCTTTGGTTTTTGATAATTTCTACGTTTTTGTAATCGTTGCTTTGTATACTTCAAAACCCATGCCTCAATTGTATGAATTGATGATGTTTTTGAAATGTGCCATTGATGAACACATGAGTTTTGTGATGTTTGATAGTGAATTATGAAAGATATGTGTTTGATTAACAAGTTTTATCTTTGAAGTTTTGATGAATTCGAGTAATTTGTACTTAATTGAGAAAATAATATTTTGAGGGACTAAATTGTGAAATAAATGAAGTGTATGGACTAGTATGAGCTACATGAGAATTCGGCTAAGTATGGGTACCATGAGATTTTGTATATTTTGTGATTTTGTGAAATAGGGACTAAAATGTCCAAATGTGAAAATGTGAGGGCTAATTTGTAAATTGCCCTAAATATGTGTCTTTGGATTGAATTGAATGAATTTATGAATAAATGGATTAAATTTGAATATGTATAGATCAAGAACCGAAGAAAATAGACTTAGATCGAGGGAAGTCAAAAGTAATTGAATAGCCGAGTTCGTTTCCGTATATCCAAATCCGAGATAAGTCGATATACAAATAAATGTATTTGAATTGAACTATTTGTGTTTATATGAAATTTGAATTGCTATGAATATCCATTGAGATGGAATGTATGTGAAAACCGAGTTTACGAATAAGTTGACAAGTTGTTAAAGTCCGAGAAGTCCCGTATGAACCTAAGAATAGATAGGATTGCATATGTCATGACATAGGTGTCCGATACATGATATCATGTAAGACTACGTTTGGGGCGTTGGCATCGATATGATATTTACGTGTAAGACCAAGTCTAGGACATTGGCATCGTATTTGATTCGTGTAAGACCCTGTCTGGGACAGTGGCATCGATATTTGAGTACATGTAAGACCTCGTCTGAGACGTTGGCATTGTACGAATATTTCGAGCATTCCGAGTATCCTATTAGATTCTGAACGGTTCAATGGGCAAGTCCGAGAAATGAATGACTATGTGAATTGTACATCCGTTTCAGGTACGTTGGTATGTATGCTTTGTATAAGCATGAAAGGTGAGTAAATATGTGCATTGATGCAAAGAAACATTTGAGATATATGTATGTTTGAGATATGAGCAAATAAGATACTTGATATATGATGAATTGGTAAGCAATGGCAAACCAAGTGAGCCAAAGAGATTATTTATGTGCTTGAAACAAAGATATGTTAATGAATTCAAATAGCTATGCTTATGATTGATTATATGTTAAGTTTATTTGTATATGGCTTACTAAGCTTTTGGAAAGCTTACTTTGTGCGTGTTTGTTCTGTTTTATAGATCGTCAAAGCTACTGAAGGCTCGGGACCGTCGAGGATCATCATCACACTGCCCAAACTCATTTTGGTACCTTTTGGAAATATTTATATTTTAAGTATGGCATGTATAGGCTAGATGTTTGGAACATGTTTGAGATGTGTAAATAGCCATGAGATGTGGCTAGATAATGTTGGTATAATGCATGAATGATTTTGGTATATGATGCTTGATTTTGGTATGGATTCATGGTTTTGATATGGTCATATGATTGGTAAGTAAAATGATGCAATATGAGTATATATGTTTGAACAATGAGATGGTCCTATGAATGTGGCAAATTGAGGATGAAACATGATTAGTTTTATATGTGAATTGGTTGTGCAAATTAGTATACAAGTTGGTATGAATAGAAATGATATTGAATGAGATGATATATTGTTCACTTGACAGGATTTTGGTTGTCAATTGTGTATGGAATAATGCTTGTTTGAGATTGTAGGGATGACCCAAGTGTGGGTGGCATTTTGGCCTTGAAAATGGCCTATAATTGCCCACACGGTTGAGCACACGGGCGTGTGGCTCGACCGTGTCACTCGTGGTTGTAATTCAAAACAAGTTAGTAGTGACCACGGGCTGGACACACGGACGTGTGACTGGCCGTGTGGTGTAAGTCAGTATGTATGCCCTGTTTTGACACGGCTTAGACACACGGGCGTGTCTGAGGCCGTGGGAGGCACACGGCCTGCCCACACGGGCGTGTGACCTCTGTAACTTAGAAAAAAATTTAAATTTTTGAGAATTTCTGTATGTGTTCGCTTTAGTCCTGGCCCTATTCTAAAGCATGCTCAAGGTCTCGTTGACCTATTTAAGGGACACTTTGATGTGATTTGTCAGACTATGATATGAGATGTTCGTAAAAGTATCCATTCGTCCGGTAATGCCTCTTAACCCTATTCCGGCGACGGATACGGGTTAGGGGTGTTACATTTTTCGCCTATTAATTACAACATTATTTAATCTCGGAGTCATTCCACTATAGTACCATGATTGAACTCTTTCTTACTATATTTCATTACGAAAGCTACTTATTAAGTGCTCGTCCAATGACCTTATCATAAATGTGTTACCCTCATAAGATATCCTTATTCTTATTGGGATAAAATTCATTCTACCAATATGGTCCTATTTTATCTCAAAGTTTCTGTTACATCTTCCGATATGAAAAAGATCATTTACTAACACATAGTAACTAAATAATTTGTCTTATGGAAAATGACTCATGGCCACGTTCTTTTTTCATCAATCATGCAATGCTAATGAAAGGATATCATTTACCCTTATAGGGTTATGATTCCCCTTAAAAGAGTTTTAATACATCGAAATATACGAGTCACACATACATAGTCCATCATCCACTCAAGATTAAGGTATGCCATACAATGAACTTCACAAGTGAATAAATCTATAAACAGATCTAGGATAAATTCAACTTGGGTCTTGTCTGATGTATTGTCAATCCAAACAATGACATTTATGTCACTATCTTTTGGGAGTCATCTGCTCCGATGTCCAAGATAAATCATCTCCCCAATTGGACTTGATAGACGTTATAGTAATCTTTCAATCGATTTACTCAATTTCGATTAGACTACATACTGTTTAGATTATCTACTAATATAAGTTATCTTCTTGCATTGTAACACCCCTAAAATCGTTATGTTATAAAAGCAAAATTAAGTGAGAATTGTGCATAATGAATTCCTCGGTAAAATAAAATAAGGAATATAAATGATAAAAGAGAAGGTTGATGAATGCCAAAGAAATTTGAATTAATAATCAAGTCATGATATATTAATTTAAGGTAGGGACTAAATTGTAAATATGTGAAAAATTTTGTGACTCAAGTGTAAATATTTAAAATTCCTGGGTAAAGTATAAATATAGAAAAGTTGAAGGATCAATAGTGAAAATGTCCCAAAAGTGGCAAGGACTAAAGAGCAAAATAAATTGATGAATAGTGTGAGGGACTAAATCCCAATTTACTAAAAGTGAATAATGATTCAATGATGAAATTGTAGAGAATTATTAAGGGTAAAATGGTTATTTTTCAATTTGGATAAATATTAAGTGTAATAATTAAGGATGAAAGGTGTTGAGAAATGATTGGTTGGATTATTTTAATATTATTTTGATATTATATTATTTTATTAATTAAATAAGTAGATATTTGATGAGAAAAGTGTAGAATTTTCCATCATTTATCGTCCATTCTCACACCACTTTCATCCATGTATGAGGGAAACTTTTATTTTTCAATCATTTTAGTCATTTTCACCGTAATCATCTAATTCAAGCTAGAAACCACCAAATTTCCATAGAAATCCTTAGTGAAACCAAGAATACATCATAGAAAGGTGATTTTTAAGTGAAGAAGATAAATCATGTTGGAGGTGAGAGAAAATCAAACTAAGGTTTGATATCAAGAGAACAAGGTATGAATATTAAGGTTTCATAATGTTTTCAAGTTTAATGTTTTTAGAAAGGTATAGAAATGATGGTAAAGCGAAGAATTCTCATGAAAAGTTTTATGTTCTTGACATGTTATTAAAGAGAGAGATAGAGGAACTGATTCAAGTGGCAAAGAAAAGAGAAAAAAAAAAAAAACAAGTGATTAAAGGTTGAAGAGAGGTAAGTACCCTTGAATTCTCTTTTTACCTAAGGATTAAAATGTAAACTTTGTGAAAGTTGTGGTAAATTAGTAAAATAAAGTGTAAAATAATTTTATATGTGAAATATAATATTTTAAAAGAAGGCTTAATTGAAGTGAAATGTGGTAATGAAATAGACATAAAATGATGTTGAAGTGAAATTATAGTAAATATTGTATGTTTATGATGCTAAGGACTAAATCATGAACTTTGAGAAATTTATGATTGAGATAAGAAAAAGTGAAAAACATATAAATTAGACATGTGAAATAAGATATTATGATGAGTTAATGGATTAAAGTGCTATGTGATAGTAAATATTAAATTTCGTGGTAAAAAGGACTAAATTGAAAAGCATGTGAAAGGTTTTACGTGTTATTATTTCATAAGTGAAAATGATGTAAAGAATACGAAATATAAGGTGTATTCTGAATTAAGAATTTACTAAATAAAGTTTTGTGATTATTGTAAATGAAATTACAATTGTTCTTTAAATCGTGGAAAAATGAGGACAAATTTGAAGAAGTGAAAAAGTGTAGCTAAATTGTGAAAATCGTGAAATAAATACTAGTATGAATAAATATCATGGTTAGTCATGGATTGGAAGTGTAAAGAAAATGTTGTTGAAAATTTTAATGTTCGAAATTATATGTTCGTGTATATTAAATAGTAAACTAGAATTAATGAAATGTGAAAGTGTAATGGAATCGTGAAAATCATGGAAGTATTTGTGATTAATTATTGTAAATTCAGTGATATTCGAGTGCCTATGTAAGACTAGCATTGAACTTCGTAGATATAATTGGCATGCCATAGTAACCCGAGAGCTCTCGTGTTATTTGTGATATCCATGATATCGCACTTCGGTGCCTCCTATTCTGTTATGCACTTCGATGCCCATGTTTCTAGCACTTTTGTGCTTCGCGTATCGTGATAAGTTCCGTGTATCCATCTGGTTCAAATGTGTCTATCATGGGCTAAAAAGTCATGGTAAATGATTTTTGATAAAAAGTTTCATTCTTGTTAATCCTTGAAATGATAAAATTAGTGAATCAAAGTATTAGTGAATTTTGTAAATAAGAAATAACCTATTGATTATTAAGATATATTCATGAATTATAATAGTAATAACGTTTATGATAAATAAAAATCAAAGAAATGGTAATATTTGAATTCATGGGTACTTACTAAACTTTTATGAGCTTAACGCGTTAATTTTCAACACGAAGGTGAAAATTTTGGATTGAAGTTCTCGTTCGAAGTAGTGATCTCGACACATTTCATCACATCTTCAAGACTTGGGAGAAAAGGGGCATGAAATAAATTTCATGGCATAGAGTATGAAATGTACACAGGTGAATTAATGTAGTAAGAAAGAAAGTGTCTAGTTGTTCTAATATTTGAGTTTAATGTGTTTTGAACTGTAAATATGAGGTATTACATAGTTTATGAGCTTTTATTACTGTTTGGAATGACTATGTATAGTTTTGGTATGGTTTAGAGGTGTTTGAAAATAGAATTTTTGGGTCTTCTATCCCAAGTCTCGAGACAAACGAAATTTGTATCGAAACATAAGAACTTTGAAGCCAAAAAGATAGAGTATCAGGGTAATGTCTCGAGACATACACTCATTTGTCTTGAGATAGGATAACTTTGAATCTAAAGTTCTATACCAACATGAAATTGTCTTGAGACATTCAAGCCTTTGTCTCGAGACATATAGACCTAAAACTGAAAATTTTTAGTTGGGCCCAAAAGAGACCTGAAACGAGTTTGGAATGGAATTAAACTTTATTGTTAGTCTAATTATGTTCTAAAAAGGGTAATGTGACCTTGATAAGGGCCCAAATTATAAGTATTTGATATGGAAAAGAATGTTCAGTGCTAAATGCAATATAAATTACTCGAGTTTCTCGAGTAAGGGGTGTTACATGAATTATGGTCCGACCACATAATCCAACTTAATATTAGTTAAACATTACATAATCAATGAGTCAATATTTGCTTACATTTTGCTTTTTGTGCAAAAATTGTTGAAGACAAATGCAAATGATATTAATGTATAATGGAATTTATTTAAACCATTTTGTTCAAAAATTACAAGTACAAAATGAAAAATACACTACACATATGGCACTAGATCCTAACAAAACTTCCATGGTGTACAAGCACCGGACAAGTGGATGGCTCGATGTCTCCTCAAGAGAAAACCTAGGGTTGGTTTGGTGCTATTGGGCCTCATATCACTCGTTGTGTCGCGTAGTGGGGTTGGACTCTAGATTTCTCTAAGCCCTTGGGACACTCTATTCGTAGTCCGTAGTGCTGCCTTTTGGATCATGAGATGATGCTAAGTAGGAGGTGCATCGAGACACAATTATAGGGTGAGCAACTAGTGGTGGGCTAGTTACAAGTCTTGCTGGGAATGTAGAGATGTCGAGTGGGCTAGTGTGTCGATGCTAGGACGATGCATTAGATTGAGCCTTTTAAGTTGAGTGCATAATGTTGAGTGTCTATCACACTTTAAACTAGCCTTGAGTGGGGGAAAATGTGGAAGGCCTTTGAGTTACCTTATTGAGGAATGTGTTTGGCTAGAAACGACCATTGGTTAGCAGAGGTGAACTATGGAGTAATGCCTTGGGTTTTAGCACATGTGATGCGATGAGTATGCGCATACCCGGTGTTAAGTTTGATGAAGTCTTTATTAAAGATGAATTACAACTTGGACTGTAATAGTCAATGCTCAAGACCATCAATGTAGATGGATGCTTGAGACCTTTACGGGTACAAGTGCCAAATGCATGATGTGAGTGAGTGTCCTGCCTTGAGTATTGTGATTGGATGCAAATGGCCTAAAGTGGTTGAACCAAGCGAGAAGCCTTTGAAATGAGGTGCTAAAAAGGGAATTGAGATAGCCTATGGAAAAATGACATGCGAAAGGGAACTCAGTGGCTTGACAATGGTTCACAAATAACTTAAACACATCAATTATGTGGAAAAATTGGAATAAAAGTAAAATCAATTTCTTACCTCTACTCATTTTTCAAAACTTTTTAAATTTAATTTAATGCTACATCAATCACCATTAAATCATGTCATTTCATTAACAGCAAAATGAAGGGACTAAAATGTGAAATAATTGTTTTTAATAATAGAAGAATTAAAATCAATGACAGACGACATGTAAAAATAAAGTTTGAAAAAAAGTAAAAAGAGAAAGATTTGTACTTTTTTTCCTTCTTTAATTCTCAAGCCGTATGTGTAGAGAAAATATTTGTAAATCTGTTAGAAAAATAATCCTGTCATGTCCCAACATTTTTGAATTATTACGAGTTAAATAATAAAAAAATATTATGATATATTTAATTATAATAGGTTGTTTTAGACATTATTATATAACTGGCCTAGGCCTCATTGAGCAGTTAAGTCTTCATTTATACATAAATTTTGAAACATATGTTATGTATATATTTTCATGCATTTAATTTATAAAATAATTAATTTAAAAATGAAACCTTCATCATCCATTATGTTGGAAGGTTACCATATTTTTAGAAATAACAAAAAAGTCCTGCACATTGACGGCTGTATGAGTTATTCACGAGAGGAACAAAGTTCACGAGCAATATCTATTAATGAATTAATCAAGTTAATGGCATGCGTGCACAAAACGACGGCTTGGAAGGCCAAAGGTCTTCTTTCCCTATCGCATTATCTGTTCTTGTCTTGTCCTAACCCAATTATTATATCAACCCTAATTTCCATTTTTTATTTTTATTTTTTTAGTCACATATGCGTTGTTTGTCTATATGTGCCTTAGCTAGCTATTATACAGCATTCACTCGATTTAATTAGGGTGAAATTAAAAAAAGGAATTAATTTTGATGAAGTTGGATTAAAATGAGGAAATATTTTGTATGGTTTTGAAGACGTTGGGCAGTGGGAAGAGGGAAAGTGGCAAAGGGGAAACGACAAATTAAAGCCTCAATAGAAAGACATTTTTGTTATTATTGGTTGATGAAAATGAGGTGTGGTTGGTTCCAAGCAGCCTTACCTAAGCTTATTTTAATATATATGATTTTGTAAATCAAATGGTAATTAATCTAATTTATATTATTCTGAGTTTGAAATTTCCCTTGAAATCAAATTTAATTATGCCCTTTGTTTATTTTAACATATGTTGTTAAAATAAGAATGAAATATTATTCTCAAACAATTCTTCCATTAAACATGTGACATTGCGTAAAGCATTTATTATTGTACTACATATATATATATATATATATATATTTGAAATGGATGGTACATGTCTCTTAGGCAAAACTATGGGCGAATGGGGTTTACTTTCAATAGTTTCTGCCAAGTTCAACCTTGGATTTACAAATAATTTAATTCCTATATATTTAAAATCATCGCCTTTTAAAACAAAACATGCCAGGTGAGACCATCAGACAGTTAGAATCAGTTGAGGGTAATTTTTTCTTTCATTCTCATATGGTGACTGGTGAGACACCTTTAATATTTTATTATTATTTTTATTTAAATTTAGACGTGAATTTAATACGAGTGTATTTTTTTTCTTTGGCTGAAAAAGTTCGAGTGTTTATTCCATTTTATCTATTCAGTTTGCATATATTTAAAAGAAACCCAACATTACTACTATTCATGTTCATTAAATATATTTTAAAAATAAAAAAAAATAGTTTTATGAAAGTACGATCTTAGAAATTAGAAAGTGTTTACTGTTGGTACAAATAATTTATTTAAATTTTACTATATACTTAAAAGGACCATAATTGTTGTATTAATATATTCGATACAAATATTTTATTACTCCAACATATATATATATATATATTTTTTTTTTTGTTTAAAAAGGAAAAAGAAAAGGAATGGGAAAAGTGAAGCCCGTGAACGTTGCATGTGATAATGAGGAGCTGTCATAATCAGTGGCCCTTCAGTCATCAAATGCAAATAAACCTACTCACGTGTCCCCTTTTGGCCTTCTTTTACATTAAAATATTATTTCTTAAGTCCATTATTAAATTATTAAAACGCAGTGAATGAAATCTGTATAAAATAAAATAATAGAAATGCTGGCAGCCGCTTCAATTGCAATCCGACTTTAATTTTCTTCTGGATGTGGTATAATACTATGATATTAATAATAAAAATAAAAATCTCATATTAAGATTTCTGTAAAATGAACATTTATTAAGAGTTATATAAATAATTATAAAAAATTGTATATAATTTTTTTAACAGATAAAATATAATATAATTATAACATAAAAATTTGATATAACCATAATGGAATAATGAAATATTTAACCATTTTGTAAAAAAAAATAGCAGAAAGATTGGAAGGAAATAAGAAGGAAAAAAAAAAGATCCAAGGGAGTATATTTCTGTTGCTAGTCCCATCACATGGTCTTTTTGTAAAATAGTCTAAAATTTCTAAACTTAAATTCTTTCCATAAATAATTAGTTAAAAACGGATAAAAAGGATTGGAAAGGGTACCCTTCTGTTAATAGTCACGTCTTATAACTTATGTTCCACAAAAAAATAAAAAGAAGAAATCAAATAGGCAAATTATAAAATTTAAAATAAATAAATAAAGAAATAAATAAATGTAAAACTGTAAAAGCATTCCAGTTATGAAGAAACATGTGAAACCTGTGTTTCGAATTTTGCAAAAAAATGGAGGAAACTACATTGCTTTTCATTTCTGGTCTATTTACCTATAATAGCTAGGACGATAGGTGTCGGGTATTGGAATATACAGAATAGATGTTATGTATTGGTCATCAAGAAATTGAATGATTCACATGCATGGGACATGTAAATTAGATTATAATAATGTCTTATAACCTTATTTTAAATATTATATATTTTTATAATGGATTTGCTACCTTAAAATTTTATATGAAGTATGAATGAAAAGGATTATCAAAGCATTTTCTTTTTAAAATCTTTGCATTATGTCTTAATAGTCCTCATTGCTTCGAAATCTTCTCCCTATATAAACACCAACCATCACATATTATTTTGGCTCTCAAAGCACAAGCTTCACTTCTCTGTCTTTGTCTCTCTTTATCACTCTCTGTTCTTATCTCTGTTTCTCACCTTGAGAAACTCTAAGAAAGAAGAAGAAGAAAAAAAATGGGTGGAGTTAACTTCAGAAGTCTCACATTTATGGTTTTAATTGCATTTTTTGTATGGTGTTCAAGTATTGAAACATGCATTGCTAGAAGAGGCAAGCATTGGAGGCAGAGCAGGTATGCTGCTGCACTATCTAAGAAGAAAGGAGGAAGTCATGGTCATCGCAATTACCACAATGGAGGATCAAAGCCTAAACCTCCTCCTCCCCAGTCCCACAAAGCTACTCCATCTCCTAAACCTAAAGAAGAAGTCCCCCCTTCAACTCCTTCACCCCACGGCCGTTACGGCTATGATCAGCAGTCTACCGCATTCAACGTCCTAGATTTTGGCGCTAAAGGTGATGGGAAATCTGATGATACTAAGGTGAGAATGTCAACTTTTCGTTTATGCTCAATACAATGTTCAATGTGTTGCTTAATACTAAGAATTTTCCATTACTTTAGGAATATGACCAAAAACACATGCACAAAAAAGAGCTACAATACTTGAAACTAATTATTTTCCCCACCAAATCAAACAACAAAATGGACTATGTGGATTAATTCACCATTGTTACTTGAAGAGGAGGGCATTCGAAGTTCTTAAACTTCCATGCATTTTTTTGGCCATTAAAGTTTGATTAAAGCTACAATAGGCAAGTTGACAGTTTTTTACTTTTTAGAAAAAGAACTTTCAGGGGGCCAATGCAGTAGAAAAGTTTAAAAAATAGCTAGCAAAGCAGAACTTACTGGTTAAAATATGATCATATGAAATGCACAGAAAGCCTATATGGAAACAAAGAAAAGCAAGTAAAAAATGTGGTAGAAACAAAAGAGAGCAGAGCACAACTAACCAAAGTTGCGCGGGGCCACTCCAAATTAAAGAATGATTCTCTTTAGGGTAGTTTAGACGTGATTGGTGCAATAATTACCATAGCAAACAGCTAACCACCATTCAACTGTAATTCTATGCCTGTAGTTATTATCACGTTAGCTGCAAAACTGACTTAGTACGATGCAACGCAGGCATTTCAAGACACATGGGCAGCTGCATGTAAAGTGGAGGCATCAACTGTTGTTGTTCCAGCCGAATTTGTGTTTCTTGTAGGACCCATTTCATTTTCTGGTCCATACTGTCAAGCAAACATTGTGTTTCAGGTAAAACCATGTGGGATCTTAATTACTCCTATATTGGCTAATGAGTTAATAACATACAGATAACACTGTCAAATAAAATTGGAAAGATAACTACTAATAATAGCAGGTTGATGTCAAGTGAAATGGAACACCTGATGCACCTTGAGATTGTTATGGTAGTAAAGAATTGATGCTTGATCACCGCTGATGTGGCTGAAACTTTTTTTTCTCAGCTGGATGGCACAATTATTGCTCCGACTGATGCTCGACCCTGGGGAAAAGGTCTTCTACAGTGGCTTGAATTTACAAAGCTGAAAGGTATAGCAATTCAAGGAAAAGGCATCATTGATGGAAGAGGCTCAGGGTGGTGGCAAGATGCCCCATATGAAGATCCCTATGATGATGAAAGAAAACTCATAATTCCATTAAACAGCACAGTTCAAGAAAGGCCACCAATGCCGGTAATCACCTACTTCAGTTTCAACTTGCCCCTGGAATTTTATGTTGATTGTCTGTAAATTAATCATGTTTCTCCTATAAATTGGACAATAGGTCAGAAATGAACTCAGTGGAAAAATGCCGAGCATCAAACCAACTGTAAGGAGCACTTGAAACTATAAAAAAACCAATCATATTCCATGACCAGGCAGCCATATGACATTTTTCTTACCTTCCGTTGTACAGGCACTTAGGTTTTATGGAAGTTTTAATGTGACAGTCACAGGCATAACAATTCAAAACAGTCCTCAATGCCATCTGAAGTTCGATAATTGCATGGGAGTTGTGGTGCACGATATTACCGTCTCATCTCCTGGGGACAGTCCTAATACAGATGGAATTCACCTACAGAACTCCAATGATGTGCTAATTCATAGCAGTGATCTCGCCTGTGGTAATTATTTAAATTATCTTGCTTGTAAATAAGTATTGTTGCCATACCGCATTCAGTTAAACAATGGTCAGCCATACGCTGAGCTCCAGCAATGAATGGAGTAAGACCTGCGGGTCAACATTTAAGGATAAAGGGTTAAGATAAGACCTTGTGAACATCTGACAGTATCATAGAAAAGGTGCTGAATGAGGTAGTTCTGATAGGATACTGAAAGACACGTTTCACAATCTTATCCTGCTAATGCTTTCATTCCACACATTCTCCATCACCCATAATATTTTGACAAGTAGATGCCAGCAATATCCAAACTTCAAGAGTTACAGTCACTGGTCACTTGACATGTGTCATATTCAGAAGAATGGTGTGGCATCAACCACCCAAAATAGGATTAGAGTTGAACAACACAGAGCAAAGCATACATTTTTGTTTTATTCACTCAAGTTTTGGTTTGCCTGTCTCCACTTACAGCTCGAACTTTTTGTTTTAATCCCCTAGCCTCTTGTCCACTTTTTCTTAAAAACAGGCTCATGTTCTAATTAATTAATAAGATGATAATAGGCCCTCAGGAATCTAATGCTTCCGAAAAATGCTTAAATTGAATCAGCTCTACGCACAGGGATAATTGACTAGTACATAAGGACATCTATTTTTGTGTTTATACTAACCTGAGCTCTTAAAAATCTATGAACTGGTGCAGGAGATGACTGTGTTTCCATACAAACAGGATGCTCAAATGTATACATACACAATGTGAACTGTGGACCAGGGCATGGAATAAGCATTGGAAGCTTAGGAAGGGATAATACTAAAGCCTGTGTCTCAAACATCACTGTCAGGGATATCGTTATGCATAACACAATGAATGGTGTCAGAATTAAGACATGGCAGGTAACTATACAAACATTATCACTCCCCCCCCCCCCCCCCAAAATGATTAAAAACTCATCAAGTTTAAAACATAGCAATTAGCTAAACTGGCTTTTAATTAAATACAAAATGCGTCTAAAACTTCGTACTTTAACCATAATTTATAACAAGACTAACTTCAGGGAATATATTTTAAGTTACTTGCATACTCAAGTTCATGTGTGGTGAAAAACTATACATATATGAAAAACATGTGTTCTTTTTGAAATATTACCTACACCTTTATATCTTATTTCTTTTCTTTAATAGGTCCAAAAATCTTATCTATTACCACTTACTAGTGAAAAAAAAGAAAAAGTTAGTGCAAGTTCCTATCATTCTAAGTTCTTTTACAACTCTAGGTTGCTAGTCAGTTTTCTTACATATAATCTCAAATCACATCTACAGGGTGGATCGGGATCTGTTCAGGGGGTTCTGTTCTCAAACATTCAAGTTTCCGAGGTCCAACTTCCAATTGTGATCGATCAGTTCTACTGCGACAAAAGGAAATGTTCGAACGAAACAGCTGCAGTCGCTCTATCAGGAATCACCTATGAAAAAATAAGAGGAACATACACAGTAAAACCAGTCCACTTCGCCTGCAGCGATAGCCTTCCATGTATAGGTGTAACCTTATCTACCATTGAACTAAAACCAGTGCAGGAACGTTACCACCTCTACGACCCATTCTGTTGGCAAACTTTCGGAGAGTTGACCACCCCTACTGTTCCCCCAATCAGTTGTTTACAGATTGGGAAGCCAACAAATAACAGAGTCCAATCTGATCATGATGTGTGCTGAGCATTAGTGTAGGTAATTCATGTGGTGCATTCACTTGTGTGGTCGGCAGCAATCTCCTGACCCCTCACACCATTCGTTTGTTAAGTGTAGAGTGTATATTTATTTAGGCCTCATCCTAGCTTATAGGCATTCTTCTTTGAATGGGATCACACCGGTTCCTAGTTTCCACTATGAGAGATTATACAAGCATGTTATCAGGTAGAGTCCAATACTGGAGTACAAGACTGTCTTGTTCATTAAGGCAGATTATTTGATTGTGAGATATTTATACAAATGCATTATCCACCAGATGTTCATCAATATATATATACGTATTGTTCCTTGAATTTAACCCACTTGAAAGACTGTACTTCACAAGCATAAGGTTAAACGAAATTGAGCATGCACAAACTGTCCATGTCTATCTAAGAAAGCAAACAAGTAAGATCAGACATTGACAAAGAACCACCCAAGAAGCAGGTATTAAGCCCAAATGACAATATTATGTTCTAAGAAGCAGATTATATATCAAAAGGAACAAGCTAAGACAAAGAATAAATATCAATATAAACCAAAGATAGCCATGAACTGCAATCGTAGATGACATGATTTGTTTTCTGAATCTAATAACTCATGAATTATATTCACATTTAAACAAACAATTCGACTATAATTCAAGCCGGTAACCTAAAAAAATCAAACAAGTAGAGTAAGTAGGGTGCCAACAGATTGATCGATAAGAAGATCGGGCGTCGTCTCCCACCTTATATCTCTCTGGATTTTCCTTCGAATCCATAGATTCTTCTCCCCGATTCTGCAGATAAAAGCATTAGCAGAGATCTAACTAAAAATCACTGTCGTTCTTACATCAGACCGGTTCAGTAAAAAGTAAAAAATTGCAAGCTTATCGTCTCGAAAAATCGATAACAAAATAATTAAGTCGATTAATCGGTTTATTAAAATTATTTGGATTTTATTAAACTCTAATTTTTTTTTTGTTAATTTGATTATTGTTATTAATTGAATTAATCAAATTTATTGTTCCACCGTTAAGGTTATTTATTTTTTATTCTTTCCGTTTCCTTGTTCTTTCTTTCTTTTTCATTCTTCATTTTTTTCTCCATTCTCTCTCCTTTCAATTTTTTTCATCTTCCTTAAGCCCATCTCTTCCACCATATGACACCAAAAGCAATGGTAATTATCGCAAATAGAAATCCAAAACGTCAGATAGAACGGGCAACCGTTAACGTCTAAAGTAGCGGTGGAAGCAATGCCGATAATGGAAATAAGCGAACCCCATATCAACAACAAATTGTGCTACGCGGTCTGCAAGGAACAGATCGAGTTGAGGGCCAAAGTTCATTGCCACTAGATTAATATACTCGTGGTTTTTATGGTCATGATGGTGTTGTAGCATGCTATTGTTTTTGGAGGGTTAGATAGGAGTTTTGAAAATAGTTATCTTTTTAACATTTATTAAATTTAGTAGAAAATTTAATTAATAAATGTTAAAAGGTTTCAAACTTTATATTTATAGCGGAGAAGTGATTTGTTTAATTTTAATAAAAATCGGAATTCATGCATATTAATTAATAATATCCTAATAATTTAAATTAAATTTCATACAAAGTAAATCAAGCACAAATCCTAAATCCCATGACATGATTTGAAATAAGATAATACAGTCTTTGAAAAAAATAGTAATCTTATAATACTTTAAAAAGAAATAATTTTTTCCGAGCCGAGACCCTCCAGATGTCACGTCTACGTCCAAACTTGGTGGGTTATCTGTAAGAATAAAAATTTAAAGGGGAGTGAGATATAACACTCAGTGTGAGTCTACTCAAAAGAAAATTCATGCAAACAGTTGGTAAGACACATTAAATAATACCGCATAATATGATCATAATTAGACAATTAGTTCAGACTATCGATTTTTTTTCAATGCAACCATCATTAACATATATCGAAACTCACAATAGTAGATATCAGAATAAACAAATTTCAGATTTTTCCTTCAATATACACATTTCCATGCATATTTATATCATAAAAGAATTTCCAAATTTATGTGCGCTTGATTTTAAAGATGACATATAGTTTGATTTTTAACAGAATAGATCATACCCCACCGTTACACACTACAATGGCAGTTCCCCAGAACTCTCTTATCCAACACATTGGGTTGTGGATAAACCATTACTGGTTCGCAGATAATAACTATCATTTGGCTGTAGACACACAGCAAGTCTCTGTAGTTGGAATCCTCATTTGGCTGTGGATTCACAGCAAAAAGTTCTGCAGATGAAACTTGCTTTTTGGCTATAGATTGTACAACAACATTTGCAGTTGGAATTTGCCTTTGGTTGTGGATACACAGTAGTACCCGAAAATGGAATCTGCCTTTGGATGTGGATGCACAACAAAACAAATTAACAATATCATGGGGCATGTTGTTCATTTTATCGCAAGTATAGAAACAATGGCAACATATAAAATTTATAATTCATGCAGATATATATATAAACACAAATAAATATTGCATTAACTCAATCACTTATGGATTCTAACATATTTCTTATCATCAGGGACCTAATTGCATAACTTAATTCAGTAAAAATAGTTTGGAACTTATTCAATGACTAGTCTGATTAAAACATAAAATTTTGGGTCAGACTATAAAATCTAAGTTACATGGGGCACACGGTCGTGTGACCGAACCGTATGGGAAGCCCTGAACTGGGCGGATGGGGTACATGGCCGTGTGATAGACTATGGTCGTGTTAGGGGTTTTAGGCCGTCTGACAGTGGAACATCCTAGGGTTTCCGGAGTGGCATTGTCGTGCCAGTGTGGCCCTATCTTAGGATCTGTTTTGCCCCGATTCACTCATAAAAGAACACACACACCTTTCTCTAAGGTCTCGAATGATGATCCTTACGTCCAAATATGATTCGGGATACCTACAACGAGTCTTTCAATTGAAAAATACACAAGAATTAATAACGGTTCTCAAGAGAAGTCGAGATTTTGGGAAAAATCAGCAAGATTTGTGAAAGATCGCATTAGTTTGGATGAAAAATTAATATCAGATGTCAAAACTATAAGGATTTGGGATTATTTATCAGGTTTGAATTGAACTTACCGTTTCTTGGCGAAATTAAGGATGAAATTGATAGCGATTCGGTTCCGAAAAGAAAATGGGTTAATATCGAGATTGAACTTTGATTCGGGTTACAAAAAGAAAAATAATTTTAGTAATGGAAGAAAAATATTTGCAAATATGAAAATGGAAAAGAAAAATAGGGAAAGAGAGAAGGAAAAATTTCAGTTTTATTAGGAAGAGAGACTATAATTGAATTATGTTTAGGAAAATGGATTAAATAGTTAGGGTTTTTTTATACGGAATGATGTGGATGAATGCGAAAGCGGATCGTAAAGTTTGCTCAAGTTGCGGATTTGACTTAAGGCTCTAGATGTTGGGAAAGAAACTTGGATTTTGACACAACTTGAAACATAATCAAATCCAAGTTAGTTAAAACAATTAAAATAAATAACTAAGATAATTAAAATAGAATAATAAATCTACGACTAGAACAATAAGGTAGATGGAAAGATAAAACGTGGTAAGGAAACACAAAGAATCCACAACCCCCTTCAAGCGGCTCTAATTTCCCCTCCAAGAAAGAAAACTTGGCAAGAAAAAGTTTGAAGATGATCCCTACAATTTGAAAAGATTGTTAAAACTCTTCTAAAAGAAACTCAAGAACAATTCTTGAAAAGAAAAAACTCAAAGAGAATTTCAATAACAATCAATTGAATGAATTGTGTACAATACAAATGCCTATATATAGGCTAGCTAAATAAATCTAAGTAAAACTCTTAAGTATACTAGAACTCTAATTAATCTAAATAAGAAGTAGTTTTAAACTAAACTTTCTTGTTAACAAAACTCCTAAATAACTTAAACTACTTAATAATTATTAAAAATTCAGAACAATAAAATAATAAAATAATTAGAACTGATAAATACAATATTGGGTTCATATATAATAAAAATTAAGCCTAAAACCCAAACCCAATATGATTTAAACTCAAATTAAAAGTCCGAAACTCGTAATTTCTGTCATAATCCCGTCCAGAAATTCTGTGTAATGACCCAAAATTCACAGGCATCGAAAAAGTGTATTGTCGAGCCTCCATCTTAATAAAACGAATTCGTAAATATTTATTAAAAATATTTACGAAGTTAGTTGAGTGGTCAAATAGGTTTTGGATAGGTGAATTAGCTCGAATTAGGAGTAATTAGGAAAAAAAGGACTAAATTGAAATAAGGGTGAAAGTTGAATTATAAATTAAAGAAAATAAAAAGGACTAAATAGACAATTATGCCAATTGTCAAAATTGAGGCAAGCATAAAAATCTAAGATTTTTATGTGTTAAAAATACATTAATATATTAGATTATTATTACTATATTTATTATTAAATAAATTAAATAATAACAAATGTATGGTAATTAAACCATACATGTGTAATAGTAATAATAAAATCAATGTACACTTGTAATAGGAGGGACGAAACAGGGAGAAAGAAGAAAGAAAAAGGAAAAAAAAATTAGGGTTTCAAAGGTTCAAATTTAAATTGGTAAGTCAATTTAAGTTTTTTTCTTGTAATTTTTGAGTTTTGATGATTCTAGAACAAAATATTACTAAGTATATGCTGAAATTTTGGAAGTTATTAGATTTTTTTTAGATACTAATTTTGTTAAGTAAAAGTGTGAATTAGGAGTTGAATTAATAGAATTTCTAGTTAGAATTGGAAAAAGGATTAAATTGTAAAATAAGTTATAAATTTTGTGTAATAGGGACTAAATTGCAAGAATTTAGAAATTAGGTATTTATAATGAAAATTAGAGAGTTAAGTTTGAGTTTGAGTGAATATGGAGTAGGAATAAGGTATAAATGATGATGGAAAAATAGATGATTTTGGTAAGGGATTAAATTGAAATTAAGGTAAAAGTTCAATAGAAAAATCTAATTATTAGATATAAAGGATGTTGTATTAATAATTTTAAATTGATTTAATTTTCGTAGCTAACATCACGCCGAAAACATCGGGCAAGAAAGGGAAGGAGAAAGTAGACGAAGAGTAAAATGAGAAATCACGGTTTGTATTACTATAATTCGAATTTAATTATTATCAATTTGTCAATTTTATTTAATATGCATGGTAAATAAAATTTATGTGAGTATTGAATTGAATTGAATTGAATTGAATTATGAATTATGTGAATATTTGAAGGTATATTGATTGGAAATTAAAAGTGATTTGAATTGAATCAAATTGAATTGAATGAAGAAAATATGTGATTATTTGAAATGTATATTGATTGAAAAGTGAATAGTGATTTGAATTTGATTGAAAGTGAATTGAGAAAGTGAATCGAATACCCTATTAATTAGTCGGGCTAAGTCGGATATAGTTGGCATGCCATAGGATTGGAAGTGTTCAGGGATACTTCGACCTCAGTCGATGAGACACTTGGGTGTCACTATATTAATTCGGATAGATTCGATGAGGTACTGGTACCAACTTACTTGGCTTGGCGATGAGACACTGGTGTCACTTATTGCTTCGAACTATCCGATGAGGCACTGGGTGCCATATTGGTGTGTTTGGTTGGATCCGTGTATCCGCCAAAGTCCGAGTCTTGTTAATAGGGGTAAATAAATGAAATGGTAAATCCAATGAATTTGATTGATCGTGCTATTGAAATGAAATGAGAAATTGAATTTGTAAAATGAAAATGAAATGCATGAACTAAAGGTTCATGGAATGATTAATGATTTAATGAGATGATATATATCAAATTGATGAATAGCCAAATTGAGTTGCTATTGTTGAGAAGTGAAAAATAAGTAAGAATTAGTTTTTAATTATGAATTAAAATGTTATATAATTTAATATGTAAATTTGTTATTTTGGCAAATGAATAATTTCGTGAATATGAACATTATTGAATGATTTCATATATAAAAAGAATGAATTATTGAAATGAGATGTGATAATGAAATGAAATTGAGAAAGTGAATTAATATATAAATTCAATTGAATATAAACTTTGAGATAGTTATTATTAATATTGAAACGAGTTGATTTAATGCATGAAATGGTTATTGAAAGATTAATAGTATAATTTGAATATACATATTTTATTGAATTGGTAATTAAAATTGATATTGAATGAATTGATAAACCCAATGATTCTGTATATGAAATGGATTGAGATATCGAAATAAGAAGTGAAAATAGAATAAATTGAAAATAATGAAATAGTGTATGAGTTAATTGAATATAATCTTATGAATTAATTATAAATATTATTATTGAAATATGTTGGTTTAAATGTTTAAATTGATTATTGAAAGACTAATGTTGTAAGATTTTAGATATGAAATGGAATAAGATATTGAATTGGGATATGGAAATGAAATATATGAAATAATGATTTTATGAAATGGTTATTGGTGAAATGCATGAAATGAATATTGATATGGTAAGAAGATATCTAAATTAAAATGAAAAAAAAAACTATTTAAGATAAAAAAAAAATTTAATGCATGAATGATTTATTGTAAGTAAAATGGTAGTAGATTAAAATGTGCATGTTTATTGTTTTTACCTTAAGTATTTGAATTATAGTAATATCAATGGGTGCATACCCAGCGTACGGTTTGTTTCCGTACGCAGATTAAGTACAGAAATTTTGAAGAGTGGTATTTGAGATTGTGAGCATTCATCTCATCACATCTCCAAATATAAAAAGGGTATGTTTTAAGATTTTGAATAGAGTGGCATGTACTTAGGAAGATCAAGTATGTTACTACTAGTAGTAGGAACTAAAATATAATTTTATTTAAATTTATTATTTGCTTTTATGTTCAAATATACTTAGTGATTAGCCAAAATCACTTTGGCACCAAATGTAATATTCCTATATTAGGTTCCTTGGGTCAACGTGGTATAGGGGTGTTACATTCTGCTCGCGCAGTCTTCACTAAAACAATCATAATTTGAGCTCATGAACTCGAAATCAAGTGATTCAAAGTGCGTTTCAAAGCTAAGAGATAGGTACTTGAATGCCATGTATACATCTTAACCTAGAAATGTCTGGATCCCATCCAAAAAGACGTCGCAAGTCTACTGATTTCCTAAACTTGAAAATTGGCAGTTTCGATGAATGGAATTTAATAAATTTCACCACATCCGTGCATGTATCATTTTTCAAATTTTAAAGGGCTGATTGGGTAAATATTCTTTTTTCAAAAAAAAAAAAAAAATGGGGAGAAAAAGAGTGGTGTGACTTGAACTTAGGATGTAAGGAAAGAGAAGAGAATGCTTAGCCATTAGGCTATTGCCCACACTTAGTCTTTTTCCACTCCATTTAATATTTATTAAAGGGTAACTCTTATTCTAGTTTGCTAAAAAATTAAAGCAAGGAAATGGAAAAAGATTAAACCTAAGACCTCTAAGGAGTGTGTTAACTACTTAACCACTAGACCAATGTCATTTCTTAGTTAATCATTACTTCTAACCTTATATATTTTGGGGTGTTACAATTCTCCCCCTCTTAAAGAAATTTCATCATCGAAATTTACTTGGTTCAAAAAGATGGGGATATTTCTAATGGAACACGTCTTTTGTTTCCTATGTGGCCTCCTCAATTCTATGGTTCTGCCATAGAACCTTAACAAGAGGGATTCATTTCCTTCTCAGAACCTTTACATCACGGTCTAGAATTTGCATAGGTTCTTTCTTAAAGGACAAATTTGGTCATACCTCAATCTGTTTGATTGAAACAATGTGACAAGGGTTGGAGCGATAACATCTCAACATGGAAACATGGAAAACATCTTGGATTCGATCCAATTCGGGTGGTAAATCGAGTTGGTATGCAACTGGACTAATTCTCCTAAGGATTTGGTAGGGTCCTATGAATCGCAGACTTAACTTACCCTTTCAACCAACACTGTATTCAATGTCTTTTATTTTTAGATTAGTATACGACTTTTTCCTATCGAAAGTTGCTTTTAATCTATCTTGTATTAGCCTTATTTTCCCGTTAGATTCTTGTACTAATTCAAGACCCAACACTTTTCTTTAACCCAATTTGATCCAACACAAAGGTGTTTAGCATTTACAACCATATAAAGCCTTATAAGGTGCTATTTAGATGCTTGGCTTGATTGGAAGCTGCTGTTGTAGGCAAATTCGGCTAAGGGCAAATGTTCTTCCCAACTGCCTCGAAATTCAATAATACAACCTCTTGACATATCTTCTAATATTTGTATGACCCAATCAGATTGCCTATTAAACTGCGGATGGAAAGCTATGCTAAATCCAAGTGGGTTCCAAATGACTCTTGGAACTTCTTCCAGAATCGAGATGTAAAACAAGGATCTCGATCTGAAATAATCGATATGGGCACCCCATGTAACCTCACTATCTCCGAAATATATAACTTAGCTAGCTTTTGTAATGAATAATCCTTATGGATCAGTAAGAAGTGTGCTGACTTCGTTAATCGATATACTATCACCCAAATTGAATCTTTCTTAGTGGGTGTTAAGGGTAACCTACTAACAAAGTCCATCGTTATTTGCTCCCACTTCCACTGCGATATTTTGATTTGTTGTAGCACTCCGGAGGGGAACTAATGTTCAACTGTCACTTGCTGACAAGTTAGACACTTAGCCACAAATTTTATTACATCTCATTTCAATTCGAGCCACCAGTACAGTTTCTTCACATCCCAGTACATCTCGTTTCCTCCGAGATGTATGGAATAAGGGCTAGCATGTGTTTCCCGAATTATGGTTTGTTTTAACTCCTTGTCATTCAGCACACAAAACCTCCTTCAAAAGCACAAGATCCCATCATCACTAAACCCAAAATCTTTGATTTTTCCCTCCTCCACATGTTTAATTCAAGGTAACAAGGATACATCTAAAGGTTGTTTATCTTTGATTTCATTGGCTAAGGTGGGTTTTACTTGTAATTCAGCTAGTAAACCTCCTTCATCCACTAAACTTAACCTAGCAAACATTGCCTTTAAACCGGTCATCTATTTTCTGCTTAGGGCATCTGCCACAACATTGCTTTCTTGGGGTGATATTCAATTGCACAATCATAATATTTTAACAACTCTAACTACCTCAATTGCCTAATGTTCAATTCTTTTTGGGTGAGAAGGTATTTAAGGCTCTTATGATCAGTATAGATGTAACAATTCTCCCCATACAAATAGTGTCTCCATATCTTTAGTGCAAAAACTACTGTAGTCAACTCTAAGTCATGAGTCGGGTAGTTGTACTCATGCTGCTTCAATTACCTTGACACATAAGCCACTACTTTACCACCTTACATTAACACACAATCAAGGCCGGTATAGGATGCATCACTGTACACCACATATTCTTTTCCTGATTGGGGTTGAATTAAAACAGGAGCTTGGATTAACACCGCCTTAAGCTCTTTGAAGCTGGATTGTTGCTTATTCGCCCACTTAAATGGAACATCCTTTCATAGTAACTTTGTTAGGGGTGTGGTTATTAAGGAAAACTGTAATACCCCTAACTAAAATTAGGCTATTACAAAAACCCTTTTACAAATCTACGATAATACCCATCCAAACCTAGAAAGCTACGAATTTCAGAAACAATTTTGGCTTGTTTCCATTCAAGGATTGCTTAAATCATCTTTAGA
Source organism: Gossypium sturtianum (assembly GCA_025698515.1). Taxonomy (NCBI): domain Eukaryota; kingdom Viridiplantae; phylum Streptophyta; class Magnoliopsida; order Malvales; family Malvaceae; genus Gossypium; species Gossypium sturtianum. The sequence continues at coordinate 19,587,917 of CM046945.1, read as the reverse complement.
TCTACTCAAATACCCTTTGCGGATACCGCATGCCCTAGGAACATTACCTCCTTAAGTAAGAATTCACATTGAATCCGTTTAGCGTACAACTTTTTCAATCGGAGGATTTGTAGGACATTCCTAAAGTGCTCATCATGTTTGTATTTGGTTTTGGAGTAAACCGGGATATCATCTATAAACACAACCACAAGCTGGTCAATGAGGGGTTGGAACACTTAGTTTATTAGATCCATGAAGGCGGTAGGAGCATTGTTTAAACCGAATGGCATTACAAGAAACTCATAGTGGCCTTAACGGGTTCTAAAAGTAGTTTTGGGTACACCCGCCTCCTTCACCTTAATTTGTTAATATCCTGACCTTAAATCAATTTTGGAGAACACAGTGGCACCTCTAAATTGGTCAAACAGATAATTTATCCTAGGCAAATGATATTTATTTTTGATAGTCAACTTGTTCAGTTGCCGATAATCTATGAAAAGCCTTAAAGAACTATCTTTATTTTTCACGAATAAAATCAGAGCTCCCCATGGAGAAATGCTAGGACTAATAAACTCGCGATCTAAAAGCTCCTGAAGTTGGATTTTCAGTTGCATTTATTTTGGTGCCATGCGGTAGGGAAGAATGGACATCGGAGCAATTCTTGGCAACAATTCAATCCTGAATTCTACCTCGCGGTCTAGAGGTAATCCTGGCAATTCCTCGGGAAACATATCTAGGAATTCCCTAATAGTTCAGATTCTACCTAAAGCATAACTATTTGCATTCCCATCCAACACATAAGCTAAGTAAGCCTCACACCCTTAACAAACTAGTTTTTTAGCGACTATGGCAGAAATTACATGATACAGATAATCCCGACGCTCTTCAACCATAACAATTTCACTACCCTCGGTTGTTTTTAAAGTTTCCCTCTTAGAAACACAATCTAGGCTAACTTGATGTTCCACTAACCAATCCATACCCAAAATTAAATCAAACTCCCCAAATAGTAACTCCATAATATTTGCAGGAAACACCACACCTTGAACCTCCAACAGACATCTCCTGTAGATTTTTTTACAACAACATATTATCCTAAGGGGCTTACTATAATTACATAAGTAGTGGTGTCCTCTACTCCTACACCCAATTTTTCAGACATTTCACAAGATACATAAAAGTGGGTGGATCCTATATTTATTAAGGTAAATAAAGGAAAAATTAACGGTAAAGATACCTACTATGACATTTGATGCATCCCTTTCTTCACGACCCCTAACAACATAAACAATGGCAAGTTGTCTAGCCTCGGTAGCTACAACATTCGCGGCCCGATTTTACCCACGACCCTTCAGAGGCAATTGGTCCACTGATAAACCATAAAAGTAACACATTTTAATCCCACGCTTAGCGTGTTTTTGGATGTTTATTTATATAATTTGGTGAATTCGATGCTCATAATCCTTTAAATTCATGTTTCTATACTTAGGAGAGCATATGGTAGTGAAAGGAACGAAAAATGGGCCAAAATCGGACAAAACGAGCCATATTAAGGATCCACACGGCCAAGCTAGAACCACATGGGCGGAGCACATGCCCGTGTGAACCACACGGGCTGGACACACGGCCGTGTGCCAGCCCGTGTCGATCGCGAGTCACCCAAATTTACACACGGCCTGGGTACTCTCACACGGACTGATCAAACGCCCGTGTCCCTGTCGCATCCTGCTTCATTTTCATGCAGAAAAAGCCAATTTTTAGGGTTTCTGGGTATTCTAAAGTCTATAAATACACACCAGAAGAAGACCTAAGAGAGGACGCAGAGTAGAACGAAGAAATTACTCAAAGGAAGCCGTCGGAATCAATTTAGAAGCAGGATCTCATTCAAGATTGAAGATCTCCATTAATTTTCCTAAGAAGTTTTTGGGTTCTTTATGTGTTGTTGTTTTCTTTATTCTGAGATGTTTTCTTTTTACGTTATGAACTAAGCTCCCTAAATACCTAGGGAGGATGAAACCTACGATGAATCTTATTATTTAATTATCTGAATTACATGATAAATACTTATTCTTGTTCTTAATTATGTGTTCTTAATTCTTGTTCTAATATTTTTAGGATATTAATTCAAGTTTGATATGCTTATTCAGTGGAGTAAAAGTCCCTGTTTAAGAGCAGATCTAGCATAATTAAGCGAAGTTGATTGCAAACCTAAAAATAGGACGACATAAATCTACCGGATTAGAGTCAAATCTAATAAGGGAATCCATAGATCGAGTTAATACGACAATAGAGGTTTTAATTAGAAAGAGATTTCAATTAATCAACCTAGATTCAGTTGTTCTTAGTCTTGAAAGGGATATTAACATGATTTAGGGATTTCTACGGATCAAGACAAGTGAATAAATCGTTTAATTCAGAGTCAGAATAATAAGTGAAGTCTAGGTGGATTCTTCATTGGGTATTGTCTTAATTCATTGGTTTATTTCGATTACTTTTTTCACTCTCTATCGCGTTCATAGTTAATTAGTTAGTTAAAATTTAGATTAAAATAAATCCCCTTAATTTTTAGGCTAAATAATAGAAAGATAGTTATTACTAGTAATTTTAGTCCTTGTGGATACGATATTCTGGACTCATCATAGCTATACTACTGTTCGATAGGTGCGCTTGCCTTTGCCTCGACTCATAAGATGGATTCTACTTTTGCAGGAATTTGATTTGGAAATTCAGGATAAGAAAGGAGCTGAAAATCTTGCGGCAGACAACCTTTCTAGGCTTGAAAATCCACATCTCAAAGAACTCGATGAGAGTGAGATAAATGACTCGTTTCCTGAAGAACAACTCTTGGCTATATCCGACTCCGAGGTACCTTGGTTTGCAGATATTGCGAATTACTTAGCTGCTAACATCCTACCAAAAGGGTTGACACATCTGCTAACATCCTACCAAAAGGGTTGACACATCATCAAAAGAAGCGATTCTTTGCTGATGTGAAAAACTATTGATAAACCTTAATTTATACATATTTTAACCCCATGCTTGGCTTATTTTTGGATGAATTCTCATTAGATTTGATGAATTCGATGCTCCTAATCTCGTAATTTCATGTTTTACATTCAGGAGAGCTTAGGGAGTCGAAAAGAACAAGAAACGGGCCAAAAAGGGACAAAATAAGCCTACCTTAAGAAACCAACACGGCCTGGGCTATCAAACACGGCCGTACGTTACGAGCAGAATCGAACATGGCCTAGATCAACGTACACTGGAAGACCACACGGCCATGTGTGGTGAGCAAAAGCGAGCACGGCCCAAGACTATCGAACACGGGCGTGTCCCTGCCGTATCAAAGATTAATTCTATCCGTAAAAAGGTTACTTGTGGGTAAAGAAAGACGTTCCAAAGCCTATATAAACACCCTAGGAGGTGACCTAAAAGTGGACGCTGGATAGAACGCAGAAAATACTCGAAGACAGCCATCAGAAGCAGCTCGGAGGAAGGATCTCCATCAAGACTAAAGATCTCCCATCAAGTTCTTTAGAAGTTTTTGGGTTTTCCTATGTTTTGTTATTTTCCTTATTTTGAGATGTTTCCTTCTATCACTATGAACTAAATCCCTTAGATACCTAAGGGGATGAAACCTAAGACGGATCTTATTACTATTTGATTTATAAGATAAATACTTGTTCTTATTCTTAATTGTGAGTTCTTATTCTTGTTTTGATAATTCAGGTTATTGATTCAAGTCGAATGTGCTTATTCGATGGAGCAAAAGTCCTGTTTAAGAGTAGATCAAAGACAATTAAGCGGAGTTGATTGCAAAATTTAGAAATAGGGCGACGAAAATCTACCGGATTAGAGTCAAATCTAATACGGGAATCTATAGATCGAGTTAATGCGATAATAGGGGTTTTAATTAGGAAGATATTCCAATTAATCAACCTAGAGTTAGTTGTTTTTAGTCTTGAAAGAGATATTAACATAATTAAGGGATTTCTACGGATTAAGTCAAGTGAATAAATCATATGAGTCAAAAGTAATAAGTGAAGTCTAGGTGGATTCTTCTTGGGTATTGCCATTATCATATAGTTGTCTTAAAGTATTTTCCCAATTCATTCTCTGTCGTGTTTTTAATTAAGTTTTAGTTGAAAAGAATTCACTCTAATTTTTAGGCTAGATAATAAGAAGATAGTAATTACTAGTACTCTTGGTCCTTGTGGATACAATATTTCCGGTCTTACCATAACTATACTATTAAGCGATAGGTGTGTTTGCCTTTATTGTGATCATAGTTAGTCAGAGACACATTAACTATTTTTGGGAGGACCCTTTTATTTTCCGTATATGTTGAGATCAAGTAATTCGAAGATGTGTTACAAAGTCAGAAGCAAGCAAAATCCTAGAACATTGCCATTCAGGACCAACAGGAGGACATTACAGTGGGACTAGGATAGCACATAAAACGCTCGAATCAGGTTTCTATTGGTCCACTCTGTTCAAAGACGCTAACAGGTGTGTTACTTCGTGTGATAGATGTTAGAGAACAGGTAATATCTCTAAGCGCGATGAAATGCCTCAAACATATATGCTATCATGTGAAATATTTGATGTTTGGGGTATTGATTTCATGGGTCCATTCCTTAGATCATTTGGAAATAAATACATCTTAGTAGCGGTTGACTATATGTCAAAATAGGTGGAAGCTCAAGCTTTACCTACTAATGATGCTAGAGTGGTAGTGAGATTTCTTAAGAAACTCTTCTCTCGATTCGGAACACCTAGAGGAATTATTAGTGATAGGGGTACTCATTTTTGTAATGCTCAATTTGATAAAGTCTTAAAGAAATATGGAGTGCACCATAGAACAGCTACCCCTTATCACCCTCAAACCAGTGGACAAGTTGAAGTAGCCAACCGAGAGCTTAAGCGTATTCTAGAGAAAACCGTCGAATCAAATAGGAAAGATTGGGCATTAAAAGTAGACGACGCTTTATGGGCCTATAGAACCGCTTTTAAAACTCCCATAGGAACATCTCCATATAGACTTGTTTACGGGAAAAGTTGTCATCTACCATTTGAATTAGAGCACAAAGCATTTTGGGTTATAAAATTCTTAAACTATGATCTTAAACTTGCAGGTGAGAAAAGATTGATGCAGTTGAACGAGCTAGATGAGTGGCGAGCGAATGCTTACGAGAACTCACGATTATACAAAGAAGCGACAAAGCGACGCCATGATGCTCGTTTGAAGCAACCTAAGCAGTTTGCAGTTGGAGATCTTGTTCTACTATACAATCAAAGATCAAATTGTTCCCTGGAAAGCTGAAATCAAGATGGTCCGGTCCATTCGTAATCAAAACCGTTTTTACCTATGGCACTATAGAGGTAACTCATCCGACTTATGACACATTCAAGGTAAACGATCAACGACTTAAACTTTATAATGGTGAAGATTTTAAGGATAATAGAGAGGAGTTTCAGCTCCGTGAACCTTCATAAAGTGATGAACATAAGGTAAGTCTAGCTTAAGACTTTAAACAAGCGCTTCTCGGGAGGCAACCCGAGCACTAACCCTACTAATTAGTTTATTTTTACTTTCGTTCATGTTTTAATACAGGTTTTTGACCCACACGGCCTGGACACACGGGAGTGTCCTTGGCCGTGTGGATCCTGGGACTTAGTTTTTAAATTTTAAATAAATTGACAGTGAGGTACACGGCCTGGCGACATGGCCGTGTCACCCACACGGCCTGGACACACGGGCGTGTCCTTGGCCGTGTAGATCCTGAAGCTTAAAATCCCCAAAAATCGACAGAGACACGACCCAAATTTATTCCACACGGGCGTGCGACATGGCCGTGTGGATCACACGGCACAGACACTGGCGTGTCTTAGGTCAGTGAAAACCGAGCCTCACTTTTCAAAATTCAAACAAGTCAAGGGGCTCCACGGGTAAGACACACGGCCGTGTGTGCGATCACACGGGCGTGTCAAATTCCACACGGGCGTGTCCTAGGCTGTCTGAAAACTGGAGCTTAATTTTTCAAAATTTAAAACAAGTCAGGGGGCTCCACGGGTAACACACACGTCCGTGTGGAATTCCAAACGGGCGTGGGAGAAGTTGTAACAGCCCGATTTAGGGGCTAGTCAGAATAGTGATCTCAAAATCACTAATTTGAGGTTAGAGAAAATTATTCTCATGTTATTTTATGTGTTATAACATGTTTTTAAGGATGTATGAAAATTTTGGTGCCTTAATTTTAGCAATTTCTAGCTAAATTGTGAAAAAAAGGACTAAATCGCATAAAGTGTAAAAGTTCCATTCTATTGGCTAAAGGTACCAAATAGCCATGAAATATTAATTGGAGGTCTTTAAAGGGAAATTAGACCATCTTGAATATGATGGTCGGCCATGTAGACAAGAGGGGACAAGAGCTTTTAATGTTGGTCAAAGTTGGTGGGTTAAATGGATGTTTTATAATAAAATAAAGAAAGGAAAAAGATATCATCTTTTCTCTCTTCTTCTCCACCGAAAGTTGCAGCAAACAAGGGGTGTTTGAAGTTCAAAATTTCAGCAACTCATTTCCTTTTCAAGTAAGTGATTTTGATGGTATTTCTTGAAGAAAATTGTACTTTTGAGATCCCTAAAGCTTAAGCTTTCTAAAGAGGGGACTATTTTGCATTATGGTAAAGAGTTTAGAGATTTGCCATGTGAGATTTGAAGTTGTTAGCTGAGTTTTTATGGAAGAAAATGAATGTTAGGATGGTGATATACAACTTTTGTGAAAGGTGTTGTTATGAAAACACCTAATTGGGACTAAAATGCTAAAGTTGTACTTTGTTCATTAAGTCATGAAATAGATGGAATTGTGGATAGTTGTAAGAGGATTAAATGTTCAGTTAGGCTTGTTTAACAAGAAAATGTGATGAAAAATTATTTACGAGCCTAGGGGTAAAATCGTAATTTTGCCAAAGTGTAGGGGCAAAATAGTCATTTTTGCCTAGAGAGTAGATTATGCTATATTATGATTTATTAGTGATTAAATCAGTAAATTTCATTATTCTAGATCAAAGAAAATGAGTTTTGGACCTAGAACGGTTGAAAAGAGAAATGTGGGCAAATAGTCCTTTCGGCTCTTTCGACATCGAGGTAAGTTCATGTGCGAATGTTGAAATGAGTTTATTTAGCATTCCAATGTTGTATGGAATGTATATTACTATATGAATGTATGAAATGTCTCTTGATGAGATGTCAATGGAATTGAATTTAGAGTAATGGGAAAGGTGTATAGCTTGATAGGACGATGGTTAAAGTCTCGAGTAAGACCATATTGGAATATGGCCTTGGTGTAAGAATTCGTATAAGACCATGTCAGGGACATGGCATCGATATGTTAATGTATGTAAGACCCAATTGGGGTATGATGACAATGAGAACTATGTTCATGAGACTCAAGAGAGTTATTTAACAATTCAAATGATTCAATGTATATGTTGAATGTGTGTGGTTGCACCATGAGCAGCACAAGTATGTGTAGAACTGAATTGAGATGAATTTTATGCATGATGAACCCCTAGTGGGGTATGTGTAATTGATGCACTGTGTGAATGAGAATGAGTATCATAGCAAGTTAAGTAAGAATAGAAGCATGTGAGGATGTTCTCGAATGAACATTTGAAATAGAGATATACTTGTGGATTAATATCCATGAAAGTAAATAACGGTGAGCTGTGTGCGACACCATCAACCATATTATTATTGGTGGGCTGTGTGCGGTACCACCCTATTAGAGGTTCAATGGTGGGCTAAGTGCGAAACCACTGAGAGATTAGTAGTAATGAGCGGTTAATCTAGAATGCTTGATGTGTTGTTGCATGTGATTAAGTGATAATCAGTGCAGGAATGAACGCTATTCAGTACGAGTAGTTGGCTTGTGACATGGTAAGAATGTGATAAGAGATGAAATGAGTAAGTTTCAAGAATAGTTGAGTAAGTAATCATGAGTTTATGAGAGAAACTCTTTATTACATTTTGTAATTATATGTATTCAATGAATCTCGATATTTGACACATTATGCCGATGAACTTACTAAGCATTACTGCTTACTCCTTTGATTTTCTCATCTCTTATAGGTTTTATTACTTAGCTCGGGTTGGAGGCCGCCGGAGATGTTTTCACACTATCGAGCAGACATACGGTATGAGGTATCAAGTCCTTAAGAGTCATGGCATGTATAGGGATTCGTTTAAAGTTGATGAAGTCTAATTGTTGTAGCCAAATGTTGTTGGCCTAAGAGAATCTATAGAATGGTTGTGTATAGCCAGTGATGATGGCTTAAGTTTTTGTAAATGTTGTGGGAACAATTCTCCCCAGTGTATGAGAGGAAAACTTTATATTCACGAACAATATGTGTTAATTTATGAGTTTCAATTGATGATTTGAGAATGTTTTGAAGAAGTATATGTTTAAGGAAGTTCAAGCATAGTAATGTCTCGTATCCGGGTTTAGCCTCAGAAACGGGTATGGGGTGTTACAGAAGCGAAGGACTTCGCACACGGCCTGGACACACGGGCGTGGCCAAGGCCGTGTGAATACTAGGCTTTTAAAAATTTACGACGAACATGGGCTGGGGATATATCACACGGGCGTGTGACACGGCCGTGTGGTCCAACACGGGCCGTTACACGACCGTGTCACCTATTTAAAACCCAATTTCTTTTTCTTCTTCTTCTTTTTTCTCCCCAAAGACCTCCAAACCCTAGCCGCGGCAACCCCTTCACCCTTTCCCACTTCCGACCGCCGCACCATCGACCCCCATCTCCTATTCTTTTCCCTTCCTCTTCCATTTCCTTCTCCTCTTTCCCTCCCTTCCCTTTTTCTGCGCCGCCACACCTCCAACCCACATTCCCAAAACTCTAAACCGTCGGCCACAGTCCCTCCTTCTCCCCTCTCCATTTTCCAACCCGACCCCTCCATATGCCCTACCCCTACGCCGCCCCAGCTTCGTCACCAGTCGCGCCTTCCTCCGTCCACCACCACTGTCGTCGGTCCCTTTTTCTTCTCCCTTGTTCTTTTTATTTTCTTCTTATTATTATTTTTTTATTTCTTTCTTTATTATAATTATTTTATTAGTTTCACTAATTTTATTTATTTCTTTATTTTTCAATTTCTTTACTATTGATTTTGTGTTTCTTCTTGAGTGATGGAAATTTTTCCATTTTGATTTGAATTGATTTTATTTTCTTTTATTTTTCAGTATTATGCATGTAGTTTTTTAGCTGATTTTATCTTTATTTTCTTGCTAGTCTTGTTTCTACATTTTTTAGTATTGCTCCTTATTAGTTTTATTTATTCTTACTAGATTTTTGTTTGATAGTAACTTTCTGATTATTAAGTTTATTATGCTCCAAGACAATTTCTCTCTTAGACCAATTATTAAACTTCCCTTAGATTTTTCTTTCTTAGTCGCGTGCATCTATATATTGATTCATTCTTCTTATTTCATAATTATTAGTATTGTTTATTTCTACCGTGTTTCTATTTGATGATAGTTCTTTATTTCGTAGTACTATTATTCAGGTCTAGTTCTTTATTAGTCAACTTGGTGATCCCCATTTGAATGTTTCTTTTGTCTATTATGTTTATACGTTTAATTTGAATTTTGTGATTGATGTCTAGCAGGTTTATTATGACAAATACTCGAGGCAAGCCTAAGGTCGCCGTTCCCGCTTCGAAAAAGCGGAAGGGTCCTGGCGCGACCTCTTCCAGTGCCTCGGCTGAAGTTCACCATCCCTACCTTAAATTTTCCGCGGACCCACCGGAGGACCTATTTCAGCTCCTTCGAGTACGACCCCTAGGTTTGGGCCGCTGCATTGATTGGGCCGTGTTGGAGCAGGTCCACCTCGCTGATGAGGTTCGCGCCTTCATCATTACCGCTCCATGGGACCGTTTCTTCAGTATCGTCGAGCCCACGTATATGGAGCTTACTTTGGAGTTTTGCTCGACGTTTCACCTTCAGAGCGTCATGTCAGTCCATGACGAGCCCGGCACCATCATATTTTGCCTTGGCGGTTTGGTGCGTCACATGACCGTCCCAGAATTTGGTGTGGCTTTGGGACTATACACAGAGGAGTTCATGAGCCCCGAGGACTTTCTTCAGCTCCATCGCCATATTCATTATTCGCCCTCGTGTTGTTGGACTGACCTCACGGGTGGCCTGACGAACTACGATGCTAGTCGCTCGAAGACGACTTCCCTCTCTCCAGCTCTAAGGTATCTTCACGCCCTTTTAGCTCATACTTTGACAGGACGGAGAGAGAGCACCGGAGTCGTGAGCACACACGATGCATATTATTTATGGAGCATGGCACATGGCCATGTATTTGATCTAGCGTACTTCATCGGTCTATCCTTCCTCCATCAGACTGACCGCCACAGGGAAGGCCCCATCTGCCTAGGCCTTTACGTGACTCGCCTCGCTCGACACTTCGATCTCCTTGACACACCGGAGCAGTCCTCCACATTTACACTTGTTGGTTAGATGTCCCCTCAGGGCATCTCGAGCATGCTACACATGAGGATGATCGAGCTGCGTCGTGGATTTGATCCTCCCCAGTACCAATTATCTCGTCCTGATGAGCAGGATGATCCCGAGGACATCACTGAGGATGTTCCTCTCCCTCACGAGGATCCACCTCACCCTTGCTACTACTTTGAACGACATATCCGAGCGTCTCACTCGCTTCGAGCAGCAGTGCTATCAGCGGTTTGACAGTCTCAAGGCCATATTACAGCAGATCTGCCACCATCTCCATATTTCACCTTCGGCACCTCCACATCGCGACGCGTCCGACGATGAGGACCTTTGAGTCCACTTATTTTATTTTTGTCTTTATCTTTATTTTTCTTTTTATTTTTAGTCTATTTTCCTTTATGTTTCTTATCATATTTTCAAAGACTTATCTTTTATATTTTGAATTATATTTTAGTTTTTATGATTGTTCCTAATCGAGTAATCCTTTAATCTTCTTCCATAGTTGTGTTCATTTTCTTAATAGTTGCTCAGAATCATGCATTTCACTTTGTTATATCTACAATTCTGCGTTCACTATTCCACAGATTTCATCCAAAATTCAGGCAGTTTCACTTCTCTCCCTCTCTTATGATATTCTTATATTGTCATTATCTATTTTAGTACATTGAGGACAATGTACATCTTAACAGTGGGGAGGTTATTTATATCATTATTAGAAAATCCCTAAATTATATCTTGTTCTTAAGTAAATTTTCTCATACTACTATTAGAATGAAATCTTTATTGACTTATAATTTTTATTGATATGTTTTGGATTAAGTCATAGGTAATTGTGCATTGATTGTTTAAACTTTAAGACATTAGAGAATCAAGCATAAGAAGTCTATTTTCAGAATTAAAAATTTGTTAGGTTGTTTTCCCTAAACTTAAATATTACTTTGAAGTTTGAAATTTGCAAGGTTGACATCAAAAACCATAATTTTTGTGAGATTTTGAGCCTTTTAGAGCATATACTTTTCTTGCTCACTTTTTTGGTTATGAGTGTGTCAATATTGATTTGTTATTCTAGAACTTGTTTTGATTATGCATGTCGAGACCACACCTTTGATTTGATATACTGAGATGATAAAGGCACCTATGTTTTAACCCACTTATTCCATTAAAAGCCTACCTTCATAATGAACTCTTAGTGAACCCCTTTGAGCCTAATAAACCGTTTCTTGATCTACCTTTAATATTAACCCAAAACTTATTCTTTTTGATTCAATGAGAATTTTTCCTATTGTATTAACCCCCTTTTTCTTGAGATTTGATTTGGTCAGTTGCCTAACTATGTTCTCTATTTTAGTTGTTAAATTCGTCTTATTATTGTACGTGAAAAAAAAATAAAAAAAGGTGGAAATATATTTTCATTAGAAGCTCGTGCTATTATTGATAAGTTTTCAATTGATGTAATTATTCAGTATTAGTTTATTTTTCTAGTTAGGTAAATTGTCAATTCGATCTCGACTCTAACCCTCTAATTCAGCCTTTATCCACACCTTTAACCCAAGCCCCATTACAACCCTTTTTAAAGACCTTTTGAATTGTGTATCATCTCATTTTATAGTGGTGGAGATTTTATTTTCATGCAAGCTTATGGTAATAACTTTTCATTTTTGACTTTTGAGTGCTTAATTTGAACCTTAAACACTTTGAGAGATTTGAGTGAATCTTTAGTGAGGATGTCAATTCTTGTCGGTTTTGAATCAAAGGTAATTATTTAGATAAGGGGAAACACCTATGTTTTCGTGCTATAAAAATTTGTGACTTGGATTGTTTGAATCTTTAGGACTCTTTTAGTTAAATTATTAATGTATGAATTATTTGTGAATTATGATAAGACATTATTGATAAGAATTGTGAATTAAGGAAGTTTAATTTTAATTGTGAGTTGAGGATTTTGCTTGAGGACAAGCAAACGCTTAAGTGTGGGGATATTTGATAAACCATAAAAGTAACACATTTTAATCTCACGCTTAGCGTGTTTTTGGATGTTTATTTATATAATTTGGTGAATTCGATGCTCCTAATCCTTTAAATTCATGTTTCTATACTTAGGAGAGCATAGGGGAGCGAAAGAAACGGAAAACGGGCCAAAATCAGACAAAACGAGCCATATTAAGGATCCACACGGCCAAGCCAGAACCACATGGGCGGAGCACATGCCCGTGTGCCAGCCCGTGTCGATCGCGAGTCACCCAAATTTACACACGGCCTGGGCACTCTCACACGGGCTGATCGCACGCCCGTGTCCCTGTCGCACCCTGCTTCGTTTTCACGCGAAAAAGCCAATTTTTAGGGTTTTTAGGTATTCTAAACTCTATAAATACACACCAGAAGAAGGCCTAAGAGAGGATGCAGAGTAGAACGAAGAAATTACTCAAAGGAAGCCGTCAGAATCATTTCAGAAGTAGGAACTCATTCGAGATTGAAGATCTCCATTAATTTTCCTAAGAAGTTTTTGGGTTCTTTATGTCTTGTTGTTTTCTTTATTCTGAGATGTTTTCCTTTTACGTTATGAACTAAACTCCTTAAATACCTAGAGAGGATGAAACCTACGATGAATTTTATTATTTAATTATTTGAATTACATGATAAATACTTGTTCTTGTTCTTAATTATGTGTTCTTAATTCTTGTTTTAATATTTTCAGGATATTAATTCAAGTTTGATGTGCTTATTTAGTGGAGCAAAAGTCCCTGTTTAAGAGCAGATCTAGCGTAATTAAGCGGAGTTGATTGCAACCCTAGAAATAGGACGACATAAATCTGCCGGATTAGAGTCAAATCTAATAAAAGAATCCATAGATCGAGTTAATGCGACAATAGAGGTTTTAATTAGAAAGAGATTTCAATTAATCAACCTAGAGTCAGTTATTCTTAGTCTCGAAAGGGATATTAACATAATTTAGGGATTTCTACGGATCAAGACAAGTGAATTAATCATTTAATTCAGAGTCAGAATAATAAGTGGAGTCTAGGTGGATTCTTTATTTCTAGGTCGATTACCTTCTTCACTCTCTGTCCCGTTCATAGTTAATTAGTTAGTTAAAATTTAGATTAAAATAAATCCCCTTAATTATTAGGCTAAATAATAGAAAGATAGTTATTACTAGTAATTTTAGTCTTTGTGGATACGATATTCCGGACTCATCATAGCTATACTACTGTTCGATAGGTGCGCTTGCCTTTGTCGAAATATTAGTTAGTTTCGTGACCCATCATCCACTCTCTGATTTTGGGTTAGAGCTTGTGTCTGCTCAGTTCATCGAGGGCATTCCCTTGCCATATGCTCCATCGACCCATATTTGAAGCAAGCACCCAATTTCTTCCAACATTCACTCGAGTGTTGCTTCCCATAATCCTTACAATAGTTGGGCTCATCCTAGTGTTATTCATCGTGGCCCTTTGTTGTGGTCTACCCTCTCTGGTTCATTTTGCAGGGCGAGAGTTCGAACCAATAGAATCAAAACCTCTCTTGGATGGGACCCTACTTTTCTCTCATTGCTCACGATTTACGTTCTTGATATCTTCTATAATTTTGGCTTTCTCCACTAGATTTTCAACCACTTGTTCTTGGTGTGGAGCAATCTATATCTTAAGGTCAAATCATTTCCCGTTTTCATATTTGAAGCACTTATCTTGTTTCGTGGCAACCATACACCGGTCATATTGGTTGAGCCTTAGGAGTTTAGCCTCATATTCTGTCTCGAATTTATCTTATTATTTCAGCTCGATGAACTCGAGCTTGCGAGCTTCCATATACCTCATGCCCATATACTTCTTTTGGAAGGCCTTTTGAAAATACTCCCAGGTGATTCGTTCAACCTGTGTACCCTTTACCACATACTGCCACCAATGGTAGGCTTCCTCCCAAAGAAAGGACACAGTGCCCTTCAGATTTTGCTCCAGAGTACAGCCTAAGTCATGTAAAGTAAATCAAACCCAAATCCTAAGTCCCATGCCATGGTTAAAAATAAGATAATACAGTCTTTGAAAAAAAAACTTATAATACTTTAAAAAGAAATCATTTCGCCCAAGTCGAGGCCCTCTGGATGCCATGTCCGCGTCCTAATAGACTATTTTTGAAAGTTGGTTACACGTGTTAAGTTCCACTATGAGAATATGGGTTTTATGTTTATTGATGTAAGCTTTATAAGAAAAGAGAGAGTTATCTTCTTCCTTTTATTTGAAATACCATTACTAACTTGCTTTGAAGCTGATCGATGACCTTTCTTACTAAGCTAAAACTAAGGATCGAAGTTCATGCAGAGGGTTGTTCCATATTCTGGGTAAGTATTATGGACTTACATGTTGACTTTTGAAAGAGTAAGCCTATTATATGTGCGTAAGTAGTAATATGAGGGAATAAGTTGTTATATGGAGGTTATCTGGGTTTCAGATGATGATAAAAGCTATATGAATGAGTTTTAATGGTATCCCTTTGTCTTGTAAGCAGTGAATTGTTAAGTTTTCGTGATGGATGTTAGGATTTGGAGATCAAGCTGCTGTTCGTGGGTGTCAAGTGAGTCCCTAAGTCAACTCATGTAAGTTGTATACTGTTTATTATAGACAATCCTATGAAGAATCGTATGAAACATAATTCGAGATTAGAAAAGAATGGTATGATGAGTATGTTGATATATGAATGTTGGATAAAATATGCATGTATAGTTTGTAAGAACCTGACAAGCATAGAGTATGTGATAAGAAATCTGGAGTCGAAGGTATGACTGTAAGAACATGTCTGGAAAGTGTAAGATGAGTTGCATGCTAAGTTTGGTGTTAATGCATGAAAGGTCTGTTAAATGTTTGTTTCTGTTAATCGCGGTGAAGTTTAAAAAGGTTCATCGGGACTTTAATCATGATCTTTGAAAGGAAAACCCATGGCCATGAAGTCATATCGTGTAAGACCATAGCTGGTGGGTTATGGCATCACATGGAAAGAACTAAATGAAGGTTATTACCTAATGAGGTTTTCTGCGTGACCGAGGACGATAGGGGGAAAACCTCACGAAATGTGAGTCTTGGAAAATCCTTATCGTGAACATGCCAGAAAATGGAAGCCTTTGTGGTAATTTATGAAAATGGAAGCCTTTGTGGCAATCTATGAAAATGGAAGCCTTTGTGGCAATATATGAGATGGAAGCCTTTATGGTGGTGATCTAAGGAAAAGAAAGCCTCTGTGGCAAATGACGAAAGGAACGTCTTTGTGGCGCACACAAAAGAATGACCCTTTGGCAACCATCTGGAGGGAACGTCTCTGTGGTAGACCTTGAAAGAAAGAAATGGTATCTTTGACGAACTCTGAAGGACAGTATGTGTAGCAAGCTCTGAAGGAATGGTAGGTATGATGAACTCTAAAAGAAAAGCCATTGTTGTGTATCATGTTACACTTTTTATAGGATAGTCTAATGAGTATTCTATGTGGTGAGCTCTGTAAGAAATATTATGACGTAAATCGCATGGTATTAAGACAAGAATAGAGAGACTAGAATACGCTAGAGCATATGGCGAATTCAAAGTATAGGCTAAATGGACTGGAAAAGAAAATATAGGTAAGGGCCACATTTGGTAAAATTCAAGAACGTATCTTCTATTTATGTACTAAAGTACTTATGAAATCTTGAGGAAACAATGACTTGGAGTATGTATGAAAGGACCATGGTATATTGTCTGTATGGACCACTGGAATGGGAATGGTGAAGGAATCAGGAAAGTGTAAGAGAAAAGTGTGAGTAAGGTATCGAATATGTAGAGGTAAGGTATGATTTCAGAATAATTTGTGACATATCTGGTACAAAAAATGACATTCTAGGAAGGCATTTGCTAGAGACTAGTTGAGAAAGAAAGAATAATGAGATGGTGAATTGAATTGCCAAATGTGAAATACAAAAATGATTCAGGTAAATGGGTGTTTATCTCACTAAGTTCTCTTGAACTTATTTCTGTGTGTTATGTTTCAGGTAAGCTCTTAAGGGTCTACGCTTGGAGAGACTTTGCCAGGGTACGCCAAGGCGTGGCGAAACGGGCTATTATGATACAGAGCAAGTTGGTTGGCGTGTTCGAGTTTGAGTTATTTTTCAAAAGTATTTTACACGGAATAATTATAATAGACTAGGACATCAATTCAATCATAGTTGTAAATCAATTCCCTGTGTATACCAATTGAATTTTTGTATTACTCACACTTATGTATTTCTTAGATAAATTTATAATTAAATAGTTATAATCGAATGTAAACTTGTATATTTGAGTGAGTTTAATAAACCGTAAAAGTAACATATTTTAATCCCTTATTTAGCATACTTTTGGATGATTTATCCCTTGATTTATGTAAAAAGGTGCTCTTAATCCTTTCTTTTCATGTTTTATACTCAGGAAAGCACCGGAGGATGGAAAGAACGAGGAACGGGCTCAAAACGGACCAAATTGTGCCAAAGTGAAAATCGAAACGGCTTGGACTTAAGCCAACACGGCCGTGTCTCCTTGATAGACTAGAACACAGCCTGATCACGATTTACACGGGCGTGTCACCTTATTAAAAGTCCGAACACGGCCTAAAGACGATTCACACGGGCGTGTGCCATGGCCGTGTCCCTGTCGTGGAGAAGAGAAATTTCACTCGGAAAAGGATACTTAGGGGCAAAGAAACCTATTTCAAAAGCCTATATAAACACCCTAAGTATAACCTAGAAGAGGGCGGTGAGCTAGGCCAAGGAGGCCGAGCCGAAAGGTCGATTTGTGGGAAACACTCGAAGATAGCCGAGTTGATCCATCTCAAGAAGCGAATTCTACTCAAGACGGCGGATCTCTCCTTCAATTTTTTCAGGGGTTTTAGGGATTTCTTATGTTTTGTTTTATCTTTTCTTACGAGATGTTTTCTTTTATTGTTATGAACTAAACCCTTGAGATACACAGAAGGGGATGAAACTTAGATGAATCTTGTTATCGTTTGCTCAACTATATGATAAATACTTGATTTGTTCTTAATTATGTGTTCTTAATTCTTGTGTTGATATTTCCGGGATATTGATTAAAGTTTGATGTGCTTAGGTGGAGGAGCAAAAGTCCCTGCTTAAGAGTAGATCTAGCATAATTAAGCGGAGTTGATCGCGCGCCTAGAGATAGGGTGACGAGATTTTGCCGGATTAGGGTGAAACCTAATATGGGAGTCCATAGATCGAGTTAATGCAATTCTAGGGGTTCTAATTAGAAAGAGATTTCAATTAATCAACCTAGGGTTAGACGTTATTCGCTTCGAGAGAGGGTTTAATATACATTAGGGAGTCTTACGGATCAAGTCAAGTGAATAAATCATCTGGTTCAGAGTTAGATAACAAGTGAAGTCTAGGTGGATTCTTCCTAAGGGTATCATCTTAATCAACTGAGTTTTTCCAACAGTATTTCCCCAATTCATTCTTTTTGTCTTTGCATCTTTAGCTTAGTACTTAGTTAAATTTAGATTAAATAACAACTTCACTTATTTTAGGCTAGATAATAAAAAGAAAGTTAGTATTAGTACTTTTGGTTCCTTTGGGTTCGACAATCCGGTCTTGCCTAAGCTATACTACTGTTCGATAGGTGCACTTGCCTCAATCGTTGTTATAGTCACTTCCAGGTTCGATCATTATAAATTTAAAAACTCTGAAATCCACTCCACGCGACCAACAAGTTCAAAATCGGAGATCAAGTATTGATTGATAAAGCAGACCCTCGAATATCTCCTCCTGACCCTAACACTAACAAAGAAATCCATTTTAGGGTAACCAGTGTTTTCCCATACTAACGATCGGGTAAGTAATCCCATTTTTGGTACTTTCAATATAAACGCTTCTCGACTTAAACTTTATCAAGGAAATAGAACTGATAGCATGAGGGAAGATATTCAAATTTTTAAACCACCCTGATTTTTGCGAATACGAGGAAAGTCTAGCTTAAGACTTTAAACGAACGCTTCTCGGGAGGCAACCCGAGCACTAACCCTAATTACTTTCGTATTTGTTTTCATTTTATTTTCTTCTCTTCTCTTAGTCTTAAACACCTAGTTTTAAACTAACCAAAAGTGCAGATTTCCAGGCCTCACGGCCTTGCACACGGCCGTGGCCGTGGCCGTGTGAAGGTACAGAATCTCCGTACTGACAATGGCAGAAGAGGTACAAGTCAGAAAGAATCAATTTTCAGAGTCACGGACTCCAACCACCACCCCACGGGCACCGACAAAACGCCACGACCGTGCGACGCGGCCATGGACGACACTGACTTATCACCAACGGGCGTGACAATCTGTAAAATGAGCGTGGGAGACATGAACGACGCTCAACAGGGCCGTGCGATGCGGCCATGGTCGACACTGGTAGTTTACACACGGGCGTGGCAACCAGACCATGGGCGTGGGTGAAACGATATGATGCATAACACGGACGTGCGAGGCGGCCGTGTGAATCAACACGCCCACGGTACACGGGCGTGGGGGCTGCACCAGGCCTAAAAATCTATTTAAACCCCCTCCCATCTCTTCTCCTTTTTCTCTTCTCCTACTAACTCTCAACTTTCCACCATTTTCATTTTTCCCAACCCTCTTCCTACTTTTCTTCTCCAATACATTCCCAAAACCCTTGAGCTACACCAAATGCCGAAGAAGCGAAAGGAATCAAGCATAGTCTCCCAGAGGGAGACTGATCTATATAAGTTCATGCCGGCCGCTTCAATCATTCGACGAGCCAAGGATATTTGAGGCCATTTAGTTTTTATTTCATTTTTCTCTTTTGCTTCAATTTCCTTATCTTTACTTCTCTTCTGCTTAATTTAACTTATTTTATTTTAGTTTCTTGGTTTTAGGTTCTTCAGGCTACTTGGGAATCAGACCACGACCACCACCATATCCACAGCCATAGAAATCACACCCAACAATAAGGACTCTACGGTCCATTTATCTTTTCTTTTAATTTTAGTTCACTTTTTATTTTTCTTCACTTTAGCTTGCTTTTCTTTAATTATTTAATTAGTATAGTTTTAATTATTATCATTATATCCTGGCTACTCCTCCATGAGCTACCCAATTTCTTCATCTAGCGCAGGATCGTCATCAAGAACGACCCCTCCAACTTATCTTTCACCTCCAACGCAAGGATTTCATCCACAATTCAGGGAGTTTCACCTTTCTCCATATCTTTTGAATTTATACTTTATTGTCTATATATATATCTTTGTACATTGAGGGCAATGTACATCTTAAGTGTGGGGGGTGAACAACCTAAAAAGGTGCCTAACTTTTTCATTATTCTCAAATTCCGAAATTCGGTGCAAACTTTTGCATTATTCTCAAATCCTGAATTATGCCTTGTCTTAAAATAAATTTCTCATATTATCATTAGAATGAAATTTCCATGATTTATGATCTTTATTGATATGTTTTAGATTAAGTCATTGATAATTGTGCATTGATAATTAAATTCTAAGATACTAGAGAATCAAGCATGATAAGTCTATTTTTCAGAATTAAAATTTTTTTCTAGGTTGTCTACCTGAATTTGAATATTACTTTGAAATTTGAAATTTACGAGGTTGATATCAAAATACCCATAATTTTTGTGAGATTTTGAACCTTATAAGAGCATATATCCTTTTTCATGCTCACTTTTTTATTATGAGTGTGTCAACATTGAACTGTTATTCTAGAACTTGCCTCGATTATACATGTTTGAGACCACATCTTTGATTTGATATACAGAAATGATAAAGGCACCTAGGATTTAACCCACTTACTCCATAAAAAGCCTACCTTCATAATTAACCCCTAGTGAACCCCTTTGATCCTAACAACCCTTTTTATTGACTCACCCACTAATATTAACCTAAAACCCTTTGTATTTGTTATCACCATTCTTCTTGACTACCCTTTTTGTCGAGATTTGATTTTGAGTAGTTACCTAACTATGTTCTATATTTCAGTTGTTAAAGTTCTTTATTATTACTTGATTATTCTTAAAAAAAACATCGAAGTATATTCAGTAGTAGTATTAGTATTATGAAAAGTGAGCTTGTACAGTGAAATTCCAATTATTGAAGAAAAAGCTCGTATTATTAGTTTCAAAATTTTCAATTGATGTAATTACATTTATTCAGTTCATTGTTTCTAGTTAGGTAATTTTTCAGGTCGATCTCAATTCTCACCCTCTGATTCAGCCTTTATTCACACCTTAACCCAAGCCCCGTTACAACCCTTTCAAAGACCTTTTGATTTGTGCATCATCTCATATTACAGTGGTGGAGATTTGATTTTCATGCAAGCCTATGGGATTAACTTTTCAGGTTTGACATTTGAGTGCTTAATTCTGAACCTTAAACACTTCGAGTGATTTGAGTGAATCTTTTGTGAGGATGTCAATCCCTGTAGGTTTTGGATCAGAGGTAATTATTTAGATGAAGGGAAACACCTATGTTTTGTGCTACAAATGTATGACTTATATTGTTTGAATCTTTAGGAATCTTTGAGTTAAATTATCCATGTATATATTATCTTTGAATTATGATGAGACATTGTTGATAGGAATATTGAATCATGGAAAGTTCGTTTTAATTGTAAGTTGAGAATTTTGCTTGAGGACAAGCAAAAGCTTAAGTGTGGGGGTATGTGATAAACCGTAAAAGTAACATATTTTAATCACTCATTTAGCATACTTTTGGATGATTTATCCCTTGATTTATGTAAAAAGGTGCTCTTAATCCTTTCTTTTCATGTTTTATACTCAGGAAAGCACCGGAGGATGGGAAGAATGAGAAACGGGCTCAAAACGGACCAAATTGGGCCAAAGTGAAAATCGACACGGCCTGGACTTGAGCCAACACGGTCGTGTCTCCGTGATAGACTAGAACACGGCCTGATCACGATTTACACGGGCGTGTCACCTCATTAAAAGTTCGAACACGGCCTAAAGACGATTCACACACGGGCGTGTGCCATGGCCGTGTGTCCACGCCGTGGAGAAGAGCAATTTCACTCGGAAAAGGATACTTAGGGGCAAAGAAACCTATTTCAAAAGCCTATATAAACACCCTAAGTATAACCTAGAAGAGGCGGTGAGCTAGGCCAAGGGCCAGAGCCGAAAAGGTCGATTTGTGGGAAACACTCGAAGATAGCCGTTGATCCATCTCAAGAAGCCGTAATTCTACTCAAGACAATGGATCTCTCCTTCAATTCCTTCAGGGGTTTTAGGGATTTCTTATGTTTTGTTTTATCTTTTCTTCTGAGATGTTTTCTTTTATTGTTATGAACTAAACCCTTCAGATACCTGAAGGGGATGAAACTTAGATGAATCTTGTTATCGTTTGCTCAACTATATGATAAATACTTGATTTGTTCTTAATTATGTGTTCTTAATTCTTGTGTTGATATTTCTGGGATATTGATTCAAGTTTGATGTGCTTAGGTGGAGGAGCAAAAGTCCCTGCTTAAGAGTAGATCTAGCATAATTAAGCGGAGTTGATCGCGTGCCTAGAGATAGGGTGACGAGATTTTTCCGGATTAGGGTGAAACCTAATATGGGAGTCCATAGATCGAGTTAATGCAATTCTAGGGGTTTTAATTAGAAAGATTTCAAGAAGCCGGAATTCTACTCAAAACGGTGGATCTCTCATTCAATTCCTTCAGGGGGTTTTAGGGATTTCTTATGTTTTGTTTTATCTTTTCTTCTGAGATGTTTTCTTTTATTGTTATGAACTAAACCCTTCAGATACCTGAAGGGGATGAAACTTAGATGAATCTTGTTATCGTTTGCTCAACTATATGATAAATACTTGATTTGTTCTTAATTATGTGTTCTTAATTCTTGTGTTGATATTTCTGGGATATTGATTCAAGTTTGATGTGCTTAGGTGGAGGAGCAAAAGTCCCTGCTTAAGAGTAGATCTAGCATAATTAAGCGGAGTTGATCACGCGCCTAGAGATAGGGTGACGAGATTTTACCGGATTAGGGTGAAACCTAATATGGGAGTCCATATTTCGAGTTAATGCAATTCTAGGGGTTTTAATTAGAAAGAGATTTCAATTAATCAACCTAGGGTTAGACGTTATTCGCTTCGAGAGAGGGTTTAATATACATTAGGGAGTCTTACGGATCAAGTCAAGTGAATAAATCGTCTGGTTTAGAGTTAGATAACAAGTGAAGTCTAGGTGGATTCTTCCTAAGGGTATCATCTTAATCAACTGAGTTTTTCCAATAGTATTTCCCCAATTCATTCTTTTTTTTTTTGCGTCTTTAGCTTAGTAGTTAGTTAAATTTAGATTAAATAACAACTTCACTTATTTTAGGCTAGATAATAAAAAGAAAGTTAGTATTAGTACTTTTGGTTCCTTTGGTTCGACAATCCGGTCTTGCCTAAGCTATACTACTGTTCGATAGGTGCACTTGCCTCAATCATTGTTATAGTCAGTTCCAGGTTCGATCATTATAAATTTAAAAACTCTGAAATCACAGCGATCAGAGTTAAATATGTACTTGAGTAGTAACACCCTAGATTTGGATTTGGTTTATCGAATCAAGTTTGGGGCATTACAAGTTTGTTATTAAAGCCTGGTTTAGCCAATTATTGGATCACGAAGGACGAAGAAGCCTTGTATGTATAGTACACTGAACCTAGCCAAGTCTCTTAGGTGCGTTGAGCTCGTTTTTGCATGAATTATTTATTACTTATGTTTAAACACATTGTGAAAGGAATAGTAAAACAAAAAGAAGTAAGGTAAAGGAATGATCGTATTAATAAGGATAAAACAAATACATGGATCAAATTTTGGAAAAAATTAAAGATAATAAGAAATGAAATACATGACAAAAGAAATAAAATTTTTTCCCTCCTCTTCACTAGGCTTATTAGTGAGCTCGATAGGGACCTCTTCAGTAGGAAAAGTGCCCTTTGGAATCTGATCCTCTGATGATGAGTCCTCCTCATTGTCTTCAACAACAGGCGTGGATGGAATGATAAAACCTTCTGATCACCTCATCTCTTTATTGAATGCCTCCCACTCTTTGCCTTTTGGGTGGTAAACATCCAAGCCAAGTGAGTTAGTGGAATTGTCCTTGAGGTAGTTGAAGTCTACTTTCATGAGGTTGAAAGGACTTACAATCATTTGGCATGCATGATTAAGTTGGACTTCCACTCTAGCAGGGCCTCAACAAGGTTCCTATGGGTGTCTTCCTAGTACTTCCTTAAATCCTCGTCATGAGAACGGTGTTGGTTCTCTAGCTCTACCTTATGAATCTCTTCCAAGGCTTTGAGTTTCTCTTCCAAAGCAAGTTTCTCACCCTTCAGCGAATTGACCTCAACTTTCAGTTGCTCATTTTCAGTTTGAGCATCTCTGTATTTGTTCGTTAGAGTGGAAAGGTGTGTATCCATTTTTCCAATCAAATTGGTATCCTCTTGATGTTTTTGGCGTAGCTCAGCAAGGAGGCTTTGCCAGATTTTACAGCCTTTTTTAAGCTGGATAACTTATTTTTGTATTACTTGTTGGCAACTTTAAGAGCCCCACTCAAAAGACATTGTTCCATAGACATATAATCTGATACTTGGGCCATAACAATTAGATGATCCTCATTTAAAGTAGATGCAAGATAAGAAAAGAAAGATTCCCTTAGCTGAGGAGGTAGTAGACTCTATTGTTGTTGGGAAATGGTGCTAAGAGGTGTGGAGGTTGGCACAAACTCCAAAAGAGCTCGCCAAGGGAAGATACTCCCTATTCCAGTAGGGGTAACATCTGATGTTTGAGAAGGATGAACTGTTGGTTGAGCCACAAGAATTACTTTTGAAGGACTTTCTGGTAAATAAGGATCAGAAGGAGGTATAAGAGAAATAAGATGTTGGGCGGATTACTCTAGAAGTGATGGAATCTTTGGGAGAGCAAGAAAAAAAGGTGTAGGGACAACTGTAGTCACGAGCTTCCTTTGTGGCCTGTGCCTTATCAGTAGAGGGCAATCGCTGCTGCCCGACTCCCGAGTGCTCTCTTCCCTCTATCCCTCTTCCTTATTTTCTTTGCTACTAATTTCTTAGATGAAGTAATAGTGACCTCTTTGCCACGAGTTCTCTTGAGAATAGATGAGATGCCCATGTCTTGAAGATTTGAGTGAGAAGGAAGTCCTGCATCACCAATAGGAGAGTTAGCTCGATTGGAAGTAGAAGAGGAAGCTATATCAAGATTAGTGATGAGATTCTAATTTCGAGGAGGAAAGCCACAAATTTTATAAAAATAGAAGGGTGACTCTCTTTTGTTTCTCAGCAGAATGTTTGCCAAATCTTTCTTAGAATTATAAGGCCAAGCTACGAAACAAGATCGCACATTAAGGTCGTTTACACATTTGAAAGAATCATTTGATTGATAACCATTAGGTCTCACTTCCTCTAAAGAATACTAAAATACGTTTCTAACTGAAACGAGTTCCACTAAGTTAAGCACACACCCCCTTTTATTAACCGTTTGTATTGCACATCAGCAAGCTCAAAGTCCACTTGCTGACATTGTTTGCAAGTGCTCTTTTTGGGAAGGGACCATCTGGTTGGAAAACCAAAACTAGACTTGAGCCTACAGATGACCCTTAAGCATTTGTACTTTCTTTGATGGAGGTTCGAGATATTGTTCTGAATGATAGGCTCACACCCAGAACGTGTACTGAAATGGGCGTTACCACCCAAAATGCCTTGTCTTCTGACCTTCAACTAATACAACTTCTAAAAGACCCCCAGCATAGGTGGCTCATTATGCATGCAACAACCAATGTATTAAGCCACCAGCGTCCACCAAGATAATGCTGACAATTGCCCAAGCGCAATGTCATACTCATTTAGGACAGAGCAGAAAAAAGGATTTAATGGTAAATGAAAATTGACTTCTAACAAGATTAAGGGTAAAATGAAACCTTAGGTATTACTACTTAGACGACATTTTTAAGGTCGCTGGAAAAAGTATGCGAAGTTTGGGATTTGAATACCTCAAGCTTCAAGATACCTAATCATCTCATCCTCAGTGGTGCTACAGGTAATCGATTGGGTTCTCACCCCAAGCAAGGTATTCTCGGGACCCTGAAGTCCAAATGGAACAGTACTGATGGGAGTAAAGTTTCGGTTGGTTTGTCTTCGGCCCCTCCCTCGAGTGTTGGTTCTAACTATTTTGACAACAAGTTTATGAAAAAGAAAAAGAAAGAAAGGAAGAACGGTTAGTACCTTAGAACAGATGAAGACGAGGAAGGTAAAGAGTGAACAAAGCAAACAAGAAATTAGGGATTCAGATGTTGCAGAAAGGTGAAGAAAAATGGGTGTTGAAATGACAATTATAAATAGAGGTAAGCTTGCGGGAGAAGTCAAGTAAGAGATGACTGTTCAAGTCCTCTAATGTGATGGTGACATATTTCGTGAGGTAAGTTGTGAAAATATGAAATTCTGGTTAAAACCTCTAAGTGCGGGTCTCGCCTAAGAGGGCTAACTTGATGATATTATGTGTGAATATGGGCTCCATATGTTACGCCCAATGGGAACATAGTTATTATTTGAGTGCATGGGCTTCGCAAAGATCATATTAATTTCGAGGATGAAATTCCCTAAGTGGGGGAGAGTTGTGATGCCCAGTTTTGGCGGGTGTAACGCGTAGGCTTCTACAAGTATACATAATCATTATCAAGTAATAAGTAAGTACAAGAGTTATCGTCTCCACGGGGACTGTATTGTTAATCAAAAATTGTAAAATTATGAATTTAAAAGTTGGTAGAGAAAACACAATAGTTTTGAAACGATAGGTGTTAAATTAAATTAGTTAACCAAATGTAAGTTAACCTAAATGCAAATGAAATGCAATGCAAGGTGATTGTTTAGCAGCGATTTTCACGAGTTAACAACAATAACATGAAAAAGCTAAAATAATTACAATATTTGACTCAATTTATTTTTCATCATGTTTAACAATGTTCGGAAAATTTTCCATGGCAACTCGATCGTTCATTAACTGGGAATCTCATATAAGTTCAACCGAATCTTATTCTTAGAAAAATATGCATAAACCAATGTCATAATTTAACTAAAGATTCCTTAGAATTTATGTGAAGCAACAAGGAAGAATTAGGTTTGAAACAATTTAATCACATAAACCTAAAGTTATGTAAGGTAATAAGTTCTCTTAGTCTATTATGAACCTTTAATTTAATCGGGTTAGGACCTAAATTAAGCATGCACCTTCCAATTATTGTGTCCATTAATAGCCATCTGGTTAGGATCGATCAACTAATTCTAATGCATTCAAACATGTTTTGATGCATGAAATACATAAATGGTTTTAATTGGAAGCATGAACGACTAAGGCACAAAACATCATAAGCATGAATCAAAATGAACTTGATCAAATTAATGTAATCATTCTCGCTAAAACAAAATGAAATCATCATTGTTAATGGAAAAACATAAAAAAAATTTGCAAACATGTTGAATAACTAAGAACAAAATTAAAGAATAGGAAAGAAGAAACTGTTGATGGTTTTGGCGATTCTCTGAAGACTGATCATGGTGGCTTCCTCCAATTCTCGTGATTGCAAAATGCTCCTCAAGGTGGCCGACCTAGAGTGGTTTTCCTCAAAGGAAAATGCTAGCTAAAGGAGATAGGGAAATGAAAAGGTTTATGCGTGGAAGAGATGGAAGAAAGATGAGAGGAATGTGAGTTGATGGATGAGTGAATGATGAGGGATGCTTTGAAATGGGAAATGATGAGTAGTACTTATAGTAGAGGAATGACTACGGAGTTTGCTAGAAATAGCATAGATATCCCTTGAAATGCTCCCTTGCTTGGCCGGGCATGAAATATGGAGGAAAAGGTTGGTGGTTTCTTGATTCATGCTTGATTTCATGCATGAATCTTGTAAGGGGTTGGACGGTTTCTTGGGTATTAGTTGGGGGATTATTTCTGATTTTTTTCACAAGTGTAGGGACCTCCAAATTAATTATCCTAAAGCTAATTTGGCTACTCTTGATGCCTTAGCCGAATTGGACTACTTTCCCCCCTACTTGGACGATTTTGTGACTCAAATAATTATCAGACTTGCTCTTCTGAACAAGACAACTTCAACTGGATCAAATTGACTTCTCTTGACTTAACTTGTTGTCTTTGTTGTCTAATTGAAATGGAGTATAACTCATGTCCATGTACGATTTAAATAAGCTTCCACACTTATTAATTCAATGGTCCCACTTCAACAATGAAAGCATGGAAATTACTATGGAACATAAGATAGTTAAATTATGCAAAATTTAATACATAAATTCATAAAATTGTATAATTTACTAAAATTATGCCTATTGTCTCAACACGAACAAAAATCACCCAATTAAATATCCAAATACTCGAGATTAACATAAATTCTAAGTAAAAGGAGATATAAATAGCTATAAAAATCTATATAATTTAGAGTTTACATCGTGTCTCGAGTTAGCGAGTAAACGAGAATAATCTTTGTGGTGAGATCCTATTCATCCAATAGGTGCTTTTGGTGAATAGCTCGGGCGCATATTTAATGATAGAGTATAAGGTAAAGATTGTTCTTAGAATGTGTGGATATGTATAGAAGAATGAATTGGTAAGTGTGTCAAGGATTCTTGGGTAATGATGGTATCACCAAAGGTATGGTACGCCAAGTTGGTCTAGTTACTATGCAAGTTATGTTCTAATGAGACGGTTAGGATTTAACGGAGGGATAACTCAAGGATACATATGATGCCTTAGCTGAATTGGACTATTTTCCCCCTACTTGGACGATTTTGTGACTCAAATAATTATCAGACTTGCTCTTCTGAACAAGACAACTTCAACTGGATCAAATTGACTTCTCTTGACTTAACTTGTTGTCTTTGTTGTCTAATTGAAATGGAGTATAACTCATGTCCATGTACGATTTAAATAAGCTTCCACACTTATTAATTCAATGGTCCCACTTAAACAATGAAAGCATGGAAATTACTATGTAACATAAGATAGTTAAATTATGCAAAATTTAATACATAAATTCATAAAATTGCATAATTTAATAAAATTATGCCTATTGTCTCAACACGAACAAAAACCACCCAATTAAATATCCAAATACTCGAGATTAACATAAATTCTAAGTAAAAGGTGATATAAATAGCTATAAAAATCTATATAATTTAGAGTTTACATTGTGTCTTGAGTTGGCGAGTAAACGAGAATAATCTTTGTGGTGAGATCCTATTCATCCAATAGATGCTTTTGGCGAATAGCTCAGGCGCATATTTAATGATAGAGTATAAGGTAAGGATTTTTCTTAGAATGTGTGGATATGTATAGAAGAATGAATTGGTAAGTGTGTCAAGGATTCTTGGGTAATGATGGTATCACCAAAGGTAAGGTACGCCAAGTTGGTCTAGTTACTATGCAAGTTATGTTCTAATGAGACGGTTAGGATTTAACGGAGGGATAACTCAAGGATACATATAGATTTTGGCTTGTATACGTTTCTCTACAGTTGTAAGCCACTAATAGGGCATTTATGAAAGTTGGTTACACATGTCAAGTTCCACTATGAGAATATGGGTTTTATGTTTATTGATGTGAGCTTTATAAGAAAAGGCGAAGTTATCTTCTTCCTTCTATTTAAAACACCATTGCTAACTTTTTTTGAAGCTCATCGATGATCTTTCTTGCTAAGCCGAAACTAAGGATCAGAGTTCATGCAGAGGGTTGTTCCATATTCTGGGTAAGTATTATGGACTTGCATGTTAACTTCTGAAATAGTAATGTAATAGCCCAATTTCGGTGAAATCGGAACAGTGGGTTCGAGACTACAAATTCGAGCCGAAAATAAAATTTATTTTTATTTTATTTTATGGTCCGTAATATGATAGAAATGTCATGTGAAATTTTTGATAAGAAAATTTTACCGGTTATGTGCTTAATTACGAGAAGGACTAAATTGCATAAAATGAAAAAGTTAAATTCTAGTAGCTATAAGGATTAAATAGCTATGGAATTTAAAAATTAAGGTCCTTATATGGTAATTAGACCATTAAAGAAAAGTATGTAGATATTTTGGTGACTCATCCATGTAAATTTAGAAAAAGGGCAAGGACTAAATTAGAAAGTGAAAATATTTAATTAATTAAAAGATGATAAAAGAGATATCATCTTATTTTCTCATCTTCTTCCCCAAAATAAAACATGGAAACCCTAGGAGAGAGAGAAGAAACTTTCATGACCAAATTGGGTAAGTTTTCTTGGTCCGTTTTTAGTAATTTTGATATTTTTAAAATCGGGATAGCTTAATCTAGCTATTTGGGGGATTAATTTGAGAAGTTATCAAAGTATGGAAAATGGGTCATGGATGTATATGCTGAAAATTAGAAATTTGTGGTAGAAAATGAAAGGTTGTTGATAGATAAACAACTTTTACAAATTGATTTTTGATGAAAACATGATTTAGGGACTAAAATGTAAAGTTGTGAAAATTGATGAAAAATTCTGAAATTTATAGAAAACATGTGCTGTAAATTTTATGATGGAATTTTTGTTAGGCTTGGAATAGGGAGTAAATTGCACAAATTTTATTTTTCGAGCCTAGGGACGAAATGGGAATTTATGGAAAAGTTAGGGGCAAAATGGTAATTTTTCCTAGGATGAAAATTGAGTCCACTTGAATGGGAAATATGATAAACTAATGTTAAATTTACTCGTATAGATCCGGATAGACCAAATTCGGAGCTAAAACGAGAAAAAGAGGAAACTGTCGAATTAGTAGATTTTACGTACAGGAACACTTATCAAGGTAAGTTCGTGTAACTAAATTGTGTATGTTTATATGCTTGAATTAAATGTTGTGTTTGTGAATTGTATAAATATCATATATATATATAGATGACATTGAAAATATACCTGACAAAGCCCAATCAATGATAATGCCCGATAAAGGATAAATGATAAAAATGTTACTTTTATGCTTGGAATGAATGTGGAATGTGATCACTTGAACATGCTTGATAATGCTTGGAAAATGTCAAATTCTGTTTGAATTAAATGGAAAATTTGATGGATATGTGATTTCCCGAAATGAATGAGGTCCTGCATTTGTTGCTGACGAAATTTAGCTCGGACGAGTAATTCCATTACCTCATTATAAAGAGGATTTAGCCCAGACGGGTAATCCTAATATAAGTCCTCTCGAGCATATGTTATGGATTGGATTTAGCCCGGACGGGTAATCCAAATCAAGCTCTTTAGAGCATATGTCATAAAAAGGATTTAGCCTAGACTGGTAATCATGTTGTATATATGTGTGGCTCAAGAGTGTACTATCTGAAATAGTACCTTATGGGT
This sequence comes from Gossypium sturtianum, assembly GCA_025698515.1. Taxonomy (NCBI): domain Eukaryota; kingdom Viridiplantae; phylum Streptophyta; class Magnoliopsida; order Malvales; family Malvaceae; genus Gossypium; species Gossypium sturtianum. The sequence goes on along the minus strand of CM046945.1, from coordinate 19,557,008 downwards.
ACCATTGAATATGAGTTGACGAATTTACTGATTTGTACACATTGTGTCTACTACCTGTGTATGGATATTCCGAATAAATTCAACGAGTAAAAATCTTGACATGAGAAGATATGAATAAGAAATGAGTTATTACACGTATTTGTCTGAAATACATGAAAATGATGGTACACGATAATTGATATAAGAAAACATGAGATAATGATACTTGTACATAGAATTCGTTTGATGAATATGTCATCCTTGATTATAGACTTGTACACTTTGAGAGTACTACTACTCGTGTGACATTGATATTTCAAGTAAAATGAGTAAAGTTCTGATGTGAAATAATCTGAACTCGAGATGTGTTATATGAAAATATACTTGAGATGTAACGAAGTGATTTATACATGTTGTGGGAAGTATATATACATGGAGACTTGATTTTTATTGAGCCCATACATGTTTTGATGTTATTATGGAATATATGACTAACAAGGGCAATGAGGATATATGTAGGGCTTGAGGTCAAATTGATTGAATGTGCTTTACATAGTTACCTCAAAATAGAATAAATGGTAAGTAAACTATCATGTTATACGAACTTACTAAGCATGTAGTGCTTACTTAGTTTTATTTCCCTGTTTTATATTAAATCGGAAGCTCGTTGGATTGGAAGCTCGGCGGAGATCACTCACACTATCCATCGGCCTATATCAGTATATATGGTAAATCAATTATGGTTGTAATGGCATGTATAGGTTATATTGGCCATATTGGCATGTAAATGTAAATGATTATTGTAATCTAGCCATTGGAACGGCTAGTGATGATTATTTTTTGGTACATGTATATATGTATTTAAGTTTATCTTATGGAGATAACATAAGTGTTTATTATTTATTGATTGAGAAATGTTAAATGAGTATGCTTATAAAAGGTAAGATTAAAAGTAGAAATGCATGTAACAATATATCATGTTAGATGTTACAAATTGCTTGAATTCAATGCTTGGAATGGTTGGTATTTGGATGTAAGTTTGGTGCAGGATTTTAGTATGATTTTGGGTGAGAAATGAAGCTAGGAATGGCTTTATTTTGTCCATATGGGCAGACACACGAGCGTGTGTCTAGATCGTGTGTGACACACGGCCGGGTACATGGGCATGTAGTTAGGCCGTGTGTCCCCTGCACCTTAATTTTGAGAAACAGAATGCTCAAAATTGAGCACACGAGCAGAGACAAGGGCGTGTGTCTCAGCCGTGTGTGCTACACGGCCTATGACACAGGCGTGTATCTTGGCCGTGTGAAACCTGCACCTAATTTCGAAAGAATTAAATTAACCACACGGCCTAACACATGGGCGTGTGGCATGGCCATGTGTACAAGTCAGAGAGTTACACGGGGTTGAACACGGCCTGTAGCACGGGCGTGTCCTAGGGTCACACGGGCGTGTCCCTTGGACCACACGGGCGTGTGAGCCCTGTAACTTGAATTTTTTTTGAAATGTCGCGAAAAATTCTTAGAGTTTTCGATTAAGTCCCGACTCAATTCCAAAGCTCATATTGGGCCTCGAGGGTCCATTTAAGGGATGCTATGAATAATCTCGGTAAATGAACAGTAATTGATGTGAATTATTTGAAAATATTCTGAAAGTTCTGGTAATACTCCGTAACTCTGTTCCGGCGACGGATACAGGTTTGGGGTGTTACAAGTAAGCCTGTTATATGTATGTGATAAATCCTGGTGTCTGTGATTCAAACAAAGAAAAGTAATTATCAATCAAAGAAAAGGGGAACAACCAAAGACGAATAGCGTCATCAGTGACCCCGTTGTACTTAAAAGTATCACAAAGTTGGAGAAACCATTTTAAGTGTTGACTTAGATCCTCTATCATTGTGCCCCTAAATTGCAGATTATTCTGGATCATTTGAATCATTGTCGATTTGATCTCATAATTTTTAGCTGTAATAGCCAACCTCGTTATGCTCTCTCAAACCATGTCCAAATTTGGTAATGTATAATGTCGTAAGGTTCTTCCGTTACGTGCCATATGTAAATTTGCGGGTAGCTGTGGTAGTGTTGGTGTATCTCCTAAATTGTTTTCATTAGCTTAGTCGAACAACAGATTCTCACGTGGTACGTTGCCTACAACAGGTGGTGGTGGATCTTGCATGTGTTGTTGCTGTTACTGTCGATGATTTCTCGAAATTATTCTCTCTGGATTTGTGATTGGCTCTATAGGTATTCCCTTACTATGAGTTATACACTAAACCCAAAAGGAGAAGATTAGCAACAATAAAATTAAAATCGTATCTATAACCTAGAAATTTCCTAATGATTCTTATTGAAGTGCAAAAATTAAAATCGAACTAAGTGACATTGCCTCCCCGGTAACGGTGCCAACAACTTAACTGCCTCTAGATGTACTAACGTCCATAGTGTGATTACTGCAACAAAAGATATATAGATGTAAGGCGGTATCCACAAGTATACAGGTCAGGTTGTAATATAGTTACAACGGAGTAAGTGAGTACTTCGAGGATCGTACCCAAAGGAGGCTAGGACTAGTTCAATTTCAACCTAAACACCAATAAATCTAATTAGTACTTGAAATAGGTTATATTAAGCAAATATAAATAAAAGGGTTTGGGGGCTTTTTTATAATAATAAAAACATAACAAATAAATAAGTATCGAGAAATTGAAAAGTGGAATTAATCAAATCTGATTATGGGCCATTAGCTTGCTTCGGTAATCTTCATCAACTGTCGCTTTGGATTCCTCATCAGTCGACTAGTCAATATCCTAGCAGGATCTTTTGATACGTCCACTAGAACAACGAGTTAGCAAGGACTACGAATCTTCTGACCTCACAGTCCAGACCAGTTTGGGGTTAAGATGTTCACAGATAAGCCATATCAATTTTGGGTTAATTCCTACGTTGATAACTTCCTAGGGTCGTCAAGCCTAGGTTTTTAGGTTCTTCCTTTCCCAAACAGTTAATTTGTTAAGTAACCCTACAAAATAGTTAATAGATCATACTTCCACTCGCTAATCCCCCATAGAGGGATAAGTTCGTCATGGTTTTCGTAAACAATATAGAGTCGATATAAAGCTTAAACATGATGAATGAATCGAAAGTATAGAATTTAAGAAAAAGACTGATTTGTATTATGAATGAAAGTGAATTCACAAGGCTTGATCGTATCCACAAATCAGATATCTCAAAATAACACAAAGAACAAACTAAAAATAAATCTAAAACCTAAGGAAAGAAAAACTTGAATTAAAATTAAAAGAGATATTCTAATCTAAGTCAATGGTGTCCATAACATGTGACAAATGAGTCTATTTATAGATTTGAGGTGTTGTCATCATTAACCCTCGGTTAGCTAACATTCTCGAGCTTTAAGTTGGATTGTGCAAACTAAAGCTCCCCCTAGCTCATATTAATTCTCGTCCAAAATCAATGTCACGACACATCAAAACTTGTGTCGCGACATAGAAATCAATATACTTTTCTTTGGGATGTCTTCAAGGTATTTCGCAACACCCTTAGGCTGTGTCGCGACGTCGAAGGCAGTCTTGAAATTTCTCCATTCTGCTCCCTATGTTGCAACATCAAACCCTCCGTGTTGTGACATAGTGACCAGTATTGGTTTAGCACACCTTCTAATGGTCTCCTGCTCATTTGCAAAGTTCATTAGCTCACCCTTAGGCCTCATTCGGTCCTTAAGGTCAATAAAAGACTCAATTTTCACATTTTATTAAATTTAATTAAACTTACTAAAACATAAATAAAACCTAATGATAATACTTATTTTCAAGCTCTTAAAGTGTGAAAATTAGTTTAATCTGCTACACTGAATTACGGCAGATCAGGTGCCTCCCAACATAATCACTTAATTTAACTAATTAATTTTTTAATCAATTAAACTTACACAAGTAAAATATTGCATGAATTAGCAATCATCCTCCCAAATTAAATTAATTAACTCAATTATTTATTAACATCACGTAGTGTCAATAAATAAACAAGATTTTACTCAACTAAGTGAACACCATCAAATATGCATAATAATTCCTTCAAGATTTTATTGAATAATAAACATAAAGCTTCTTAATAATTCCAGCATAACAAGATTAGAACATAGTAATTGGAAATAAAACACAAGTAAACATGTCTTTTGTAGCAAGAACACAACAAGAAATTAAAAAGGGAAAAAAGAACTCTAGGTGGTTCACGGTGGTTGCTTTCTTGGTGCACACTGTTCTTCCTCTTCCATCTTCTTGAAATGCCACAAAATAAGCTTGAATAAACTTATAACTGGATTACTCACACTTGAAGAAGCTCTTCTTCTCTTGAAAAGAAATAAAGAAAATGCTTAGAAAAGGGAGATTGCATGAGAGGAAGATGAATGAGTGAGAGAATGAGTGATGGATACCTTGAATTGGAAATGATGGTTGCTATTTATACACATTTTTGTGGCTAACAATAGCATGAGCAGCCTCTTAATTTTCTCATTCTCATGGCTGGCCTTGAATGGGGGAAAGAGGGTTGATTGAATTTGTTATTTTTAGCTATGTGCTAAAGTAGGAAGCATGGAAAGTGGAGGGGTTGGAACGACATTAAAGTGAATTTTTAGGCCTGTTTGCAAAGTTCAAAATTAGATAAAAATAGCTTATTTGGGCAGTTGATTTTTCTTAATGGATTAGTCTCTCCAATTAATTGTTTAGGCATCTTCCTTTCTTCACCTTTGGACGGTTAAACTCTCAATTCAAGATGAATTTATTTGAACTTGTAGAGTAAATTTTCCTTGTTGATTTGGATGTATAAAATGTTCATATTGCATGCATGGATCAACTAACAATTCAGCTCCCCTTGGTTGGCCACGCATGTCACCTTTTAGGGTCAATAGCCTCGAAATTCATCTTAACCTGCATAGTTTCAATCACTGAGTTCATAAATTATTTAATTAAGTAATAATTCATGAAATTTGGAAATAAAAAATATAATTTAATTCCTATGAGTCTCAATTTAAAAAAAATAATATTTTCAATAAAATTTTGAAAATTAATTACAAATCACTCAAAATCCATAAGAATTATGATTGAAAGAGATTACGACAACTATATATTTTTTAGAGTTTTCATTGCCCACACTTAGTCCTTTTCCACTCCATTTAATATTTATTAGAGGGTGACTCTTATTCTACTTTGCTAAAAAAATTAAAATAAGGAAATGAGAAGAGTCTGCATTAAACCTAATACCTCTACCTACTTAACCACTAGACCAATGTCATTTCTTAGTTAATTATACTTCTAATACTATATATTTTGGGGAGTTACAAAATAATATAGAATTATAGGGACCAAAAATTTAAATTACAAGGACAAAAAAGATGAAATACATGGAAAAAAATCGACTAACATGGAGGAAAAAATCGATTTACAGGGGCAAAAATTTCTACAAATAAAGGTAAAAAAAGTACAATGATTTAAAATCATATAAAGAACTAACCTTAATGGATGAAATCATCTTGCAAATGAATCTCCATAGTTGATTTTTGTAGATTCATTGTGTTTATTTTTTTTTTTTAGATTTACTTTGGACTTTGGAGGTGAAAGTGAAAATGGGATAATGGAGGCTACTGGTATCTTGGCACTGCTATTAGGTTTAAGAGCATGCGAAAAAAAGGGAGTAATTTTTGAGAAAGCATGGTCAGATATATCATTTCACATATCTCATTCCAAATCAGTTGTGAAAAACATTGCCTATCCCTGCGTTTTCTGTTTTGGATGTTTTAGCTCAACAAGCTCTTACAAACCTCCATTCACCAAACACTACAATTAAAGGGTTTGGCTACCCAATCCTCCACTTTGCACAAATCAGCTAAAAAAGACCCAAAAATCTGTTTACCAACCACCCCATTCATCTTCATCTCCACCTCCATCTTGATCTTAATTTCCAACATTGTCTTTATCTTCATCTTGTTCTTCCATGCTAAATTGCATTTGTATCCTAAGTTGCCATCGTATATCTGCGTTTGCATTAATAGGTGGTTGCGAAGATGACCCACCTCTGAAGAACATTGATTCTGAGTGTGTTTATGACACTATCAACAGAGAAGTATATGGTGTCAAATAACCCGATTGTGTATAGAATGTTGAAATTGTAGGCGATGGCGGATACATTGGTGTTGTTGACGACAGTGGCGAGTAATATGCTCTTGCGGATAAAGGTTGTGCAAAAAATATTCCTAGAGAAGGTGTTGATGCAAAGTATGATGGTGCATAATGTGGTGCTTCTATGAAAAACACGGGGTTAGTAAAAGTATCGAAAAATATGAACCATGCTAGCTGAGAGGTGGTGCACCCACCGGTATAGAACTCGGGGTTGGTGCTAATGATGATGAACTCGACGCATGTGTTCTCAATTGCGGCATCATGTAGGGTCGTGTTGGCCTTTGACGACAAATTTGTCTACTATTTTCCTCCTCTGACAATAGATATGACTTATCATTAAGTCTAAACTATGTCATGTAATCTAAAGACGTCATCAAATCCGGTCGGACAATTGATCCGAGTATAGGTATGAAATCATACCTATGTTCCCAAATGTAGGTATACTTGGCATGGAATTTAGGTCAATCTTCATCGGTTCACCCTCACAAGTCAATCTTGTGAAGTTCATTGAGCTTCTGGGGTGAAGGCGGAATATTTTGCATAAACCCAAACTGGCACATCACTCGATTAAATTTGTGCATATCAAACATTGCAAAAAGCTATCAATGGCACTTTGATGTGCTAGATATTCTGATTCATAAAAAATGTTGCTGGGATGTATTCTTGAATTTTTGATCAAAGTTTGGCATCCATTCAAACTACAATACGAAATTATAAATTTTATTACGTACCTAATATTAAATTTCAAATTCTTACATTACGTACCTAATATTAAATTTCAAATTCTTACATGATTATTATATAATTGAAATTTTTTAAAACTAACATTGGCTTATGACCGTTGATTTAACAATAACCAGATATCTTCAAGCTCATTCAGGATACCCACATGACTCACGTCATTATTCCACCTATTCAAATAATATGTTATTCCAAAAATATAATAATGAAAAAGTAATAATATGATAAATATATTATTAAATGAATCTTAATTTATTATAAGTGGGAATTGATAAGGGAAGTTTACTCGGGGACGTAAAAATGGTAAGCGGTACCATGCACATGACTGAAAGACTATACAACCACTAATTTTAATTTTATGTGCTTCAGTTCCTCGACACATCTCTCGATACAATATAGCTAAGACAATTGATCCCCAACTGAGTTGCTCGGCTTCTTTTAAGTCGATTAGTTTTAGGAGCCACTTTAAATGTACTAGATTTCAAGATTTATTTGGCATTAGAAAACCCTCGATCAACCTCAATATGAATTCTCGAGTAAATTCATTTCTATCCGGCTGCCACTAAACTTGTTTGGCACCTTGCCTAATAGTTGGTGGCAAATTGTGCTCCAACCACCAACACGAACTACCCCTGTAACGACTAGTCCATCAACTAGAAACCCGAGTTGTAATATCACATCCTCGAGTGTAATCGTACACTCACTGCATGGAAGACATAGCACAGAAGATGGAACATGTGTGTCTCTAATCTACATCTTTTCAGCAAAGCACTGATAAGTGTAGGCTCCAATTTAGTCCCGCCGAGCATACGAGACACGTACAAGGATCCCACCTTTTCCAAGTGTTGTTCAACAACATGTGGTGCTCTCGTACTTAAATTGTGTATATATGTCTCGATAATCCAATCTTTTGCCCTGATTATATAAACATAATTTTTTTTAAAATAATAATATTAACAACTATCGGATAGAATTTTTTATTTTATTTCATTTAAAATTGTATTATCCTTTATCAAAAAATCTAGTTATATTCACTATTTAATTTTAAATAAAATATCAAACATATTTTATAACTTAAATTCAACACTTAATTTTTAATATTTATTTTTTCAATACTTACTTTCTCAACATTTAATCTTTAAATATATCAAATCTCATTGTCACCATTGTGTCTTCTTAATGATAAATGTGATCATTGTCAAAAAATGACTGTGATAAATTACTTGTTCGAGAACAAGCAACTCGTGGTCACGTTCCTAATTTATCAACCCACACAATGCCAATGAGAGGATATCATTAACTCTTTAATTGAGCTATGAATTCCACTGTTTCTAGTAAAGCCATGTCATACACAAGTCATGTACCCAACATACTGGCTATGGGCTCGATCATCTTTAGAGCATAAGCCTCCACTTATATCAAAGGGCATGCGTTGCATACGCATGGTCAGTGACTAACTCAGGATTTAGGTAAATCACATCATGAACGTCATAAGTGAATTAATTCAAAAACGGATTCATAATTAATTCATATTCAGTCCAGTCCAATGTATCATTCTACCAATGAATACATCTATGTCTCTACTCGTTGAGTCAACTGCTCCGATAGCCAAGACTAGTCATCTCCTCGATTGGAATTGTAGACGACATAATAATCCTTCTTAGTATTTGAATCAAATGCTCACTTTGATTCTTTTATGGGATTATGGACTCATTATCAAATGCTCACTTTGATTCTTGCAATGTAAACATTCTTACATTGCCATTTATCTTCAGTTTGAACTTAGACATTAATGAGCTAATATTTGCTTGTCTCAATTTCGCTATGCATGCAAAATATAAAAAAATAGAAATACAAAAAACATAATAGTGAAATGTGAAATTAACTTTATTTATTTCTTCATCGTTCAAATAAATAGAAAAGAGTTACATATTTACTACAATATGGGTACATTTCCCAACAATATGTTAATGCAATGAGGAAAGGTGGTAGTATATGCTTATAGGCAATTAAAACCACCTGAAAAGAACTATATGACGCATGATCTAGAATTGGTTACGGTAGTGTTCGTGTTAAAAATCTGGAGGCCTTACTTGTACAGAGAAAAATGTTATATTTACATAGATCAGAAAAGTTTGAAGTACTTGTTAACTCAAAAAGAATTGAACTTGAGGCAGAGAAGATGGATTGAATTGTTGAAAGATTATGATTTTATTATTAATTATTACTTCGTAAAGGCAAATGTAGTAGCTGATGCTTTGAGCAGAAAATCTTTGGCAACCTTAAAAGTAATGAATCCTCACTTGGAGGTGAAGCAAAATGGTGAGTTATTAGTTGAGTTAAAGGTAAAACCAACTCTATTGTAGGAGGTAATAGATGCTCAAAAAGAAGATGAAGAATTATCGAGGATTAAGAAACAACTTAAGGAAGGGATAAATAGTGAATTTGAGATTGATAGTGATGGGAATTTAAGATTTCATGGCAGCTTGTGTGTACCTAATCAAGAATATTTAAAGAAAGGCATTTTGAATGAAGCACATCACATTTCTTTCGCTTTACATCCAGGGAGTAATAATATGTATCACGACTTGAATCCCTTTTATTGGTGGAAAGGTATGAAAAAGGATAGAGTTGAATATGTCTCTAGATGTTTGACATGTCAACAAGTGAAAAAAAAGCATCAAGTTCCATCGGGGTTGTTACAACCAATAAGCATACCAGAGTGGAAATGGGACAGAATTACCATGGATTCTGTGACAAGGTTACCACTTTCACTAAAAAGAAAAGACACTATTTGGGTAATAGTAGATCGATTGATGAATTCTGCCTACACGGACTGATTTCTTCATGGAAAAGTTTTCACAATTGTATATTGATGAGATAATGAGATTACATGGGGTGCCAGTATCCATCATCTCTAATCGGGATCCGAGATTTACTTCAAAGTTTCGGGAAAAACTACATGAAGCTTTAGGTACTCGATTGAACTTCAACATTGCATTCACCCTCAAATAGATGGGCAATCAGAAAGAGTAATTCTGTTTTTAGAAGACATGCTCAAAAGCTGCGTCATTGAGTTTGAGGGTAGTTGCGAAAGGTATTTACCTTTAGTTGAATTCACTTACAACAATAGTTATCAATCTAGTATTCAAATGGCACTGTATAAAGCATTGTATGGAAAAAAAAATGTAGAACTCCTGTGTACTGGATAGAGTTGAGTGAAAACAAATTAGTGGGTTTGGATTTGATTAAAGAGACAGAAGAGAAGGTGAAGTTGATCAAAGACCGTTTAAAAGTAGCCTTAGATAGATAGAAGTCTTATGTCGATCTCAAAAGGAAAGATACTGAATACAATATGGGTGATAAAGTATTATTAAAGGTATCATTGTGGAAGAAGGTTATCTAATTCGGGAAGAAAGAAAAATTAAGTCCTAGGTTCATCAGACCATATGAAATTTTAGAACGGGTTGGTTCAGTTGCCTATCAGTTAGCTTTACCCCCAGAGTTGGATAGAGTCCATAATGTTTTCCATGTGTCAATGCTACAGAGGTACCAATCTGATCCATCTGATTTGACATATAAAGTTCAACCGGATTTGACATATGAAGAAGAACTAGTAAAGATACTCGCTTAAGAGGTAAAAGAATTGAGGAATAAATGGGTTCCATTGGTAAAAGTTTTGTGGAGGAATCATAATATGGAGGAGGCAACATGGGAAAGAGAGGAATCAATAAGACAGCAGTATCCGTAGTTACTTACATCAGGTAAATTTTGAGGTTGAAATTTTTATTTAAGAGGGAGAAAAATGTAACATCCGTGTTATGCCTCGGAGCAGAGCACGGGGAGGAATCAAGTCAAGATTTAGAGGAGAATTTTCAAAATAGACTAAATAGCAATTTTGAACATTAAATTAGAAAGTAATAAGAGCCGATAGGAAATTATAAAATATTCTTTAGATATGAAATATTTAAATAGAAGCATTGACTAAATTGGAGTATAGAAATCATTGTGGCAAAAGTAGGAAATTAGGAAGTTATGTGAATATATAGAAAATATAGCAAAATAAGGAATGACGAATAGGAAATTTTCTTAGTAAAAATATGAGTCACCTATGGACTTATTAAATATGATGAGGGATAAAATAGTAATTAGTTGAGAAGATATTATTAGAAATAATGGTTAGAGGTTGTAGTGTAAAGATGTAAGGTTAAAAGGCTAGTTAGCAATTTGACCATTTTAGGTAAAAATCATGATTTTTTTTTATGGAATTGTGTAAAAGAGTGAATAAAAGATGAAAGTTGTCATATTTTCACCTTGATAAATCGTCACCCACCCCCAAGCCTCCATTAAACTTTTATGTTATTTCCAAATAAGTCCTTCCACCATTGTTGATCAAACCAAGCTCAAAATCTAGTATTTCTTTGATGTTTCCATAGTAAAAACTCTAGAGAAGTCTAGTACACACCTTACTTTCATGTGAAGAGCTCCTATAAAAGTGTAGAAGGAGAGATAAAATAAGGGTTAGATTGTTAAATCAAAAGTTAAGGTAAGAGATTGTGAAATCTTCATGTCATACATGTTTATTTTCGTTATCTAGCAAAGTAAAGCTATATGATTGTTATTTTGACTTGTAAATATTATAATTTTGTTTTGGAATTGAAGAAAAAGAAAAGAGAGGAAAGGACCCGATTGAAGGAAAAAGGAAAAGAGAAGGTTAAAGAGTGAGGGAAGAAGAAAAACACACCATCTCAACTTTTTGTTGGAAGTACTACAAGGATTTTCAATTTATTTTCTTTAAATTTTCCTATTTTAGTATATTAGTTACCTAGAATAGTTATGTAAATAATATTATTATATTAAAAATATTTTAAGAAAAGTATAGGTGAAATATATAAAAATATAAATGATGGGCTCGAAACTAACTAATATTTCGACAAAGGCAAGCGCACCTATCGAACAGTAGTATAGCTATGATGAGTTCGGAATATCGTATCCACAAGGACTAAAATTACTAGTAACAACTATCTTTTTATTATTTAGCCTAATAATTAAGGGGATTTATTTTAATCTAAAATTTAACTAACTAATTTAATATGAACGCGACAGAGAGTGAAGAAAGTAATCGAATAAACCAATAAATAAAGACAATACCCAAGGAAGAATCCACCTAGACTTCACTTATTATTCTGACTCTAAATTAAACGATTTATTCACTTGCATTGATCCGTAGAAATCCCTGAATTATGTTAATATCTCTTTCGAGAATAAGAACAACTGACTTTAGGTTGATTAATTGAAATCTCTTTCTAATTAAAACCCCTATCGTCACATCAACTCGATCTATGGATTCCCTTATTAGATTTGACTCTAATCCGATAGATTTATGTCATCCTATTTCTAGGGTTACAATCAACTCCGCTTAATTATGCTAGATCTACTCTTAAACAGGAACTTTTGCTCTACTACATAAGCACATCAATCTTGAATTAATATCCTGAAAATATTAAAGCAAGGGTTAAGAACACATAATTAAGAACAAGAACAAGTATTTATCATGTAATTCAGATAATTAAATAATAAGATTCATCTAGGTTTCATCCTCCCTAGGTATTTAGGGAGTTTAGTTCATAACGTAAAAGGAAAACATCTTAGAATTAAGAAAACAACAAGACATAAAGAACCCAAAAACTTCTAAAGAACTTGATGGATATCTTCAATCTTGAATGAGATGCTGCTTCCGAGATGATTCCGACGGCTTCCTTCGAGTAATTTCTTCAATCTACTCTGCGTGCTCCCCCCGTCAGGTCTTGTTCTGGTGTGTATTTATAGACTTTAGAATGCTCAGAAACCCTAAAAATTGGCTTTTTCCGCGTGAAATCAAAGCAGGGTGTGACAGGGACATGGGCGTATGATCAGCCCGTGTGAGGGTGCCCAGGCCATGTGCAACTTTGCATGGCTCTCGATCGACACGGGCTGGCACACGGGCGTGTGTCTAGCCCGTGTGTGGTTCACACGCAATATGTGCTCGCCCATGTGGTTCGGCTTGGCGTGTGGATCCTTAATATGGCCCGTTTTGTCCGATTTTAGCCTGTTTTCCGTTCCTTTCGCTCCCGTATGCTCTCCTAAGTATAGAAACATGAATTTAAAGGATTAGGAGCACCGAATTCACCAAATTATATAAATAAACATCCAAAAACACGTTAAGCGTGGGATTAAAATGTGTTACTTTTATGGTTTATCAAATATCCCCACACTTAAGCGTTTGCTTGTCCTCAAGCAAAATCCTCAACTCACAATTAAAATTAAACTTCATTAATTCACGATTATTATCAATAATGTCTTATCATAATTCACAGATAATTCACATAATGATAATTTAACTAAAAGAGTCCTAAAGATTCAAACAATCCAAGTCACAAATTTTTATAGCACGAAAACATAGGTGTTTCCCCTTATCTAAATAATTACTTTTGATTCAAAATTGACAAAAATTGACATCCTCACTAAAGATTCACTCAAATCACTCAAAGTGTTTAAGGTTCAAATTAAGCACTCAAAAGTCAAAAATGAAAAGTTATTACCATAGGCTTGCATGAAAATCAAATCTCCACCACTACAAAATGAGATGATACACAAATCAAAAGGTCTTTAAAAACGGGTTGTAATGGGGCTTGGGTTAAAAGTGTGGATAAATGTAACGCCCCAAAAGTTAGGGGTTGTAAATTTTTGCTTAATTGCATGTTGGGCTTGCTCAGCTGGTTAATTGAGGGTATTTGGGGGTTCTAGGAAGGCCTGGGTTCGAGTCTCGAGTCGGAGTCTTGGAAAAATTTTAGTTTTTGGCCCTTAAGAGGAGAGGGCTGGTTGAAGTTGGACTTAAGTAAATTTGTGTGTGTTTTACTAACACAAGTTGAGCATGTGGCAAGGTGGCTATGGCGTCAGTAGGAAGGCAAGGGGGGAGGGGGTTCGAATCCCACAGTTTGCAATTGGAGGATTTTATTTTGTGACTTGAGAGTGGAGGAAGCAGAGTTTGGATCAAACTCTTCAAGGGGAGTTGGAGACTTGGTCAAAAAGTTCGAATGGGAGGCTAGGAGTGATTCAAGGGGAGATAGTGGAGAAAATCAAGGAAGGGGGGAGAGTGGGAGAGTTGGCCGAATGTGGGAGAGTGCCTAAGGGGGAGATTTCGTCTAGGGGGTGAATTAGGAAGCATTTTCGGCAGCTTGAGTGTGAGTGCAAACCGAAAGTCTCTTTGTGTAGTGCGACTTCTTCTTTTGTTCTTTTCGGGATTTCTCCTTGGAAGCATTTCGTGCACTTTTCCTTCTCTTCTCCTTCTTACCTCTCGTGCATTCTTTCCTTTTCTTTTGCTAATAGCCTAAACACTTGTTTGGCCGAATCTTCTTCTTCCCATCTCTCTTCACATTTCGTCCGTTTCTTTTCTTCCCTCTAGGCCGTATAGCCACACTTGTTCCTATTTGATTTCCCTTTAGCCGAACATCAATTCTTCTGAAAACTTTGGTCCTCTTTCTGCTGGCTGAACTTCGTAAGCCTAACCTTCCTAATCCCTTTACCCCGAATCTTTTATTCCTTGGTGGTTGGGGCCGGATTCTATTGACAAACAACTGACGGTTGTCGTCGACTTTGGTTTTGGTAAGGGTGGAGTAGTTCAAGTGCCTTCTTAATTCGTTGCTAGTGGTATTCTGGTGACTCTTTTGTTGAGTAAACATCGGTCTCCCTCTTTTCCCTGTGGGGGCCGAATCTTGGATGGTGGCTAACTCTCTCTCTTGATCTTCTTTGCTAGATACCCGCTTTCAGTAGCCAACAAATAAGGCTGATTACCGTTGCACTGTAGGAGGTCACGTCTTGTGGTAAGTGAATTTGGTTGAGTAGTATATTTCGTTATTATGGATTTTCGATGGCGTTGAGATTAAATGATGGTCATTGTTATCATAGGGGCATCGAGAAGTGTCCCAATCGGCAATCCAAAGCAGGTGTGTAATCTCACACCACTGTTATTCTGATATGCGATGTTCTATGAATAGGCTAAAAGTCGAAATACCGAAAAGCCGGAGTATCGGCAAGTAAGAGCTCTCGAGTTTGCGAGCACTCGTAGAGTTAAACTGAATCAATAGTATTGGCGATAGACTGTTGGGAGTGTCTCGAACTCTCTCGCGTAACTGAGGCTGTAATGGGCCTTGTTGAGCCGAAATGGGCTAAGTGGGCCCAATGGGTTAATGGGCCTACAGGGGTGAAATCCGTGGTAAGTACCGGACGATGAATGCGGCTGCGAAGTTCGCAGATCCGAGACCGGAAATGGGTTGTTTGGGCCGCACGAGCATATGGGCCCGTTTGGGTCGAAATTGGATTTTAGGCCCAATTGCACCGTTTTGACCAGAAATGGAACCTGTGTCACTCGAGGCGACAGTTGGCCTACGAAAAGGCTGTAGATGAGTAAATTACCAAAATACCCTCGGCGGGTAAAATTATCGAAATACACTCGACGGGTAAAATTACCGAAATACCCTCGGTGGGTGAAATTACTGAGATACCCCTAAAGGGTGGAATTATTGAAATGCCCTCATTGGGTGAAATTACTCGAATACCCCCGAGGGGTGAATTACCGTTTTACCCCAACTGATCAAATGACCATTATACCCCTAGTGGTAGATCTAGTGATGTATGTGTAATTTGTTTAATTGATTATGGTGGTGACATGCTGCATACATTGATTTAATATGACACGACATGTTGCATTGGGTTGGGTTATGTATTTGGAGGAAGCACTGTACTGGTGGCTATGCCACGATATACTGATTTAGTGGCTCTGCCACGATATACCGATTTTAGTGGCTCACCCACGATATATCACATCTTGGCGCCTTTGCTGCGTTGATATTAGCAGCTCGGCTGCGTTATTGGTGTGTAGGGCTGGGTGGGTCGACTTGGTCCCCACATGGTGTGTAGGGTTGGTACGAGTGGCGTGATGGTTGGACTAGGTTGGGCTGCATTCTGTTTGCATTGACATGATTTTGGGGCTTGAGCCCAGACTGATACCGTATGGGCTTGGGCCCAGACTGTGACTGTAATAGGGGATTACACACTGAGTTCTCGTAACTCACCCTTTTTTTCCTTTAACTGTGCAGGTAATCCCCAGCCTTAGAGGATTTGGAGCTACGAGGGACTCGGAGGTGGCCTCACGTTCGATATGCTTTAAAGTTAAATTTAACAACTTTATTTGATTTTATTCTTAATTCATGGGTTAATAATTTTTGTAATATGGCCATTGGGTTTTTCTTTTTAACTTTTATTTGGTATTTTTTTTAATTACAAACTGCTGGTCAATTAAACACGGGTTTTAAAAACAATAACTACTGTTTTTAAAATATCACGTTTTTGCAACTGTTTTAAATTAAGTTTCTGCAACAAACAAGGTTTTAAATATCATAATGTTTTATAAGAGAATGACTTTAAATAAACCACGTTTTGAAATTAAGCAAACGAAATCTGAGGTTTTAAATGGCAGAAAGTTTTAAACAGTAAGAAGGGTTTCTAATGAAATCATGGTTTTTGAAAAACTCTTCAATGTGACACGCCAGATTTGGGCCTAACTTCTAGGCCGGGTTTGGAGTGTTACAATAAAGGTTGAATTAGAGAGTTAGAATTTAGATCGAATTGACAAATTACCTAGCTAGAAAAAATAAACTCATACTGAATAATTTCATCAATTGAAAACCTATCATAATAGCACGAGCTTCTTCTCAAAGTGTGAAATTAACCGTTTAAGCTCAAATAACATAGAACTAGAAATAATGAATATATATTTCCACTTTTTTTTGTGATATATTTTTTTTTCACGTACAATAATAAGAATTTAACAACTGAAATAAAAAACATAGTTAGGCAATTGACCAAATCAAATCTCGACAAAAAGGGGGTCAATAAAATGGGAATAACAAATCAAAAATAAGTTTTGGGTTAATATTAATGGGTGAGTCAAGAAACGGTTTATTCGGCTCAAAGGGGTTTACTAGGGGTTAATTATGAAGGTAGGCTTTTAATGGAATAAGTGGGTTAAAACCTAGGTGCCTTTATCATATCAGTATATCAAATCAAAGGTGTGGTCTCGACATGCATAATCAAAGCAAGTTCTAGAATAAAAAATCAATATTGACACACTCATAACCAATAAAGTGAGCAAGAAAAGTGTATGCTCTAAAAGGCTCAAAATCTCACAAAAAAAAAATGGTTTTTGATGTCAACCTTGTAAATTTCAAACTTTAAAGTAATATTTAAATTTAGGGAAACAACCTAGCAATTTTTATTCTGAAAATAAACTTATCATGCTCGATTCTCTAGTGTCTTAAAGTTTAAACAATCAATGCACAATTACCCATGACTTAATCCAAAACATATCAATAAAAATCATAAATCAATAAAGATTTCATTCTAATAGTAGTATGAGAAAATTTACTTAAGAACAAGATATAATTCAGGGATTTTCTAATAATGCTATAATTAACCTCCCCACACTTAAGATGTACATTGTCCTCAATGTACCAAAATAGATAATGACAATAAAAGAATATCATAAGAGAGGGAGAGAAGTGAAACTTCCTGAATTTTGGATGAAATCCGTGGAATAGTGAACGCGAAATTGTAGATATGACAAAGTGAAGTGCATGATTCTGAGTAACTAAAAAAAATAAACACAACTGTGGAAGAAGATTAAGGGATTACTCGATTAGGAATAAAATATAAAAAAACTAAAATATAGTTCAAAATATAAAAGATAAGTCTTTTAGAAATATAAAATAAAATAGGCTTAAAAATAAAAAGAAAAAGAAAAAGAAAAATTTAAACAAAGATTAAAATAAAAAGAAAATAAATGGACTCAAAGGTCCTCATCGTCAGACGCGTCGCAAGGTGGCGGTGCCGAAGGTGAAATATGGAGATGGGGGCAAATCTGCTGTAAGGTGGCCTCGAGACTGTCGAACCGCTGATAACACTGCTGCTCGAAGTGAGTGAGTCGCTTGGATATGTTGTTTAAAGTAGCAGCAAAAGAAGGAGGTCGGTGACTCGGCGGTGAAGGGTGAGGTGGATCCTCGTGAGGGAAAGGAACATCCTCAGTGATGTCCTCGGGATCATCCTGATCATTAGGGCGAGATAATTGGTACTGGGAAGGATCGAAACCACGGCGTCGCTCGATCATCCTCATATGTAGCATGCTCGAGATGCCCTGAGGAGACATCTGGCCAACAAGTGTAAGCGAGGAGGACTGCTCCGGTGTGAGGAGACCGAAGTGTCGAGTGAGGCGAGTCACGTAAGGGCCTAAGCAGATGGGGCCCTTCCTGTGGCGGTCAGTCTGATGGCGGAAAGATAAAGCAATAAAGTACGCCAAGTCGATAATATGGCCGTGGGCCATGCTCTATAAGTAGTAGGCATCGTGTGTGCTCATGACGCTGGTGCTCTCTCTCCGTCCTGTCAAAGTATGAGCTAAAAGGGCATGAATATACCGTAGGGCTGGAGAGAGAGAAGTCGCCTTCGAGCGACTAGCATCATAGGTCGTTAGGCCACCCATGATATCGTTCCAACAACGCGAGGGTGAGTAATGAATATGGCGATGTAGCTGAAGAAAGTCCTCGGCGCTCATGAACTCCTCCGTATAAAGTCCCAAAGCAGTACTAAATTCTGGGACGCTCATGTGGCGCACTAAACCGCCAAGGCGAAAGACGATGGTGCCTGGCTCGTCATGGACAGACATGACGCTCTGTAGGTAGAACGTCGAGCAGAACTTCAAAGTAATCTCCATATAAGTGGGCTCGACGATACTGAAGAAGCGATCCCATGGTGCTGTGATGATGAAGGCGAAAACCTCGTCAGCGAGGTGGACCTGCTCCAACGCCGCCCAATCAATGCAGCGGCCCAAACCTAGGGGTCGTACTCGAAGGAGCTGAAACAGGTCCTCCGGTGGGTCCGCGGTAAATCTAAGGTAAGGGTGGCGCACTTCGGTGGAGGCACTCTAGGAGGTCGCGCCGGGACCCTTCCGCTTTTTGGAAGCGGGAACAGCAACTTTGGTCTTGCCTCGAGTATTTTTCATAATAAACCTGAAAGCATAATAGATTTTCAATAAATAAACCAATCATTACCAAAATCAAGGATGGCAGATCCCATTAGTCCAAAATAATAATGTACTGCTAAAATAAGAACCAACCATTATATAAGAACTAAAAATAAATAAATAATCCTAATGCCAAGAACTAAGAACATATTATTTAACCTAATAAACTAAAAACTAGTAAGCAAAGAAATTGAAACAAAATACTAAAAATTCATCATGACTAAAAAGAATAACAAGAATAATAATAATCCTAGTCTTAATGGAAATAAGGAGAATAATAATCAAATAAAATAAAAATAATAACAATAATCTTAATCTAAATAAAAATAATAATAAAGATTAAAATAATAAACAAAACAAAGAAATAAATAAATAAATAAAATAGACAATAATAATAAAAAAATGAATGAAAAAATGGAGGGAAAAAAGTGTGACCGACGGTATGGCTGTGGCACGGCAACGCAAGGTTGGGTGATACGTGTGTGTGTGGGTTGGGTGGGAGAAGGGGCGACGGTGAGGGCGCAAGGGGGCGGGTGGCCAGAGAGAGGAGAAAGAAGGGGAATGAAAGGGGAAGAGAGGGAGAAAATGGAAGAAAAGTAAAGGAGAATAGGGGTTTTTTTTGGGTTGGGGAAGAAGGGACGACGAAGCAAAAAGGAGGGGGGGATCGACGGTGGCCGGAAGTGGGAGGGGGGAGGTTGCGGTGGCTAGGGTTTGAAGGGTTTGGGAAAAAGAAAGGAGAAGAAAATAAAAAGGAAAAGGGGATTTATAAGTGACACAGTCGTGTAACGGCCCGTGTTGGGCCACACGGCCGTGTCACATGCCCGTGTGATTTGTAAAAGCTCAGTATTCACACGGCCTTGGACACGCCCGTGTGTCCAGGCCGTGTAGTCCATACAGGCGTGTCGCACGGCCGTGTGCGCAGTCCTACGCTTCTCCCACGCCCGTGTGGAATTTGACACGCCCGTGTGACCGCACACACGGCCGTGTGTCGTGCCCGTGGAGCCCCCTGACTTGTTAAATTTTGAAAAGTGAGGCTCCAGTTTTCACACGACCTAGAACATGCCCGTGTAGAATAAATTTGGGCCGTGTCTCTATCGATTTTTGGGAATTTTAAGCTTCAGGATCCACACGGCCAAGGACACGCCCGTGTGTCCAGGCCGTGTGGGTGACACGGCCATGTTGCCAAGCCGTGTAGCCCTCTGTCGATTTCTTTAATTTTTAAAAACTAAGTCCCCACATCCACACGGCCAGGGACACGCCTGTGTGTCCAGGCCGTGTGGGTCAAAAAATTGCATTAAAATAGGAATGAAAGAAAAAATAGACTAATTAGTAGGGTTAGTGCTCGGGTTGCCTCCCGATAAGCGCTTGTTTAAAGTCTTAGCTCGACTTACCTCGTTTTCGCTCAGTTACGGCTGTTCGCAGAGTCGAGACTCCTCTTTCTCTCTATCAATTCTATTATTAACATCCGGTTTGATTCTAGTGGTATTTACCTTAAAAGTGCCGAATTTAGAATGAGTTACCTCGACTGTCCCGTATGGGAAGACATTAAGTACCGTAAAAGGAGTCGCTCCGTTTGCATTAAGCTCTGCAGTGGTTATTCGAGGGTCGATTTCATCTAACAGTACCTGGTCCCCAACCTTGAAGTGGTTCGTTCTACCTTTAAGCTCGTCATGAAGTTGCTTCGGGTTTGCTTCGTGTTTTCCCGGATTCTCCTTGCCATGTTTCCTCCATGCGTCTAGTTCATTGATCTGAAGCCTTCGCTCTTCATGAGTCATTATGTGTTTGTCACATAGGATGGAATGTGGCTCCATCACTTTCATCCTAGGGGTTTCCTGCAAAGAAGTTTGAGCTACAACGTTACTCACATTAACAGAACTCGTAAAATTATCTCGATCACTAGATATCTTAACAGAATCACGAGCTTGGATTTTAATCGTGTCATCCCCTACACGAAGTGTCAATTCACCTGTGCCAACATCAATGATAGTTCTAGCATTTGCTAAAAAGGGTCGCCCTAAGATTAAAGGTGTGTCACTGTCCTCATCCATGTCTAGAACAACAAAGTCGACTGGGAATATAAATTCATCGATTTTTACAAGCACATCCTCAACAATTCCCTTAGGAAATCTAATAGTTTTATCTGCTAGTTGAATGCTCATCCTAGTTTTTTTAGGTTTCCCAAGACCTAGTTGCTTAAACATTTTATAGGGTATGACATTAATACTTGCCCCTAAATCAGCCAAGGCATTATTAACATCTAAACTACCAATTAAACAAGGAAGAGTAAAACTCCCTGGATCCTTTAATTTGTTGGGTAGTTTATTCTGTAAAATGGCTGAGGAGACCGTATTTAGCTCCACGTGCGACGCATCATCTAACTTTCGTTTGTTTTCTAGAAACTCCTTTAAAAATTTAACTGAGTTGGGCATCTGCGAAAGAGCTTCAATAAACGGTAAATTAATATGTAATTTTTTCAAGAGTTTAAGAAATTTACCAAATTGTTCATTAGTATGGTCTTTCTTTGTCGCGTTGGGGTATGGCATACGAGGTTTATGCTCTTTACATACCGGTTTCTGTGTACTGTGGCTTACCTCAACCTTACCTTTACTTACCACAGGTTCTTGCCTTGGTTCAGATTCAGATTCCATTAACCCTTCTTCGTCGTGCACGATGATGGCATGGAGTTGCTCCTTTGGGTTAGGTTCGGTATTACTCGACAAGCTACCTTGTGGTCGTTCTGAGATCAGTTTAGCAAGCTGGCCTATTTGGGTCTCGAGCCCTTGAATTGACGCTTGCTGATTTTTGAGTGTTGTCTCGGTGTTTTGAAAATGGGTTTCTGACACCGAGATAAATTTTGTTAGCATCTCCTCAAGGTTCGACTTTTTCTCCTGTTGGTAGGGTTGTTGTTGAAAGCCTGGAGGAGGTTGCGGTCTTTGATTACCTTGACCACCCTACGAGAAATTGGGATGGTTCATCCAACCTGCATTATAAGTGTTACTCTAGGGATTATTTTGAGGTCTAGAATTGTTACCTATATAGTTGACTTGTTCGTTCTCTATGCTAGGGTTGTAGGATAGATATTCTGTGTTGTTCACCCCTCCTCTATTTGTATCGTACTGCATCACCGGATGTACCTGCGTAGAACCATACAAACCATCAATTTTTTTATTTAAAAGCTCTACCTGGTTAGATAACATGGTGACCACGTCAAGGTTGAAAACACCGGCTGCTTTATTAGGTTTTGTCCTCATGACTTGCCACTGATAGTTATTCAGTGACATTTCTTCGATAAATTCGTAAGCAGCTTCAGGTGTTTTGTTATTCAGAGTCCCACCGGCGGCTGCATCAATTAGTTGCCTAGTTGAGGGGTTCAAACCATTGTAAAAAGTTTGAACCTGTAGCCATAGAGGTAACCCATGGTGAGGGCACCTTCTTAATAAGTCCTTATACCTCTCCCATGCATCGTAAAGAGTTTCTAAATCCATCTGCACAAAAGAAGAGATATCATTCCTCAACTTTGCCGTTTTAGTCGGCGGAAAATACTTTAATAGAAACTTTTCGGTCATTTGTTCCCAAGTAGTGATGGAACCTCGTGGTAACGAGTTTAAACACTGTTTAGCTTTATTTTTCAATGAAAAAGGAAATAATCGAAGGCGAATGGCATCATCAGAAACGCCATTAATTTTAAAAGTATCGCAGAATTCTAAGAAATTAGCCAAATGAGTATCTGGGTCTTCGTCCTGCAAACCATCAAACTGAATAAACTGTTGAATCATTTGAATATTGTTAGGTTTCAGTTTAAAATTATTTGCAAAGAATAGCGAGTCTAACAATACTCGATTCAAATTGATTAAATTGGGCTTGGCATAATCGTACATAGTACGAGGAGCAGGATTTTGATTCACAGGATTCGCGGCAACCACAAGAGGTAGCGGATTATTTTGATTTTCTGTCATCTTCTCAGTATTAATAACAACGTCCTCTTGCTCTTCTATTATACTCTGTCGACTTTGCCTCGCTTCTCTACGGTTTCTGCGAGCTGTATTTTCGATCTCACTGTCGAATACTAGAGGTCCTGACGGGTTTCTTCTAGTCATAAACTAAAGGAACCTGCCAGAAGCAAATAAAAGAAAAGTTAGTAAATTAAAATAAAAAATAAAAATAAATTGCAATAAAAATAAAAAATGGCTAAAGTAATAAAAATTAAGTGTTCCTAATATTTTAGTCCCCGGCAACGGCGCCAAAAACTTGATGGGCTCGAAACTAACTAATATTTCGACAAAGGCAAGCGCACCTATCGAACAGTAGTATAGCTATGATGAGTTCGGAATATCGTATCCACAAGGACTAAAATTACTAGTAATAGCTATTTTTTTATTATTTAGCCTAATAATTAAGGGGATTTATTTTAATCTAAAATTTAACTAACTAATTTAATATAAACGCGACAGAGAGTGAAGAAAGTAATCGAATAAACCAATGAATAAAGACAATACCCAAGGAAGAATCCACCTAGACTTAACTTATTATTCTGACTCTAAATTAAACGATTTATTCACTTGCCTTGATCTATAAAAATCCCTGAATTATGTTAATATCTCTTGCGAGACTAAGAACAACTGACTCTAGGTTGATTAATTGAAATCTCTTTCTAATTAAAACCCCTATTGTCGTATTAACTCGATCTATGGATTCCCTTATTAGATTTGACTCTAATCCGACAGATTTATGTCATCCTATTTCTAGGGTTGCAATCAACTCCGCTTAATTATGCTAGATCTACTCTTAAACAGGGACTTTTGCTCCACTGCATAAGCACATCAATCTTGAATTAATATCCTGAAAATATTAAAGCAAGGGTTAAGAACACATAATTAAGAACAAGAACAAGTATTTATCATGTAATTCAGATAATTAAATAATAAGATTCATCTATGTTTCATCCTCCCTAGGTATTTAGGGAGTTTAGTTCATAACGTAAAAGGAAAACATCTTAGAATTAAGAAAACAACAAGACATAAAGAACCCAAAAACTTTTAAAGAACTTGATGGAGATCTTCAATCTTGAATGAGATCCTGCTTCCGAGATGATTCCGACGGCTTCCTTCGAGTAATTTCTTCGATCTACTCTGCGTGCTCCCCCCGTCAGGTCTTCTTCTGGTGTGTATTTATAGACTTTAGAATGCTCAGAAACCCTAAAAATTGGCTTTTTCCGCGTGAAATCGAAGTAGGGTGCAACAGGGACACGGGCGTATGATTAGCCCGTGTGAGGGTGCCTAGGCTGTGTGCAACTTTGCATGGCTCTCGATCGACACGGGCTGGCACACGGGCGTGTGTCCAGCCCGTGTGGTTTACACGGGCATGTGCTCTGCCCATGTGGTTCTGGCTTGGCCGTGTGGATCCTTAATATGGCCCGTTTTGTCTGATTTTGGCCTGTTTTTCGTTCCTTTCGCTCCCGTATGCTCTCCTAAGTATAGAAACATGAATTTAAAGGATTAGGAGCATCGAATTCACCAAATTATATAAATAAACATCCAAAAACACGCTAAGCGTGGGATTAAAATGTGTTACTTTTATGGTTTATCAATAAACTTGGTTGGATGTCAAATATTTATTTTGAGAAAAACAAAAGTGTATGGAAATAGTATTGCACTTGTGATTTTTGGAATGGGGACTAATTGTGGAAGATGGAAAAATGTGGAATCTTTTCCAAACATATATAAAATGGATATTAATGTATGAAATTTTGTTTAAAGCCCAAGTAGACAAAATTAAAACTAGTAGGATATTAGTGGCATGCCATTAAGGATCCCTAGCGCGCTCTTTGTTTTCTAGCATGTTTGTGCTCTCTATTTAGCATGCTTGTGCTCTCTGTATAGCACATCGGTGCTCTCCGTTTACTTGTGCATATAGTTGCACCTCTGTACTTGATCCGTATATCCTAAAATTGTTCTAAATAGTCTATTTTGGGTAAATGTATGAGATGCAAGTAATAGAAGTGTTTAAAGTACCAAGGTAAGTAAATTTGTTGAAATAAATGTATAGTTATAATGATATTTATGTATGGAAGTATGATATAGATTAGTAACATATTAAATATATGTTATGTTCATTTATTCTTTTAGCGCTTACTAAGCCTTCATCAGCTTAACATGTTTATTTTCAACACGTAGGTACAGTTAGATTTGATGAATTTGATTGGGGTCATTAGCTGCTCATCTCATCACATCCTCAAGTTCGGGAAGATAGATATTATGTTTTGGTGTAGAAATGGCATGTAAATATGTTTTTAAGTTAAAGATTTGAATATGGTGAGCTATGTTAGAAACATTGTAATTTTTGAAGGATTTGAATGAAGTTTTAATAAGTTAATGTTGTATGGTAATGTAGAAGTGTTTGAGTGTCTTTTATACTGAAATTGAAGTTTTGACTGGAATGAAACTGAGTTTTCATGCAGGACTAAATTGTATGAATTTTTAAAAAAAGTTTTCAAAATTTTCAAATTATAAGGGACACGGGTTCCAAAAGTTACACGACTGTGTCTTTTGGAAAAAGTTATCCTTGGAACCACACGGTTCTAGTTTGTTATACGAGTTGTCGCCACACGGTCATATGCACAGTCGTGTGATTACTGGAGGTAGTGTTTAAATAAACCACACGGTCTCAAAGACTTACATAGCCTGGGGACATGATCGTGTGCCCTGTATTTCTTAAAAAAATATTTTTGACCTCAAAATGCTATTATAATTGCAATGATGACCTAAGATATAGTTGTTGGTTTCGTAATTAATATCAGTAATGTAATTTGAACTAACTTGTAACAATTAAGTTTTTATCAGTGAAATATTTAAGTTGGCCACTCTGATATGTAATGTAGTACTCCTATACTTTCGGTAACCGAGTCAGATATAGAAGTGTCAGATATAGAAGTGTTACATGACTATTTTGTAATTTTTTATAATTAGGTGATAATTTTTTTTTCACTAATATAGCTTACCTTAAAAAAAAAAAAAAATCGTGGAGAGCATGGACAGGACGGTGCGTTCCGGTAAACTCCTCTGAATGTTCCAAAAGCAACGACTTGTACAGCAACGTTGGTACGTAACCAACATCTTATCTTATCTCATCTCTTAGCAAAACGTATTTTCCCAATGAAATCACTACGGTCGACAGCAAATGCCATTCCCTCCACCAACCCAATAATATTAAAGAAAAACTTCACACACTTTTCAGACCCCACTTAAATTACTCAAAACCCAAATCCTCACAATCCAAAATTCAGCTTACAATGGCGAAGATTTCGGACAACGAACTCAACGCCGTGACTAGGAGGATTGCAACGGTCTCCAACCATCTCTTGTTGCCGATCGGTTCGGGCTCGAATTCCGGTTTGACCCGTGGCTCCATAGGTCTCTGTAATGCTTCCATGGATGATAGCTATCATAGAATCCATGGCGAAGTTGCAAGCCATGAGGTTGAGTGGAAAACTGCTTGTGATGAGTACGGCAAAGAGTTCACCGACATTATTTATGAAAAGGCTATTGGTGAAGGCATTGCAAAGGTCAATTAAACTTCACCCTCGTTGATAACTTGCTTACCAGGGTGTTGTTCAACTTTAAAGAAATGCTTAAAATCTTTTCTTGCTATGCCATTTTTTTTTTTTTTTTTTTTCAAGATTACAATAAATAGACCGGAGAGAAGAAATGCTTTCCGTCCGCAGACGATTAAGGAGCTTATACGCGCGTTTAATGATGCCAGGGATGATAGTTCCATTGGAGTTATAATTCTCACAGGGAAGGTATTTCCCAATTTTCAGTTTTCCGCCATATCCATAAATTATTTGACTTTTTTTCTTCTTTCTATTTTTAGTTGAAATAGTTGATAATCTGTTGCTATAGGGGACCAAGGCTTTTTGTAGCGGTGGTGACCAGGCGTTGCGAAAAGCAGATGGTTATGCTGATTTTGAAAATTTTGGCCGCCTTAATGTTTTAGATCTTCAGGTGCAAATTTTGGTGTATTTAGTTCGGGATATCTTGCAATTTTTGTAATAAACGTCTTTGAATCCATCTAAATCCGTTTATTTAGTAGATCCGCTAAATAATCAAATTTAGTAAAATGGACTATGAATTTGGATATGTTTGTCAACAAAGGTCAAACGGGTTCATATTATCTAAATCCGTAAATAGCCTAATGCGCACTGTCTATCAACTCAATACTGCCTTATCTTCTATCCTATCAAACACAGGAATCGTTAGAAAAAGTAGATTAGGAAACAACTTAAGACTTCATATTATATTTTCTTAATAACGTGGGTTACTAACATCGCAAACTACTAAGAGGAATGACGCCTTATATATTTCCATCAAGCTGTAGCAATTAATCATCTTTGATTCTTTATGTATGATCCCTTAATTCTTTATCTTTCTTGATATTTATCTATTTGCAGGTACAAATTAGGCGTCTTCCAAAACCAGTGATAGCAATGGTAATCTCTTTTCTTCTATTTCTAAAATAATTAGTGACGGTGGTTATTTTTTGTTGGATTACATTAGTTTTCATTATTTAAATTGCTGTCATTCTTATAAATCAGGTTGCTGGTTATGCTGTTGGAGGAGGGCATGTTTTACATATGGTTTGTGATCTGACCATTGCTGCGGATAATGCTATTTTTGGTCAAACTGGTCCCAAGGTGCTTACAGATCATATCTTCTGTAGCTCCAGCTTTGTTGTTTTTGTAATTTTCATCTTTGGATGGTGGTGCTGATGCTACATGCTTGTGCATTTGTTGCTCTGATTAGAATTATCTGATTGGATATGCCGCAGGTGGGAAGTTTTGATGCTGGTTATGGAAGTTCCATAATGTCCCGTTTGGTAAGCAACGAGAAAGATGGAGGCTTTTATTTGGCATGATACTCGTTGTTCGTCTTACATGCAATCTGAGCAGTGTGTTTGATCTGGATTCGATTAACAGGTTGGACCTAAAAAGGCGCGCGAAATGTGGTTTCTTGCCAGGTTTTACACTGCCTCTGAGGCAGAGAAAATGGGGCTTGTGAATGCTGTTGTACCGGTAAGTTGTTCTTATATGAAGAGTGCCACTCATTCAGCCTATTCCCTCAAATAGATAAGAAGGTTAATTTTGTGGCATATGATCTAGCTAGAGAAACTAGAGCAAGAAACAATTAAATGGTGTAGAGAGATCCTAAGAAACAGTCCAACAGCAATCAGAGTGTTAAAAGCAGCTCTTAATGCTGTTGATGATGGCCATGCTGGACTTCAGGTACCAAATCGAATCATAAGCAACCCCTTTTTTTTTAAAAAAAAAAAAACTGTTCAATCTGAAAATTCACTTGTTTCATTTCCTCTACTTTTTTCCAGGAAGTTGGTGGAAATGCGACACTCATATTTTATGGAACTGAAGAAGGGAACGAGGGGAAAACAGCATATGTGGAGCGTAGACGCCCAGATTTCTCAAAATTTTCAAGGCGACCGTAAGGTTGAGGATTGGGTGGATTCAAATGGTTTCTACTTTGCAGTCTACCACATTACTTTTATTCATTTCCAAAGGATGCTTGCTCTTTTATTTAATGCACCCTGTTTTGTTACATGTAAAACAATCTCATCAGCTGGTTTCTAATTAATCAATTTGCTTCTGAAAAAGCTCTCGGTTTGTATTTCGTTCCACTATTGATGTACATATTATGGGTGGAACAACAAACTTGACGTACAACCATCTAAAAACAATCTTGTAACACAGTAAGCTGTGGCAAGGACACTCTCAAAACTACACCCCACGTGACGCCACAAGCAATCTATTTATAGCTTTCATAAATAAGTTTCCTAACAACTTGAAATACTTTAAAAATAAGGATAATAACTTAATTCTTATCCAATGGTCTCATGGTCTCAATCATAAGGATCAGCTGAATAATATTTTGAGTCTTAAGTGAATTAAATTGTTGTTTTGTCACAATTTTATAGGCCATAAACATTCAATATTAAAGAGGCCAAAAAATTTTCCATGACCCAAGCAAAAATTCATTTTCATTCTAACAAAACATGGAATGAGCAGTAACCAAAACTCTTAAACTTTAATAACTACAGGCTGATAACATTAAGATTCACCTGCGCGAACCTTTTTATTTAAATTTAACAATTATAAAAATTCAAAAAAAAAATTATTAAATTTTTAAAAAAAATCTAAAAAAGTTTTTCCTAACATTGTAAAAGTTTCAATTTTCATTTTTTAATTCAGAAAATTTATTTAAAGAATTTAAAATTTGTTTTTGTAATTTTTTAAAATTCTTAAAAAATATATTAAAATTTGAATTTATGCATATGTAGTTTTAATTATCTATACTATTATTTAAATCTCTAATTGAGTTGGTGTCACGAGTCAAGAAACTAATTCGATTGGGAAATTACTAAACTATCTTACTATGACACTTACCTTGATACACAATAAGAGTGCATTTAATATTCTTAATATGATGTATTTACTTATTTATTTTTTGAACATTAATCTCAATATAAGTTTTTATCATATCACTCTTTTTGATATAATATCTAGAACTATCTATAGCCCCTCTCTAACCCTGAAATAGGAGGATAATAATATTCAGTACACTCAAATCCACGTATTCCTGCACTGGAAACAATGTTGATGTCAATAGAGAGACTTAATAATTTATTAACATAAATATTTTTGTTTGAAAATTTAATTCAATTGTGAAAGTATTTGAAAGTTTTTAAGTTGATGCAATGCTTAGAACTAGTCATAACTCATCTCAACCCTTAAATAAGAGGATAAACACGCTTCAACACATTCGAACCCATGTCCTCCTCCAACTGAGCTAATACTCAATCGGCTATTAGCATAAATATTCAATATCATCCTAAATTATTTTTTGTTTATTCACTTTCTAATAACACAGTCTAAATTGATTAATTTATTTTCCTTTCAAATAAAATTGTTCAATTTATTTTGAAAAAAGTCAATTTACTTTTAGCCCTATACTCTTTTTTAAGGTGTTTTTTTCTTAAAGTAGAATATTTATATTAATTCAAAGAAAAATATAAAGAACATAATAACTACTAGGGAGAGAATAAAAATTAAATCGATGACATACGTCTATCTCCATTACTGTTTGAAATCAAATTGACATCCAAACTGAAAATAGAAAGAAGATTAGTAGGAGTGTCTCACTCAGTATGATTTACACTCAATGAGATCACTTTTGCAAGCGAATAAGCCATTTTATTGACTCTCCTTCATATCCAAAGGAAGGTCAAATGCTAAAAATGTATTAAAATCCCCAAACAATCCTAAATTAGCTACCCGAAAACAAAGCATGTAATGTTTTCAGCCATAAAAGGGCTTCCCCAATTCTCAAAAGCTTCAGCCATGCTAGGATCTAGCAGTGATCCTATAAAGCGAGCACTTAACAACTTGGCCATGAGAATAATGTAAAACAAGTGCATAGCTAATTGTATTTTCCTCCACCGATCTTGTTGCATCCACATTGCATTTGAGCCATCCTAAAGTTTGGTCCACGATACATTAGTGGGAATTGCTGGTGCAATATATGACTGTATTTTGTAGAAGTCTCGCCTGGATTCATATCAACTCTGCAAAAATGATTTAGCAAAAACAATAATGACAAACGTTGTAGCATATTTGTTCTTTCAACCCTTTACTTATTTTCCATGTATTAATGTAGCTTATTGTAAATGTAAAAATAACGTGCTTGCAACGCGTAAAATTAGTTAATTATATATGATAAAAAAAATTGGTAAAAAATAAGTAATAAGACAAAGTGAATTCCCGCCAACTTAATCATCGTGCAATAATTGAAGCACTCCCTTCGATGGCTCCATGTAAATATGATTTCTCAAAAGTCTTGAGAACGTCATTTTTTGCTAGTCCATTCACAATCTTATTCCCTTTTCATTTTCATTTTCTTGGATCACTTCGATAGCTTCAGTGCTATCCATCTTAAGTATCACCCTCTCTAAACCTAGACCCCATGCTAGTTGGAGCCCCTCAAAAGCACCCTAGAGTTTCGCCAAAACCACAGAACAACAACCAATATTTTTAGAGAATTTGACGACCCAAACCCCCTGATGATCTTGTATTAAACCTCCTGCCAGCAATCCCGGGCAATTGGCAAACTACACCATCAATATTCACTTTGAGCCAACTATCATCTGGTAGAGTCCATCTTGTCAAACTTCGAGAGATCGCATTAATGTGACTCAAAGGAATCTCCTTTCTCTTAACTGCGTGTAAAAAACTTCCTCTCGTTCAACGACTTTTCTCCAATATGCTCATGCTTTCAACAAATTCAGTGTTGAAGACATAATTATTCTTTCTGGCCCAAAGTTGCCAACAGATAATGCCAAAAATACCTGGCCTGTAACACCTCTAACCTGTATCCGTCGCCGGATTAGGGTTACGAAGTATTACCGTACAAACAGAACATTTAAACATAAATTTCATACACAATCTTAAACATATCATAAGCCAATCATACATACACATTTTGTCCCTAATTCGAGCCCTCGAGGCCTTAGAAATACTTTAAAAACAATTCGGGACTAAATTGAAAACGTTTGGAAAGTCTAAGAAAGAGTTACAAAAATTTGGAAACAGGGATCACACGGTCGTGTGGCCAGGCCGTGTAACCTTCGAATTAAGGACACATGGTCATGACCCAGCCCGTGTCCTGACCCGTGTAACTCTCTGAGTAGGGTCACATGACTGTATGCCAGACTGTGTAACTCTCTGAGTTGCCCCACACGCTCGTGTGACAGGCCGTGTAACTCACTGACTTGTATACAAAGGAACTCTCAGATGACACACGGCCATGTCGCTAGGCCATGTGCCACACATGGCTAAGTCACACTGATGCGAACTCACCTCGGTGATGATTCGAGCCGTTTGTTGCCTGATCGTTAAAATGGAGAAGTATCGTTCTTGAACAGAGTAATGGTTGAATTCGGCTAAGTAAGACTTTAAACAAAGATTGGCTAGATGGTTCAAAGGTTATGAATGTGTTGAGGATGGTTCGGTTAAGTAGAATGATGATGGAAAAATGGTTAAATGAATAAAGATTATGGGAATTCGGCTAATCAAAGAAATAAGATAAATAAGTTGATAGATGTGGATGGGAAAACGATCTTAAGGACAAGAAAGAACCAACACTATATCAAAGTGCTGACCCGAGACTTATACGTCACTTAAGGTGGACTTTGACCCGCTAACTACGAAGTTAGGAACCAAAGGTATATTTTGGAGAATGCCACACTCGGTTTAGGAGTGATAAGTTTGGAAAGAAATAGGATGACGCCACTAGCAAGCTAGATAAGTCATGCTGAGTCTAAAACGAAATATGAGAGTTGAAAAACTCACAAATGTTATAAACATTCAACAATAAGCAAAAAGTCTCTACAAAGTGATTTGAACTACATATTTATAGCCTTTTACATGGGATAGCCGAATAGGCTATTAAGGGTGCTGAATGGACAGCAAATTAAAGCTAAAATGGTTGGAAATTTCCTTAAAGCTTCTTGAACGTCCTTGGTAGCTTCCTTGAAGTTTCCTAGCATGGGAGACACCAATGGACAGCATCTAGAAGGTGATCATTCAGCTGGACATTAATGAAACTAAATAGGGGCTGAAACGACTTGATAGATTCGGCCTAGGTGCTTGAATGGATTTAATTAAATCTCATTGTTCAGCTGAATAGTTTAGGAGCTTTAATTGGTAGCTTGAGTATTGTAATAGTCACCCAAGTATGAAACCTAATGCAAACAGCCTTGTGTGTGTGAAAACAAAAATCTGGATAGCCTTGTAATGTGAACGGAATGTGCAGCTGGTGTGAAAGCTTTCAAGGTAGTTTTGGGGAGCTAACCAGCCACTTTGGGAATAATAACCAGCAGCTGATCTTTGGCCATTCAAGTCCAGGAAGAGGTGCTTTGAAGAGCTGAACCATCAGCTCACTTATTTCCGTCCCAAGCATTGTACCTGCAGCAAATTAATTCAGCAAATTAACTCACCTTAAGACACATTAATTCGGCATCTCAAGACACATTAAAATCAAGCTAAACTAAGACATAATTATAACACATATTTAAGCTAAGTTACTAATTAATTTCAGCTGTAGCTAGACATATTTAAAACATGTAATAGGCTGGACATATTAAAAGCATGTGATAAATTAAGGCACATTTAAATTCAGCTGAAGCATATTAAAATTATGTATGAACTAACACTTAATTAAAATGACCAGAATTTAGACACATTTATTTAGACTAAACTATATTAACTAACTTAATTAAATAGCTAGCAGCTTTAGAACGCATGGACTAATTGAGCTGAACCAAATTAACTAATTTAGCTAAGCAAGTAATTATTCCAGCAACTAAAACGAAATAAATTAAAAATAAACTCAAAACGAGCAAACAAGCTTATTGAGCTAGAAATGAGCTGAATTAAGCTCAACGAGCTGAGATTAAGCTTCATTTTGCACTTGGGCCCCTCGAGTTTAGGCCACTCTCGATGACGTCGAGTTATGTCGAAACATGATGCGACTAGGTTCGCATCACACACGCCCGTGTCTCAGGCCGTGTGGACCTAAAATTCACCTAGAATCAAACCATTCCCAATTCCATTTCATGCATAAACCTTTAGGTCTTTTGTGCACATAGTCAAGGCATCAAAACCCTATCAAAACATACATATAATGACCATTTCAAGAGTCCTAAATCAACTAACCAATATGCCATTCAAGGCATCTTAAAAGCAATCATCAAAGCTTACATAAACATGCCAACTTTACCTAATTTCAAACATCAATATCTAGTTCAATACTTTCCAGAACAATTCATAACTTGACCATAATCATACCTATTCAAAACATTCCATATTAACCATCCAAAAAATGCAACATAAGATAGCCTCAATGACACCAACTAGCAAGGTATCAAATGTACCAACAAAGTTAACTTACACAACTTACACATACCAAATCATCAACTAAACATTCAATTAAACACCATTACAAGTCCACCTATACATGCCATTATAACCATGGCCAAAACATTCAAAAACTACCGATATTTGTGCTGGATAGTGTGATAGACCTCTGACGAGCTTCAAAACTGACCGAGCTTTCGACAATCTATAAAACATAGGAAAGAAACCATGTAAGCAATTAATGCTTAGTAAGCTCGTATACCATAAATACAACTTACCATTTCATTTTCATAATGTAAATAGCATAAGTGTAATACCAACTAAATCATAAGCTTGGCATAATGCCTATTCAACATCATCAAATACACAAGTTAGTGCATTTTTACATGGTTCAAATGAATTCATCCATAACAAGTAATTTTACACATGTATTCACATGATTTAGATCACCATTCATTTTCATAGGTTCATGATACATTTCATTTGAACACCTACCATTTTATTTGAACAATTACATCAGATACTCATGAAAGCTCACACGAAGTGTGTCTTTACATAATGTAACCTTTCCTTTACATCATTGCTCACACGAGTTGTGAAATGGGCCTTGTAACATCCCCAAACCCGGCCTATTCACTACGACCAAATCTGGTTATGTTAGTGAAAATATGTTTCTTTACTTAGAATTTAAAACATGAAAATTTATTATCTTTGGAAAATTATGTCCACAAAATTTAATACATAATATAAGTTTGTTGAAAATTTCTGAATTAAAACATTGTTATAAATTACTATAATATGAACCTTTTTAATAAAAATATTTCTGAATATAATGTAAACTTCAACAAAATTAAATAGAGTACTTTAATCATAGTGGCCCTTATTACATCAAATAAATTAAAACCAAGTAATTAAAATGCTTGAAATAAAAATATTCAAAACGTCTATACTGCATGAAAATGCATACGCATGGGCCACCTTGTATCCACTCCAACCCGCCCACTAATCACGACTCACTGTGATGATGGATAAATAATTGGGTGAGTCACAATGACTCAATGTGTAAGTTAACCACCAAATCCACCCACATGCTAGCCACATAATATCCCAATTATCAAATGCAACAAGTAATATATATATCATTTTAACAATTACTACAATCTGGGCTTGGCCCACATTCAACTCATACTCAAATCTTTAGGCTAGGCCCATTTCTCAATAAAACACATATCAACTGGGCTTGGCCCATTTCCACGTATGTTCCCAAAACATACCTATCCACATGTCATATTGGGCTTGGCCCATTTCCATATTATCACAAAAATAATGCAACATGATTCCCAACCCATCCTAGGGTCCATCCGCTACACACCCCTTATCCAAATTACCACACACCAGGGACTATCGAGTCACCCTCTCCTTTCCCTCCAAAAGGCAACCAATGCCATCCACGATGTAGCGTATAGTGACATCAAACCACGATGGAGCACACAAAGAATCCATCAAGCCACGATATGGCATAAAGCCCATATCAATCAAGGTAACCACGCGAACTAAATCGCAAAGATCCACAACGCGACCTCAGTCAGCGCCAATCCACGATGTAGCACAAAGCTGACATCAACCACGTACTCGAAGTACACCCGTACCTTCTTTTCATAAACCCACCCATGCACATGTAACATAATATAATGCGTAGATGATGCATGGGCATGCTATTCACAATCATAGGCATACTCACATATTGAAAATCAATTATCACATATTAGTCGATTTGCTACTAACCTGGTCATCATCATACCCCCTTCAAGGGTATCATTCTCACATATACTGCACTTGTTAGCAACATATAAAACAGGCAAATATCATGCAAATCCCGGAAACAATGGCTAACTACACACCTTACTACTAGGAGTTCTA
The DNA here is from genome assembly GCA_025698515.1 of Gossypium sturtianum. NCBI lineage: Eukaryota > Viridiplantae > Streptophyta > Magnoliopsida > Malvales > Malvaceae > Gossypium > Gossypium sturtianum. The sequence goes on along the minus strand of CM046945.1, from coordinate 19,521,095 downwards.
GACTCTCGATCCTCGATGCTATCGTCTAGCGAAACTACGGCTATTTGCTTAACGCTTTTACATTGCACGCCCACACCCCGGTGGCCAATCTCGCATGCCAGAAAACGGATCTCTTCTTGAACTTTGGGATGGGGACTTTCCCTTGCCCACCTTGACTCGGTACTCGAATCCACGTCCATCGTAATCACTTAATTAGAACCCTTTGGTTAAACGTCATAATACAAAATCTCAAGCGAACAACTACAATTTAACTTACTTACCAAACGATCTAAAATCTCAAAGGCTCCTCTGTGCTTTGTCGATTTGCCCCTTAGATGATCGAATCCAAGAGACTTCCTCAATGCTTCCTTCTTTCGGCTACACACAAGAGATTATACTTAATGGCACTATGACATTCGGCCATGCCAAAACTAAGGCCAACCATTCGGTTTTGGCCACTACAACAAGGAATTCATAAATCGATTACCAAGGGCAGAACATACTTACCACTCTTGCTTAAGATTCGGCCAACCACACTAGGACACCGAGGGAGATCAGCACCACTCCACTATTCGGCCAAGATGACACTAAATATGGGAAGGGAATTTCGGCACACCAAGAGGGAGAGGCAAAATACTTGATGAATAACTAGCACTCTACCCTCCCCTATTTATAGCATTCGGCCAACCCCCCCTTGAAGTCTCCAAGATTTGGCCAACACCTCACTAATTCAATTCCATTTGAATTAGTTCAAAACAACTTGAATTGTTTTACTATTATCCCACTTATCATAATAAATAATAAATAAAAAAAATAATAATAATTATCCCATACTTAAATAGATAAAATAAAAATAATCCTATACTTAATATAACTAAGTAGATAAATAAAATACTAATAGCACTTTATCCAATATCACCACTTTAATCAAAATAAAAGACCACCCTTGGCCTACCACCACTTTTTTTTTAATTCTAAACCAATTTCCTTTCCTATCTTAAACTCCTATTTTATCACCTCATAAAAACAATCTAATAGCAGCCATTTATCTCCTATTTCTAATTTAAAACTACCTAAGATAATCCATTATTAATCTAAAATAATAAAATAACCAAATACTTATCCTAAATAAAAACAAATACAAGATAATTAAAACACTACCACCCTTATCATCTATCTCAACTAGATAAATAAATTAAATAAAATAATAAAAAAATAAATAAAAAAAATAATAAAAGAAACATTTATCCAGCCGAATTTAAAAGAACAAAAGCTAACTTAATCTATGTCTACTGGAAGATCCCATGTGCCGTCCAATCTTTACCAAGCTGCTGCAAAAATAAGAATAAAATAAAAAATAAAACTCCAATTGCACAGCCTTGGATTCGAACCTGGGACCAACTGCTGCACGCCTCCCTCCAAAGCCCCAGGCCACTCGGCCACTTTGATTTTTATGCTAAAAACCCTCAACGTTTATTTATAAACCCTTCTTAACTCAAGCCCATTACCACCAACAAAAATAAAACGCCAACTGCAGCTCCAGGTGCTCGAACCCGCGCCTTGCTCTCCTCCAGCGCTTAAGTGCCGCACGCTAGCCACTCCACCAGCCCATCTTTCTTGTCCGAATTCCTCACCATATACCTTTAAGGCCTTACACATTGACGCCCAAAACAAAATAAATCGCCAAATGCTTCTCCGGCCCCTCGAACCCGCGACCTGCACCTAGCGCCTTTTCAAGTAGCGCCTCAGGCCACTTTACCAGCCCATTTTCTTGTCCACTAACGCCCACAAAATTGTTTTAAGCCCTACTTCCTTAGTCCCTTCCTTTAACGCTAAAAAAAATAAAAGCCCAACTGCTTCCCATGTTATTCGAACCCCTTCCCCCTTGGCACTCCCTTTGCACTTAGCGCCCAAGCCACATTGCCAATTCCTTTCTTGTGCCTTAAACGCCCAATTAATTCTTTTAAGTCCTCCCAAAGCCAAGCTCCCCTTTATTACTTAAAAATTCCAAAAATTTTCTAAGGCATTCCTTGCCTTCTAGGGTTCTCCAAACCCCTAAAAATTCCTCCAATCATGACCATAAGCCTACTAACTGCTCGAGCTATGCTCCAAGCGCATAACCCCTAAAACCAGGGTGTTACAATTCTACCCTCCTTAAAATAATTTCGTCCTCGAAATTACTTTACTAACAAACGTCCATACATCCTATCTTACCACCTTACGCTTATGCTGCGCACTCTGATCTTACTAAGGCTATCGTACCTACATAATCTCTAAGTTCGTGCTCAAAATTCGAAACACCTCTCTTAGCAACACAAAAAAGCTAACTCATAAGCAAACAAAGTAATTAAAGCAGGTATCAAAGCAAAGGAGCTCACCTAATATCACATCCTTGGTTGACTCCGACTAGAACCATTCCTTCCATGGCTTGAACCACGACCCCTCGTCGCTCGAGGACAATTCTTAACTAGATGTGCCTTAGATCCACACCGAAAGCATTCTTTACTATTTCCCCAACACTCTCCTGTGTGAGGTCTTCCACATCGAACACAAGAACGATTCCGATCCATTGGTACAAGTGCACTTACAGGGTTCTCAATCCTTGGTCTTTTCTGAGCATCTCCAAACGATGCTGACGGTCCAATATTTCTCTTATTCTCGTTCCTATTCTTTTCTCGGTTTTCTCTTATAGTCTTCTTAACCTCTTCAGCAATCCGAGCTTTCTCCACTAGCACCGCAAAGTCTCTCTCCCTCTGCGGAGCAATCAGCATTCGAAGTTCATCTCGCAATCCGTCCTCAAACCGGACGCACCTCTCATAATCGATGGCCACAATTCCTTTAGCATATCGACTAAGTCGCACGAATTCCGCCGTGCTCACCTATCGACTTACTTCCTTGTACTAGATTTAGAAACGCTTTCCTTTGCGAGTCCAAATAACTGCTCCTACGTACTTTCCTTCAAACTTAACCTTAAAGAAGTCCCAATCCACGCCGATCTGCGGTACACTTTGCTTGACGGTGAGCCACCAACGATAAGCCGTCGCGAAGCAACGAAACAAAGACCCTTCGACTTTTCTTCATTGGTGCGGTCCAAATCGTCCATGATTCTTTCGATCGCTTCTAGCCAATACTCCGCTCGTTCGAGCTACTCCGGATACTCCCCTAAAAACTTCAAATTTCCCATTCGACTGAGCCTCTCGGACACTGACTTCCGAGTTCCATTTCCCCTACTAGCTCTTGCCACTTGCTGTAGCACTCGTAGCATGGCTTGCGACACTACGTCATCTTCACCTATCTGATCTTGTTCCTCTGCGCCCACTGCTGGCGGCACTTCACTTTCTGACCCATGGCCAGACCCTATCGGTTCCGATGCGGCCATTCTACCTCTACCGCGTCCCCTAGAGTTCATCTCTATCGTCGCAGTTTAATCTGATTAACAAGTTTTATGCATTAGAAATTGTTCCACTATTTAACCACGAGCAAATTTTATGAAAGAAGGGTATTTTAAAGTAGTTCTTTCGATCACACAAAGTCTCAGTTCCAGTTTGTTACCCTAATTCAAGGAATCACATTCACACACACATTCATTCATCCACAAGAACACATTCCTTCCTCATTAAAGGAACATTCAGTGGTATCCACCACACACATGCACTATTCAGACCTTTCTGCCCGTTTCTACCCCAGGGGTATTTTCGTCATTTTGTCCTACAGGGACATTTTCATCATCAACCAGAGCGATTCAAAAACTTTAATAAGTCAGGATCTTTTTGAAATTCCCACAATTGAAGAGTATTTTCGAAAATTTCGCAAAATTGAAGGTATAACAGGATTTTGGTAACCCGGGGTATTTTGGTAATTTTGTCAATCAGGGTAATTTTGTGAATTTCCAAAGTCAGGGTTATTATTTTTGCCATACAGAAAATTGGGTATTTTTGCAAAGTAAGAAAATTTTATTAAACTTGGGGTTAAACCGGAAATTTTAAAAGTTAGGGGCATTTTAGTAATTTTCAACATAGGGGTATTTTTGTAAATTTTAAAACCAAGAATTTTTAAAACAGCAAGGCTAATCCCTTTCGGGTTTTAATAATTGGTTTAGCCTATGAACAAGTCCTTTTGGTTAAGGTGAACCGTAGCTACGCACTGCAGTAGGATTCCAAATGAAGAGGAGGTGAGTCACGAGGATCGCTAGTACCGAGCTCTTCCGGATCCACTCCTAGACATGCGTACAATGGTTACCACACCTTAACTTGGCGACTTAATCACAGGTTTGTTTGGTAGCTTTAAGTTTTATGCATAGCTTTGAGTAGACTAGTCCTAGGGATCAACAGATCCTAGTTCACTAATCTACGAGCCCAACTAAGCCCATAACAATTCACATATCAAATTACTTAACAAGTCTGAAGTACTTACCTGGTGGACTCGGGTTGAAGGTACAGGTGCCATGCCAGAATAACCTGAAAATAATTTCCTAAAAGCCCATATTTTTTAAAAAGCCCATTTTGAAACGTTTTTGGGCCCAAAACCCTCAAAGCCGAGTTTTGAACCGGGCTCTGATACCAATTTGTAACATCCCCAAACCCGGCCTATTCACTACGACCAAATCTGGTTATGTTAGTGAAAATATGTTTCTTTACTTAGAATTTAAAACATGAAAATTTATTATCTTTGGAAAATTATGTCCACAAAATTTAATACATAATATAAGTTTGTTGAAAATTTCTGAATTAAAACATTGTTATAAATTACTATAATATGAACCTTTTTAATAAAAATATTTCTGAATATAATGTAAACTTCAACAAAATTAAATAGAGTACTTTAATCATAGTGGCCCTTATTACATCAAATAAATTAAAACCAAGTAATTAAAATGCTTGAAATAAAAATATTCAAAACGTCTACTTCTGCATGAAAATCTGCTTCTGCATGGGCCACCTTGTATCCACTCCAACCCGTCCACTAATCACGACTCACCTGTGATGATGGATAAATAATTGGGTGAGTCACAATGACTCGGTGTGTAAGTTAACCACCAAATCCACCCACATGCTAGCCACATAATATCCCAATTATCAAATGCAACAAGTAATATATATATCATTTTAACAATTACTACAATGCGGGCTTGGCCCACATTCAACTCATACTCAAATACTGGGCTAGGCCCATTTCTCAATAAAACACATATCAACTGGGCTTGGCCCATTTCCACGTATGTTCCCAAAACATACCTATCCACATGTCATATTGGGCTTGGCCCATTTCCATATTATCACAAAAATAATGCAACATGATTCCCAACCCATCCTAGGGTCCATCCGCTACACACCCCTTATCCACCTTACCACACACTGGGGACTATCGAGTCACCCTCTCCTTTTCCCTCCAAAAAGGCAACCAATGCCATCCACGATGTAGCGTATAGTGACATCAAACCACGATGGAGCACACAAAGAATCCATCAAGCCACGATATGGCATAAAGCCCATATCAATCAAGGTAACCACGCGAACTAAATCGCAAAGATCCACAACGCGACCTCGATCAGCGCCAATCCACGATGTAGCACAAAGTCGACATCAACCACGTGCTCGAAGTACACCCGTACCTTCTTTTCATAAACCCACCCATGCACATGTAACATAATATAATGCGTAGATGATGCATGGGCATGCTATTCACAATCATAGGCATACTCACATATTGAAAATCAATTATCACATATTAGTCGATTTGCTACTAACTCGGTCATCATCATACCCCCTTCAAGGGTATCATTCTCACATATCTTCGCACTTGTTAGCAACATATAAAACAGCAAATATCACGCAAATCCCGGAAACAATGGCTAACTACACACCTTACTACTAGGAGTTCTAGACTCTCGATCCTCGATGCTATCGCTCTAGCGAAACTACGGCTATTTGCTTAACGTTTTACATTGCACGTCCACACCCCTGGCCAATCTCGTCATGTGAAACGGATCTCTTCTTGAACTTTGGGATGGGGACTTTCCTTGCCCACCTTGACTGGTACTCGAATCCACGTCCATCGTAATCACTTAATTAGAACCCTTTGGTTAAACGTCATAATACAAAATCTCAAGCGAACAACTACAATTTAACTTACTTACAAAACGATCTAAAATCTCAAAGGCTCCTCTGTGCTTTGTCGATTTGCCCCTTAGATGATCGAATCCAAGAGACTTCCTCAATGCTTCCTTCTTTCGGCTACACACAAGAGATTATACTTAATGGCACTATGACATTCGGCCATGCCAAAACTAAGGCCAACCATTCGGTTTTGGCCACTACAACAAGGAATTCATAAATCGATTACAAGGGCGAACATACTTACCACTCTTGCTTAAGATTCGGCCAACCACACTAGGACACCGAGGAGATCAAGACCACTCCACTATTCGGCCAAGATGACACTAAATATGGGAAGGGAATTTGGCACACCAAGAGGAGAGGCAAAAGACTTGATGAATAACTAGCACTCTACCCTCCCCTATTTATAGCATTCGGCCAACCCCCCCTTGAAGTCTCCAAGATTTGGCCAACACCTCACTAATTCAATTCCATTTGAATTAGTTCAAAACAACTTGAATTGTTTTACTATTATCCCACTTATCATAATAAATAATAAATAAAAAAATAATAATAATTATCCCATACTTAAATAGATAAAATAAAAATAATCCTATACTTAATATAACTAAGTAGATAAATAAAATACTAATAGCACTTTATCCAATATCACCACTTTAATCAAAATAAAAGACCACCCCTGGGCCGGCCACCACTTTTTTTTTAATTCTAAACCAATTTCCTTTCCTATCTTAAACTCCTATTTTATCACCTCATAAAAACAATCTAATAGCAGCCATTTATCTCCTATTTCTAATTTAAAACTACCTAAGATAATCCATTATTAATCTAAAATAATAAAATAACCAAATACTTATCCTAAATAAAAACAAATACAAGATAATTAAAACACTACCACCCTTATCATCTATCTTAACTAGATAAATAAATTAAATAAAATAATAAAAAAATAAATAAAAATAATAATAAAAGAAACATTTATCCAGTATTAATTTAAAAGAACAAAAGCTAACTTAATCTATGTCTCTTTGGAAGATCCCATGTGCCGTCCCAATCTTTACCAAGTCACTGCAAAAATAAGAATAAAATAAAAATAAAACTCCAATTGCACAACCCTTGGATTCAACTCGGACCAATCACGCACGCCTCCTCCAAAGCCCTGTGGCCACTTTACCACTTTGATTTTTATGCTAAAACCCCCAACGTTTATTTATAAACCCTTCTTAACTCAAGCCCATTACCACCAACAAAAATAAAACGCCAACTGCAGCCTCCAGTGCTCGAACCCGCGCCTTGCTCTCTCTCAGCCGCTTAAGTGCCGCACGCTAGCCACTCTACCAGCCCATCTTTCTTTCCGAATTCCTCACCATATACCTTTAAGGCCTTACACATTGCCCAAAACAAAATAAATCGCCAAATGCTTCTCCGGCCCCTCAAACCCGCGACCTGCACCTAGCGCCTTTTCAAGTAGCGCCTCAGGCCACTTTACCACCCCATTTTCTTGTCCACTAACGCCCACAAAATTGTTTTAAGCCCTACTTCCTTAGTCCCTTCCTTTAACGCTAAAAAAAATAAAAGCCCAACTGCTTCCCATGTTATTCGAACCCCTTCCCCCTTGGCACTCCCTTTGCACTTAGCGCCCAAGCCACATTGCCAATTCCTTTCTTGTGCCTTAAACGCCCAATTAATTCTTTTAAGTCCTCCCAAAGCCAAGCTCCCCTTTATTACTTAAAAATTCCAAAAATTTTCTAAGGCATTCCTTGCCTTCTAGGGTTCTCCAAACCCCTAAAAATTCCTCCAATCATGACCATAAGCCTACTAACTGCTCGAGCTATGCTCCAAGCGCATAACCCCTAAAACCAGGGTGTTACAGGCCTACTCACACGAGCTGTGGAGTATCCGCAACAAATGCAGGACCTCAGCCATCGGTAGGACATTCAAGACTAGTACCTGAAACATGAAATCCCTAATGACATGTCATTTGTATCCTACGAATTCCTAAGGTTCAACCGGGACTCAACATTCGTCAATTCATCATAGCATCAATACGATTATACATCAATCTATTTACATTAAAAATAACATATTAACATTCAAATTAAACAACATTAAAACGATAACGGTTTATACGAACTTACCTCGACGACTAGGGGCGTAGAAACGAAGTCGAACTAATCCGAGGCTTTTGCTTTTCCCCGATCTAAATCCATATGTGGTTTATCTTGATCTGAATAGATAATTATATTCAATTAAGTACTTAAATTAACCTCAAACATTCAATTCAATCCATAATTCATATTTATGCTTAATTACCATTTTACCCCTAACATTTTAACTTTTTACAATTTAGTCCTTAAGCTTATAACTTAAAATCTAACCATTTTAATCCCTCTCATAGGCTAATCGAATTCTTTAGGGACTTAAAACAACCCAAATAAATCATCATTTTATAAATTTAACATGAACTTTACCTATTTTTAAAAATCAATCCCTAAATGTAAATTTCATCAAAAATCACTTTACAAAACTTGTTTATTTCACAAAAAAGTTCATAATCTATCATTTAACATCAAGAATCATTCAAAAAATTCATGGCATAACCCTCAATCTTTAACAGTTTTACAAATTAACCCCCGGGCTAGCTAGATTAAGCTGAACCGACCTCAAAAATATAAAAATCATTAAAAACGGGACAAAATTACATACCATGCACTCAATGTTAGCTTGACTAAATATGCCCCTTTCTCTATTGGTGTTTTAGGTTTCCAATTTAGCAAAAGATGAAGATGACAATATTTTGCACATCTTTTGTTATTTAATTTTCTTTTTAATTACCAAGTGATTAAATTAACCTTTTAAAACCATTAAAATTTCAATAAAATCATGCCATGTATATCCACTAACTCATTAAATGGTCTAATTGCCATTTAAGTCCTTTAATTTAAGATTCCATAGCTATTTGACTCCTTAGCTCTTAGAACTCAACTTTTACCCTTTTTACGATTTAGTCTTTTTCATTTAATTAACTATGTAAACATCAAAATTTCTTAACGAAATTTTAATTCGACCTTACCATAATTCTATAGAAATTTAAATAATAATAAATAATAATTTACTCAATGAATTTGTGGTCCCAAAACCACTGTTCCGATGTCACTGGAAATGGGCTGTTACATGGCCACTCACTAGCAAAATGATCAGGAGTCGATGGGTTCTCTTACTCGTCTTGATCATTAAAAACCATGTTGCCCCAGCTGGGGTGTAAAACATTAGTACATTGTCAATACTTTCCGACATGCCTCACACACACTCCAACTTGCATCTATCATAAAGTGACGCTTCACACAGTTTACGTTAATTAGTACACTATCGAGATAAGCTAGCCACACAAACACTTGAACCTTTTAAGGGGTCGGAATATGCCAAATCTGATGCCATATTTTTCCATTCCTAACCATATCTGACCCACAAGAAGATGCATAAGTAGAACGAATTGTAAACTCACCCTTATTCTCATGAGCCCACCCCACAAAATCATTCACATCCTGCGCTAATAGGGGCTTATAAGCATAAATGCACAAAATAACTGGGTTTTGTAACACTAACCTCAAGACAGGCCAATTTCAATCCCCACTCAATGTAACCATCTCCTTCAAAGGCACATGTTCCTTAGGTATGCATTCAAGTGTAGTACAACTGTCAATTAGAGAACCCCAACCCTTGACCCAGTTATCTCTCCAAAAATCGACATTCACTCCATTCCTAACATTCCATATGACACCACCCCTTACCCTACTCCAAATGTTGCAACCCTTCCACAATCGATAAACATTACCCATATGTAAAGTAAAAGGTAGTTTACCCTTCCATTTATATTTAGCTCTAAGGATTTGAACCCAAAGCTAATCAAGTTTCTTGATAAGATTAATCCCAATCTTCATGAGAAAAGCATTGTTAAAATTGTCAAACTTCTTAAACCAAGTCCACCAGACTTCATTTCTTTACACAGATTGTCCCATTTGACTAGATGTACTCTTCTATACTCTTTCGTGGTCCCTCAGAAAAAATTACGGATAATCTTCTCCATTTCATGGCACACTCCTTTCGGGATCACTGTCGATTGCAATGCATAAATAGGAATAGCCGCTAGAATCGCTTTAGCTAAAGTAATTCTCCCAACAATAGATAGTAATTTAGATTTCCATCTTGCTAGTTTTTTCCTCATATTTTCAACTATATACTGAAAGGTGTCCTTTGTAACTCTTTGATGCAAGAGCGGTACCTCAAGGTACTTACCTAGATTATCCACATGAGAAAAACCCAGTCCACAACTGATATTTGCTTTCAATTTTTTATGGTTGGCATTCTTAAAAAAAAAAAACATTTGAGTTTTCTATGCATTAACTCGATGTCCAGAAGCGGCACAAAATTTCCCCATAATCATTTCCATAATCTTTATTTGGTCAACTGATGCAATCTTTATTTGGTCAATTGATGCCTCACTAAACAACACCAAATCATCTACAAAAAATAGATAAGAAATACTAGGACCATCCCTAGACAGTTTTATATGCTTCTACTTCCCATTTAGAGCTTCAACATTAATGATTTGGGCCAAAGGTTCCATACACAAAACAAAGATGTAGGGTGAAATTGGGTTTCCTTGCCTAATACCTCTGGATAGTTTAAACACCTCAGAAAGGTTCGCATTCCATAACACCTGCAATGTCGAAGAGTTAATATAATACATAATGATATGTTGGAGATTACCTGGAATAGTGATATCAGCTAATGTTTCGTCAATAAACCTCCAGTCCAACCTATCATATGCTTTCTCCAAGTCAATCTTCATAGCCATCCACCTTTTCTTACCAACTTTCCTACGCATTGAGTGAATGGTCTCTTAAGTAACAATAATGTTATTTGTTATACTTCTACTAGGAACAAAGCTTGATTGGTTCGACAATACCCATTTTTGCATTAACGACTTCAATCTATTAACAATAGTTTTTATCATGATTTTGTACAATACCGTGTAGAGACTAATAGGACGAAATTGGGATAAGCTCTTAGGGTTCTCCACTTTCAGGATCAAAACAAGTAAAGTATGATTGATCTAATCTTCAAAATTGCTCCCACTCCAAATATTCTTCACAAAATCACAAACACTTCATCCAACTACATCCCATTTCTTTTGATAAAAAGTTGCATGGATCCCATCAACTCTAGGAGCTTTCAAAGAATCCATGTAAAAAACAACTTTCTTAAATTCCTCAGACGTGATGCTAGCCTACAAAGAATTGAACTCAACCTTATTCATCTTATAAAATAAACCTTTCTCCAAAGAGGTCATGTTCGAGCTCCTTTCCTTTGAGAATAGAGCTTTATAAAATTCAGTAGCCATTTGTTGTAACACCTCCGAGTCATCACACCTACTGTCATCACTCAACTTTAGCATGGTAATCAAATTATACCTCATTTTTAGAATAGTGCTAGCATGAAAAAATTTTGTATTCGATCACCCTCATAAGCCCATTTACACTGGGATTTTTGTTGCTAAAGACTCGCTTCCTGAATAAGGACTTCCTCTAGCTCAGATCTAAGGTCTTTCTCCAAACTACTAAGGAAATCAAACGTATGGATGTCAAGTCTCTCATCAATCTCCTTAAGCCTGACCATAAGCACTCTCTTCATATTCCCAATATGGTCAAAAGAGTTCTTGTTCCACTCCTTGACTTTAGAGCAAAATTTCTCAATATTAGTCACCACTCCCTCTCTTAATGACCAGGATTCATTCAGAATCTAATCAAATTGGACATGATCAAGCCAAGCCACAATGAACCTAAATAGTCTAGTCGACTTATGAAGAGACTGGGCTCTAGTGGAGATGCATATCAGCCTGTGATCCGACCTCACACGTTGCAAATGAGACACTAAGGAGTTAGAAAAGGAGACCAACCACTCTTTATTACAAATAAATCGGTCCAAACATTGAAAAAGAGAGCCTCTACTCCAAGCAAAGGATGGCCCTTTAAATCCCATATCAATAAGCCTATAGTCAAAGATAAAATCTCAGAATAAAAAATCAACACCCAAACGCGACCCTGCATATAACACCCCTCCCCCATCTCCATCACCAGATTAGGGTTACGAGATGCTACAACACATAACAGGACAAAATCATGCAATATTAATTCATATTTCTCTAAACGATAATCATTCAACAATCATTTAATCAAAAACATGTTATTCATACATTATCAGAGTTAAAACTAGCTTAAAACCATTTACGAATTAGATTTAAACATGAATAAGGACCTATTTATAAGGTTTTAAAACTAAAGATAAGGTATCAATATTGAATAAAGAAGTATCGATATTTTCTAACAAGTATCTATAAGAAAAACATTATCGGTACCATTTTGGCATTATGCCAAATTGAGGTATCGATAACATTTATCAATGTATCGATAAAAAGTTATAGAGTATCGATACTAAATAAAACTATCTATACCAAACTCTATTCTGTAAATTTAAAAACTGTTCATTTGATATAGTATCGATACTTTAGGTTCTAGGTATCAATACTTTTTAACAGTTAGTGAAAAATTACAAATTGAAAATTCATTTCAAGCCAAGTCTATATCTTAGTTCCATACACCATCATCTATAAGTTAATCAAACTTGAACATGGTACATTTCAACCTAAATGTACCTAACCAATATGCCATAAAGCACCATTACATACAATAATCAAATCCAACATCCAAGGTCATTTTCTAACGAATTCAAGCTTAACAAACAAAGTCATATAAAATGACAATATGCTAGAACACATTCATAAATTACACTCTTTGTCAAAGCATATGTACCACATATTAGCTATCAAAAGAAGCTATACATATATATATATATATATATATCAATTCATAGCACCCAAAACAACTCCAACCAAAGTATTACTTATTCAAATATTACATATCACAATTATTTAATCTATATGCATTTTATTCCATCATATATATATTCCATCACATATCAAGCAAATATCACATTTAAATCTTTAAACCAAGCTATGATCAACCACATTATTTTCCACAAACACTCAACTTATATACAAGTAAAAAATATGTCACTTATAAAGAACACTTATAAACAAATACAAGATACTCCTATTACATGCCACATATCTCAAATTAAACATTCTCAAAGTCTATCGAAAGATAGCTGGATAATTTGATCTTCAAGTTGATCTGATCGCCCAGTTCCACAAAATGAAATCTACAAGTAAACAAGAACATGACTCGAGTAAGCTTCAATAGAGCTTAGTAAGTTCATAGGCCGAAAACGACATAACATACCTTGTGTTCATAGTTTAAATAACAAAAATAGTTAACTAACCTTAACCCTGTTATTTAATATCATTCAATAGGTGAGTTCCATATATATATGAGTCATATAGTCATTCCAACTATACAAGACCATTTAATATCAAATCACGATATAATATTGGAAATCAGGAAAACATATATAGGTCATCATCAAGGCATCATAATCAAACATCAAGTGTATATCATCATCATGTCATTTAACCATTAAAGTTCAGGCCGGTGAAATATATAAATAGATACGGGATACATGGTTATCCACCCAAAACACATCATAATACTCAACTGAGCTAATCCAACTAAGAACACCCCTAGGCACCAAGTGCCTAACTCGTAGGCTAACATCCCTCCAAAAACACGCTGGGGCACCAAGTGCCAAGCCCATAGGCTTTGCATCCACCCCTAAAAACACGCTAGGATCATTATACATATAACTTAGAAATCTGCAACAAATGCTGGATTCTGGTATACTTGGTGTATAAAGTCAAGATATGTAACATCATCTTATCACATATCAATCCTGTACAACACACAAAAACCTATTGGCATGCCACTTGTATCTTATCTTATGTTCATCCGGGCTTAATACAGTAATCATATAACATTTTACATTTCAATTCACTTTCTCACCTTGTACCAAGTTGTAACAATTCAAATACATATATATACATATATATTAACATACCACAATTCATAAATCAATATAATATTACAAATTATATCAAATTAAACCATATGAACTTACCAGGATTAAACAACAAAGATGGTAATATTAGGGGCTAATAAATAATTTTCTCTTTTCCGCAATTATCTACCGGTTCTTGATCTATATAGTAATTTTTATTCCAATTATCAACCTCAAATACGTTATAATAGTCCCTTTGATGCATATGACTTCTTAATTGGCATTTTTTACAATTACCCTAAATTTTATATTTTATTCAATTTAGTCCCTAAAATCGAAACAAGCTTAATTTCACAATTAATCCCTAACCCATATTTCCATCCTTAATTAGCCCTCTAATTCTAAAATTTCACAAGAAAATCAAGGAATTTTCAATATTTTATCTATTTAGTCCTTAAACTCAAAACTATTCAAAATTACTTTACAAAATAGTTCAAATTCATCTAGCTTCAAGCTCAAGCATAAACATCAAGAAAGATTCAAGAAAATCAATGAAAAATTTTCAAAATTTTGACAGTTTCACAAAATAGTCCCTGCACTAGATAATTTAAGTTACAACAATATCAAAAACATAAAATTCATAAAAAACCGACCAAATAAACACTTACATGTATAGGTCGAAAGCTTTGTAAGTTTGAAGCTTTATTTTTCTCCTTCAGAGGTATTCCGGTGGAAAGAAACAAAGATGACAACTTTTTCATTTGGCTTTTGATTTATTATTTTAATCATTTTAATTTATTAAAATAAAACATACAAATTATAATTTAAGCTAATGTATTACCGGATATCAACATTATTATGGTCAAATTCTCATATAAAACCATCTTGTTTTATTTTTATACTCAAATTGCACTTATACACCAATAGCTATTGACTTTTGTAAATTTTACGATTTAGTCATTTTTCTTTAATTAACTATTAAATCACTAAATTTTTCGGACTAAACTTCAATACACCTATATAATAACTCTGTAAGTATTTAATAAAAATATTTACAAGTTTGGTTTACAAAAACGAGGTCCCGATAACTCATTTTTCAAAACCACTTGACTTTAGGGACAACTCACTTATACTTAACTATTCCTTCAAAAAGAAAAACTATCAAATAAAAATTCTATATAATACTATATTTGACTCGTAAATATTATTATTTAATATTTACAGAATCACTTGTTGAATTTGTAGTCTCGAAACCATTATTTTTAATACCACTAAATAACGAGTTGTTACACTACACCTCCTTTCCTCTCATCACTGGAAGCGATAGCATTAAAAATCACCCCATAAGCCACGGTTCATCTCGTTGGGGAGTTAAAGATGCTAACTAGTTCCACAAACACTTGTTTTGATGCGCAAGGACTAGCATACACTGCCGTAAGCAAAAAACATTGTTTCATACCATTCCTGCAACACCGACAATGAATGAACTGAAAATTAACCTCCACAACATTTAACTTCATATTATCCCTCCACAGAACCCCAAATGCCACATGAAAATCCCTTAGCTTCTACTCTGTACAAAACTTCAAAATTGGTTTTCCGGATAACCTCATCAGCTTTAACCCCGCTTCTAGGAGAACAAGAATATCTGCAACATATTTTTTAAAATAACACCAAATTTGGAGCTAACAGCTCCTTGACAATTCCAACAAATTATTTTAATATCCATAAAATCAAAAAGAATAGAGAGCCACTTACTGCCTAGCCGATAAACCACCAGCTGCTGGGGACTCCACACCTCCATGCTCGACTACAATTGTCTGGTTAGTTGGGTCCACCCCAACCAGGCTCCCATTCGCTGGTTCCATACTCGAGATCTCCTTCTCCATTTCCGTCACTTCCATAGGCACCTCAACAACATTCACAACACAGTGACCTTCACTCGCATTATCTAGCTCTTTAGAAAGAGTCCACCCATTCTACCAATACGGTTTTAGATGGGCGTTTGTGCTCCACCCTTTTCCTTACTTTATGCCCTTTTTTGGAAATTTCTTTCATAGAAATGGCTTTATTTTTAAGTGTCGAAGCACTTTTGGTTGTGCATGGGTCATGCACGCCACCACCCACTTGTTTAAAATCACTCCCATCCACAACATCAACAACTGTATGACATTTATTTGAAAGACTAGAAACATTTTCCACTATAATAGGATTAATAATGTCCTGGTCTACCATTTTTTAATCCTTCAGCCCACATGTGGCTTCCTTTACTCCAGTATTCTCCATCTCAGGCCCATTCGCACCGCTTGACCCAGCTTCCCCTTGACCAAAATTTACAACTTCATTAAAAATACCCACTCACTCCATTTTTTCAGCTCCATTTTTCCTCGTGAAAACTTCCCTTTCCTTGGTTACCTTTCTCCTTTTCATACAACATTCCATTATCACAAGTTGTAACCGCTGCAATTTCTTCCCTCAAATCTTCCCCAAATCCCTCCACTCTCGACTCCTCCAAGGTCATCAGAACATCAAAGCGAGTATTTTTCGGGCTTGATTTATCTCCGCTTGGATTCTTTCCAAAATTAATTGCTGCCGATTTTTTCTCCGCGCGTCGCTTCCGACCGGGAGCCTGCATCCAGGGGCCAAAACCGCTCTGGTCGGCATCCAAATTCTCACCCGATGACGGTGTCTGCCAGGAATCCCTTGAAGTAGGACGATTCATCTCCCTGCCCTCAACCTCCGATGGACATTCAATTTGAGCGTGCCCATAGCACTCACACTTATAGCATATCGAAGGCAGCCCCTCGTACTCAACACAATACGGAATACCATCTATTCCCACAAACTCTTTCAGAGGTTTCAGCAGATCAACAACTACGGCAAACCTCGCAAACTTCCCTCGTTTACCTACCGTTGTATTGTAGTCGATCTTCACCACCCTTCCCAGCGTCCCTGCTATGATTTACAGTAGTTCTTTATTGTAGAACCTGTAAGACAAGCCTGACAACCACATCCATACCACGATTTTCGAAGGATGCTTTTTTTTCGTGGAGAAGTTACGGCTCCAAGGCTGAACTGTGAGGTAATTATCGTAGACTACCTAGGGTCCCTCTGTCAGCGCTTTGGAGTAATCTTGGTACTCAACAAATTTCACGAGGAAATAGTCCTTATCAATATCAATGACTTGGAACGGACCTACTGGCTTTCCAAAGAGGTTGAATTCTGTTGAGAAGAGCTTTATATCCAATTGTACGACCCAGTAGCCTCACCACCACAGTCTGCTCCACGTTCCTATCAAGCATCTCTTGAACCCGATCAGGCAAAAACATATCTAGGTAAGGGCCGTCCAATGAAACTTTGACATCCCCTTCTAGTATTTCAAAGTCCTCATTAACCAATCCTTCATTTGTAACACCAACAGAACCCCCAGCAAAACCTCCTACATTCACCATCAGCATCTCCCTGAATGAGACTTTCCTCGACTCAGTATCCTCCATGATCATTTCCTCAGGAATAACCTCTTCCGATTCCTTATTCCGCACTTTCTTAGTTGCCCGTTCAATCACTGACGGGATTGCGAGGCAGGACGTTCAAGTGCCGGCAAAGCCGCATCAGACGTAGTCATTCTTCTTTAGTTGAGTTTAGGGTGGGTTTAGATGGGCGATTGAGTGCGGTGCGGTGCGGTGCGTTTAGCTTACTTTTTGTCTCACGTTACAGTATCGCTATAGTATCTAATTTTACTGCCACTGCTGGTTTTACACTAAGCGCAGATAAATACACCGTTCATCTAAACCCACCTTTAGTATTGCATATATGATAATTATTTGATCTACTAATTATAAAGTTTTTTTAAGATTCCACACGGATAGAGAGTGTAATAAATTTTATATTTATTTATATATTTAATTTTTGTATTTTTTTACTATATCTATAAGACATTTTTGTCATATTTTAAATTTACTTGTAGAGTTTAAAAATCTTATCAATCCGCGTATTAAGATAACTTTTTATGGTAATTATTTGATATGTAAATAGTGAAAAATTATAACATTATAAGCAGAGTTAAATTATTTTTTTTGGTATACAATTATTCAAACTAATGATAATCTTAAGGAAGATGAACATTCTACTAATAGGTTACAATTTGAGTTCAATATGGTTAAGATTTTCTCACATGTCTCGTTTATTTATTTTTAAAATTTTAAATATAATTTAAGGTCACATGATGAAATCTCGACCTTGCTTACGAATTTAAAAAATTCAAATGTACTAAATAATTATTGTAAAAGTTAAAATATGTCATAAGTCTTCTTGCTCTTCGTAAATTTAGAATTTATTTCTTCTATTGCTCATATTCCAAAATTTAGATTCGAACAACTTTGTTAAAATTATTTTATTAAATTCAGGTTCATTTCATTTTTATTTTTTTAGTTACATTGTTACTAAGTAAATATTTTTTTTATTTCAAAAAATATCATACTAATAAATTTAAGGAAATTAATAATTGGATCTGATTTTTAAAATTAAAAAAATAAAATGACTAAATTCTTAAAAATAAAAATATTAAAATTAAATTTCAAAATTTTAAGGAGTAGATGTAGTTATGATATATTTTAACCGATACTAAAATATGGTAGGCAGGAATCGCAATTGGCAATGCAAGTATATGGTAAACAGCAGTGACGTGTCGCTGATTGATTGGAGAAAAGGCGAAATTACACGCGGCAAGTTTTATTTTCAATAAAATAATCGGGAAAAGTATCTGGTCCGGCTCACGGTGCACCCGAGGACCGGTTCTTGGCGTCCTTTTCCATTCCATTTTAAACCATCCAAATATGCTTTTCTATTCCATAATTAACTTTGGTCTTAATCTAAGCTCTCGTTTCTCAAAATTCTCTCTCATTCGCTTTTCTTCCGTTTGGCTCAAATTCAAATTTCTCTCGCGGATCCCTCTGCGATTATCTCCAAAGGTAAATATAATACTAAAATAATATCAATAATTCAAATCTCTGTTTTGATTTTTGGTTTTCGATCTCGGAAGCGATGAATGTAAGAAACCATTTTACTGCACTTCACAGGATTTTCTCACTTTGATCTTGTTGTGAGGCTTTGAGTTCATTATCGTTTTGATTTCGTTTGGTTAAGAACTAACTGTGGCTTGAATTCCTTACTTATTACGTTCATTTCATGGCTTGCGTGTGGAATTATGAGGAGTTTTTTCTTTCCTTTCTGATCTGAAGATTTCTGTGATGAATTATTCTAGATCTCTTGTTTTTCTTTGTTTGTATACTTGAACCTTTTTTTTAACTCTTGATGAGGTTTCATGGCATTGATTTTCGTAACTCTACATCCAGATCTATTTGATTTGTTGAAATTCAGTTGTTAGTTTTTGTGTAGTTGGAAAATGATCTGTGAATTTGCATTATATTTAGGGATCAACAGGTAGAGAAGATAAATGGGGCTGTCATTCGCTAAGCTTTTCAGCCGGCTTTTTGCCAAGAAGGAGATGCGAATTTTGATGGTGGGCCTTGATGCAGCCGGTAAGACTACCATTTTGTACAAGCTCAAGCTTGGAGAGATTGTCACCACTATTCCCACCATCGGTAAGTGCTCTTATTCCAAATCCTTCAGCTTTTTTAATCTCTGCTTTAGTTGATTATTTATAAATGTATATTAGCGCTATGTTAATTCTTCTTTTCTTATGATTGCTTGCCCCTCATTTAGAAAAAGTCTGTTGTCATGTGCTCCATGGCAGATATTAGCTTGCAAAGCATGTAACCATTCTGTCCTTTTTTTTTTCTTTTTTCTTTTTTTTCTCTTTTCAGAATTTATAGTTATTGGCCCTCTAGAACTTATAGTTGATCCTCGAATGCTAGATTTCATTCTAGGATTAGACCACTTGGCACATGCGCTTGTGATCCAACAGGATGCTCAACTCTGTTTATTCTACCATTACTGTTTTTATAAGCATGCAAATTAAAAAGGAAACATTTAGTAACCAAATGGAACCAAATTAAGCATGATTTCTAGAGCTAAGGAGATGGAAAAACATGCAACACATGATGCATGGCCCAATCATTGTAAAAAGGAAGAGTTTGATCCTGGCTTTGCAAAATGGCATGAATGTATGCTTAACACAAACTTCTTGAAGTGCCCCATGTAATAGGCCTTTCTGTTTTTGGTTCAACAGCGGAGGTCTTACTTGGGTGTAATAACAAGAAAACAATAACTTATGTTTGACAAATCTCTATGGTTCCCATTCTGCTATAAAAAGAATGACTTGGAAGAAATTCTCTATTTGATGGAGTCGAGCAAAAAAGGAATGAAACAATCCAAATGATTGTTCTAGAATGTTATAGTCTCAGGACCATAATGCTTATAATTCATATTGCGATTTTGTTTGGTATGTTAACTTTTTAATGTTTGTGATGCACTGATCCATGCTCATGATCTGTCATGTGTCTTTCATTCAGGATTTAATGTGGAAACTGTCGAATATAAGAACATCAGTTTCACTGTCTGGGATGTTGGTGGTCAGGACAAGGTATAAGTGTTTTACTTTGATGTTGAGCCTTGTTATTTCTGCAATACTTGAAATAACCATTTACTTTCTGACACGTTAATAGTTATTGGATCTTTACATATTCTGATATTTAAGTAATGGCAAAACAATAATGTCTTACTCATTTATTGTTAACCATGCAGATTCGTCCTTTGTGGAGGCATTACTTCCAAAATACACAGGGTCTCATCTTCGTGGTTGACAGCAATGACAGAGACCGTGTTGTTGAGGCCAGGGATGAATTGCATAGAATGTTGAATGAGGTATGGCAGTTACTTTTAAGTGGATATCAACCTTTGATTTTATGGTCATTTTTTATGCATGTGTTTTATTGCCGTTATAACTTATAATTGCCTTTTCAATGCTATTCACTGAGTACAAAATTAAGATTTAGTAGTCATATACGTGCTAAAGGGCACCCTATTTGCTCATGGCTTCTCTAGGTGGCCTAGATGCACACTCCCCTACACCCAAACCATTTCTTATCAATGATTATCTTTTTATAATCTGACCCATGAGCAATTGTGTGAAAATACATCCAACATAAAATGGCATGATTCTTCCATGTTATTTGATCTGTTTATTTCAAAGACCACTATCACGACTATGTGCTATTGAGCGAATGTTGTGTTGAAAGATGTCGATTCAACAAACAATATAGTCTCTGAAACTACAATTTTAGAAGCTAATGATTAAATTCAATGAAAATTATTTGCATAATTTATGCTACTGGTTTTGTTCCAAATATTTCTATTAATCAAAAGTAGTTCTTAAAGTTCTTGTTTGTTAAAATAATGATATTTTACATTCTTGATATCCATGTGGAGACCGAAATTATCAAATAAAAATGGATTGGTACCGAAATTTTGAAGGTAAACCTAGAAAGATGAGCTGAGTCTCTGTTCTTGGTTTAGTTTTGCTGGGTTTCATGGTTACCAAGTTCATTGACTTGTTTTCAGGATGAACTGCGAGATGCTGTGTTGCTTGTATTTGCAAACAAGCAGGATCTTCCAAATGCAATGAATGCTGCTGAAATAACTGACAAGCTTGGCCTCCATTCCCTTCGACAGCGTCACTGGTAAGCTTACTCACTGAGTTTTCGTGCTGCACTTTTCAATCTTATTCTTATTCATTACCACTGCTGTACCTTGGTTGTCTTTCAGGTATATCCAGAGTACATGTGCAACATCTGGTGAGGGGCTTTATGAGGGCCTAGATTGGCTTTCCAACAACATAGCTAACAAGGTAAGAATGGATACTAGCACAAGCATCTTTATGAGACAGTTTACGTAATCTATGCATCCCTCTGGGATAAGCACATAATAGCCAAACCAATCAATGTTTGTTATTTTGTACATTTTATGTTTCTTTTTCCAATGCCATGCTGCAAAGATTCTAGAGTGAAATATACATCTCTGGAATAAACTACACAGAATTCGACATTTGAAGCTCAAGCTTGTTTCTAAATAAAAACCAAACTGCTCGAGTTTCCTTGATTAACATCTTTTAAGCTTGTTTACCTAGTGAAAAAAGAGTTTGATTCTCATACTCGACTTCAAACTTGATTATTCGTGCTTGAGCTTGAGTCAATTGAGATTTTTTTAGTGTTAATTTAAACATATTTTAATTCAGCTCACGAGCTACTTGAATTTGACTCAACAATATGCAAGTCGAATTTAAGATTTTTAAAGTCAAACGCAAATAGCTTAGCCAGCCTGCGTCCATTTACACTAATTGAAAGTTCCCTTTCTCTTTTTTCTTATATTTGCACGCGTGTTTTTGCAGGCCTGAAGCTATTAAGAAGATTTTTGCAATGTGGGAAGTTCTGGAAGCAGGGGGGGAGCACTATCTCGTCTTATTATTATTTTTTTTCAATCATTCTCCTTTCCCCCTCATTTTTCATCTGAGACAGTCGGATTGTTGTTATGCCTTTATTTGCATTTTGTGATGATCATTAATTTAGTTGGGAACTTATGGCTATATTGTAACTAAAAAACTGGCTGGTTGGATATATAATACCTTTGGATAATTTTTCTTTGCGACTGATCTATTTTACAGTTTTTTGGGTTTTATCCAGCAACTTTGGTTGGATTTTGATATTTGGCAACACAGCAAGTCCCTATAATGGAGTGCTTCAGAAGCGTCTCCTAGGCCTCATGCTTAAATATCGCATAATCAAAATCACAAACTGTTTATTTCTATAATCCGAATATTTAAATATAAGAAATTACAAATATACAATTTAAATATAAACACATATTAATATTTAATTATTACAACAACTATATCATATTTCATTTGTTTCACAAATATCTCAATTCTCATATTTGCTATATAAATAGTTTTTTACAATTTATTTCACATTTCATTATACAATTGCATTATCCATTCCATATTCATTTCATGAGTATATAACTCATAACCCTAAACCCTAAATCCCTGAACTCTTTCAATCCTATGGCATGCCATCTATGTCCGACTCAGCCCTATACAGTTAATAGGGTTTAATTTCACTTTCCAAATACAACCAATATTCAATTATCATATTTGCACATATATATTCATTTCAATTCAGATAATCAATTCAATCCATTCAATCAACTTTTAATTCAATTCAATGTCAAAGTGCCAAATACTCACCTCAATCACTTACCATAAACATTAAATCAAAATACAACAATTAATAACTAGATTCGGATTATAGAAATACGAACCAGGAATTCCGAGCTATTCCACGTCGACTTTATCTTTCCCCTTTTTAGTCGAGGATTCCGATACGACGTTAGCTACAGAATTAAAACAATTAAAATTCATCAATACATTACAATTCAATTTCACATTGAATATTTCAAATTTTTATTCAATATTTGCCTAAATTTCAATTTAGTCCCTAAACTGAGACTAACTTTTATTCTTCACATTTAATTTTTTATTTTCATGCAAATTCCACTTTAGACTAAATTCAACTCCCAATTTTCACATAAATCCCTAAATTTCAAAATTTTCAAAATTTAGTCCCTATTACTCAAAATTTACAATTTATTCTACAATTCAATCATTTTTCATTTCTAACTTGAAAATCTATCAATTTAGTCCCTAATACTAAAATTATTCAACATTAACAACACCTAAAAACTCAATGATTTCTAAAATTTTGACATGGGTTGGGTAGTATTTAATACCGAGATTTCAAAAATATAAAAATTATAAGAAAAAAAACTAAATTGACTAGCCAATTGAGCTTTGAACAATTGAAACCCTAGCTTTCTCCTTTCTCCTTCTTTCTTTCCTTTTTCTTTCTGTTTCGGCTCACTTTGTTTCTTTTTCTATTTCTTTTTCTTTTATTTTTTTATTGTACATTAATTTATTATTATATAATATAATATATATACTTAATACTTAAAGGTTTTTATTTTATAATATATATAATAAATTCACAAATATCATATTTATGCCGCGTCAATTAATGCCAATGGCATAATTGCTTCTTTAGTCCCTTTAATTTTTCTTTAATCTATAATTCAACTTTCACCCTATATGCAATTTAGTCCTTATACCTAATTACTTTTAATTCAAGCAAATTCACTTAACTGAAACCTAATTAACTACACAACCAGCTTCATAAATATTTACGAGTCCGATTTACGGGAACGGAGTCCCGAGAATGCACTTTTTTTTTTAATTTGGTCCTTTTTAATTATTTAATTATCGAAACGTTAAAAATTTATTAACAAAACTTTAATACCACCTTAATGACACTCCGTATATATTTATAAAAATATTTACGGCTCAGTTTATAAAAACAAGGTCCCGATACCTCTTCTAAAATCATTTGAACTTAATAAATCACTTATATAACATAAATTATCAAATCAAAAACCTTTTTTTAAAAATCACATTTGACTCGTAAATATTATTATTATGAACTTACTCATTGGATTTGGTGGTCCCAAAACCACTGTTTCTGACACCACTAAAAAACGGGCTATTACATACCTAATATTAAATTTTAAATCCTTACGTAAATATTATCTTGGAATATAATATAAATTCTTTTGAAGTCTTATACTTAGAAAAACATGTATATTTCTATGTCCATATTTAACTAAGGATTCCTTAGAATTTATATGAAATAACAGGGACAGATTATGTTTGAAACAAATTTAATCACATAAACCTAAAGTTATGCAAGGAAATAGTGTTTTCTTAGTTTATTACGAACCTTTAATTTATTCTGATTAGGATATAAAGTAAGAATGCATCTTCCAATTAGTGTGTCCATTAGCACCATCTGATTAAGATTAAACAACTAATTTTAATGCATTCAACCATATTTTAATGCGTGAATTGTAACAGTCCGGTTTGTACCCTAGTCGGAACAGTGGTTTCGGGACCACAAGTCCGAGTCCGTATAATATATTAATATTATTTTCTGTGCCTTTGATAAGTGATTAAGCATGTGTTCAATTTTCGTAAATTAATTTGTCTGTTTGTATGTTTATTTTGACAAAAGGATTGAATTGCATTAAATGTGAAAGTTGCATGCTAATTGTCAAAGTACCAATGTGTTGTGACTTTGTTAAGTTGGAGGCCTTATATGGCAATTAAGCCATTCATAGGGTTAGTGGACGGCATATGGTCTAAAATGACATTAATTTATATGTTATATATGTTTTATTATAAGGACAATTTTGTAATTAGATTAATAATATGATAATTAATAAAATTTAGCATGAAAATGAACTTTCATTCATGCATTCTCCACTGAAAACAAAAAAGAAAAGAAAAGAAAAAGCTTGTAGGGTATTCGGCTCTTGTTCATCACAATTAAGGTATGATTTTGATATGGTTTTTGATAATTTTTACGTTTTTGCAATCGTTGCTTAGTCTACTATCAAGCCCATGTCTCAATTTTGTGTATTGATGATGTTGTGTGATATGCCATTGATGATATGTTGAACTTTGAGATGATTTAAGGTATTAAATGAAAGATTTGAGCTAGATGAACATACTTTGTTCTTGATTTTTTGATGAATTTAACTAATTAGGGCTAAATTGAAAAATAGTAATTTGAAGGACTAAATTGCAAATTTGATGGAAAATATGGGCTTGTATGTTATTTATATACATTCGGCTAAGCTAGGATGTATGATGATTTTGTGAATTTGATGTTTTGAGAAAAATGGACTAAATTGATAAATTGTGCAAATGTGAGGGATAATTTGCAAATAGCCCTAAATGTGTGTCCTTGGACTGAATTGAATGAATTAGTGAATAAAAGAGTTAATTCTGAATATGTATAGATCAAGAATCAAGGAAAACGGACTTAGATAGCGGGAAAGCGAAAGTAACCGAGTAGCCGTTTCTATTTTCGATAAATCGAATCCGAGGTAAGTCATATTGCAAATAAATGTAATTGTATTGAATTGAGTTTATTTACATGACTATCAATGACAATGACTGCTTGTGGGATGCTATGTATATGAATTCCGGGATAAGGTCGATATAGAGATAAGTCTGAGAAGTTCCGTATGAACTTAGAAATACAAAGGTATCTGTTCTGTTTTATCATGTAAGACCACGTCCGGGACGTTGGCACTAATTTGATATTCGAGTAAGACCACGTTTGGGACATTGGCATCGATATTATTTTTACGTGTAAGACTACGTCTGGGACGTTGGCATCGATACTATTTTTATGTGTAAGACCCTGTTTGGGATAGTGGCATCGATATCTGATTATGTGTAAGACCCTGTCTGGGACAGTGGCATCGATATCTGATTACGTGTAAGACCCTGTCTGGGACAGTGGCATCGATATCTGATTACGTGTAAGACTGATTACGTGTAAGACCCTGTCTGGGACAGTGGCATCGATATCTGATTACGTGGCATCGATATCTGATTACGTGTAAGACCCTGTTTGGGACAGTGGCATCCATATCTGATTACGTGTAAGACCATGTCTGGGACAGTGGCATTGATATATGATTTCATGTAAGACCACGTCTGGGAAGTTGGCGTTATATGACTATTCTAAGCACTCTGAGTATCCGATTTAGTTCTGAACGATTCGATGGGCAAGCCCAAGAAATGAATAACTATGTGAGTTATATACCCGTTTCAGGTACGTTTGATGCATGTGCTCTGAATAGCCATGAAAGGTGAGAAAATATACTTATAGATGCAATAAGCCAAAATGTGATATGTGAATGAATGTGACTTGAGTAAATGAGATAGATGGAGAATACGATGGTTGGTAAGCAATGATTAAATAATGAGTCAGTGAAGAATTATGAATTTACCACTAAGATATGTTAATGATTCATGTATTGATATGATAATGTGATTTCTATGTTAGGTATTTGTATATGGCTTACTAAGCTTTTGGAAAGCTTACTTTGTATGTGTATGTTCTTTTTTATAGGTCGTCAAAGCTACTGAAGGCTCGGGAACCGTTGAGGATCGTCATCACACTACTCAACTTGTGTTTGGTACATTTTGGAAATGTATATAAATAGATATGGCATGCATAGGCTAGTATTTGATATAAGTTTGTTATATAAACTTAGCCATGTGATTTGGCTAGATATGAGTTGAGAATTTGCTTAAATGAATGTGATGTGTGAAGCATGTTTTTGGCATGGTTAGATGACACATGAAATGGTCAAGTTTTGAGTAAGTAATGGATGAATTATGCTTGTGATGAGATGAGTTTTAGTCTTGTAAGTTGGTATAGTTGAGATTAGTTTTGAATGTATAGATTGAATGGTTATTTTAGTATGTTATGGTTGTTATTTGTGCATGAAATGTGTTGGTAAATTTCTTGTAGAATTGACCCTAATTGGGTGGCATTTTGGCCTTGCAAATGGCCTATAATGTCACACGGTTGTGGCACACGGGCGTGCCTAGTGACCGTGGGGCTAAGTTAGTAGCTAGCCTAGGAGTACACGGCCAAGACACACGGACGTGTCTAGTAGCCGTGTGAAAAAGTTAGTATATGGCTTTTGAGTGTGTGCTTGGTGGTCGTGGATGTAAAGTCAGATTCGACCACGGCCAAGGTACACGGGCGTGCTTGGTGGCCGTAGATGTAAAGTCAGATTCGACCACGGCCAAGGTACACGGGCGTGCTTGGTGGCCATGGAGTAAAGTCAGATTCGACCACGGGGAGGACACACGGGTATGTCCAGCAGCCGTGGGAGGCACACGGCCTGCCTACATGGGCGTGTAACCTCTGAAACTTAGAAAAATTTTAAATTTCTGTGAAATTTTGTATGTGTTCCGGTTTAGTCCCGACCCAGTTTATAAGCATGTTTTAAGTCTCGATGACCTACTAAGGGGACACTATGTTTGAGGTTGATATACAGTTGCATGACATTTCTGTAAATGTTTCCAATCTGTCTGGTAACGCTGTTAACCCTAGTCTGGCGACGGATACGGGTTAGGGGTGTTACATTTGGTTGGTATCAGAGCTACGGTTTAATCAATTCTCGGACTAATGTAGCGTGTCAGAGTCTAGCTATACATGCCATATATCTGAATTGTGATAGTGTGATGAATCCTGACGTGTAAAATGTGATTTTCGTATAGTAATGGATCCCGAAAGAGCCGTAGCTGATGACGTAGAAAGTAATGCGCCTGCTCCTGCTCAAGGGACATCACTCTTTGATCTGAAACCGGCCACAAGCAGTCAAGAGGGAGAAGCTAAACAAGCTTTCTTCCAAATGATGAGTGAGTGGTTCACTCAATTTGTGAGAAATAACCCGACTGTTTCACAATCTCCGCCTCCACCTAATCCCCCTCAGACCTCATTTGTGTCTCCGGTATTGGGTATAAATATGTTTAATAAGCCACTAGTTGATAAAATCCGTAAATATGGGGCCGAAGAGTTCAGGGCCACAAGTGATGATGATGCTTAGACAAGAGTTTTTTGTTAGAAAACACTATCCGAGTATTTGATGAGATGTCACTGACTCCTGAAGAATGTATAAAGTGTGTTGTTTCTTTGTTACGAGATACAGACTATCGGTGGTGGAAAACTTTAATTTCGGTTGTTCCTAAAGAACGGATCACATGGGATTTCTTTCAGTCTGAGTTCAGAAAGAAATACATTATTCAGAGATTCATTGATCAGAAACGAAAAGAATTTTTGAAATTGAAACAAGGTCACATGTCTGTCACTGAATACAAACGAGAGTTTGTGAGATTAAGTCAGTATGCTCGGGAATGCGTTTCGATTGAAGCGATAATGTGTAAAAGATTCGAAGATGGCCTAAATGAAGATATCCAATTGCTAGTTGATACTCTGGATATACAAGAGTTCGTAGTGCTAGTTGACCGAGCATGCAAAGCTGAGTCTGAAGCCAGAGATATGAAAAAGAGATTTATGAGCAAATCATTTCAGTCTGCCTCGAAGAAATTCCGAGATGAACATAGCCGTTCAAAGGCTAATGTGAGGCATTCGAGTAGAGATCGAGCTAGATCACAGTTGAGCTCCAAAGCTCCAGCAACTTCAATGACTAGTATTGGAAATGTCAGATCCAAGCGACCTGAATGTAAACATTGTGGAAAAAGGCATCCGAGAATTTGCAGATTAAATGACCGAGCTTATTTCAGATGTGGATCATTAGACCATTTCATCCGAGACTGCCCAGAGTCTGTTGAACAAGAAATTATTCAGAACCCGAGATCTGAGAATGTTTCAGTGAGAGGTAGATCTCTTCAAAAAGTAAGAAACGTCAGTGGTAGTCAGAGAACTACTAGAGATACTATTGCGAGATCCGAAGCTAGAGCGCCTGCCAGAGTGTATGCTATCCGAGCTCGGGAGGAAGCTTCATCTCCAGATGTTATAACGGGTACTTTTACACTTTATGATACTTTTGTGATTGCTTTGATAGACCCTGGTTCTACTCATTTCTATATATGCATGAACTTAGTATTCAGTAAGACTTTGCCTGTAAAGTCTACTGAGATTGTTATAAAAGTATCGAACCCCTTAGGTAAAAATATTCTGGTTGACAAAGTAGGTAAGAACTGCCCGTTAATGTTTCGAGATATCTGTTTCCCTACTGATCTGATATTATTACCGTTTGATGAGTTTGATATAATTCTGGGTATGGACTGGTTGACATTGCATGATGCTGTTGTGAACTGTAAGAGAAAAACTATTGATTTGAGATATCTGAATGATGAAATAGTCAGAGTTGAGTCTAATGACCTGAATGGATTACCTGCTGTGATATCTGTATTGAAAGCTCAGAGTTATATGAAAAAGGGTTACGAAGCATATTTTGCTTATATAATTGATTCGAAAGTGTCTGAAAAGAAAGTTAATTCAGTGCCAGTCGTCTGTGAGTTTTCTGATGTATTCCCTGAAGAACTACCAGGTTTGCCTCCGATACGTGAAGTTGAATTTGGTATTGAATTGTTGCCTGGTACTACACCTATTTTGATAGCTCCGTATAGAATGGCACCAACAGAGTTGAAAGAATTAAAGTCTCAGTTGCAAGAATTGACTGACAGAGGGTTCGCTAGACCGAGTTTTTCACCTTGGGGTGCTCCTGTTCTGTTTATGAAAAAGAAAGATGGCACGACGAGAATGTGCATTGATTAACGTCAGTTGCATAAAGTGACTATAAAGAATAAATATCCGTTGCTCAGGATTGACGATTTGTTTGATCAGCTAAAAGGAGCCACTGTGTTTTCTAAGATTTATTTGAGATCGGGATATTATCAGCTGAAGGTAAAAGATTCAGACATTCCGAAAACTGCTTTCAGAACGAGGTACAGGCATTATGAGTTTTTAGTTATGCCATTTGGACTAACGAATGCTCCTGCTGCTTTTATGGATCGATGAATGCGAATTTTCAGACCGTACCTAGATCGATTTGTTGTTGTATTCATTGATGACATTTTGATTTATTCACGGGATGAAACTGAACATGCTGAACATCTGAGAATTTTTTTGCAAACTCTGAGAAAGAAAGATACGATTTGGGTCGTAGTTTATCGATTGATAAAATCTGCCCATTTTATTCCAGTACGATCTAATTACTCACTTGATAGATTAGCTGAGCTTTATATTTCTGAGATTATAAGATTGCACGGGGTGCCACTATCCTTTGTGTCAGACAAAGATCCGAGATTTACATCACGATTCTGGAAGATATTACAAGAAGCTTGAGATACGAAACTACATTTCAGTACAGCTTTTCACCCGCAAACGAATGGTCAATCCAAGCGGATCATTCAAATTCTCGAGGATATGTTAAGATGCTGCATTCTTGAGTTTAACGGTACGTGGGAACAATACCTGCCATTGATTGAATTTGCGTATAATAATAGTTTTCAGTCGAGAATTAAAATGGCACCATATGAAGCTTTGTACGGACGTAAATGTCGTACACCTCCGTATTGGACGGAGCTCAGTGAAAGTAAGCTACATGGAGTTGAATTAATAAAAGACTCAGAACAGAAAGTGAAATTGATCCGAGATTGTTTGAAAGTAGCATATGATCGTCAGAAGTCTTATGCGGACTTAAAACGAAAAGATATAGAATTTAAGATCGGCGAAAAAGTATTTCTGAAAGTGTCACCATGGAAGAAAGTACTTCATTTCGGACGTAAAGGCAAGTTGAGTCTGAGATTCATCGGGCCGTATGAAATTGTTGAGCAAGTTAGACCTGTTACATATCGATTGTTGTTGCCTTCCGAGCTAAAAAAGATACATAATGTATTCCATGTCTCGATGCTCCGTAGATATCGATCCGATCCATCACATGTGATTGCCCTATCTGAAATTGAAATCCGATCTGATATGACATTTGAAGAAGAACCGATTCGTATCTTAGCTTGTGAAGTGAAAGAGTTAAGAAACAAGAAAATTTCGTTAGTGAAAGTATTGTGGAATCGACACGGAATAGAAGAGGCTACGTGGAAGATGGAAGATTCAATGAGACAGCAATATCCGACTTTGTTTAACAGTAAGATTTTTGGGGACGAAAATCCCAAATGGGGGAGAATTGTAACAGTCCGGTTTGTACCATAGTAGGAACAGTGGTTTCGAGACCACAAATCCGAGTCTATATAATATATTAATATTATTTTTTGTGCCTCTGATAAGTGATTAAGCATGTGTTAAATTTTCGTAAATTAATTTGTCCGTTTGTATGTTTATTTTGACAAAAGGATTGAATTGCATTAAATGTGAAAGTTACATGCTAATTGTCAAAGTACCAATGTGTTGTGACTTTGTTAAGTTGAAGGCCTTATATGGCAATTAATCCATTCATAGGGTTAGTGGACGACATATGGTCTAAAATGACATTAATTTATATGTTATATATGTTTTATTAAAAGGACAATTTTGTAATTAGATTAATAATATGATAATTAATAAAATTTAGCATGAAAATGAACTTTCATTCATGCATTCTCCACCGAAAAAAAAAAGAAAAGAAAGGAAAAAGCTTGTAGGGTATTCGGCTCTTGTTCATCACAATTAAGGTATGATTTTGATATGGTTTTTGATAATTTTTACGTTTTTGCAATCGTTGCTTAGCCTACTATCAAGCCCATGTCTCAATTTTGTGTATTAATGATGTTGTCTGATATGCCATTGATGATATGTTGAGCTTTGAGATGATTTAAGGTGTTAAATGAAAGATTTGAGCTAGATGAACATACTTTGTTCTTGAATTTTTGATGAATTTAACTAATTAGGGCTAAATTGAGAAAATAGTAATTTGAAGGACTGAATTAAAAATTTGATGGAAAATATGGGCTTTTATGTTATTTATATACATTCGGCTAAGCTAGGATGTATGATGATTTTGTGAATTTGATGTTTTGAGAAAAATGGACTAAATTGATAAATTGTGCAAATGTAAGGGATAATTTGCAAATAGCCCTAAATGTGTGTCCTTGGACTGAATTGAATGAATTAGTGAATAAAAGAGTTAATTCTGAATATGTATAGATCAAGAACAGAGGAAAACGGACTTAGATCGCGGGAAAGCGAAAGTAACCAAGTAGACGTTTTTATTTCCGATAAATCGAATCCGAGGTAAGTCATATTGCAAATAAATGTAATTGTATTGAATTGAGTTTATTTACATGACTATCAATGATAATGACTGCTTGTGAGATGCTATGTATATGAATTCTGGGATAAGGTCGATATAGTGATAAGTCTGAGAAGTCCCTATGAACTTAGGAATACAAAGGTATCTGTTCTGTTTTATCATGTAAGGCCATGTCCGGGACGTTGGCATTGATTTGATATTCGAGTAAGACCACGTCTGGGACGTTTGCATCGATATTATTTTTATGTGTAAGACCCTGTATGGGACAGTGGCATCGATATCTGATTACGTGTAAGACCCTGTCTAGGACAGTGGCATCGATATCTGATTACGTGTAAGACCTTGTCTGGGACAGTGGCATCGATATCCGATTACGTGTAAGACCATGCGGGACGGTGGCATCGATATCGATTACGTGTAAGACCGCATGCGAGCGATGGCATCGATATCTCGATTACGTGTAAGACCGCATGCGGGACGGTGGCATCGATATCGATTACGTGTAAGACACTATCTCGGAACGATGGCATCGATATCTCGATTGCGTGTAAGACCGCATGCGGGGCGATCGCATCGATATCGATTACGTGTAAGACCGCTGTCAGGGGCGGTAGCATCGATATCGATTACGTGTAAGACCTTGTCTCGGACGGTGGCATCAATATCGATTACGTGTAAGACCGCTCGGGACGATGGCATCGATATATGATTACGTGTAAGACCACCATGCGGGGCGATGGCATCGATATCGATTACGTGTAAGATTGATTACGTTTAAGACCACATGCGGGACGGTGGCATCGATATCGATTACGTGTAAGACCACATGCGGGATAGTGGCATCGATATCTCGATTACGTGTAAGACCGCATGGGACGGTGGCATCGATATCTAATTATGTGTATGACCTGCCGGGACAAAGATGGCATCGATATCGATTACGCGTAAGGCCGATTACGTGTAAGACCATGCGGGACGATGGCATCGATATCGATTACGTGTAAGACCGCATGCGGGATAGTGGCATCGATATCCGATTACGTTTAAGACCCTGTCTGGGACAGTGGCATCGATATCTGATTACGTGTAAGACCTTGTTTGGGACAGTGACATCGATATCTGATTACGTGTAAGACCCTGTCTGGGACAGTGGCATCGATATCTGATTTCATGTAAGACCACGTCTGGGAAGTTGGCCTAATATGACTATTCTGAGCACTCTGATTATCCGATTTAGTTCTGAACGGTTTGATGGGCAAGCCCAAGAAATGAATAACTATGTGATTTATATACCCGTTTCAGGTACGTTTGATGCATGTGCTCTGAATAGCCATGAAAGGTGAGAAAATATTCTTATAGATGCAATAAGCCAAAATGTGATATGTGAATGAATGTGACTTGAGTAAATGAGATAGATGGAGAATACGATGGTTGGTAAGCAATGGTTAAATAATGAGTCAATGAAGAATTATGAATTTACCGTTAAGATATGTTAATGATTCATGTATTGATATGATAATGTGATTTCTATGTTAGGTATTTGTATATGGCTTACTAAGCTTTTGGAAAGCTTACTTTGTATGTGTATGTTCTGTTTTATAGGTCGTCAAAGCTACTGAAGGCTCGGGAACCGTTGAGGATCGTCATCACACTACTCAACTTGTGTTTGGTACATTTTGGAAATGTATATAGATAGATATGGCATGTATAGGCTAGTATTTGATATAAGTTTGTTATATAAACTTAGCCATGTGATTTGGCTAGATATGAGTTGAGAATTTGCTTAAATGAATGTGATGTGTGAAGCATGTTTTTGGCATGGTTAGATGACACATGAAATGGTCAAGTTTTGAGTAAGTAATGGATGAATTATGCTTGTGATGAGATGAGTTTTAGTCTCATAAGTTGGTATAGTTAAGATTGGTTTTGAATGTATAGATTGAATAGTTATTTTAGTATGTTATGGTTGTTATTTGTGCATGAAATGTGTTGGTAAATTTCTTGTAGAATTGACCCTAATTGGGTGGCATTTTGGCCTTGCAAATGGCCTATAATGTCACACGGTTGTGGCACACAGGCGTGCCTAGTGACCGTGGGGCTAAGTCAGTAGCTAGCCTAGGAGTACACGGCCAAGACACACGGACGTGTCTAGTAGCCGTTTGAAAAAGTCAGTATATGGCTTTTGAGTGCACGGCCTTAGCATACGGGGGTGCTTGGTGGCAGTGGATGTAAAGTCAGATTCGACCACGACCAAGGTACACGGGCGTGCTTGGTGGCCGTGGAGTAAAGTCAGATTCGACCACGGCCAAGGTACACGGGCGTGCTTGGTGGCCGTGGAGTAAAGTCAGATTTGACCACGGAGAGGACACACGGGTGTGTCCAGCAGCCGTGGGAGTCACACCGCCTGCCTACACGGGCGTGTAACCCCTGAAACTTAGAAAAGTTTTAAATTTCTGTGAAATTTTGTATGTGTTCCGGTTTAGTCCCGACCCGGTTTATAAGCATGTTTTAAGTCTCGATGACCTACTAAGGGGACACTATGTTTGAGGTTGATATACAGTTGCATGACATTTCTGTAAATGTTTCCGATCTGTCCGGTAACGCCGTTAACCCTAGTCCGGTGACGGATACGGGTTAGGGGTGTTACATGAATAACATAAATGATTCTAATTGGAAGCATGAATGACTGGGGCACAGAACAACATAAAAATGAATCGAATGAATTTTATCAAATCATTTCAATTATTCTAGCTAAAACAAATTTAAGTCATCATCATTAATGGAAAAACAATTAAACAATTTGCGAACATGTTTGAATAACTAAGAACAAATTAAAAGTAAAGGAAGAAGAAACTCTTTTATGAGTTCGATGATTCCCCGAAGACTAATCGTGGTGGCTTCCTCCAATTCTCGCGGTTGCTCCTTTGCAAATTGTCCTCAAGGTGGCCAGCCAATAGAGTTTTTTCTCAAGGAAAAGTTAGCTAAAAGGAAATGAGGAGATGGAATACTTTTGGCGTGGAAGAAAAGAGAGAAAGATAAGAAATGAAAGATGTATTCAAGGATTGATGGATGATATGAAAGGTGAATGGAAGGGCCTATTTAAATTTGAAGGATAACTCGGCAGCTTGCTAAAAATAGCATGCACATCCCTTGATAATCTCCCTTGCATGGCCGATCATGAATTGTGGAATGAGGGGTTGATGGTTACTTGATTTGTGATCGATTCTTCCTTGAGTCATGGTATGGGGTTGGACGGCAATCAATGCATTAGTTGGGGGCTAATTTGTGATTTTCTTATACATGTAGGGATCTTCAATTCAATTATTCCAAAGCTAATTTGGGTTGCTTTTCATGCCTCAACCTAATTGGGCTCTCTCCCTCTTATTGGATGGTTTTAGCAACCTAATTGAAAAGAATTTTAATTCTCTTCAGCAACCATCTTCAAGCTGGGTCAAAGTAATATTTCTGAGCCCAATACATCTTATTTGTCATCCAAATTATTGGATAATCAACTCATTTATATGTTTCTTCAATTGCTCCCAATATTGAGTAAATTAATGGTCCATACTACAACAATTTAACAAAGAAATTATCATGTAGCATAATTCAATGAAATTACATAAAATTACCACCTAATTATGTAAAATTACAAAATTTACTTAAATTATGCCCAATGTCTCAATTTGAACCAAAATTACATAATTAGTTATTCAAATGCTCGAGATTTTCATGAATTCTAATTAAAAAGGTATTATAAAAGTCTATATAATTTAGACTTATCAGGAATATCCATTTAACTTGAACTATATCCTTGGATGAACCGCCTGCATCGAGAGTCTGCAATTCAACTATCGTATTCAGAACAAACTACCTCAGCACAGCTATCCATATTTGCAATTCCTAAGATTCGTCTCAATCATCGAACAATTCACTCGTTGCCTTCAGCTTCGCTTTCCATGAATTTCAATATGTGATGGAATATTTCAATAGGGACTACATATAACCTATTAGTAATGACACTGAAATTGTCAGATTTTCTCTGACCAATGGAATTATTCATTTGCAAATAAGCTTGGAATCCATTTTGTGATGATCTCGTGTTAGTTG
The DNA here is from genome assembly GCA_025698515.1 of Gossypium sturtianum. Taxonomy (NCBI): domain Eukaryota; kingdom Viridiplantae; phylum Streptophyta; class Magnoliopsida; order Malvales; family Malvaceae; genus Gossypium; species Gossypium sturtianum. The sequence goes on along the minus strand of CM046945.1, from coordinate 19,484,235 downwards.
TGCAAGTATGAGAACATTCATATTTTCGAATTTCCCAATTTTGTTTCTTTTTCATCAGTGCTACCTTGACCCTATATTTATATCTTTGTTAGCGCTTTAACACTCACCAACATATTTGGTCGTGGTAGAAATTACGACTTTGTAATCCACCCAGAGTTTAAAGTTTTCTCCTTGAAGGCTCCTATAGTGGCCTTCTTCATTCCTTTAGCTTCGTTTTCCATGCCTTTCAATATGTGATGGAGTATTTGAATCGGGACTACATATCAATTATTAGTAATGATACTGAAATTGTCAGATTTTCTTTGACCAACGGGATTATTCATTTGCAAATAAGCTTGGAATCCATTTTGTGATGATCCTACATTAGTTGTGTAAGTATGAGGACCTTCATATTTTTGAATTTCTCAATTTTGTTTCTTTTTCATCAATGCTACCTTGATCCTCCATTTATATCTTTGTTACCACTTAAACACTCACCAACATATTTGGTCGTGGTAGAAATTCCAACTTTGTAATCCACCCCGAGTTTAAAGTTTTCTCCTTGAAGGTTCATATAGTGGCCTCATTTATTGCAAATTGCAAACCCACACATAAATCCCTAGATTGCGCTTTAGAATGCATCACGTGGACCGATAATATATTTATATATTTGGGAAATTCTATGGCATGCATTGTATTCAAGTTGATGTTAAGCATATGAGACGGAGGTTTGTACAGTGGAAGAATTGAATTGAGTCCACTTGACTGACCTCCAGTTTCAGTAGTATTCGATTGGATGCCTTCATTAGAATCAAAATCACTATCGTCTTCTTCAGCATTTTTTACTTCCTACGAAATATCATCTTTGTATGGATCATTAAATTCAGAATTATTTCCATCATTGTATGCAACATAACTGACACTTCTTCTGCATCAGGCTCAACAACATTTTCGTTAAGGTTTAATGTTGAATTTTGAATGCCCCCAGATATAGATGGTCATTGATAACTCTTGAAAATAGTTATATTTTATGCCTTTAGACTTGATTAATTCCCTGTACTTAGGTAAGTTTAGTTGCATTTTAGGATTTTCTATTAGTGTTTTTATGAAATTGCATTAAAAAGGCTTGGGTTGTGCTTAAATATTATTACATGTTACTTCTAATTGTTTGTGGAAAGGATTTGCTTGTTAAGTGGCATGTGCAGAATGAGGAAAAAAAAGTAAATGAGCGAAGGTTTTTTGTGGCAAAAGGTTGGACAGCTTGCTAACACGAATGTTGTGGCAATACCAGGAAGTGACCCAGTTAACACTTAATCGTTATCAGTCCTGCTGTATGTGTACCAAAAAAATCAACCTAAAAAAAAGGAAAAAGATCATGGGATCATGGGATGATGGGCCTAATCTAAAAGATGTATAAATCCCAACAAGAAAGAGAAAATGGGAGAGAGACCGTTAGAGAGAATTGGAAAAAATCCTTTAATGAAAGTAGAGGATAACGATTGAGAATAAGACAGAGTCAGAAAGGGAGAAGAAAAAGGCAATCCCTCTAGGCAATCACAAGATATTGCATCGCCAGAGTTGTGGGCTGGATAGGCCAAAGCTATCTTCCCTAAGTTATTCATTTTCTTCTTTATTTGTTTCTTTGTGATCTTAATTGGTGAAAATGATGTTGAATGCTATTTTGAATTTGGATGTTATTGTCCAACCCATGAGTTAATCTCATATGGTTGGGATTGCTTGATGAAACCTTTATTTCCTTTAATGGCTAAAACATATATTAGTTTTAATTTACTATTTGGTTTAATGGTATTTATGAATCGCATGCGTATAATCTCTAGACATAGATGAATGTGCAGCATGTTTATGAAATTAATCTAATACTGATAAGGTTAGGTTAGTTAGATTGAAATTGAATGATATGAGCAAGTACTCGACTGAATACTTATAGCAGTCTCTAGACACAGAGCAGCGTTCCATACAGAAAGAAAACAAAAAGTGCTAGGTACTGTGCTAAAGACCTATAGACATATATCACTTTAGGCAAGGTAACTTGAGGTCTTACTCTCGAAAGAAGCAGGTCATTTTAGATCTCTTCCGAGCAGTAGAATAATATTAATTTTGCCAAGGCATTATTGGTTAATAGTAATCCCAACCTACGGTTCAAGATCGTAGATCCTTTAAACCTTGATGTAGCATCTCTATTTTCACATCCTTAGTTGTTACTTGTTTACATATTCACGTAATCATTCTCATAATTTCCATTGCATTCTTACTCTTGTCTTGCAATAACATTTTCATTTATTTGTTAGAATTTACGTATTACACACATTAGTATACCTTAATTATCATTACATTCTTAATATTATTTTTTCCATACCATTAATCACACTTCTTTATAATAACTTGACCAATTTATACCTAATCGATCCCTGTGGAGACAATCTCACTTGTCACTTTATTACTTGATCCGACGTGTACACTTGCACACGCTTAGCATATTCACACACGACAGTCATGTAGTGTAACGTCCTAAATTTCTTAACTTTTTTTCTGTGAATTATGTCACAAATATGTATCTACTTTAATGGTTAAGTGTTCTGGGTGTGTGTATTAGGTCTTGGGTGTAAGTCCCACTCTCTGGAAAATTCTGTTATTTTTTATCCTAGCCTTATCCTTGTTGGGTGGGCTTATATAATATTTTTTGTAAACTTATATTAGAATGAGCCTGTTGGTTCGAGTGGTAAGGAGTTAGCTTACTGGAGGTCTTGTGTTTGAATCCCTGCGCAGGCGTGGGTGATAATTTTTGCTTCGGTTTTGTGTTAGAGGTTTGGTGGAATTGGAATACTAAGGTAGTTGTGAGTTAGTGGGTCGGTTAGTTAGTGAGATAATAGGAGAAGTTGAGATATTATGGGGTTCAAGTTTTATTTCTGTTTACTTTTAATTTTTTTATCTTATTTTCTCTCTCTATGTTTCACATTTTTTTCTCTTTTGACGTTTTTCTTCCTCTTCTTTCTTTCCTCTTCCATTTTATGATTCTGTCAAAATTCAATGTTCGTATCATTGTACCTTGAATTCGCGGTTCTTTTGTCTGGTCTAGTAAGTGGTGTGTGTGGTTTTTGTTTCCTATTTTCGTTTTCAATTTCTGTGAATCTGTGGTGGATTTTTCTTTTGGAAAAGGTGTAGAGGTGTGTAGCAGGGAATTTGATTTTTGCAAATCTATTGTGTAGGAGAAGACGGTGAAGCAGTGGTTTTCGTTCCAACGGTTTAATTTGTGCGTGTGATCATTTTAGTGGCGATAAGTTTATGTGCATTTAGTATTGATGAATTCGTAGATTGATTGCTAATCCGTTGTTAGAATACTGCTTTTTAGGTTTCGGAGGTTTCTTGATTGCAGTAGCATCAAAATTAAACCAGGTCTGTAAAAAAAACACGAAAAACAAGGTTCGACGAAAGCCAAAAAAGTGGCCTATCGACGCCACATGGGCATGTGCCCGGTCGTGTGGCTGGCCGTGTGCGGCACACGGCCGTATGATGGGCAAAGGTGTGGCTATATGGGCCACACGGGCTAGGTCAATTTGGGCGTGTGGACCATACGGGCAGGGCCAATTTGGGCGTGTGGGCCCACACGGGCATGTGGACCCAAAATTCTAAAATTTTCCCTAGGATCACTTGAGTCGTTCTAATCGACTGTGAGCCTTCTGTAGGGTCGGTAAGTGTAATACACCTCACCTGTATCCACCGTCAAAAAAAGGTTACGAGGTATTACCGATCAATTCATAACATAAAGCATACATTTCTCAAACATAAAGCATTTATTCTCATAAATCATTTAATACAATCACATTGTCCCTTATAAGGGCCTACGAGGCCTTAAACAAGCTTTAAAAGTGGTTCGGGACTAAACCGATAACATACGAAAATTTTGGAAAACTTATAAAAATTTCAAACATACAAGGGTCACATGCTCGTGTGCACAGGCCACGTGCCTCACACGGATCCAGACACACTCATCTTCCAGGCCGTGTGAAAACAGGGCATACATACTGACTTGGGTCACACGGCAGACCACACGCCCGTATGTCTAGCCCGTGTGCCCTTCGAAGTGACCACACATGCCCGTGTGCCAGGCCGTGTACTAGGACGTGCCAAACCTGTAGGGTATACTGACTTATGCAACATGGCCAAGTCACAAGCCCGTGTGCTAGGATGTGTGCCATTTAGGGGGGTATACTGACTTGTGCCACACGACCGGTCACACGCCCGTGTGTGAGACCGTGTGGGGCTTACTGACTTCATTTTAATATCAACACCAGGAGACACGGCCGTGTAACATGACTGTGTGTCACACACGACTGAGACACATGCCTGTGTATCTGCCCGTGTGGAAAAAAATAGGCTATTTATCAAGCCATTTTGCCACCCCAAATTACCATCCACCTACATAACTCACATGGCACATAATAATAGCATAATTGGGCATTCCAAGCAGCCAAATCAAGATCAAAACATGCTTTCCCAATATCAACAATGCAAGTATCTAAATACCAAATTAGGCCATTCAAATTCATACCAAAAACTCATCATCATAATCCATCAATGTGGCTACCATCAAATATGCATTATTTACCTTAATTCACTAGCATATCAATACTCAAAATGCTACTATTTGATATCCATAATACCTATCATCAACAAGCATCACTATTTCATTCATCAATTCATAACATAACCCATTTGTACAATTATAAACACAACCCAATCAACCAAAATATGCCAACTTCCTTGGCTATATACAAACCAAACATAGATATCCATAAGCCAACTCAAATGGCTACATCATTCACCAAAATGAATCAAGCCTAAACATGCCATATACCAAATATACACAATTCAAAAGTACCAAATAGATGTTCGATAGTGCGATGAAGTCCCTGACGATCCCCAGATCCGAGCTAACTTTGATTCACTATAAAACATAGAAAAATAACACAAAGTAAGCTTCATAGCTTAGTAAGCTCGTATGTGAACAATAAGCAACTATCACCATTCATTAATCATTCAAATAATAGTAAATGATATATAACAATTTTATTAAATCCCAAGCTATCAATTGGTAATTCACATAACTTACCAAGGAACTCATCAATTTCATAGTTTTGATACTCAATTCACTATCGTACGTACATGTACCATCTCATACCAATCTTATACTCAACCACATCTTTCATTTACCCGTTGAACCATTCGGAATAGAATTTGGATACTCAAGGATCTCAATCGATAAGTACCTATACCATGGCCCGAAGCCAAATCAAGGTAACTTATCCCGGAGAACCTATACCATGGCCCGTAGCCAAATAAAGGTAACTCCTCTCCGAAATACCTATACCATGGCCCGTAGCCCAATCAAGGTGTCACTCGCACCTGAAGTGCCGATATCGTGGCCCGAAGCCAACACAATAACCTAATGACATGTCACTAGCATCTTAAACTATTCCTAAGGTTCAACCGGGATTTCACGCTTGTCGAATCTTCGTCGAATCATTCCTGAACTTGTCCGTAATCACATAATCGCAATTCATACTATATCAAAGCATATAAAATACAATTACAAATAAGCTCATTGCATACGAACTTACCTCGGGTACGAAAATGGCGAAATGAGTCAATTACTCGATAATCTTGCCTTTCCCCCGATCTAATTCCAGATTCCTCTTTTATTGATCTAAATAGAATCAAAATTAACTTATTCAATCTCATATTCTTTCAATTTAGTCCAAAACACACATTTAGACCCTTTTTACACATTAGCCCTTAAATTTTCACATTTAATCAATTTAGGCCCTATTTCACAAATACACAAAATTCACATAATTTCATTAAACCCAAGCTTGGCCAAATTACATATAGGTCCCTAGCAACCCAAAACTTTCATTTATTCACACTTTTAACCACTACATTTCAAATTTTCTCAATTTAATCCCTTTCTGACATTTTTTGTCAAAAATCACTTTACAAAAACTATTAATCTATCAATTAACCTTCATAATCTATCATCAATCATCAAATTACTCAATTATTCAACAATGGAAACATGTTAAATCTTTAAAAATTTCAAAATCTAAGGTATGGGCTAGCTAGAATACAAAGCAACGATCTCAAAAACATAAAAATTATCAAAAATCGAGCTCAAAACACTCACCAATTAAGCTATGAAGATGCCAAATGTAACACCCCAAACCCGGCCTAGACGTTATGGCCGAATCTGGTGTGTCACATTGAAGTGTTTTTCGAAAACCATGTTTTCATTGAAAACCCTTCTTAATTAGCAGCTTGAGTAAAATCCCAGTTACGTTAGTTTATCATTATTTTATTTCAAATGTAGTATATAGAAAAAAATTATTAAGTTTATTCCCAAAATTTCTTTTCAGTTGCGAAAGCTAAGTTTAAAAGTAACCGATTTACGGAAACGTGATATTTAAAAATTTAGTTGCGAAAGCGTAGTGTTTTGAAAACAGTTATTGTTTTGGAAAACCGCGATCTACTTTTAACAGATAGGAAACGTAATAACTAAAAATCCCAAATTAAAACCCATAAATTAAAAGAGGCCTTATTACAACCCAATAAGAAAGCGGTTTAAGTAAGGTAAACTAGACTACTAAAATTTAAAGCTGTTCGTAGTGTGGCCACCTCCGAGTCCTCTAGTACGTCGAACCGCTTACTGAGGATTACCTGAAAAATTAAAAAGAGGGGGTGGGTTTATGAAAACTCAGTGTGTACAATCCTCATCGATCATAAAGTATGCATTACATCAGTCCGGGCCTAAGCCCATTACAGTAATCAATGTGGGTCTAAGCCCAACACAGTAACGGTGGCATTTGGGCCTTAGCCCATAACAAATGTCACATATCACATCTATCTGGGCCTAAGCCCGTCTCAACATCAGAATCAGAACATGCAATGCATAAATGCCCAAAACCAACCACCGCTCCGTCTCCTCGTCCAACCTCGCACTCTGCGGGGATTTAATTGACCCACCCATCCCTACACTCCTTATGTAGCATCAGTTGCGGCACTAACCAATATTGCAGCAGAGCTGCCAATCTCATAATCGACTTAAAGTCATCGGTGGATCCACAGTCGTCAAGCGACCATGCGACCCTAACAAATCATATACTTCCTCCAAATCAATGATCCCATCCCCCATGCAACATAATATCACATGAATGCAACATACCATAAATAGCATACAATAACAATCATATAACATGTAGGGGCATTTTAGTCATTTTTCCCTTCAAGGGCATAACGGTCATTTTACCCTATTGGGGTATTTCGATCATTTACCCTATGGGGGTATTTCAGTCATTTACCCTATGGAGGTATTTCGGTCAACAGTGTGAATGGGCCCAAGGCCCATTATGCGTCCCATGTGGGCCCGCGATCCCATTGGGCCTACACAGCCCATTTGACCCAAAAGCGGCCCAAGACCATGAGACCGCTCATGGTGGCCTCTGTCATTGTATAGACTTTCCCACACGAGCATGTGCACTCGTATGGTAACCGTTGTCGTATTTTCGGTATTTCAGCATTTCAGCATTTGCCGATCTACAGTTGGAATGGTGTGTGTACACACCTTGTTAGAGAAAAACGCAGTAGCCCATGAGCGTAGAACCTTAACTGAATCGGCTTATACTTCCTAAGCCGTTTGATTATGAATCGATCTCACCTCCTTGTGGTTTATCTGTACCACAACCATTATTAAGCATCAATATCCAATAACCAAGGTTAATAAAATACTAACCTTAGTAAAACACGCGGCCAACAAGAGAACTAGCATTCGGTTAATGATTGAAAGCACAAACCACTTACCCCTAACAACCGGGCAATAAATAAATTGCACTCGGACAACCTTCAAGAGAAGAACAGATTCGGCTCTTCAGAGGCTTTGATGATGCGGATTAAAGCAGGTGGGGAGGAAGAAAATCGGTCAAGTACAGCAATCAAATGCAGCTCAAAATAGAAAAGAAGAAGAAGAAAAATAACTAATGTTCGGCCTAACTCCAGATTAAGAAAGAATACTCAAGGTTGATAGAGAAAAGTTGCGAAAAGAAGTAGAGAGAGAGGGGGAATTCGGTTTTAGATAAGTGAAATGAGAAGAACTTGAATGAGTAAGAAAGGAGGGAGAGAATGAATTGGTTCGGTCACATTAAGGAATAAGAAGAGCAGAAAAGTGCCAAGAGGAGTAGGGGTGTGCAAAATTTGGGTAAAACCGAAAAAATTCGGTTAACCAACTAAATTCGGTTAATCGGTTGGTTAACCGAATTTTTTCGGTCAAGGGTCGGTTAATTATTTTGTGATTTTTCAGTTAACGGTTAATTCGGTTTGAAACCGGTCGGTTAACCGAATTTTTTCGGTTTAACTAAAAAAATAATAAATAAAATTATAATATATAAATAGGCCCACTATTCACCTAAACCCAATCCCTAAACCCAATCCAAACCCAAATATCTAACCCAACCCAATTACCCAATCCAACCCAATCATAAAAATTACAAATAATTTAATAAATAAAAATAAAATTCTAAAACTAAAACTAAAATTATGTAATCTTTTTAATTATGTAGTGATTAATTTCAGGTAATTCGGGTAATTCGGTTAATTCGGGTAATTCGGTTAATTCGGTTAATTCGGTTAAGTCGGTTAATTTTTAACCAAAAATAAAAAATATATAATTTTCGGTTAATTCGGTTAACCGACTGGTTTCAAACATGATCCACTCTTTAAATCACTCACTTGACCAATTCAAACTCTCCAACACAAAGTTCAAATCCAACACAAACTCTTGCCCACACAAGAGTAAAATAAATAATCTATTTTGCATGCAGTGAGACTTAAACCTCTGTCCTCCTTCCCATACCTGTGACGCCACAACCACTCCACCACAGGCTCTCTTGTGTCTCTTTTTAATCACAGTTACTTAAAAGGCTTAATACCAAGAGTCAGGGTTCCCCTAATGATAAAACTAAAAATTTTCCATATGACATGGCTTGAACCCAAGACTTCATAGAAGCCCCCTAACCTTCCAAAATCACTCACCCAACAGACCTAACATGCAATTGTGTCGTTCTCTTGTTCTCAAGAATTTTAAACGCTCCCATGCCCGAGGCCTAATAGGCTCAATTCTACTAGGCCCAATTTCAGGGTGTTACACCAAACCCTAAAACACAACCAATTGTTTTCTTCTTCATCAATATTTGGCCAAAAAGAGAAAGATGGACACAATTTCATGTTTTGTTGTATTTTAATTAACTTATTTACATAATTACTTATTTGCCCTAAATAAATTAAACATAAAAATTTATAATGCATGACCATTAATGTCCATTAAGACTACCAATGGCCTAATATCATCATAAGGACTTTTAATTTAATAAACCATGGCTATTAGACACCTTTAACAAATAGAATGCAACTTTTTTTCATTTTACGTGATTAAGTCCTTTTTCTCAAATTGAGCAATTAAACGATAAAATTACTTCACGGAAATTTCACACATTCATACTTTCATGCTGTAAACACATAAAATAATATTAAAATAATTTTTTGACATAAAATTTGTGGTTCCGAAACCACTGTTCCGATTTAGCTAAAACTGGGCTGTTACAACTCTCCCCCCTTAGGGATTTTCGTCCCCGAAAATCTTACCAGTGAATAGGTTCGGGTGTTGCTTTCTCATAGTATCTTCGGGTTCCCACGTAGCTTCTTCAATCGCGTGTCGATGCCGTAATACTTTTACTAAAGCGATTTTCTTATTTCTCAACTCTTTGATCTCACGAGCTAAAATTCGAATCGGTTCTTCAGCATATGACATATCAGACTGAATTCAACCTCGATCGGAGAAATGACATGTGAAGGGTTGGATCGGTATAGTCGAAGCATCGACACATGAAACACATTATGTATTTTCTCTAACCCAGACGGTAAAGATAGTCGATATGCCACTGGCCCAACTCGTTCAGTAATCTCATATGGTCCGATGAATCGCGGACTAAATTTCCCTTTCCGACTAAACCGAAATATCTTTTTCCACGGCGACACTTTCAAAAACACTTTATTCCCGATCTGAAGCTCAATATCTTTCCGTTTCAAGTCTGCATACGTTTCCCGATCTGCTACTTTTTCTTCAGTCTCTCTGATCAGATCAACCCCATGAATCTTATTTTCGCTAAGCTCACTCCAATACAACGGTGTTTGTCATTTACGACCGTATAGAGCTTCGTACGGTGCCATCTTTATACTCGATTGAAAGTTATTATTATAAGCAAATTCAATCAACGGTAGATATTTCTCCCAACTACCTTCAAACTCAAGAATGCAACAATGTAACATATCCTCAAGTATCTGAATAAGTTGTTCGGACTTACCATCCGTTTACGGGTGAAACGCAATGCTAAAATGCAGATTTTTACCTAAAGCTTCTTGCAATTTCTTCCAAAATTACGAAGTGAATCTCGGATCTCTATCCGAAATAATAGATAGTGGCACTCCGTGCAATCGAACAATCTCTGAAATATACAACTCAACCAATTTATCAAGCGAGAAATCTGTACGTACCGGAATGAAATGAGCTGATTTCGTCAATCTGTCAACAACAACCCAGTTCGCATCTTTCTTTGTCAGAGATAAGGGCAAACCCGATATGAAATCCATTGTTACTCTATCCCACTTCCACTCAGGAATCATAATAGGTCAGAATAAACTTTGTGGCACTTGATGCTCAGCTTTGACTTGCTGACAAATCAAGCATTTCGAAACAAATTCTGAGATATCTCGTTTCATGTCGTGCCACCAATAAAGCTGTTTCAAATCGTTATACATTTTCGTGCTTCTCGGATGTACTGATAAACAACTACTGTGTGCTTCATTTAGAATCTTCTGAATAAGCTCATAATTTCTTGGTACACATATTCTATCACGAAACATCAAATAGTCATCAGGCCCTATTCGAAACTCTGAATCAGAAGTCGACTCACACTGAGTTCGTTTTGCTTGTAATTCATTATCAAATTTTTGAGCCTCACAAATCTGCTGAAAAAATAATGATCTCACTTTCAACTTGGCCACTATCGAACCGTCGTCAAATAAAGCTAATTGTGTGTTCAAAACACGTAAAGCAAATAAGGACTTTCAGCTCAATGTATCAGCAACTACGTTCGCTTTTCCTGGATGATAGTCAATCACTAATTCATAGTCTTTTAGAAACTCTAACCATCTTCGCTGTCGCAAATTCAAGTCTTTCTGAGTCATCAAATATTTCAAGCTTTTTTGGTCGGTATAAATATGGAATTTCTCACCAAACAAATAATGACGCCAAATTTTCAATGCGAACACTATCTCGGCTAACTCTAGATCGTGCGTCCGATAATTCTTTTAGTTTGGATTCAATTGTCTTGAGGCATAAGCTATAACTTTGCCTTCCTGCATCAAAACACAACCCAGGCCATTTAACGATGTATCACTGAAAATTACGAATTCTTTACCCGACTCAGGCTGAACTAATATTGGTGCCTCTGTCAATAATGCTTTCAACTATTCGAAGCTCTGCTGACACTTTTTTGACCACTCAAATTTAACATCTTTTTGAAGTAATCGTGTCATCGGAGTCGCAATCATCGAGAAGCCTTTCACAAATCTTCTATAATAGCTGGCTAGTCCCAGAAACCTACGGACTTCAGATACATTTCTCGAAGGCTTCCAATCTATAATCGCAGAAATTTTGCTTGGGTCAACTCGGATACCCGCGGTTGAAACTATATGTCCTAAAAAACCAACCTCTCGTAGCCAAAACTCACATTTGCTGAACTTTGCAAACAACTGTTTATCTCTCAAAGTTTGTAACATGATTCTCAAATGCTCGACATGTTCAGATTAATCACGAGAGTAGATCAAAATGTCATCAATAAACACAACAACAAATCCATCTAAATACGGCCTGAAAATCCGGTTCATCAAGTCCATAAAAATAGCAAGTGCATTTGTTAGTTCGAAAGGCATAACAAGAAATTCGTATTGTTCGTACCTTGTTCTAAATGCAGTCTTTGGCACATCTGAGTCTTTAACTCACAACTGGTAATAACCCGATCTTAAATCAATTTTCGAAAACACTGTTACCCATTTTAACAGATCAAACAAATCATCTATTCGAGGCAAAGGATATTTATTCTTGATCGTCACTTTTTTAAGCTGCCGATAGTCTATACACATTCTCATCGTGCCATCTTTCTTTTTCACAAATAACACCGGTGCACCCCAGGAAGAGAAACTCAGTCTAGCAAAACCTCTATCTGTCAAATCTTACAACTAAGCTTTCAATTCTTGTAACTCTATTAAAGCCATTCTGTACGGAGCTATCAATATCGGCGTTGTTCTCGATACTAATTCAATACCAAACTAAACCTCTTTAATAGGTGGTAAACCCGGTAACTCTTCGAGAAATACATCTGGATACTCGCACACAACTGGTACTAATTCAATCTTTATTTCTGTCACTTTTGTATCAAGCACATAAGCAAGATAAGCTTCACACCCCTTTCTCAGAAATCTCTAAGCTAACATAGACGAGTTCACAACTGGCAAACTATTCAGATCATCAGATTCAATTCTAATAGTCTCATTATTCTGGCATTTCAGTTCTATTGTCTTTCGTCTACAATTCATTATAGCATCATGCATCGTTAGCCAATCCATACCCAGAATCACATCAAATTCATCGAATGGAAACAACATCAGATTAGCCGAAAAACAAAACTCCCGATTCATTAACGAACAATTCTTGCAGACTTTGTCAACCAAAACACATTTGCCTAAGGGGTTCGATACTCTAATCACAAATTCAGTAGACTCTACAGGCAAAGTCTTACTAGATACTAAATTCATACATATAAAAGAATGTGTTGATCCTGGATCTATCAATGCAATCACATTAGTATCATAGAGAGTGAAAGTACCGGTGATAACATCTAGAGATGACGCTTCTTCGCGAGCGCGAATAGCGTAGGCTCTAGCAGGTGCTCTGGCCTCAGATCTCACAGTGGTGTCTCTCGTCGCCCCTCGACTACCACACACATTCCCAGCATTTCTTAGTGGTCTTCCTCTAGTCGACATATTACTCGGTCTCACATTCTGAGGTCTATCTTTCTCACCCATATCAAGACAGTCTTTAATAAAATGATCTGGAGAGCCACATTTGAAGTAAGCTTTAGTACTTTTTTATTCCAGCATTCTCCAAAGTGTCGTCTCCCACAATGCTGACACTCGGGTTTGTTGTCTCTCACACTGCCAACACTCGATACTGAAATAGCTTGAGCTTTAGAACTTGAGTATTGTTTTCTACGATCTCTGTTCGAATATTCATCTAAAGCATTTGGACGAGCGTACGAATCTCTAGATTTCTTTGACGAAGATTGATATGGCTTACTCATCGATCTTTTTCTCGAGTCTCTAGCTTCTGAATTTTCTTTTCTATTTTCTTTGCTAAGATCCTCGGCTTTACAAGCCCTTTCAACCAGAACGACAAATTCTTTCAATTCTAGAATTCCGACTAGTAGTTTTATATCTTTATTCAACCCATCAACGAACCGCTTACACATAATCTCCTCGGTAGAAACATACTCTCGAGCATATTTACTTAACCGCACAAATTCTTTCTCGTACTCGGTTACTGTCATACAGCCCTGTTTCAATTCTAAAAACTCTTTGTGCTTTTGATCTAGAAACCGTTGGCTTATATATTTCTTTCAGAATTCAGTCTGAAAGAACTCCCAGGTGACTCTCTCTCTCGGCACCACTGACACTAATTTATTCCACCACTGATACGCAATATCCCTCAAAAGTGATATAGCATATTTTAAGCATTCAGTCGGTGTGCATGAAAGCTCATCAAACACTCAGACCGTATTTTTAAGCCAAAACTCGGCTCTCTCAGCATCATCATCAACAGTAGCTCGTAACTCCTCAGCCCCATGTTTACGAATCTTATCTACTGGCGGCTTGTTAAACCGTATCGGATCTATAACTTGAGGAACAACAGGGATTTATTGAGGAATAGGTGGGGGTGGAGGTTGTTGAGCAGCCGGATTCGTTCGAACGAACTTCGTGAACCATTCACTCATCATTTGGAAAAAGGCTTGTTTAGCCTCTCCCTTGTGGCTACTCGTTTTAGGCCTAGAATCAGATGGCGCTACCCCTAGAACAGGAGCGGGCAAGTTACTGTAATAGCCCGATTTTGACCCTAATCGAACAGTGGTTTTGGGACCACAAATCCGAGTCCAAAAAATATTTTAAAAATATTTTTATTTTTTATTATGTGTGAGTTTACTTGTGTTAAATTTTCGTGTTTTAATTTTGTCGTTTGAGTGTCTGATAAAGAAAAAAGGGCTTAATCGCGTAAAATGAAAATTTGATGGTTAGTTGTGAAAGTGCCTAATTGTTGTTTTCTTTTTAATATGGAGGATTTATGTTGCAATTAGGCCATTTTTTAATATATAGTGGATGGCAACATGTGGTTATTATATGTTTTTATATGTTAATTTTTTTATAAAATTTAAAGTTTATATTATTATAATATAAAGTTATAATATAATAACTTAACATAATTAAAAAGCCAAAGTTTATTTTTGCTTTCATAACCGAATAAAAAAAACAAAAAGAAAAGAGAAAAGAGTTAGGCATTCGGCTATCTTTGGATTTGATTAAGGTATGTATCTAGCTCGGTTTTTGATAATTTTTACGTTTTTGAGATCGTTGCTATGAAATGTACAAAGCCCATGTTTCAATTTTTAATTTTGCTGAATATTTTGAGTTGAGCCATTGATGATAGCTTTTTGTTTGTGTTGTTTGATGATGAAATATGAAATATATGTATTAGATTAACATGTTTTGTCTTTGAATTTTTGATGAATTTGAGTAATTTGGACTAAATTGCAAAAATAAATTTTTGAGGGAATAAAATGTGATATAAATGAAATGTGTGGACTTGTATGAAGACTATGAATATTCGGCCCTAGTATAGTGTGTTCAAATTTTGTGTATTTTGTGTTTTGTGTAAAAAGGACTAAATTGTAAAAAGTGTGAAATATTAGGGGCAAAATTGTAATTTGCCCATTTATGTGTTTTTAGACTAAATGAATAGAATGGTGTTTTGAATAAGCTTAATTTTAATATGTTTAGATCAAGAACCAAAGAAATCGGATTTGGACCGGGGAAAAACAAAAGTAGTCGATTAGTCGATTTTACTTACCGTCTACGTCCGAGGTAAGTCAATAAGCCTATAAATGTTGTTAAATTTGCTAGTACATATAATTACATGATGAATGGAATTTTTTTGAATTTTTCTGTGTATGGTCGAATATATATTGTGCTAAGGAGCTATGTTTCGAGTTTGATTCGATCGAGATCTGATGTCCGAAAGCCCCGTACGAACCCTAGGAATAGTTAGGATACATATGTCATGACATAGGATATCCGATATGTGTTATCGTGTAAGACCACGTCTGGGACGTTGGCATCGACTTGTGTTTACGTGTAAGACCGTGCGGGACGATGGCATCGATATGTGATTACATGTAAGACCACGTGCGGGGCGTTGGCATTGTACGAGCTTCCGACTATCCGCGTATCCTTTTTAATTCCGAACGGTTCAACGGGCATTGTTAAGTGAAGACCTAATGTGAAAATCGAATTAAAAGGGCTCAGGTATGTATTTAAACTATGTTATGAAAGTAAGGTAAGTTAATTGCTTATTCGATTGTATAAATGCTAAAGTTATGAATGTGTTCCATGTGTAAGCATTTTGAATTAGTATATTCGGTCGAGTGAGCTATATGAGATCTTAATATTGAGAATTGTATAAGTTCTTATTTATATGTATAATTTACCATATGATATGTGTATGGAAGATTTTAATGCTAAGTTGTGATTGTGACTTTGTTTATTTGGTTTTGTTAGTTTGATTAATATTTACTTGCTTATGACTTACTAAGCTTAAATAGCTTACTCTGTGTACTTCCGTTTACCTCTGTTTTATAGATTTTGGATTCACGTTACGAGATCGGGGATCGTCAGCAAAGCCTATCACACTATCATCTCTTTTCGGTATTTTGTAAAGTTTGAATTTGAATTTATGGCATGTATAGTCTAGCCTAAATATTTGACTTTGAGATATGTATATGTATAAAGCCATGTGAAATTGGCTTGTTCATTATGTTTAAATCTGTTTTTTTTTTTTATGTTCTTGATTCAGTGTTTGATGTGCTTGGATTGTGATTTTGGTCATGGCATTAGTTTATTATGGAAGTGTATTTCATAGGTATTTATGTTAGGTGTTTGGTTATGTGGTTTGATTGTTAATTGAGTTAGTTGATAGTTGTGTAGTAATGATCATGGTATTTGTGTGATTTGGTAAGTAAGTTCATGATATGTATGAATGGAATATTGGGTTATATATCTTGGTTGTGAAAAGATATGTATGATTTATAAATGAAATAAGTGAATGGATACATATATATTGATGTTAAAATGGTTAACTGGGTTGGTTGGAAACGGTAAGTCTCATAGGTTTTGAATTAGAAATAGAGAATAAATGTGTATGAATGTGTATGGCTTTGTTAAATGGTAAAAATTAGGTATAACTTGACTTAGTAATGAAGTATAAAAGATGAAATGTGTTTGATTACATATTGGCCTTATTGGTGTGGTTGTCAGTCGATAGATAAAGAACATGCTTTATGATTGGTTTTGGTTAATTTGAGAGACATGACTTGGGGATAATGCATGTTTAAGTTTGGTTACTTTTATGTGAAATAAATGCATACATGTTTATGATGTGTTCATTGTTTGGTTAATGGGATTGAATAATTTCATTATTATTGAATAGAGAATTTGTACGAAATTTTAAATCTTATGTAATCGAATAGATAGTTAATTCATTAGCTAAGTGTATGTATTTTGACTATCGTATTTGGACATGTGAGATAAGTGAAATATTAGTTGTAATTTATGTTCAAGATGTTTTAGATTGATAAAGTTTATGCGCATAGCCTTGTGATGAACTAAAATGGCTAAGTATTTGGTAAATTTGGTAATTGTAAAATAAACGAAATAGAATCAATGGATATATTAGTGCATGATAAGCATGAGATGATTATATATTTGAACATACATAGGTTATTATGATTCGGTTGTAATGGCAAAATATACAACTCTACTTTGTTTGAATGATTCAATATACATACGAACCTTAGTTTGATTATAAAGTATTCGAATTTGTATACTATGAATTGTTCTTTTTGTTCATGAATGATATATGTGAGTACAGTGACATACGTACGTTATTATAATATTCAGGTTATGTACAGCTTTGATGTGATATGTTTTTAAAAAAAAAAACAATATGCCTATTCTGAGCTGTGTTTTGTTTGGTAGTACCTCGTAACCCTAATCCGGCAACGAATACGGGTTAGTGGTGTTACAGTTACTTTCTACATCATCAGCTACAGCTCGTTCGGGATCAATTACTATACGAAAGCACAATTTAAACTATCAGGAATCATCACACTATCGCAGAGTATATATGGCATGTATAGCTAGACTCTCACACATGTTATGTTAGTCCTAAAATCGACTAAACCGTAACTCTGATACCAATAAATGTAACACTCTTCACCCGTATCTACAGTCAGAATAGGGTTACGAGGTATTACTGATCAATTCACAACATAAAGCATACATTTATCAAACATAAAGCATTCATTCTCATAAATCATTTAATACAATCACATTGTCCCTTATAAGGGCCTACGAGGCCTTTAACAAGCTTTAGAAGTGGTCCGGGACTAAACCGACAACATACAAAAATTTTGGAAAACTTATAAAAATTTCAAACATACAAGGGTCACATGCCCATGTGAACAGGCACACGGCCGACCACACGCCCGTGTGTCTAGCCCGTGTGCCCTTCGAAGTGGCCACACACTCCCGTGTGCCAGGCCGTGTACTAGGTCGTGCCAAACCTGTAAGGTATACTGACTTATGCCACACGGCCAAGTCACACGCCCATGTGCTAGGCCGTGTGCCATTTAGGGGAGTATACTGACTTGTGCTACACGGCCGGTCATACGCCCGTGTGTGAGACCGTGTGGGGCTTACTAACTTCATTTTAATATCAACACCAGGGGACACACGACCGTGTAACATGACTGTGTGTCACACACGGCTGAGACACACGCCCGTGTCTCTGCCCGTGTGGACAAAAATAGGCTATTTACCAAGCCATTTTGCCACCCCAAATTACCATCCACCTTCATAACTCACATGGCACATAATAATAGCATAATTGGGCATTCCAAGCAGCCAAATCAAGATCAAAACATGCTTTCCCAATATCAACAATGCAAGTATCTAAATACCAAATTAGGCTATTCAAATTCATACCAAAAACTCATCATCATAATCCATCAATGTGGCTACCATCAAATATGCATTATTTACCTTAATTCACTAGCATATCAATACTCAAAATGCTATTATTTGATATCCATAATACCTATCATCAACAAGCATCATTATTTCATTCATCAACTCATAACATAAGCCATTTGCACAATTATAAACACAACCCAATCAACCAAAATATGCCAACTTCCTTGGCTATATACAAACCAAACATAGATATTCATAAGCCAACTCAAATGGCTACATCATTCACCAAAATGACTCAAGCCTATACATGCCATATACCAAATATACACAATTCAAAAGTACCAAATAGATGTTCGATAGTGCGATGAAGTCCCTGACGATCCCCGGATCCGAGCTAACTTTGATTCACTATAAAACATATAAAAATAACACAAAGTAAGCTTCATAGCTTAGTAAGCTCGTATGTGAACAATAAGCAACTATCACCATTCATTAATCATTCAAATAATAGTAAAGGATATACAAAAATTTTATTAAATCCCAAGCTATCAATTGGTCATTCACATAACTTACCAAGGAACTCATCAATTTCATAGTTTTCATACTCAATTCATTACCGTACGTACCTGTACCATCTCATACCAATCTCATACTCAACCACATCTTTCATTTACCCATTGAACCATTTGGAATAGAATTCAGATACTCAAGGATCTCAATCGATAAGTACCTATACCATGGCCCGAAGCCAAATCAAGGTAACTTATCCTGGAGTACCTATACCATGGCCCGTAGCCAAATCAAGGTAACTCCTCTCCGAAATACCTATACCATGGCCCGTAGCCCAATCAAGGTATCACTCACACCCGAAGTGCCGATATCGTGGCCCGAAGCCAACACAATAACCTAATGACATGTCACTAGCATCCTAAACTATTCCTAAGGTTCAACAGGAATTTCACGCTTGTCGAATCTTCGTCGAATCATTCCCGAACTTGTCCGTAATCACATAATCGCAATTCATGCTATATCAAAGTATATAAAATACATTACAAATAAGCTCATTGCATACGAACTTATCTCGGGTACGAAAATGGCGAAATGAGTCAATTACTCGATAATCTTGCCTTTCCCCCGATCTAATTCCAGATTCCTCTTTTCTTGATCTAAATATAATAAAAATTAACTTATTCAATCTCATATTCTTTCAATTTAGTCCAAAACACACATTTAGACCCTTTGTACACATTAGCCCCTAAATTTTCACATTTAATCAATTTAGTCCCTATTTCACAAATACACAAAATTCACATAATTTCATTAAACCCAAGCTTGGCCGAATTACATATAGGTCCCTAACAGCCCAAAACTTTCATTTATTCACACTTTTAACCACTACATTTCACATTTTCTCAATTTAATCCCTTTTTGACATTTTTATCAAAAATCACTTTACAAAAACTATTAATCTATCAATTAACCTTCATAATCTATCATCAATCATCAAATTACTCAAGTATTCAACAATGGCAACATGTTAAATCTTTAACAATTTCAAAATCTAAGGTATGGGCTAGCTAGAATACAAAGCAACGATCTCAAAAACGTAAAAATCATCAAAAATCGAGCTCAAAACACTCACCAATTAAGTTATGAAGATGCCAAACCCTAAAACACAACCAATTGTTTTCTTCTTCAATATTTGGCCAAAAAGAGAAAGATGGACATAATTTCATGTTTTGTTGTATTTTAATTAACTTATTTATATAATTACTTATTTTCCCTTAATGAATTAAACATAAAACTTTATAATGCATGACCATTAATGTCCATTAACACTACCAATGGCCTAATATCATCATAAGGACTTTTAATTTAATAAATCATGGCTATTAGACACCTTTAACAAATAGAATGCAACTTTTGCATTTTACGCGATTAAGTCATTTTTCTCAAATTGAGCAATTAAACGATAAAATTACTTCACGAAAATTTCCTCACATTCATACTTTCATGCTGTAAACACATAAAATAATATTAAAATACTTTTTTGACATCAAATTTGTGGTTTCGAAACTACTGTTTCGGTTTAGCTAAAACTGAGTTGTTACAGTAAGGGCTAACCAAACCCTTAATGCATGAGATTTGTTATTCTGATATACTGATTTGAGTTAGTAAAACTAATATGTACGTCTGATTGTCTGTATAAGCATATATTATATCTGTATACAAGTATGATAAACATGTTGATTCTGTTATATCTGTTATCTGTATTTTGTATCTGTATCTGGGGTGAGTTTTGTATATGTGGAGGAAGTGTACTATTAGGCGACATTTCACCTATTATCTGGCAGCATGGCTACATACTATTCTGATAAGTGTCGTGCAGACACTATGTGGTGTGTAGGGATAGGTGGGTGTTTTATACCCCACATGGTGTGATGGGATGGTCAGAGATGGTGTGTAGAGGATGGGGGTAGGATTTTTCATATATGTTCTGATTATCTTATTCTAACATGATCTGTTTCTGTTAAGGACTTGTGTCTCAGATTCAGATTCAGATTCGATCTCAGATACTGAAAACTTTGTTCCCATATGTATGAATGTCTCTGATAAGTTACACACTGAGTTTTTTTTGAAAACTCACATCTGTTTGTATGTTCTGTTCAGGTAATCCTCAGATATAGGCGGGTCGGTGCGACAGAGGCTCAGCGGTGACCACTAGTACAAAAACTATCTTTAAATTAACTGTTTTATTTTATATTCTAGTTTTTCTTGAGAGTTTGTAAATTTTGGGAATCTCTGGACTGTTTGCTTTTGGTTTTGGTTTTGGATGCGTTTTAAAAATTTTATATTGTGATGTTTGACAATATCACGATTTTAGGCAAACAAAAGTTTTTTTAAAAAAAAAACCTCAGTTTTATCTATAACGGTTTATCCAACTTCCGCTGCAAATTTACGATTCACATTAAAAGAATAACAATAACAGTTTTAATAAAGAATATAAAAACGAGCTTTTCCAAAAATGTGTACCCTTTTTTGGTAACAATTAGTACGTAAAGTTTTAACCTAAAGAATGTGTTTAAAACCTTTCATCGTAACACTCCTAGATTCAGCCATAACATCTAGGCTGGGTTTGAGGTGTTACATTTAGCCTCATATTGATCCTCCAATGGGACATTTAAATCGAAATCCAAACAACAAACTGGAGATTTTCTCCCTTGAGATGTTGTTGGCACCTCTATGATCCCAGGTTGGCTGTATGAACTAGAATTCTTGGCAACTGCGTTCACCTCCTCCTCATCATTTAACTCTGTATATAATTCAATTGCATGATTTCTGAATTTTCCATGAATTTTTATTATTCTACATCTTCATCATCGAAAAGTTGAAGGTAGCTAAATGTGGTCGAATTTAATGACGTCGGAAATGTATTGAAGATAGTAGATACCGTCCTCCCACAACATGCTGAAATTTTATTATTGATCTACGATTTTATTTCTTCAAGATCAATATTTTGTTTAAATCGCTCACTAATCTTATGCCTCGATTCGAATATAACTCTAATTTCATCGGTCTCTCAAATTTGTCTGTTGTAATACACCAAAACTGCAAACAAGTTCTCCATCTTTTACGACTTATTTACAAAAGATACTAAATTATTAGTTTAAAAAATAATCATATTAGTACAATAATTTAAAAAAATAAATTTTATTTACCTAAATCTTCAGGATTTTTGTTTTATGGAAAACACTTCAAACTAACTTTTATCTATCAAGCTAATATAGGTTTTCTTTTTACTTTCTGAGATGTGGGGTATAGGGTTTTATAGATTTTGATATATATTTTTAATTTTTAATTTTTTTATTGTGTTTTGAGCTAGATAGGTCTGACATTTTAAAATTTTATTTCAAATCAGCCTATCAAATCTCGGGCTCGAAAGGGTGTAGTATGTCATTACTACTTAATTTTCAACAAATTAGACACATCGCAGGCCACTTTTCAAGCTAAAATCAGTTTAAAGAGACCGATTTTCCCCTCTCCGTGCAAAATAGAGTTGTCCATAGGTTGAGTCAAGTAAAAATTTTAGGCCCGTTTTTTAGGACCAAGCTTGACTCAAAAAATGGGTCTAAAATTTTATCTAATCTCGGTCTAGATAAAAATGCTAAAACCCTAAGCCTGACTCATCCTTATTAAATATTTTTATATTATTATTTATTTATATAAAAATAAATTTAAAAAATATAATACATCAAATATACTAAAAACATTAAAATAAATGTTTCCAAACAAATGGGAAAAAATATATATACTTAAATAACATTAAAATAGGTGCAACTTAGCAAGCAAATACGTCTACATTAATAGCAAAATTAATAATAACATAAGAGTTATGCAATATCCAAATAATAACAACAAAATAGTAATAATATAATAGCAAAATGATAGCAAAACAATAAAAAAAACAGTGGCAAAACAACAATAATTTTTATTTGCAAATTCAAGTGAGCAAAAAAAGCTTACTCAAAGCTCGGCCCGTTTAGAAAACGAACCTTATTTTTTTTTCTAAACCTATTTTTTGAGCCTATATTTTTACTCAAACCCTCTCACTTTTCAGACGGATACAACCCGATCTATGGACAAGTTTAATGCAAAAACTTGTTTTATTTCAGACAATATGCATATTTTTGCCCTATTAGGCTATTTTTTATTTTTATTATTTATTTTGAAAAAAAAAAAGGGGCCTTGTATGGCAAGTTGAGATATTGAAATTAGGCTCCGTTTGTTTGCCAGTAAAATATTTTTTGGAAAATAATTTCTGGAAAATGATTTACTTTTCTGGAAAATGATTTATTTTGCTGGAAATAATTTACTTTTCTGGTGTTTAGATGAATTTGTATAAAATATTTTCTGTTATTTGACAGATTTCCTAAAAATATTTCATAAAAGTTGTTTTAAATTAAACAAATATATATTTAAGAATTTATTATCTTTTTATTGTTTAATTGAGTTTATTATATATATATATATTAATAAATTTATATTTTAAATTATTTTTACATATATTGTAATGATTTATTTATAAATAAATAAATCAAATTAAATATATAATAATACTCAATTATTAAGCTAGAATATTAACCGTCATAAATTGAAAACAACCAAAGTCAAATTCGCTGTCCAGCTACAATCAATTCAATTTACTCACAGGTATCCATGGAACAATATCCCTCGAACAATAGATGAGTATGTGTATTCACGTGAATCATATAAAACTAGAAGTATCCAACCAAATGTTCCAAGTAAACCCAACATCTATCATCCTTGAGCACTTGGAATAAAATGTTTCCATTTCCAATCTGAGAATACTAGTTCCAGGCACATCCAATTGAATATTTCAGTATTTCACTACTGGTACAATCATGTGCATGTAACTCTTTGAATTTTGTTTACAGGACCTTATCTTCAGACAAACCGTTGGCAAATGACAAATGCATATCCGCTAATTTAACTATAAATTGATTAACCTAAAACCTAATTAAACCAATGCCGTACAAATCCTAAGAAACTTGGCAAGGATACAAGTATGAAAATAGGATCAAGACATTCTTCACAAAGAACAATGTTATTAGATTTAACCACCTAACTTCGAGATAGGTCTGTCTATATAAAGCGAGAAATGCTAAATTAAGAGAATGAAATCAAAGGTAGTGTGTCAGGAAAGTTCAACTTAGAAAGAAACATCATATTGAAGATCCATGGAACACATAAAAAAGGACAGAAAACTTGGCTATGTAAGTACAGATCAGTAGTCAGCCTCTTCCACATGGCTTCCCATCATCTTTCAGATATTCAAATATAATGTCAATGAATAACGAAACCACTTGTAATTATGTAGATGGCTGGAATATGTTGACAGCTGAGTAACTTTGCAGAAAAAAAAAAAGACAGCAGAGTTGTAGACTTGCACCAGAACAAATTGCAGAACTGTAGATGGTTCTATGGACAGGGTATAAAACTGCAGATGGTAGCCATGATTTTTGTATTCAAATACCACGCGTGTTTTGAGAGGATATACCCGTGGAACTGGACTATTTAAGCAAGCAGATTCAATAATTAACTTAATATTCTAAAAATATATATCCTTTTTCTATGTACATAACAAGTACTCCATCATGTATGCCATCTGCTGCATCAGCTTAATACTGGAATTCCTCAATCATAGAAAATGCAATTAACCCTATTGCAAATCTTTCTTGTAATTCTAGTAAACTTGGGAGAAAATGTTAACTAACTCAAGATTAGCAGTGATAATGCGCACACACGTGTACATTGGCTCATACTCCATAGCTGGAAAATCTATTTATACAACTTTTACCATCAGAGGAAATTATAAGTAGTTCTACAAACTTAGACAAACAAGATCAAGATAAATACTTTCTCCGTCCAGGATACCTATTGTTCATAGGTTGATTATAGTTGGAATTTAAAGAAAACAAGAAAAAAGCCAAGGGAAGTCACATAGCATAGTGGGGAAATGGTTATTTATAAGACTGAGAATGAACTATGGTTAATGAATTGCAATCCAAATGCTTTGGCGAAATGCTAAGGAGGCCAGGTGAGTACTAATTATGCTCAACGTTTGTCATATTGTCGAATCAACTATCTATGACCTTAGTAAACTTAGTGCGATGTTAGATTTGACAAATGGGTAATAATGAATAAAACTTAGATAATTCCTAACATTGAAATATCATCCACACCAAAACTTGAATCGATAGAATTTACCCAAGCCCATAAAAAATTTAAAATAAAGAAACAAAGAAAGGCATAAAATTTCAGGCATAAAATCGGTAAAAATGTGGACAAGTAAAGAACAAGAAAAAAAAAAGAGCTTTACCTTAAGCCAATACCCTGCGAAGAGGAATGAGATTTGCCTGAGAAAGAGAGAAAGAGAGAAAAAAGATGAAGAGCGGAAGAAGGAGAAGGACTTTTACCTGGATGAAGAAGGAAATGGAAAATGTCTTACAGAAAAAAAATCTGTAAGATATTTTCCCTAAAACCCGTTCATTTTACCCGTGTCTTGGAAAATATTTTCCAAATGTAAAATATTTTCAAGTTTCCAAACACCGTTTCCTAGCAAACAAACGGACCCTAACTCCCTGGAGGTCTCAAAAACTTTTCAAAGCTAGTTTCTAAGAAGGAAGTAACTACGTGATTCAGCTCCCACCATTGATTCTTTCAAGATGAGAAGCTGGTTTCATACATGCGTCTCCAACTTTTGTTTACATCCTCAATCAATGCTAAGCCCATCGCTTCCTCCATTTTCTTCACTTTAGAACCCTTCAGAGTGAGACTGACAATCCCAAGAGAACATTGTTTAGCCCCCACGTGAAGATAATTACAATAAACACTTTGCTGATGCATACATATATTTTGTCTGGTAGACAACATCCACGGATTTCAAGTTGATATTATTCTGAGTTAATTAATAATCATTTATTTTGCGATCAAGGATTCAAGGGTCATAAAGAAATTGTTGTGAATATATCGACTATGTAGAAAGCGAAAACTAGAGAGGTAAATCAACCAAATTTGGATAAACCTCTACCTTTTATTTAAACGTAAATTTTATCATAAGTTACTCAATTATGGATATTTTTTTTTAACCACTCAATTATATATATATATATATATATTTTTTTTTTTTTAAATTGATCATTTAATTAAACGAGATTATTATTTTTTGGTCCATTACTTTTAAGAGTCTAACAAGAAGGTGATGTGGTAACTAAAAAAAATTTGTATAATAATAAATTTAACACTCAAATTTTATAAATTATAATGATTTAGTAATTAAAAAATAACTCTTAAAATTTACAAATGATCTCAATTATCGGGCATACTATTCATCGTCATAATGATCATACAAGGCACGATTAATATTGACTAAAATATTAAAATTTAAAACATAACAGCCCACATAACATTTCTCGTGTACTTTTTTTTAACTTTTATAATTTATTGAATATTTTTATAAAATTTAAATTATAAGACAAATAGTGTCATGTTAATATGGAGAACATATAAAATGTCATGTTAAAAAAATAATAGTTTAATTAATATTTCTCTTAAAAAATAATTTAACTTTTTTTAAGAAATTAATAAATAAATTTAGCGAAAATAAAAACTAAATTGATAAAATATATCAATATTAAAGACTAAATTATGGCTAAACAGACAGCTCTAAATAGGTGGCATTGGAATTTAAAACGATGTATAGTCATAACATTATTATATTCAATGCTTTCATGTATAGTCCTTTCAAGCAGGGATATTTATTTGACGCTATTTTATGGGAACCATGCGCATTTGGTTCTATGGTGTGCGATTGATATGGTTGTGTAGTCCCTTATATTGAATTTGGTATATATTTTGTTTTGTTTTCAATGAATTTTTTATTGGATATGTGGGTTTTAAATTTCATATTTTGTATCAAAATAATTAGAAATTCAAAAGCACCCCATAATTTTATAATCTATTATAAATACAATTATGAGATCAGAGATAAATAGGTATCCAAAAATTATAGAATGAGTTGATATATTATTTAGTATCTAAATTTTTTTATTTATCTAATTTAATATTTAAATTTCACTTGAATATTTAATTTGATACTTAAATCAAATGGCATTCATTGCGTATGCTCTAATAAAAGAAGCACAAGTACTTAATTGAAATAGAAAAAACTTTAAGTATCAAATTGAATATTGAGATTAAACTTAATACTAAAAAGAATCCTCATAAATCAAATTGAAAATTTTCAAGTACCAAATAGACATTGAAACCAAATTTGAATGTTAAATTAGGGGAAAGAATTTAATATTAAAATTAAAATTAAGTAGCAAAGTATATTAATTATAAAGAGTTACTTGTGATACTAAAGAGGATTTCCTTCTATTGTAACTTGTAACATATAATATAAACCTAAGCATGAGGTGCATATATGTTTTATGTTTCAAATATCAAAGAAACCAATCTCCCACCATATTCATAGTAGACCATATTATTACTCACAGCATTTGATAGTTAGGTGAATAATACGATAAAAATGTGGGTTCAATTAAACCAGGAAACAGGATTGGGCCAATATAGATAACAGTCTTTCAACACTGCATCTCAAGAATTTATTACATAGCACACACATGATCCAAGCTGCATCAACAGGACAGCCAACTAGTGTGTTGGGGTATACATGGACATAATTCATGAAGCTCTAGTGCAGACCTCCCCATCACAGACCCAACCTTCTTTTGCATCAGCTTTGGTTTCTTTCTCCAGGGCACATTTGGGATGTAGATCAAAGTCACATTCTTCACAGTAGAATGACCAGACTTGTCCGCTTTCGTCGCATGCATCACAGACATAATTACTGCGACGAGTGAGCACCAGCTCATGCTCCTCATGCCGTTCATCTTTCAGTTTCTCTGGCCACCCTTTTGCCATCTCCTCAATCTGTGCCTCAATCTCCTTCAACCTCTCCTCAGTGAAAGGATAAGCATCCGCCCCATGAGCCATGACCAGACTCCTCGCCTCTTTTGTAATAGTTTTTCCAGTTGGTCCGAGTGCTATAAGCATAGGGATGCCTTGGACCTTGAATTTGCGACTCAATGATGATTTCCGAGCATCATTGAAGGGAAGAGCCAACCAAGGCATTCCTGAATAATATTCATCAAAGGAGACTTGGTCCCTGTCACTCGAAATAAAAATCACTTCAAATGCATCATCCTTTTCCTTGATCTTCTTATATACTTCAACAAGGCTCGGTGTGAAAGCACGGCATGGTGGGCACCAATGGGCTGAGAAGTACAAGAGAATGGTCTTCCCCACCAAGTCGGCCACCTTGACCTGAAATAGTGGATTGATTTTCAATCATATCAGCATTTTAGTTAAGACAAGTAAACATGATATAGAAAGAATTGCCAGCATCAAAGGAAAACAAACAATCATACCTTAGCCCCATCCTTCCCTAGGACAAAATCCAAACCCCCTGAAACCAGAACTGATTCCAGAGTTTGTGTTGCCTCACTTGCTTTCTCTATTTCTTTAAGCTCCGCAAATTTTTCGGGGGTGAAGGGGTAGGCCACAATCCCGTGTTCATCAATCGCATCAGCAGCATTAGGGTGGAGAGTTTTTCCATCTGGCCCGATAATGACAACAGTGGGAAGGGTCGAGAGCTCGAAGTACCTAGCCAATTTCTCACAGCTCTTGTCTTTCAAAGGCAATGCCAACCATGGTGCCCCAAAGCTTTGCCTGAAGGATTCCTCATCATCATCAAGCGATATCATAACAACCTCGAATTTCTCCCCATTTTCTTTCAACTTACTATAAACTTCAGCAAGTTTTTGAGTAAAATTAGCAGATGGCTTGAATGAAGACGCTGAGAAATATATACCTACAGTCTTCCCCTCAAGTTCGGACACCGGCACCTACAATACAAATCAAGAACAGCACACAGTTTAGGATGGTAAGGATGATATGTTCAAACTCATTAGAAAAGGCTAGAAAATCTACAAATAGCAAATCCAATCATGAAAGTTACCTTACTTCCATCAGAAGTAACTACAAAGTCACGAGATCGGGAAACCAAGATTGTTTTGATGGACTGTTCCTTCTTGGCCTTTTCTTCTAAATCTTTTAATTCTTGGATCTTCTCGGGGGTGAAAGGGTACCCTTCCTCTCCATACTCGCGAATAATCTCAACCCCCTCTTCGGTCAAGACTTTACCATTTGCATCCAAGAGCACGAGGTGAGGTATTCCCATCACACTGAACGGCTCATCTAAGCGCTTGCGTGCCTCTGAATCAGAAAAAGGGATTGCAAGCCATGGCATCTTGGAGAAGTAACCATTGAATGACTCTTCATCTTCATCTGCCGAGACAAAAATGACCTCGAAATCGCCTTTCGTTGAGAGCTCGGTGTACACCTCGATTAAATTTGGGGTGAATCTACGGCATGGACCGCACCAAGATGCTGAGAAATACAATCCAAGCTTCTTCCCCTTCAAGCTATCGATTTTAACCTGTAAAATCAAAATTTCAAGCTTTAATAAATAATAATAATAATAATAACCCTAAACAGTGACAGACCGTAATTTCCATCGATTAAAGGGAATACCCAATAAACAGCAAGTTCATATATATTAAACAAAAATATATATAAACCCTTTTAAGTTTGAACCTAAAAGTAAAAGATTGATAAAATCACAAAAATAACAAAAGAAAAGTTTTTAAAAGAGCAGAAAGATATATATCTGTAAGGGAGCCAATTACCTGATCACCGTTGTTGCGTACGAGGAAATCCCTGTCTGAAGAAGAGAGAAGAGACTTAAAATCGTGACAATCACCGTTGATCGTCTCGACAACGTTGTTTGCTGCCTCTGCCATTGTTGAAACTTGTTTGTTTTCTTTTCTGGGTTTTGGATGCCAAGTGAATCACTTCAGCCCTCTGTGGGTAATTTATAGCATAATGAGTCACATTTTAATAATAAATAGTTTGGAGGATTCTGGAAATTTTGGAATGTCCCTACGTGGAAGAATGACGCCAACCGACATCGCGTCATAAACGAAGTGGACGTTTCTTTGAGGTTTCCTCTGAGACTTAGTTAAGAGAGCAAGTCTTTCTTTTTTCTTATTTTCTTTTATATTGATTCTCTTTTTCAATAAAATATTATTATTATGAATTAATAATTCAAAATAAGTTGAAATTATAAATTGTTTCCTCTAAGACTTAGTTAAGAGAGCAAGTCTTTCTTTTTTCTTATTTTCTTTTATATTGATTCTCTTTTTCAATAAAATATTATTATTATGAAATAATAATTCAAAATAAGTTGAAATTATAAATTGTTTATTCAAAAATTATAGAGCCTCAATACAACTATTTCTTGCAGCTCACTCCAATAACCTTTTTTCCATTTTTATTTTTATTTACTCTTCGTGATTAAGGAAAAGAATAAAAAAAGGCACAAACCAAAGAAAATTTGAAATAAAAGAAAGGTTCATTTTAGCCATACCTGTCCGATATTGATCGGATGGGATGTTTGACAAAAAGGAAATGAAAAAGAAGGATGGGATGCATTATGCGAATGTAATAATATGTTTAAGAATTGCAGTCATTTGATTTCAGTCTCACATATACTCATTTACAAATATGGGAATGATACAAATTATTTTCCTCTATTATACAAATTATACAGTTTTCAACTTAGACGTGATCATTAGTGGAGTCACGATCCAATTTCAAATATATATAAACTTGAATTTAATTCGATTTATCCTATTTATATGATTTAAAAATATAAAAAAATTATTTATGCTATTTATATATTTAAATTTAAATATTTTATATTATTTGATTTGAATTTAAAGTAAATAAGAATAATCAAAGTCAACATATCATTTTCAAGACTTGGCCTTTAATCATCCATCTTCAACTCATGTGAATAGAGTTAGATTAACAAATTAATAATAAATTAGATTATGTCATATGAAAGAAAAAAATTTACGTAATAATTCAAATGATTTATAGTTTTTTTTAAGAAGGATGATATTATGTGACAAATTAAAAAGCAAAAATATTTATTATATTGATTAAGAATTTATTAAAAATTTTAAATCAATTTTCAATTGAATAAATGTTATTTAACTAATACTAAAATTTAGTGTGTGTGTGTGTGTTTTTTTTTTTTTTTTTGTTTACATAAAACAATAACGAAGAGAGGTAAAAACAAAAGATAGAAAGTAAGAGTGATTAGGGTCAGCAAAAAGAGATATCCATGCCTACATCTTTCCTAGTCCATTCTTTTGCCTCTTTTATAGTTGGTCTATTTTCTTTGTATTGCTTTAACCGTGACAAAGTCATGCAAAATAACATGTAAGTCATGTTGGATATATAGAATGGAGAAGACAGATCTGGAGACGATATTGAAATAAACAGTAGACTTTAAGGTGCGGGTGACGCTTTCCAAAGAAAATTATTTGTTCCCATACAAAGTTGCTACAGGGTTAAGACAAAGGTTCTCTCTGGATACAATAAAACTTTTGAATTTCCTTTGATTAGAGAAATCAAGGAATTCCCTAAGTCTTACTTTAATTTTTAAAAAATAGGATTGATTGTAATTTTGATTTGTGAGCACCATAGGCCCTCTATTTATATACACTCAATAGACACTGTAACAACCCGATTTTAAGTCTAGTCAGAACAGTGGTTTCGAGACCACAAATCTGATGCAGTAAATTTATTTTTATTATATTTCTACGGTCTACAGTTTTATGGAATGATTTCGTGAAAATTTCGTTTAAAAATTTTGATGTT
This sequence comes from Gossypium sturtianum, assembly GCA_025698515.1. Classification (NCBI taxonomy): domain Eukaryota; kingdom Viridiplantae; phylum Streptophyta; class Magnoliopsida; order Malvales; family Malvaceae; genus Gossypium; species Gossypium sturtianum. Next base: position 19,452,402 of record CM046945.1, on the reverse strand, counting down.
TGGGCACTCAATTTAGTTAAAGGGACTAAATTACAAAAAGTGCAAAATTTGAATTCTATATGTTAAAGGTGTTCAATTGCTATGAGATCTTAAATTAGAGGACCTTAGATGGTAATTAGACCATTGGTTAAGTTGGTGGACAAAATTGGACATTGTTAGGTGAAATTTCAAAGTTATGCATTAAGGGCATTTTGGTCATTTGGTAAATAAAGACAAAATAAATCAAATAAAAGATGTTCATCTTTCTAATTTCATCCCCCATGGCCGAATGTCTCAAAGGAAACCATAGCTGGGGTTTTTCAAGCTTCCAAGCTCGATTGTAAGTCCGTTCTTGTCCCATTTTTAATGATTTTTATGTTTTTGAAGTTGTCTCAACCTAATCTAGCCTTTCCAAGGACTAATTTGAAAGAAAATAAAAGTCTAAAATTTTATCCATGTTAGATATTTGTGTATTTTAATGTTTAATGGTAGAAAATGTATGTTAGTTGTAAGATAAACAACTTTTGCTAAGTGATTTTCGGTAAAAATGTCAAAAAGAACTTATTTGTAAAAGTTGTAAAATGTGTATAAAAATATGAATAAATGAAAAATGTGGACTGTTATGAGCAAGGAATAGGTTCGGCTAGGCTTGAGTGTAATGAAATCGAATGAAAATCATTTTACGAGCCTAGGGACTAAAGTGTAAAATGTTGAAAAGTTAGGGGCAAAAATATAATTTTGGCATAATGTGATTTTTGGGCTGAATTGAATAATGTGAGTATTAAATGAGTTAAATTTGCTATTGTAGATCAAGAAAAACGAGGTTCGGACCTAGATCGGGGGAAAAACAAGGTGTTTGACGATTAGGTCTATTTCTACTATTTTTGTACTGAGGTAAGTCCGTATGTTAATAATGCAATGTTACAATTGTATTTATAATGTTTTGATATTGCATGAATTGTATGATTGACTCTATGGATGTAATTGACGAAGTTTCGACAAGCGAGAAAATCCCGGTTGAACCTTAGGAATAGATTAGGATACAAGTGACATGTCACTAGGAACCCATGTGAATATGTAATTATGTGATTTATGTGTCACGGGTGCTGGTCTTGCACGTTTTACCGGTGGCTGGGTATACCGGCATGTGTTGCGAATACCTGATAGCTTGTGTGAGCAGTACCGCGTAGCTACGTCGTGACTGACAGCTTGTGTGAGCAGGCCCGATGATAGCTCGAGAGCGAGCCTATATGTGTTATGAGATTTGTGGTAGCATTGGCTACTTATGTGGCACTTATGTGCAAGAATTTTGTGTATCCGATAGTATTCCAAGTGGTTCAACGGGTATGTCAAAGATGAGAAAGTATGTGATTATGTTACGAGTTGGTACAAGTAAGTACAAAAAACTTAAAGGAAATGGATTCGGTATATGAGGAACTATTGGTATGAATGTGATTGAGTAAGTTATGCTCATGAAGTTTTAATGACATTTATGTTGATATATGTTATGTTATTCATATGGCAAATGTATAATTAATGTTGTTTATTATTTTAATATGAACTTACTAAGCTATATAGTTTACCCCCTTTCTTTCTCTTATCTTATAGTGTCACCAAGCTAGCTCGGGATTGGATATCGTCAAAGATCCATTCACACTATCAATCATTATTTTGGGTACCATTGAAATGTCAATATTTTGAGTTATGGCATGTATAGGGACTATGTGTCATTATGATTTGGCCAAAAGTATTGGCTTGTAATTGATAGATGTTTATTTTGTACAAGGCCTTGAAAGATGGCCTATCTTGGTTAAATTGGATGTGCTTGTGGTATGTTTGTATTTGGTAAATTATGATGTTAAAGCATGTTAGATGTTAGCATGTGGATGTGATGTTAGTACCTTGGTTGTGATTGTTTTGGTTGCTTGTATATGCTTGAATTGGTGTTATATGATGTTGTGTAGGTATGTGCATGGAAGGGTGGCAAATGGCTTGGTAAATAGCCTTTTTTTTTTCCACACGGGTAGACACACTAGGCCGTGTGTGACACACGGTCTGCCCCACGGGCATGTGTTCCGGCAGTGTGTCCCCTGCACCTTAATTTTGAGAAACAGAATATCCAGAATTGAGCACACGGGCGTGTGTCTCAGCCGTGTGTGCTACACGGCCTAGAACACAGGCGTGTGTCTTGGCCGTGTGAAACCTACACCTAATTTGAATTAAATTAATTAACCACACGGCATAGCACACGGACGTGTGGCACGGTCATGTGGCACAAGTCAGAGAGCACCCTAAATCAATTAAGTTCTAATCAATTTCTAATTATTGATGGGCTAATTAGGAATTAGGGCTAATGTGCCAAAGTTATATATATTATGATTATGGTCCCCAAATTACACACAAGATATCTTTTCTAATATTCCACCCTTAAGAAAGAGAGATAAAATATTATATGAATTTCTTGTGTGCTAATTTGGAATATCAAATCCCCAAGATCCGGAAAAACTTCAAGGAATTCATGGATTCAGGTATGCTTCCGCATCTAGTTTTATTCTTGATGTTTTGACATGATAGATCCTAATTTATAGTTCTAAGTTTTATTTCAGATTTATTTACAAATCTAACAAGTGGTATCAGAGTTTTGTCATGTTGAATCATTGAGAATGAATTGATTCTATTAAAATCAGGCTTTATTTTATTCACAAGAAATTACACTGATATATATACACACAGTGAGCCTAACTTAGGAAACTCTATACTAGAAAACAGACTAATTCTAAGAATATTGACCCTAAAAACAGCCTTAAAGTTAGGAATAACAATCATTGAAATATTTACAGAATCTTAGCTAATACACACACAACATTCCTTATTTAGGAAACTGTAATCTGACACTCTCCATCAAGCTGGGAAGTGGATATCATCCATTTTCAACTTGCTTACTAGTTTCTGAAAGAACTTCCCAGACAATTCTTTGGTAAGTATATCTGTCAGTTGACCATCAGTGAACACAAATGGAGTGTAAATTAAGCCACTGTCAAGCTTTTCTTTTATAAAATGTCTGTCAACCTCAACGTGCTTCGTACTATCATGTTGAACTGGATTATGTGCAATATTGATAGCAGACTTATTATCACAATACAACTTCATTGGACCTTCCCACTTGATCTTCAAATCTTCCAAAATGATTTTCAGCCATAATAACTAACAAATCCCAAGTGCCATCGCCCTAAATTCAGCTTCTGCACTAGATCTAGCCACAACATTCTATTTTTTACTCCTCCAAGTCACAAGGCTGCCTCCTAGGAAAGTGCAATAGCCCGAGGTTGATCTTTTATCAACAATAGACCCTGCATAATCTGCATCAGTATAGGCTTCAAGGGTTAACTTCTCCCCTTTCTTAAATAAAATTCCTCTGCCTGGCGTGCCCTTTAAGTACTGTAGAATCTAATACACGACTCTAAGATGTGATTCTTTAGAGTTGTGCATGAATTGAATTACAACACTGACTGCATAGACAATATCCGGTCTAGTATGTGACAAGTAGATGAGCTTCCCCACAAGTTTTTGATATGAACCTTTATCAACTGCTGCATCTTCTAGTGCATCTCCAAGTCTGTGGTTAACCTCTATGGGCGTTTCTGCTGGTTTGCATCCCAACTTATCCGTTTCTATCAACAAATCAATTATGTATTTTTGCTGAGATATGAAGATTCCTTCCCGAGAATGTGCCACTTCAATACCGAGAAAATATTTTAACTTATTGAGCTCTTTGACTTCAAATTCTTTTACTAGGCATTTCTTTAAATTCTCCATTCCTTCCAGATCATCACCAGTCACTATAATGTCATCTACATAGACTAATAAAGTAGTCTCTCCCTCTAAAGATGAGTGCTTTACAAACAGAGTATGATCTCTTTGGCTCTGTTTATACCCCACCTTGAGCATTACTTTGGTAAACCTTCCAAACCAAGCTCTCAGGGATTGTTTTAGTCCGTACAAAGCCTTTTTTAGTCTGTAAACTACCTATCCTGTATTTGGACCGAATCCTGGTGGAACATCCATATAGACTTCCTCCTCAAGATCACCATGTAAAAAGGCATTTTTGATGTCAAATTGTTGTAATTTCTAGCCTCGATTGGCAGCTAGTGACAACAACACTCTCACGGTGTTCATCTTTACAACAGGAGCAAATGTCTCAAGGTAGTCTATTCCATACATTTGAGTGTACCCTTTAGCAACCAATCTGGCTTTGTACCTCTCCAAAGAACCATCTGACTTATATTTCACTATGAACACCCATCGACATCCCACTGGTTTCTTTCCTCTCGGTAATTTCACCAAATCCCATGTCTTATTTTTTTTAAGGGCTTCAATTTCAACCTTCATGGCATTTTTCCAATTCTCATCATCTAATGCCTCGGATACGTTTTTGCGAATGGAGATGGAATTTAGGCTAGTAAGAAAGGCTTTGTGCTTGTGGGACAAATTTTTGTAAGACATGAATAAGTACAGGGGATGTCTTGTGCAGGCTCTAGTCCCTTTTCTAATAGCAATGGGAAAATCATAGTCTCTCTGATCTGAATTTTCAGTAGTTTCAGTATTAGTATTCAAAGTAGGTTCATCAATTACCTCGGGTTGTACAGTAGCAGGTTGTATAGAAGAAGATGATGATTAAACTTACACCGGTGCCTTCTTCCTTGAGTAAACCAGTAAAGGACGAGTAGTGTCTTGAATCCCTTCTTGTGATTTGGGTGTATTAGGCTCTGTTTCGGGTTGCATAGTTTCGAGTTGGGCAAGCTGGTTGGCAAGCAATGACTGAGTGTTTGGCTGGGCAAAGAATTGAGTGTAAGTGTTTGGCTGGGCAGGAGCTGGAAAATCAAGGAGAAAGAATTCTCTGTCCTTAACTTCTGTGAATGAGATTTCCCCCCGAAGATAAGGACTAGTAAAGTAATTATCTTGTTCTGCAAAAGTAACACCAGTTGGTACATAATATTTTTTTGTGGCTGGATAATAGCATTTGTACCCATTTTGAGTGGAAGAATAACCGAGAAAGACACATTTGACAGCTCGTGGATCAAGTTTTCCCATGTCTTGAGAATGTTCATGTACAAAGGCAACACAGCCAAATATTTTGGGAGTAAGGTTATTTGAAGTATTGAAATTAGGAAAGAATTTTGCTAGAACTTGCATAGAACTTTGAGATTTAAGGACTTTTGTAGGCAATCTATTTATCATATGAGTAGCAGTTAAAACAGCCTCCCCCAGTATTGTTTAGGGACATTTCTTTTAGAACAATGGGACTCTTGTAATAGCTAAAATGTGACTATTCTTTCTTTCGGCAACACCATTTTGTTGGGCTATGCTAACACAAGATGACTCATGTATAATGCCTCTTTCTTGGAAATATGGTGAGAGAAATTGATTGAAATAGTCATTGGCATTGTCTAACCTAAACATTTTTATTTCAGCACCAAATTGTGTTTTGATCATATTGTAAAAGGTTGGAAAGACAAACCTTACATCAGGTTTCTGTTTTAAAAGGAATATCCAAGACACACGAGTACAATCATCAATAAAGGATACAAACCACCGAGCCCCAGAAATGTTTGAAATAGTGGATGGGGCCCCAAACATCACTATGAATAAGAGTAAAAGGAGAGGATGTTCTTTTATTGCTTACCGAAAAAGAGATACGTTTATGTTTTGCAAGTTTACAGACATCACAATGGAATTTTTCAACAGTTAACCTTTTGAACAATGAAGGAAACATAATTTTAAGGACTCTAAATGATAGATGACCAAGGCGGAGGTGATGGAGCCAAATTTGGTCTTTATTTGTAGCACCCCTAACCCGTATTCGTCGCCGGACTAGGGTTAACGGCGTCACCATACAGATCGGAAACATTTACAGAAAATTCCATACAACTGTTCATCTATTTCAAACATAATGTCCCTTAATACTGTCAACGAGACCTAAAACATACTTATAAACCGGGTCGGGACTAAACCGGAACACATACGAAAATTTACGGAAATTTAAAACTTTTCTAAGTTTCAGGGGTTACACGCCCGTGTAGGTAAGCCATGTACCTCCCACGGCTGCTAGACACCCCCGTGTGTCCTCCCCGTGGTCGAATCTGACCTCACATCCACGGCCACCAAGCACGCCCGTGTGCCTTGGCCGTGGTCGAATCTGACTTCCCATCTACGGCCACCAAGCATGCCCGTGTGCCTTGGCCGTGGTCGAATCTGACTTTACACCCACGACCACCCAGCACCCCGTGTGCTAAGGCCGTGTACTCTAAGGCCATATCCTGACTTTCTCACACGGTGACTAGGCACGCCCGTGTCTCGGCCGTGTGCTATTAGGCTAGCTACTGACTTAGCCCTACGGTCACTAGGCACGCCCGTGTGCCACAACCGTGTGACATTATAGGCCATTTGTAAGGCCGATTTATCACCCACACAATGGTCAAACCTACGAGCACATTTAAGCATACTTCCACACACAAATTGGCAACCAATTTTCATGTCAAAAGATCAACATATCATCTCATGTTATCTCATTTCTAACATGTCAACTTAGGAACTAAATTACACAACTTGAATATATTCATTATCAATCATGATTCATCCCCAAATTCACTAAATCATACTAGCATCATACCATCACTAAGATTACCATTCATAAGACATTTTCTTTACTCACAAGCTATACCAAAATATGCACCATATATCAAAGCCACACATACATTTTACCAACATTTATCTAGCCACATCACATGGCTATTTACACATCTCAAACATGTCTTACAAAACTAGCCTATACATGCTATATTTCAACTATGTACATCTTTCCCAAAAGTACCAAAATAGATTGCCGATAGTGTGATAGAGAATGCTGACGATCCCCGGATCCGAGCTAGCTTTACTGACACTGTAAAGCAGAGAAACAAATCACACAGTAAGCTTTCCAAAGCTTAGTAAGTTCGTACCATAACACATTTAAAACAAACAAATCACTACATAGATTATTTCATATATACATATATCTCATACCATCCAACACTAAATTGCTCATTTAACATTTCGTAATCTCATTCATAGATTCATCAACCACTTAGGTTCCAAACGTACCTTAGCCAACACCTAGTAATTAATTACATTTGCTACTCAATACTCACTTTTCCCTTTCGATCAACTTCCGTCTCTTCTTCGATTCAATCGCACACTTAGTGCCCCGATATTTAGCCGCAGCTTAATTATCATCGCACACATAGTGCATTTACACCAAACCATTCTTCAATCGGTATCGCATACACAGTGCCAACCACAAAGTCGACGCTTATATTATCTCGCACACACAGTGCTGATCATCTCGATCACATTTTTGAATACGTACACTTAGTGTCACATAACTCAAACTCAATTCTCACATAGCATTCACATTTCAATATCATTATAACATTCATTTCATAACATTTAACATAACTAAATGTTCGTATTATGTCCGAACTTACCTCGAACGTTGAACTATCGCAACGGACGGTCAATCGAGTACTTTATCTTTGCCTCGATCTCGATCCGAACCTCTCCTCTCTTGGTCTATACACATTCAAATTCAATCCATTCAAACACCAAATCATTCACTTTAGTCCAAAAACACATATTTAGGGCATTTTACAAAATAGCCCTCACATTTTTGCATTTCGACACTTTAGTCCCTATTTCATAAAATCACAAGATACACAATTTTACTTCACCCATGCCTAGCCGAATTCTCTATATGTTCATACAAGTCCACACATTTCATTTGTTTCACATTTTAGTCCTTCAACTTATCATTTTTACAATTTAGCCCTAATTAGCTAAATTCATCAAAAATCCAAGAACAAAACATGTTTATTAAACACATATCTTCCATATAACACCAATATTCATCACAAAGCTCACCATTTCATCAATGGCATATCTCATAAACATCATCAATTCTTCAAATTACAACATGGGCTTGATAGTAGACTAAGCAACAATCTCAAAACATAAAAATCATCAAAAAACCAAAGTCAAAACATACCTTAATCAAGCTTCAAACTAGCCGAACCCTAGTGTTCTTTTTCTTTTATTTTATTTGCTAATTTTGGCACCAAGATAAACAAAAGATGACCACTTTCATGCTTTTGTTTCATTAAATTATCATTTTAAGTATTTATTTCCATAATTGCCCTTAGTAAACATTAATAATAACACTAAAACCATGCTATCATCTTCCACTAACTAACAAATGGTTTATTAACCTCATAAGGACTCCTCATTTAGAAAGCCATAACAATTAGACATTTAAACAATCAGCACACAGCTTTTACTTTTTATGCAATTAAGTCATTTTCTCACAATTTGACACATAGTCGATAAAATTACCACACAAAATTTTCACACAGGCTATATCATATATAATCAACACCAAAAATAACATTAAAATATTACTCCGACCTCGAATTTATGGTCCCAAAACCACTGTTTCGACTAGGTTCTAATTCGGGCTGTTACAATTCTCCCCCCTTTAGGGATTTTCGTCCCCAAAAATCTTACCGGTGAATAGCTATGGATATTGCTCTTTCATAACATTCTCAGGCTCCTACGTAGCCTCTTCAATTCCATGCTTGTGCCACAATACTTTCACTAAAGAGATTTTCTTATTTCTCAACTCTTTGGTCTCTTGTGCCAAAATTCGGATCGGTTCTCATCAGACGATAAGTCCGATCAATCTCAACTTCAGTAGGAGCAATCACATGAGACGGTCCGATCTGCACTGTCGAAGCATTGACACATGAAACACGTTATGAATCTTTTCTAACTCAGGTGGTAACATCAATCTATAAGCAGCCGGGCCAACTCGTTCAATAATCTCATACGGTCCGATGAATCTCGGACTCAGCTTGCCTTTCCGGCCAAATCGAAGTATTTTCTTCCACGGAGATACTTTCAAAAACACTTTATCGCCGACTTCGAATTCAATATCTTTTCGTTTCAAATCTGTATAAGACTTTTGACGATCTGAAGCCGCTTTCAAACTGTAACGTACCACTTTCACTTTCTGCTCAGTCTCTTTTATAAGATCAACCCCGTGAATTTTATTCTCACTTAGCTCAGTTCAATACAATGGAGTTCGACATTTTCGACCGTAAAGAGCCTCATACGGTGCCATTTTAATGCTAGATTGAAAACTGTTGTTGTACGCGAATTCAATCAACGTTAAATGTTTTTCCCACGTAGTCTCAAACTCAAGTATACAACATCTCAACATATCTTCAAGAATCTGAATGATTCGCTCGGACTGACCATCCGTTTGCGGATGAAACGCAATACTGAAATGCAATTTTGTGCCTAAAGTCTCTTGTAATTTCTTCCAAAATTGCGAGGTAAATCTCGGATCTCTGTCAGACACTATAGATAGTGGTATTCCGTGCAATCTCACTATCTCGACAATATACAATTCAGCTAACTTATCTAAAGAATAATCAGTTCTCACAGGAACGAAATGGGCTGATTTCGTCAATCTATCCACTATCACCCAGATTGCATCTTTCTTGCTCGGAGATAAGGGCAAACCTGACACAAAGTCCATCGTAATTCTCTCCCATTTTCACTCAGGAATCATAATCGGTTGCAACAATCCAGACGGAACTTGATGTTCGGCCTTAACTTGCTGACAAACTAAACACTTTGACACAAAGTCAGAAATATCCCTTTTCATACCATGCCACCAATAGAACCGTTTGAGATCATTATACATTTTCGTACTTCCCAGATGTACAACCAAATGACTATTGTAAGCTTCAGTCAAAATCATCGAAATCAACTCTGAATTTCTCAGAATACAAATCCGGTCTCTAAATCTCAAACAATCTTCACTATCAACTCGAAATTCTGATTCAGCATTCGATTCACATTGAGTTCGTTTAACCATCATTTCAACATCACTTTTTTGAGCATCACAAATCTGATGTACAAACATCGGTTTTATTTTCAACTCAGCCATAACCGTACTATCATCACACAGATCTTTCTGAGCATTCATTGCTCACAAAGCACATATGGACTTTTGGCTCAAAGCATCAGCTACAACATTAGCTTTACCCGGGTGGTAATCTATCACAAGTTTGTAATCTTTCAACAACTCTAACCATCTTCTCTGTCGCAAATTCAATTCTTTCTGAGTCATCAAGTACTTCAAACTCTTGTGATCTATAAAGATATGACACTTCTCACCAAATAAATAATGACACCATATTTTCAATGCGAACACAACCGCGGCCAATTCAAGGTCGTTCGTCGGGTAATTCTTTTCATGCGGCTTTAGCTGCCTCGAAGCATAAGCAATAACTTTGCCTTCTTGCATCAGCACACAGCCTAAACCATTCAATGATGCATTACTGTAAACTATAAATTATTTTCCCGATTCCGGTTGAACTAACACTAGCGCTTCCGTCAACAACACTTTCAACTGCTCAAAACTCGATGACATTTTTCTGACCATTCAAATTTAACATCTTTTGTAGCAACTTCGTCAACGCGAGTCGCAATCATCGAGAAGCCTTTCACAAACCGTCTATAATATCCCGCTAGTCCCGAAAACTACGGACTTCGCACACATTTCTGAGGCTTCCATTCTAATATAGCGAGATTTTACTATGACCAACTCGTATCCCAAAGAAATTGACACAATATGCCCTAAAACCAAACTTTCACGCAATCAAAATTCACATTTACTAAACTTAGCATACAACTGCTTTCTCACGCAGAGTTTGTAGCACGCTTTCTTAAATTTTCGCATGTCGTGCATCTCATCACACGAATAGATCAAAATATCATCAATGAACACCACTACAAAGCGATCCAAATACGGTCTGAATATCCGATTCATCGATCTATAAACACCGCAGGAGCATTTGTTAGTCCGAAGACATCACTAAGAATTTGTAATGTCTGTACCTCGTTTTGAAAGGAATTTTCGGCACATCGGATTCTTTAACTCTTAATCGATAGTAACTCGATCTCAAATCTATCTTTGAAAACACCAGTAGCTCCTCTCAGCTTATCAAACAAATCATCAATACGAGGCAATGGATATTTGTTATTTATCGTTACTTTGTTCAATCACAATAATCAATACACATTCTCATAGTTCCATATTTCTTTTTCACGAATAACACAGGAGCTCCCCAGGGTGAGAAACTCGATCGTGCAAATCCTCTGTCAGTCAACTCCTGCAACTGAGACTTTAACTCTTTCAATTCTGTTGGTGTCATTCTATACGGAGCTATCGAAATGGGAATGGTCTCCGGCACTAATTCAATACCAAATTTGACTTCTCGAATCGGAGGTAATCTCGGTAATTCTTTAGGAAACACATCTGGAAACTCACATACTACAGGCACAGATTCAACTTTCTTTTCTGACACTTTTGTATCAATCACGTATGCCAAATAAGTTTCACAACCCTTTCTCACATAGTTCATAGCTTTCATCGCAGATACAACAGCTGGTAATCCTTTCATATCATTGGATTCTATTCGAACTAGCTCACCATTCTAACTTTTCAACTCAATACTCTTCCTTTTACAATTCACGATGGCATTATGCAGAGTAAGCCAATCCATACCTAGAATTATGTCAAACTCATCAAATGGTAGTAACATCAAATTAACCGAAAAACAAACATCCCGAAACATCAATGGACAATTCTTGCACACCCTATCCACCAAAACATACTTACCTAAGGGATTCGATACTCTAATCACAAATTCAGTAGACTCAACAGGTAGAGTCTTACTTGATACTAGATTCACACACACATATGAATGAGTAGATCCTAGATCTATCAATGCAATGACATCAATATCAAATAAAGTGAAAGTACCAAATGATGACGTCCGAGATGATACTTCCTCTCGTGCACGATAGCATAAGCTCGGGCAGTGCTCTCGCCTCGACCTCACACCGTGTGTGTATGTCCCCTTTGGCTTCCACTCATATTTCTGGTGTTTCTGGGCGGTCTACCTCTAGCCGTCACATTACTCGGTCTTTCATTCTGAACATTTTCCTCTTCAACCATCTTTGGGCAATCATGAATAAAATGATCTCGGGATCCACATTTATAACAAACTTTATTGTTGTACTTGCCCCAGCATTCTCCCACATGTCGTCTTCCACACTGTCTGCACTCAGGTTTGTTACTCTTAACGCTGTCAACACTTGATTCAATCGGGGCTTGAGTTCGTGGACTAGCACTTTACCTCGAACGATCTCTACTTAGATGTCCAAACGAAGTATTTGAACGATTGCTTGCATCTCTAAATCTCTTTGTCGAGGGTTGAGAAAACTTATTCATCTATCTTTTTCTTTCATCACGAGCTTCAGAATCAGCTTTTTTTTTCTTTACTAAGCTCCTCGGCTTTACAAGCTCTTTCAACTAACACAAAAAATTCATTTATATCGAGTATCCCAACCAATAACTTAATATCCTCATTCAACCCTTCTATGAAGCGTTTACACATAGTGACTTGGTCGAAACACATTCCCGCATACCGGCTCGGGCCTCATAAATTCTCGCCAGACTTCAGAATCGACAAACGGCCTATTTTAGCTCTAAAAACTCTTTACGCTTCGATCAATGAAGCGTTGATCGATATACTTCTTTCGAACTCAATTTGAAAGAAGTCCCAAGTGATTCTCTCTCGTAACCACGGAAATCAATGTTTTCCACTAATTATACGCAGATATCCTCAACAATGAAACAACACATTTTATACATTCATCATGTGTCAACGATATCTCATCAAATACTCGGATTGTATTCTCGAGCCAAAACTCACTTCGCCGCTCAAGATCGTCATCGATGTGGCCCGAACTCTTCGGCCCCATACTTTCTGGATCTTATCCACGTGGAGGTTTATTCAATCGAATCGGATCTATCACTTGTGGCACAACAGTACTTGTAGGGGTGGAGGTTGTGGAGCAAATGATTCATTCGAACGAATTTTAAAAACCACTCACTCATCATACGGAAGAAGGCTTGCTTAGCCTCTCCTCCCTCACTACTTTCATTCGGCCTAGATGTGGTCAAGGCGCGAGTCCTCTTGAGCGGGAAGCAGCGCGTTACTCTCTACATCGCCGATGAATCGCTTCGACGGGATCCATTACTATACGAAAACACATTTATATCTGTCAAAATTCATCACACTATCGCAATTTCATATATGGCATGTATAGCTAGACTCACACGCGCTACGTTAGTCTAAAAATCGACTAAATCGTAGCTCTGATACCAATAAAATGTAACACCCCTAACCCGTATCCGTCGCCGGACTAGGGTAAACGACGTCACCATACAGATCAGAAACATTTACAGAAAATTTCATACAACCGTTCATTTATTTCAAACATAATGTCCCTTAATACTGTCAACGAGACCTAAAACATACTTATAAACCGGGTCGGGACTAAACCGGAACACATACGAAAATTCACAGAAATTTAAAACTTTTCTAAGTTTCAGGGGTTACACGCCCGTGTAGGCAAGCCGTGTACCTCCCACGGCTGCTAGACACCCCCGTGTGTCCTCACCGTGTTTGAATCTGACCTCACATCCACGGCCACCAAGCACGCCCGTGTGCCTTGGCCGTGGTCGAATCTGACTTTACACCCACGACCACCCAGCACCCCGTGTGCTAAGGCCATGTACTCAAAGGCCATATCCTGACTTTCTCACACGGCGACTAGGCACGCCTGTGTCTCGGCCATGTGCTATTAGGCTAGCTACTGACTTAGCCCCACGGTCACTAGGCACGCCTGCAGCCACAAATCAGGTGACATTATAGGCCATTTGTAAGGCCGATTTACCACCCACACAAGGGTCAAACCTACGAGCACATTTAAGCATACTTCCACACACAAATTGGAAACCAATTTTCATGTCAAAATATCAACATATCATCTCATGTTATCTCATTTCTAACATGTCAACTTAGGAACTAAATTACACAACTTGAATATATTCATTATCAATCATGATTCATCCCCAAATTCACTAAATCATACTAGCATCATACCATCACTAAGATTACCATTCATAAGACATTTTCTTTACTCACAAGCTATACCAAAATATGAACCATATATCAAAGCCACACATACATTTTACCAACATTTATCTAGCCACATCACATGGCTATTTACACATCTCAAACATGTCTTACAAAACTAGCCTATACATGCCATATTTCAACTATGTACATCTTTCCCAAAAGTACCAAAATAGATTGCCGATAGTGTGATAGAGAATGCTGACGATCCCCGGATCCAAGCTAGCTTTTTGACACTGCAAAGCAGAGAAACAAATCACACAGTAAGCTTTCCAAAGCTTAGTAAGTTCGTACCATAACACATTTAAATCAAACAAATCACTACATTGATTATTTCATATATACATATATCTCATACCATCCAACACTAAATTGTTCATTTAACATTTCGTAATCTCATTCATAGATTCATCAACCACTTAGGTTCCAAACGTACCTTAGCCAACACCTAGTAATTAATTACATTTGCCGTCTCTTCTTCGATTCAATCGTACACTTAGTGCCCCGATATTTAGCCGCAGCTTAATTATCATCGCACACATAGTGCATTTATACCAAACCATTCTTCAATCGGTATCGCACACACAGTGCCAACCACAAAGTCGAAGCTTATATTATCTCGCACACACAGTGCTGATCATCTCGATCACGTTTTCAAATACGCACACTTAGTGTCACATAACTCAAACTCAATTCTTACATAGCATTCACATTTCAATATCATTATAGCATTCATTTCATATCATTTAACATAACTAAATGTTCGTATTATGTCCGAACTTACCTCGGACGTTGAACTATCGCAACGGTCGGTCAATCGAGCACTTTATCTTTTCCTCGATCTCGATCCAAACCTCTCCTCTCTTGGTCTATACACATTCAAATTCAATCCATTCAAACACCAAATCATTTACTTTAGTCCAAAAACACATATTTAGGGCATTTTACAAAATAGCCCTCACATTTTTGCATTTCGACACTTTAGTCCCTATTTCATAAAATCACAAGATACACAAAATTTTACTTCACCCATGCCTAGCCGAGTTCTCTATATGTTCATACAAGTCCACACATTTCATTTGTTTCACATTTTAGTCCTTCAACTTATCATTTTCACAATTTAGCCCTAATTAGCTAAATTCATCAAAAATCCAAGAACAAAACATGTTCATTAAACACATATCTTCCATATAACACCAATATTCATCACAAAGCTCACCATTTCATCAATGACATATCTCATAAACATCATCAATTCTTTAAATTACAACATGGGCTTGATAGTAGACTAAGCAACAATCTCAAAAACATAAAAATCATCAAAAAACCAAAGTCAAAACATACCTTAATCAAGCTTCAAACTAGACGAACCCTAGTGTTCTTTTTCTTTTATTTTCTTTGCTAATTTTGGCACCAAGATGAACAAAAGATGACCACTTTCATGCTTTTGTTTCATTAAATTATCATTTTAATTGTTTATTTCCATAATTGCCCTTAGTAAACATTAATAATAACACTAAAACCATGCTATCATCTTCCACTAACTAACAAATGGTTTATTAACCTCATAAGGACTCCTCATTTAGAAAGCCATAACAATTAGACATTTAAACAATCAGCACACAGCTTTTACTTTTTATGCAATTAAGTCATTTTCTCACAATTTGACACACAGTCGATAAAATTACCACACAAAATTTTCACACAGGCTATATCACATATAATCAACACCAAAAATAACATTAAAATATTACTCCGACCTCGAATTTGTGGTCCCGAACCACTGTTCTGACTAGGGTCTAATTCGAGCTGTTACATTATTGGTTTTAACAGATTCTGATATGAATGATAAATGTGAGGATTTCAGAGCACTAACTTGTCCACTGGATTCTTCAAGATAGTATAGGCCATTTACTTCCTTAGCATGTCCAATCATCCTCCTCGTATTCTGTTCCTGAAAAATGCATCGATTGGGATAGAAAACCACACTACAATTAGAGTCTTTAGTAATTTTTTAAATTGATAGAAGATTGGTAAATTTTGGAACATGGAGGACATTTCTAAGAGTAAGAGTTTTGTTTATAACAATATCACCATGACCAGCCACTGTGATAACAGAACCATCAGCTATTGTTATCTTTCTATTACTAGGGCAAGGTGTATATGAAATAAATTTTTGTGAGGAATGGGTCATGTGGTCTGTAGCTCCTGATTCAATGACCCAAGAACTTTTAGTGGGTATATCCGAGACTTCAGAATCTTGAGAAGAGGATATACCTGAAAAAGCTGAACGACAAGTACCTGTTGAAGAAGATTTTTCCTATGATCCTAGCAGATTCTTCAACTTCTCAATTTCTTCTTTATTGAACTCAACAGATGATTCTTGAGAATTCCCTTCTCCAACCAACTGTCTTGCTGTATGTGCTTGTAACAGCCCGATTTAGGGCCTAGTCAGAATAGTGGTGCGAGACCATGAATCTGAGGTAAATTTATGAGTTTTTAAGGTTCATGCCATGTTTCCATGTTAGTGTGAAAGTTTCATGAAGCAATTTTTCTAAATTGAAGTTGAATGGTCAAAAAGGACCAAATTACAAAAGTTGTAAAATATGAGTTTCTAGAAGCATTTTGTATGAAATAGCTTTAGAATAGCAATTATAAGTCCTTAAATAGCAATTTTCCCAAATCATAATTTTTGGACAAAAATGGACATGAGTTAGTAATTTGTAAAATTTTAAAGAGAATGGCATTTTGGTCATTTAGCAAATAAATGATTAAAATGGGAAAATATGATAAAAATCTTATTCATCTTCTTCCCCCTTGTGCCGAAAATTTTGGAGACTCCATAGCTAGGGTTCTTCAAATTTTTGAAGCTTGCAAGTAAGGCATCTTAGTCCCGTTTTGAATATTCTTCGTATTTTTGAAGTTCTCGTATATTGAATTAGCTATTTTCAGCTATAAAGTGAGCTAAGATGCATGTTCAAAAATCTACCCATGAATGGTATGCTTGTTAAAGGATGTTTTATGGAAGTTTATGAGAGTTTGATGTTAGATAAACATCTTTTTCTAAGTGAATTTCATGAAAAATGAGCATAGGGACTAGTTTGTAAAAGTTTTGAAATTAGTCATACCTATTAGAAATAATGATAATTGATAATGGCTATAGTAGAGAAAATGAATCAGCTAAGCATGTAGTCTAAGAAAGTTGAATGAAAATTATTTTACGAGCCTTGGGGCAAAAGTGCAAATATGAGAAAGTATAGGGGCAAAATAGTAATTTTTCCCAAGTATGAGTAAAGGGTCAATTTAGTCAATGTGAATATTAAATGATCTATTTATGACTATAGATCAAGAAAAACGAAGCCCGGATCGAAACCGAGGCAAGAACAAGGTCGAGGACTAAATTACATACCTAGCTACATTTTGTATATTGAGGTAAGTTTGTATGATTTCTAAGCTTTATGATTTATATCATTGAATTGCTTAGTATAATATACAATGTTAATATGAAAATGTTTAATGTTATGTTAAACAAAGAAATTAATGAAATCAAGCATGAGAAAGCCCCGATTGAAGTTGAATAGCTTAGGATACTCGATCTACCACACGAAACAAGAAAGTCCGTATAAGACCAAGCCGAGGCATGGTATCGGCAAGCAAGCAAGATATCATGTAAGTCCAAGGCAAGCTTGGCATTAAGTAAGTTATCATGTAAGTCCAAGGCAAGCTTGGCATTGAATAAGTTATCATGTAAGTCCAAGGCAAGCTTGGCATTGAGTAAGTTATCATGTAAGTCCAAGGAAAGCTTGGTATTGAACAAGTTATCATGTAAGACCAAGGCAAGCTTGGCATTGAAAAGTTATCAAGAGAAAGAGATCCCATATAAGTCCAAGTTAAGGCATGGCATTGGTGAGAACAAGAAAGACTTCATATAAGTCCATGTTAAGTCATGGCCTCAAAATTTAGATGAGATTTAGTATCCTCGTTTATTCATATAAATTCATCGGGCAAACGAGTTAAGCTCCAAAGAGATAACAAGAAAGCTAAGTAAG
This sequence comes from Gossypium sturtianum, assembly GCA_025698515.1. Classification (NCBI taxonomy): domain Eukaryota; kingdom Viridiplantae; phylum Streptophyta; class Magnoliopsida; order Malvales; family Malvaceae; genus Gossypium; species Gossypium sturtianum. Next base: position 19,434,224 of record CM046945.1, on the reverse strand, counting down.
TAAGGTTATTATCAAGTGAAAAAGAATATTATTCATGTTATGAATGATGAATTAGAAATTATGAGTATTATGTTCAAGTATGTTTGATCAATGGATCTAGTGATACAGGTACTTTGTTTGCCTATCAAGTATGAGACTAGTAAGTTTCATGAGTTATGTAAGAATCAAGTATGAGTAAGTAAGCTTTATATAGCTGAATTTATGATGCCATTGTTTATATCAAATGGTCTATATTAAGTAAGAATGTTGCTATGTGTATTATGCAAACTTACTAAGCTAAATGCTTATGTCTTTCATTCTTTCTTTCCATGTAGTCCCGCCAAGCTAATATCGAGGATCACCGTCATCGGAGCTCGGAGCACACTATCAATTGCTATTTTGGTATAGCCAAGTTGTTTTATTAAGTATGGCATGTATAGGTAGCATTACATTTTGAGTAAATGTTTTAAGAAGAGCCAAAGTATAGGCTATTCAGTTTGTTATTCTTTTGTATATGGCTAAGTGAGTGGCCAAGTGTATATGTTTATAATTATCAATGAAGCATGTAGTATTATTCAAGAATGATATAGTATTGAGTTGTTGAAATCAGTATGAATTGGATCTTAATTTCGTGGTGGCAATTGGCTTGGTAAATAGCCTATAAGTGCTCACACTTGCTAGACACACCAGGCGTGTGTCTCAGCCGTGCGTGAACCGCACCTTAGTCTTATAAGTAAGAATAGGCCACGGACTAATCCCACGGCCGTGTGTTAAGGCCGCATGACACACGGTTAGAACATGGGCGTGTGCCCTGGCCGTGTGAAATAAGTCGGTATATCAAGATGTAGTACACGGTCTAAGTCCACGGGCGTGTCATGGCCGTGTGGAAATTGGCGAATCATCGAGTTTTAGGCACGCGCTCGAGGACATGGGCGTGTATGCCTATGCACGGGCGTGTCTTATATTACACGGGCGTGTAACCCCTGTTTCAAAGAAAAGTTTTTCGATAAGGTTCCGAAAGTTTACCAGTACGAGCTTAAGGCCTCGTAGGCCCATGAAATGTATGAATTGTTTAAGAATGAGAAGTTTTAATTTCGGAACAATATTTTATAGCCCGTAATGTCATGATTAAGTAAGATCAAGCATAGTAATGTCTCGTATCCGGTCTGAGCCTTGGACTCGGGTATGGGGTGTTACAGTGCTTGCTCTTGTCCCTTTGGTTGTCCACTTTTTTTTTTGAAAAATTTTTATTCATTGTCTGTGGCTTCCCATGGAGTTTCCAGCATCTTTCTTTAGTGTGACGGGGTTTTTTGCAGTAGGTACACCATAAGGAATCCCTGTTAATAGGCCTTGTAAGTTCTATATGCCTACTATCTTCGCTAGTTGGCTGCTCCAAGCCAAATCTCCTCTCATTTACAGCTTTTGTAACCAAGGCTGAACTATCCATCTAACTATTCTCAATCATAACTCCTCTTCTTCCTTCCTCAGCACGAACAATCACAATTTTTTCATTTAGTGATGGTAGATCCTCTTTTCCAAGTAGTTGAACTCTTACTACATCAAACTCAACATTTAATCCAGCAAGAAAATCATAAATTCGATCCTTTTCAACGAACCTTTTCATAAGTGTTGCATCTTCACTGCACTTCATCTGAATGCATTGGTAGTGATCCATCTCTTGCCATAAGCTTTGTAATAGATTTGAATACTCTGTGATTGACCGACTTCCTTGCTTGGTAGATAAAATCTTAGTCTTGATTTCATAAATTTGGGCAGCATCTCGAACTTTAGAATATGTCTCCTTCACAGCTTCCCATATTTCTTTGGTTGTGTTAAGAAATATGCATGTATCACTGATTTATGGCATCATAAAGTTCCATAACCAAGACATTACCATAGAGTCTTGTTCATCCCAAGCATCAAACTTAGGATCTCCTTCTTTAGGTCTAGTTCCGAGTAGGTGACTCAGCTTTCCTCTTCCCTTCAAGAACGTATGAACCAGGCTGAGACCACTTCGTAATTCTTCCCATTTAACCCAGTAGGTCGCTTGGATGTTCTGCAACTCACTTGTTGGGTTTGAATTGTTCACAGAGACTTCTCGAGATATCCCCATGTTGTTGGGTTTCGATGGCCAAATGCATGTTTCTTTTGAACAAATTCTACAGGCTTGAGGGTTGATCGGGAATGAGAAGAAGTTGCCAGACAAAGAAAAAAATACTATAAATTGAGCTAAAAAAGGCTCTGATACCATGTTAAAATCAGACTTTATTTTATTAACAAGAAATTACACTGGTATATATACACAGTGAGCCTAACTTAGGAAACTCTATACTAGGAAACAGACTAATTCTAAGAATGTTGACCCTAAAAACAACCTTAAAGTTAGGGATACCAATCATTGAAATATTTACAGAATCCTAGCTAATACACACACAATTTCCTTATTTAGGAAACTGTAATTTGACAAATTCTTTATTATTTTTGAATTGATTCGTTTTTCTTTTTTTTATTTTATGGATTTGATATTTTAATTATATATTATATTGAATCTTTGAGATTCTTGATAAATTTTTGGGTTTTGATTCTTTAAATAAAGTTTTAGAGTTTTATAAATATAATCTAGTTTAATATTTGCATATGCTATTCGAAAGATGGAAGTTTATTTATTTATAATCAATTGATAAAAATTAATTTGTGAGATTTATTTATCTTCTTTTCACACAATTATTTTATAAATTTTGGTTAAAGTCATTATTAAATTAAAGTTACAGACTTACAACTTTTTGTAATTGAAGAATTCCAATTGGGTTGTATAATTGGTTTTGAAAGTTAATTCACTTGATAATCGAATAAATGAATGTTGTTAAAATGTTTTTTTTTCCGTACTATTTGTTTTAAATTTTCTGTTTGTGGTTGAATGTATATGGAATTATCATCTTTTGTCTTTATTCATGATGAATTATATTCACCATTGAATTCAATTCATATATACGAATGATTACTTTTGGTTTCTGCTATAATTATTTTATATAAGTTTTAGTCCTTATGGAACCCGACTAAAATTAAAATATTTGTTATTTTTTTTAAATATGGTGGCTATGAACTTTCATATGTAGTTACGCATATAAGGGCTTTTATATAATTTGGGATTCTTTTTATATTTAGTTGTTATGGATTTTTTTTTAAGTATTTGTGTTTATAAAGAAGCTTTATGATAATATCTTTAATCATGAATATAAATTTGAGTTTACATGAAATATGTAAGGCAAGCCAGTATTATTTTTCTATTATTATAATTGTGTGTATATATTGTGTATGTATATATATTATATGCATATCAATGATTTTGAGGATTAATGCATGATTATAGTTTGTGTGAATAGGTGTTTATAACCATTATTCAATAAGAAATCTTTTATAGTTTAATTGGTGAAATTAAGTTTTGATGGATATCGTTGAAGTTGTTAATTTTTTTTGTTATGGTTATATTTTCAATTTTATGGGTGCTTTGGTGCAAATTCATGTCAACTATATACATATTTAAATATTTTGGTTTTAAGTTTGGTTCTATAATCTTAGGTTTTGGCATCTTATAGTTCCAAATATTTGGTTAAATTATGATGATATGGTTTATTATATGAATTGTGTGATACGCCAACTATTATGATTTTGTTTTTTTTTAGATTTATTGGCTTGAAAATATTTTTCAAGTACTCATGTGGATATCTGTTTAATCATAAATACAATTTTGGATTTACATGGTAAATTCAATGTAAGTTTTTCTATTTTATTATGAATACATGTATATGCATGAATTGCTTTGGTGTTTTTGTCCATGCCAAAATTATGGTACATGTGCTTGTTAATTATTTGGCTTTGAACCACTACATTATTTCTGTTTAGTTTTGATATATATGATTTTGGAAAGAAAAAAAATAGTCAAAGATTAAGGTTTTCGGTTTTTTATTACATTATTAAAACAACCTTATTTTGGATTATTTCGGAGTCTACAAAGCAATAAAAAAATAGTAATGACATTTGATTATTGGTATTTTTATATATATTTTAAAATAACTTAATTGAAGCAATAAGTCACTGTCGAAACCATTTTTTTGAAAACGGGGATCGACTAGGGTTTAAAACGAAAATAAAATGAAAAACGGGAGTCGCCACCAATCCTTTTTTGCTGAGGTGTGATCGGGTCACCTCGAAAAGTGGTTGTTTTTAATAATCAGATTGATTTATCAAAAAAAACGATTTTGGTCTACGAAAATAAGAAAATGGATTCGGGAGTCGGTTACGTACGAGGAAGGGTTAGCACCCTCGATACGCCCAAAATTGGTACCTAATTGATTAATTAATGTCTTAATATCGAAAATTAGAAAATATTTTAAAATACGAATCCTTTAGAAGATGTTTGGGTAATTCGAATTGGATACCGAAATTCCCTTGTTCCGAAAAGATGAAATACCACATCCAGCACGTTAGGACACGATGTTTCAACCCTCAATACCAAGATCATTTCATGATTTCTAAAATTTATTCATTGTAATTTTAAAAGGGTATTCCACTATTCGGACAAACCAAAAATCGAAACCCAGCACGATTGGGCACTATTCCTCGAATTTCCAAACATGAAATATTGCCTTACGGTCAAATTTTTAAAAGGATATTTAGTCATTCGGACGAACGAAAAATCGAAACCCAGCACGATTGGGCACAATTCCTCGAACTTTCAAACACGAAATATTGCCTTATTTTGAAATTTAGAAAAAGCAGATGAAATTTTAAAGGGATATTTGATTATTTGGACAAACAGAAAATTGAAACTCACAACGTTAGGGTACGATTTCCCGAATTTCCAAACAGCAAAACATCGCCTTTGTTTTAGAAAGTCGGATCAAAATATATTAATTTTTCTTGAAATAAAATAGAATAATTAATTTTGGATCAATAAGTTGAAAATTACAATGCGACAATTGCGAATGAAAGGCGAAATTATAGACATGGGACAATATACATGGATAGCGAACTCTATTAATGAATGAAAATAGTGTGAAAATAAAAAAACAAATTAACATGTCCAAAGTAACAATAAGCTCACATCCAAACATTAGCAATCAAAATAATGAAAACTAAAAATATAACTAAAGAAACAAAACAAAATAAAAGAACTATAACAAGCTTTCAAACATGGATAAATAAAATTCAGATAGCGACACCAAATACTAATTAACAATATGAGATAATAATATATGAAACAATATGAAAATCAAAAACACACATAATATTCGAAACAATATGGAAACTAGGATATGGTACGAAACAATTTAAAAACACATGAAAAATTACAAATGAATAACATATGCTAGAATTTGAAATAATTTACATGTATAAAAAACAATAATATATGAATGATTATTCAAATAGCTATTATAAAAGAAGAAGTCTTGAGTAAATAATGTACAAAATATTTTTAAAAACAAAACATCTATTTAAAGTTGATGGTAGACATATAATGGAAACAAAATAATTTAAATAATATATAAAAAAGATAATAATGTATGAAAGGGTTTTAAATAATGAAAATAGGCATGAAAATCATACATAATAGGTTTGAAAAGTAATATATATATATATATCTAAATAGATTTTTTTTTTTTAAAAATATACATAAAAACCACATGGAATTGATAATGTACATAGAATAAAACTAATTTTGACATAAACTATATATATGTAATATAAGGGTAATTTAAAGTAAATATTATGCAAAATTTCAAAACAGTATAATATAAAAGAGAATTTTAAAACAATAATTTTAGAATTTAAACAAATAAAAAATGAACAAAGTAAAATTATTAAAGTAATTCCAAGTGTATATTTAAATAAAAAATTTTAAAGACGAATACTAGATAAATTTTAAAAAAAAAATGAATTATACATATTGAAATAAAAAGAAAACTTAATTGAAATAAAATTAAACTAACAGAGATAATTAATAAATAAAGTAAATCGATGAAACTGACATAAGGACCGAAATGCAATGTGCGTGAATGTACAAGGGCTAAAAATGAAAATGTTCCCAACCCCAAAAACAAAGACTCTCAGTGCGATCGAACCGGAATGGCACGCAAACTTTAGGGCAAAAATGAAAGAAAATAGAATAGGATTAACTTAAAGGTAGTGCAAATGGGAGGGGACTGGCCACAGAAAATTTCCCATTTAAGGTGAAAAGGCAGATATCCAGCTTACAAATCGTCAATGCGCTGGCCTCCACCCTCTTTAATTACACCACTTTAAAAAATTAATAACCTTTATTATTTATTTTTTTAAAAAAAAAGCTTATAAGTTCCTTTTTTTAAAAACAAAAAAGAGAACCCCCATCTTTTTCTTCTTTTCCTCTGCTAGGTTTTTGAACCCATTCTTGCGCGTCGTGAGTTTGATCGGGATTGGCCGCGCTACCTCCGTGGCCGATGGGTCGACGCTATGCGAGAGGGCCTTTCTAACCCCGCTTTGGAGCCTATTCGTGAGATTAAGCTTCTCTAACCTCGAGAGGCCGAAAGAAAAGGGTCTCTAGCCCACATTTCAGTGCCCGATTCCGACGAGAAAGGGGAGACCTCCGACGACGAGGCGTAGGCGAGCCGATCTGTAGACCCTCTTTCCTTTCTTTTTATTATTTCATTTTTTGTAAAAATTTGAAAGTAATAAAAATAAAAAAATAAAAATAGATAGAAGACAACATAGAATAAGAGTAAAGTAGAAAGAAAATAAACGAAATCAACCTTCTATTCTTGTTTTTGATTCTTGATAGTTCGTATTTTTGTTTTTTTATTCCAAAATCCCCTTACATTGGTTGTTTTCCAGTGCTTTTATAGCCAAAACAAAAGCATAAAACTTTTACAACTTTTACTGCTTTCGCTTTTTGTCGTCGCTTTTTCTTTTTCTCTTTGCAGTCATGGTGGTGGCGAGCGGTGCGGTGAGGTAGCAGTGGGTGAAACTATGTGCCTGAGCTACTGCGCTAGGGTTTTCGAAACCCTAGCTTTTTGAAAATTTTGATATTTTTGGGCCTATTGGGCCGCTTGTAATTGGGCTGTAAAAAGTTAGGCTGTAATTGGGTTTTTATTATTTATTGGTTTTTGTTTTTTTAATTTCTGATTGGTAGTGGGCCGGGCAAAAATGGCCCATTACAGCTGCCCCTCTTTGCTCATTGTCGTGTAACGAGAATGGACCAAAGACTTTAAAAGGCCCAATTTTGCCTGGACCTGCCGGGTCTTGACTTCTTTTGGCGCTTCTTTTCTTCAAGTAGCTTCATTCCACTCCACTACGTCTTCAGGGGTATAGGGAGTGTTGCTTCAATCCACTCTAATGTAATTTCAGGGAGACGAGATTTGTAGCTTCGATCTACTCCGCTGGAACTTCAAAGAGATAAGGATTCAGGGAGAAGAGATTTGTAGCTTCGATCTTCTCTACTGAAACGTTAAGGAAATAAAAACTGGTAATTTCAACCTGCCCAGCTGTATCTCAAATGGGACCAGGTTGGTGGCTTAGATCTAATTCGTCGTTTTCGATCTGCTCCACTACTGCTTAGGAATACAAGATCTGTATTCTTCAGTCTACTCCACTTCCTCTTCAGGGAGATAAGGCTGATGGCTTAAATCTACTCCGCTGCTTCATGGAGATAAGATTCGCCGTCCTCGATCTACTTCACTACTGTTTAGGAAGACAAGATCTATAATTTTTAATCTGCTCCACTGCAAACTCAGGGATGCCAGACTGGTATCTTCGATCCGCTTCGCTCAGGAAGGCAAGATCTGCTATCTTCAATCTACTCCACGGCAAACTCAGGGAGACAAGATTTGATGTCCTCGATCTGCTCCTGCAACTTCAGGAATGCCAGATCTACTATCTTCAATCTGCTCCTGCAACTTCAGGAATGCCAGATCTGCTATCTTCAATCTCCTCCTGCAACTTCAGGAATGCCAGACTGGTATCTTCGATCCGCTTCGCTCAGGAAGGCAAGATCTACTATATTCAATCGCTCCACTACAAACTCGGGGATGCGGTCGGTATCTTCGATCCGCTTCGCTCGGAAGGCAAGATCTCGCTATCTTCAATCTGCTTCCATCGCAAACTCGGGGAGACAAGATTTGATGTCTTCGACCGCTTCCTACAACTCCGTGAATGCCGATCGCTATCTTCAATCGCTCCTCGCAACTTCGGGAATGCCGATCTGCAATCTTCAATCTGCTTCTCGCAACTTCGGGAATGCCGATCTGCTATCTTCAATCGCTGCCTCGCAACTTCAGAATGCCGGATTCGCTATCTTCGATCTGCTTCACTTAGGAAGGCAAGATCTGCTATCTTCAATCTACTCCACTGCAAACTCAGGGATGCCAGACTGGTATCTTCGATTCGCTTCGCTCAGGAAGACAAGATCTGCTATCTTCAATCTGCTCCACTGCAAACTCAAGGATGCTAGACTGGTATCTTCGATCCGCTTCGCTCAGGAAGGCAAGATCTGTTATCTTTAATCTGCTCCACTGCAAACTCAGGGAGACAATATTTGATGTCTTCGATCTGCTTCCTGCAACTTCAGGAATGCCAAATCTGCTATCTTCAATCTGCTCCACCGCAAACTCAGGGAGACAAGATTTGATGTCTTCAATCTGCCCCAGCAACTTCAGGAATGCCAGATCTGCTATCTTCAATCTGCTCCTGCAGATTCAGGAATGCCAGACTGGTATCTTCGATCCGCTTCGCTCAGGAAGGCAAGATCTACTATCTTCAATCTGCTCCACTGCAAACTCAGGGATGCCAGACTGGTATCTTCGATCCGCTTCACTCAGGAAGGCAAGATCTACTATCTTCAATCTACTCCACTACAAACTCAGGGATGCCAGACTGGTATCTTCGATCCGCTTCGCTCAGGAAGGCAAGATCTGCTATCTTCAATCTGCTCCACTGCAAACTCAGGGAGACAAGATCTGCTAATTCACCGATGTTATGGCACCGTCCTCTGGGGGACCTATCCTGTAAAATCAGTTTTATGTGTTTATGCTTATGCAAAATGGTTAGGATGCAATGATCGGAATGAATCTAATGCTCCTAACTAAATGTATTATGGACGACATTTGCATGAATGCAGAATGTCACGAGAATGATCCCTTGTACAATGATTAGGATGCAATGATCGGAATGAATCAAATGCTCCTAACTAAATGATATTATGGATGACATTTTCATGAATGCATAATGTCGTGAGGATAATCCCCCTTTTCTTTTTCAATGATTAGGATGCAATGATCGGAATGGATCAAATGCTCCTAACTAATTGATGCTATGGGTGACATTTGCATAAATACAGAATGTCATGAGAATGGTCTTTTTAGAATGTACAATGATTAGGATGCAATGATCGGAATGAATCAAATACTCCTAACTAACTGTATTATGGACGACATTTGCATGAATACAGAATGTCATGAGAATGATCCCTTTTCAAAAGCTTAGGGTTGTCATTGCTCGTTGTTTTTCCAAGTTATATCACTTGACGTAATATCCTGACTTCTTGCTTTGGTGGTATTCTGATCAAAAACCCGAAGAAACAATCGTATTTTGCTCAACCAGTTTGCCCCACTGTAACTTCATTGTCCCTTCCACTGTACCTTGGGGACAGAAGATTTGTACCATCTTCAAACCATCTTACTGCGACTTATGGCTATAGGATCTATATCAACTTCAACCCATCCCACTGCAACTCAAGGGTATATGATCTGTAACTTGTTCGATCAACTGATCACTCCCAGAATGACTTAACCAAATGTGTATGCATGATATTTGCATGGATACAGAGTATCATTTTTCCTTTTCCCGAGAATGATCCCCTTGTACACTTGGGTTGGCATTACTCGTTTGCCGTCAGGATTCTATCACCGACGCAATATCTTGTTTTTTTGTGTTCAAGCGTTAGTTTTGATAGAAACTCCGAGGAGATAGTCTCAATTTAGACTCTTTCTTCTCAAATATCTTCACCCCTAAGCTTAGTGATCTCTAAAAAATAGACCTGTGTCAGGTTCTCGTATCATTTAGAAACTTCTAAATTAATATGCGAAACTCCTTTTATGAAAGTGATATTAGTCCACTAATCATTATTTCAATGCAAAATGCTTGAAAAAGATCATAATGATGGACGAAACGGAAATTTATTGAGAGCATAGCTCGAGACAAATACGTTAATCAAAGCTAGCAAATGCAATGAAGAATAAAGTTTATTAAGAGAATAAGGTAATCAAAGATAACAAAATCAAAATGGGTAAAATGGAAACTTGGTGCCCCAGATATCGCAGCCTGAGCTTCTCTGTATGAACCTCTTGAGGACCATTTTGAGCTCAATATATGCTCAGGGGATCTAGAGTACTCTGTTGATGCCCCAAGACGTAACATCTCTCCTTCTTGTTAATTCGGAGAAAGCGAGACTACCGCATGCCCCATTTTCGATCAAAATTTGAGTTGCCCTTTTCAGGTTTTCAACTCAAAGCGCCCTTTACGGGTTTTCGCCTTGGCCTCTCTTTTTTCTGTTTTCTTTTCTTTTCTTTTCTTTTTATCTTCTTCTTTTTTCTTTTTTATTCTTTTCTTTTCTCTTTTTTTTTTTTAAAATATTTCTTGATTTGAACTTATAGGATTAGGCAAGTCCTGGTTATCCCTCTTGGTCAAAATCAACACCTTTCTAGAGAAGGCATTCTTTACCCCATACGGTCCTTCCCAGTTTGGCATCCATCTTTCTCAGAAGTCCTTTTGCATGGGAAAAATCTTCTTCAAAGCCCTATCATGAAATTTTCTAGGGCGAACCTTTTTGTTGTAAGCTCTCATTATCTGACTGTGACAGATAGCTTTTAACATTTTTCTTCAAATTCAACTAATCATATCGGGATTAAATCCATTCTACCTTTTCCAACTTCAGTTCTGACAAGACTCGAAAAAAGAATGTCGACTTCAATAGATAAAATACTTTTATTCCACAAATTAAGGCACTGCCCTGGCGAAGTTCTTGGCCAATGTTTGATAAGCATAGAGGGTAAATGTAACTCCTTTATGCCAATCTTTACAAGTCTAGGTCATCTTCCTAATGATCCTTGTTTTTTTTTTTTGGAAAGCTTTGCTGCACTGTAATGTGGCACCTGATCTTTAAACAGACCGCAAACTTTTGACATTGTGCGGTATTCTCTCTTTTTTTTCTCTTTTTGTTCTGATGACTATCGACTTTGTAATATTAATCTATGAAGCTACTCCCACCCTCTTAATGAAATAATTAATGCTTGCTAGAAGCTTCCGACCAGATCGTCCCAATAAACTCCATGCCTCATATAGATAAGGTCTACGAAGAAATGAAGGAGGCACATAAATCTTGTCTTCATAAATTTGGCATTTGCGGCATAACTGATGCAATCCCTTTCTATGATGGGTCAGCTGAATCTGAACCTCGTGATTAGCTTAGCTATCGTAAAATTATTAGCATGTGATCTTCAAATACCCCTATGGACCTCTTCTAGGATTTTCTTAGCCTTAACAGCATACCCACGTCTGAGTAGCTCAGGCGTGTCTTGATATGATCGTGTGAAAACATTTTTGAAATGATGTCTCGCCTTATTTCTGTGGTGAGCTAGGCTCTCTTTCCTAGGCTCGCAATGTCCACTGACCATTTGTAAGGTTGGATCTGCTTTTTATCTCGTTCTACCATTCTTAACAAATCAGGAGATGAGTTACGATCTCTGTCATCTTCAAAATCCTGAGATCCCTCTAGACGCATATCTTGTTCAAAAGTAGATTCTTAGTCAATAGCAGTGTCGCTCATGTCGTTGATATCTAGGGACCCGTTGTAGGTATGAAGGAATATTCAAAGAACAAATGAATGTAAGAATAATTATTTATGTGGTATGAATCATGAATGAAATAAAGGAATAAAAGAATATTTGCTCAAAGCGAGACAAAAACGCATTTTCATTGAAAATATAGATGTTGAATCATAAGCTTATTTCACAAAAAGATTCTTATTGCTCCTGGACTTAGAGCAATAAGCATGTTTTGGAAATTACTCCGAATTTGGCTCTAAAAAATACAGGGCTCTCTTACACAGCCCTATTGTTCAAAATACTCCTAAGCATGTAAAGGCAAATGCCTGATGAATTCTCTTCTCTGGCTCCCTCTCCAAATACGTCGTTAATGTTTAGATTCCCCAATATCAAGTTTTGCACTGGAGCCCTGAACTTGATGTACTCCTGATCTCATGCCGCTATCCATCGTGGCCCTCACAATATTTACCCCTTTAACAGAAAGGTTGAGTAACGGATCTTCTGCACCAGAGGGATTATCGAATTTTACAATATCTATCTTGATGAGTCTTTTGATTATCTTTTTGAAAGCGGCGCAGTTCTCTACCGAATGCCCTGTGATTCCTGCATGGTATTCGCATTGGGCGTTCACATCGTACCATTTAGGGTATGGAGGCTATATTGGTTCCACGTAAAAAGGGGATACAGCATGTGCTTCAAACAAAATTTGGTACAACTCCCTATACGTGATTGGGATCGGTGCGAACTGGGGTTTTTCTAAGTTCGGTTTTGGATCGAGTTCTTGTCTTGGGGAGACCTAACGGTTGGTAGTTACAGTCCTTGGCTGGCTTACTGTAATCGGCTCTGAATAGCCCTTGTTATACATTCTTGTACTATTCGCTTTATTTTCCTTTTTCTTCGGGACTTTAAAAGTCCACTCTCCTTTTTCTTTTGTTTCTGTCAGTACAACCGGTTTGGCTCGATCATCCTCCGGGCTAAAACCTGAGCCCATCGGGAAGTTCAACAGTGCCGAGGTATTAATCTGACATTGGGGTTTGATAGTGACAGGTGCCCCTTGCGGAGGCACGTCTGGTTGGACCGAGACACTTATTGGAGAATAAACGATGTCTTCATCATCATCCACACTGTCGACCACTGGGTCACCCCTTTTTAAGCCTTCCACTAGTAATCAAGTTAATTGGCTTATCACATTCATTTGATCTCGCATATCCTGTTGGATTTCGGTCAATTGCTCCTGCATCTGTATTTGCCTTTGCTCTAATCTCTCCAACCTTTGTTCCATGTCTTCTAGGTTAACTGAAATAATTTCATCTAATTAGGGTTTTTCTACAAATTTTAATGCATGTGATATGATGTAATACAAATGCATGAAATGCAATGCAAATGCATGGAATGAATGCAAAAAGAAATAGAGGCGTTGATTATGAATTCAATTCCATTAGAAGAACTTTTCTAGAAAATAAATTTCTTTACATAAAACGGATTGCATATGCGGCTTTGTCCTCATAGTCCAGGTGAAAACACCAATCCTTTTCTTCGTATCCAGATGTTATGGACGTGTCCCGTGAACTTTCTTAATAGATGCCTCTTCTAGCTCCTTGTTGCTTGGTCCAGGCCGTACCTCTTCACTCACTTATCCTACGCGATGTTCATTGAGACATGATGACTCTCGAATGATCCTTGTCGGCTTGAATCTTTGGGCAAAGTCTTGTATTCTTCTGCGGACTATTAGCCTTCTCTCGTTGTTTATCTAGACTATGTTCGAACGACCGTATTATAATCCACTTTATCAAGTAACCCATTTCCTTATGACAAACTCTTCTACTTAGCAATCGAATATGAATCAACACCTCCTTTCTAAGATGATGTGATGCAATGCAATGAAAACAAAAGAAACACGTTAGCACAAGAGAAATAAACAACAGAATGAAGTACCTAATCGTGTGACTACTAGGGTTTGGCGTGGCTTTACCTAGGGTTAGCTCTTAGGTCTCTCTATATGGGGTTTGGTTCTAAGGTAAGGGTACCCGAACCGGCAGATTCCTCGATCCTCACCCATTATAGGCTCATACTGACCGAGTTCAATTCAGGGGAATACATTTCTTTATGGCCATGCGGAGATGAAAATCTCACGAAGCACATAGGTACGGATGTATCCCGGAAGCAATCCACTAGCCCATGCGAAGGTGAAGACCTCACGAAGGCGTAGTTTCTTACTCCCACTTAAGAGGGAAAAAATCGGACGATTATGCAATATGATATGCGAAAGTGAACTAAGTGTGATGAAAATGCCATTCAATTAAAATAAAACGAAACAAGTCAGTATTTCACACACAACTTAAAGCAAGCAAGAAATAAAACACCTACTCGGGTAACCACTAGGGTTTAGCATGGCTCTACCTAAGGTGGGCTCTTAAAGCTTGCTATATGAGGTTCGGTTCTAAAGAGAGGTACACGAACCAGCAGATTCCTTGATCTTCACCCATTATAGGCTCATACAGACCGAGTTCAGTTCAGGGGAATACATTTCCCTATGGCTACACGTTGATGAAAATCTCACGAAGACATAGGTACGGATGTATCCCGAAAGTAGTCCACTAGCCCATGCGAAGGTGAAAATCTCACGAAGGCATAGTTTCTCACTCCCACTTAAAAGGTGTGACCACAACGGTCATGCAGTGCAATGCCAATGTATTTTATGAGACTCAACATTATCGCAATCATAGCACCAACAAATGCATTAAAAGAAATATGATTTTTTAAAATAATTTTCTCAAATTTTCAATTAAAAGGACAAAAATTAATCAATCTATGGCCTGACTCTCAACTAGTCCCTAATGGAGTCCCCAAGCTGTCGAAACCATTTTTTTAAAAAACGGGGATCGACTAGGGTTTAAAACGAAAATAAAACGAAAAACGAGAGTCACCACCAATCCTTTTTTGCTGAGGTGTGATCGGGTCACCTCGAAAAGTGGTTGTTTTTAATAATCAGATTGATTTATCAAAACAACGATTTTGGTCTACGAAAATAAAAAAATGGATTCGGGAGTCGTTTACGTACGAGGAAGGGTTAGCACCCTCGATACGCCCAAAATTGGTACCTAATTGATTAATTAATGTCTTAATGTCGAAAATTAGAAAAGATTTTAAAATACGAATCCTTTAGAAGATGTTTGGGTAATTCGAATTGGATACCGAAATTCCCTTGTTCCGAAAAGACGAAATACCACATTTAGCACGTTAGGACACGATGTTTCAACCCTCAATACCAAGATCATTTCATGATTTCCAAAATTTATTCATTGTAATTTTAAAAGGGTATTCCACTATTCGGACAAACCAAAAATCGAAACCCAGCACGATTGGGCATGATTCCTCGAATTTCCAAACATGAAATATTGCCTTACGGTCAAAATTTTAAAAGGATATTTAGTCATTCGGACGAACGAAAAATCGAAACCCAGCACGATTGGGCACAATTCCTCGAACTTCCAAACACGAAATATTGCCTTATTTTGAAATTTAGAAAACGCAGATGAAATTTTAAAGGGATATTTGATTATTTGGGAAAACAGAAAATTGAAACTCATCACGTTAGGGTACGATTTCCCGAATTTCCAAACAAAAAACATCGCCTTTGTTTTAGAAAGTCGGATCAAAATATATTAATTTGTCTTGAAATAAAATAGAATAATTAATTTTGGATCAATAAGTTGAAAATTACAATGCGACAATTGCGAATGAAAGGCGAAATTATAGACATGGGACAATATACATGGATAGCGAACTCTATTAATGAATGAAAATAGTGTGAAAATAAAAAAAAAAACAAATTAACATGTCCAAAGTAACAATAAGCTCACATCCAAACATTAGCAATCAAAATAATGAAAACTAAAAATATAACTAAAGAAACAAACCAAAATAAAAGAACTATAACAAGCTTTCAAACATGGATAAATAAAATTCAGATAGCGACACCAAATACTAATTGGCAATATGAGATAATAATATATGAAACAATATGAAAATCAAAAACACACATAATATTCGAAACAATATGGAAACTAGGATATGGTACGAAACAATTTAAAAACACATGAAAAATTACAAATGAATAACATATGCTAGAATTTGAAATAATTTACATGTATAAAAAACAATAATATATTAATGATTATTCAAATAGCTATTATAAAAGAAGAAGTCTTGAGTAAATAATGTACAAAATATTTTTAAAAACAAAACATCTATTAAAAGTTGTTGGTACACATATAATGGAAACAAAATAATTTAAATAATATATAAAAAAGATAATAATGTATGAAAGGGTTTTAAATAATGAAAATAGGCATGAAAATCATACATAATAGGTTTGAAAAGTAATATATATATATATCTAAATAGATTTTTTTTTAAAAAAAATATACATAAAAACCACATGGAATTGATAATGTACATAGAATAAAACTAATTTTGACATAAACTATATATATGTAATATAAGGGTAATTTAAAGTAAATATTATGCAAAATTTTAAAACAGTATAATATAAAAGAGAATTTTAAAACAATAATTTTAGAATTTAAACAAATAAAAAATGAACAAAGTAAAATTATTAAAGTAATTCTAAGTGTATATTTAAATAAAAAAATTTAAAGACGAATACTAAATAAATTTAAAAAAAAAATGAATTATACATATTGAAATAAAAAGAAAAGTTAATTGAAATAAAATTAAACTAACAGAGATAATTAATAAATAAAGTAAATCGATGAAACTGACATAAGGACCGAAATGCAATGTGCGTGAATGTACAAGGGCTAAAAATGAAAATGTTCCCAACCCCAAAAAACAGCACTCAGGCGCGGACTGAACCGGAATGGCACGCAAACTTTAGGGCAAAAATGAAAGAAAATAGAATAGGATTAACTTAAAGGTAGTGCAAATGGGAGGGACTGGCCGCACAAATTTCCCATTTAAGGTGAAAAGGCACATATCTAGCTTACAAATCGTCAATGCGCTGGCCTCCACCCTCTTTAATTACACCACTTTAAAAAATTAATAACCTTTATTATTTATTTTTTTTTAAAAAAAGCTTATAAATTCCTTTTTTTTTTAAAAACAAAAACAAAGAACCCCCCATCTTTTTCTTCTTTTCCTCTTCTAGGGTTTTTGAACCCATTCTTGCGCCGTCGTGAGTTTGATCGGGGATTGGCCGTGCTACCGCCGTGGCCAGTGGCCAGCGTTGCGCGAGAGGGCCTTTCTAACCCCCGTTTTGGAACCTATTCAGAGATTAAGCTTCTCTAACCTGAGAGGCCGAAAGAAAAGGGTATCTAGCCCACATTTCAGGCTCGATTCCGACGAGGGAGGGGAGACCTCCGACGACGAGGCGGCGAGCCGATTCAGGTAGACCCTCTTTCCTTTCTTTTTTATTATTTCGTTTTTTGTAAAAATTTGAAAGTAATAAAAATACAAAATAAAAAAATAGATAGAAGACAACAGTAATAAGAGTAAAGTCGAAAGAAAATAAACGAAATCAACCTTCTATTCTTGTTTTTGATTCTTAATAGTTCTTATTTTTGTTTTTTTATTCCGAAAATCCCCCCTTACATTGGTTGTTTTCCAGGCTTTTATAGCCGAAACAAAAGCATAAAACTTTTACAACTTTTACTGTTTCTGCTTTCTGTCGTCTGCTTTTTCTATTTTCTGTTTGCAGGTCATGGTGGTGGCAGAGAGCAGGTGAGGTAGCAGGTGGCTGAAACGGCGCCTAGGCTGCGGCGCTAGGGTTTTCAGAAACCCTAGCTTTCTGAAAAAATTGATATCTTTTGGGCCTATTGGGCCGTTTGTGAGCTGTAAAAAATTGGGCTGTAATTAGATTTTTATTATTTATTGGTTTTTGTTTTTTTAGTTTCTGATTGGTAGTGGGCCAGGCAAAAATGGCCCATTACAGTCACCAAAATAATTTTTTTTTTTATAAATTATTTTATTTTAAAATATAAAAGGTTGTGTGCATGTAACTTAAGTTATGTTAATATTGATCGGCCCAAATGAAGATTAATAATGTTATATGTGCAACTATGGTAATAAACATGTGACAATTATTCGGTTTTACATGTGAGCAATAAATTAATCCAAAGGAAGATTGATGGTTCAACATGTTCTTATTGTCAATGTTTGATTATTACACTAATATATCACTTACAAGTTAATATTTTATCCAAAAATAAAATATTAATGGAGTGCCCGATATCTTGAGATGAGGTTTACCTTTATTCAAATTATTTTAGTTTAAATTTGAAGTCTTATATGAGGTTGTTTATGGTTTATGATTTATTCAACTATTATTATATTTGCCAACATCATTGTATATTGTTTTGGGATAAATATATATACATATATATACTATTATCTTTTAATTTGATTGAAAGATGAAATTAAGAGAAATATTTTTAAACAAATAAATTCAGATTGTGGCTTTAGGTTTTAATTAAGGATGTCTAGTATTTTAAATAGATTAGTTGAAACAAAATGCCGCCAAAGTGACCTCTTTTGTGTAGATTAGTTTATTTAAAATATCAATATGATTATATGTTTTTGTGATTCATGCGTTTATTAATTGACCCAAAGGTAAGTTAATATTTGGCAGAATTTTAACGGCATCTATGGTGATAACTGTGTGACAATTATAAGGTACTTTGTGAGCAATATGTTAGTCGAAAGATCAATTCATTGTTTGACATAATTTATTGTCAATGTTTGATTACTACAACAAAAGTACCACTTACTGTTAATATTACTGTCCAAAGACTTGATAAACCAAAAGAGATTCAATCAAAAACTAGTTTTATTCTTGGGTTTTTCACATGTTCGGTTGATGAGAAAAAGTAAATATAAATTAAAAAAATAAATATAAATTAAAAATTTTAAAGAAAGTAAATATAGAAAGATTTTAAAGATTTTTTAATATATTTTAGAATTTTAGAATTAGAACTAAAGTGACAAATTTTGTAAACATTGATGGTTAAATTTGTTGATTTTTTTTCGATTTAGGATCAAATTGATAGAATGTGTAAACATTGGAGGGATAAATTTGTTATTAGGCCAATAAAAGAAGCCCACATTAGACTTTTCTTACTAAAATATTTTATTTCGAAAAGTTAAGTGACTAAATCGAAAAAATTAATAGTTGGGTGACCAAAATAGAACGAATTGAATAGTTGGGTGACTATTATTGTACTTTACCCTTTCTTTTTTGGTCACTCAACAATGAAAAATTACAAAATAATCACCCAACTATTCAAGTTTTTCTTTTTTGGTCACCAACCGTTAAATTACTAATGAAAATATAACTTGGTAGCTTTTAAATTGACATAATAGCTATTTTAACCCTCAACATATATAAATTGTGCAATTTGGTCTCTCTCTTTTTACAATTTTACTTTTATTTGTGACATTAAAGGTTAATTTTAAAAGAATGTGAAAAGAAAATTATTATCTAGGATTTTCGGGTGTTTCCATTTTTGGTATATTTTCAATCAAAAAAAATTAGTTAATAGATATGCTACTTTAGCTTTTCAGGTAAGGACGACAAAGAAAAGCAAAATTGAAAAGAGAGACCAAATTACACAGTTTGTAAGCGATGAGATTTAAAGTTTTTAGAATTAAGACTAAATTGACGCAATGTAAAATTTTTTAAGGTTAAAATTACTATTATGTCAATTTTAAAAGTTGTCATGTGATCTCCATCTTCCCATGGGAAGTTTTGAAATCACAGGATTAGGGAAGAAATTTTTACTTTCGCTCTGTCTTTTCTTATGCACAAAATAACAACACTCTGTTAAATTCTCGGATGCACTTACATGACACACTCATTTACTTCAACCATATATATCCATGAAGAAGAAAGTGAAGAAAACATTCAGAGGCGAAGCCAGGGGGGCTGGCATGGCCCCGGCCCCCCCTAAAATGTAAAATTGTTATTTAGGCCTTTAAATTTTTTTAAAAATTTTAAATTAGTAAATGTAAAATTGCACTTTGGCCCCCCTAAAATTATAAAAATTTGATTTAATCCTTTACAAATTATAAAGATATAAACTATAAAAAATTAAAATTTTATCCGGCCCCCTAAAAAATCCCTGAAAACATTTACACTATGTTGCATGAATAGGGAAGTTCAACTCCCCTACTTAAAAGAACCTCCGCAATTCCTAAAACAATTACTTGAATATAAAAGTGATCCGCGAACCACTAAGTTCAGAGACGCAGTGGTGGTGTTGATGATAGCATTAACATTCGAGCCTATAACTCGATATATTATATTTTTTAAACTTTTTAATTATATTATTTTTAAAAAGGTGAAAAATAACTTATTTAATACAACTAACTAACCCATTTTCCTAAAAAAAATCAAACTAAAAGTGTTTATCTAAATTTATATTAATTAGTTTCTTTAAAGGAATTTATATTAATTAGTTGACTGTTTTTTTCCTTGCAGTAATTACATCAAATTATTGGATAACAATTTCAATGAATTGCAAGTTTAACCTTTTTTTTTAAAAAAAATTACAAAGGAAAACACCCTTGGCCCTGACGAATTGGAGAGAAAAGTTGTGAAACAAAAGGTAAAGAACATTATATTACAATTAATGGAATTTCTTTTTTTGAACACATAATTAATCAAAGTTAGCAAAATTATATATTTACATATTGACCCATTTTTCCATTACCATGATTATTCATGTCATCGTGGCTAGCATATAAGAATGGGACGGGATCATATAGCATATAAATTATACATGAAACTGATGGGTGGATACAAGGCATTGACCTCAAGGTATCTGCAATGGTTTGCCCTTCTTCCCTAAAATATTCTACAATTAACAGTTTTTTATGATGCCTTTTTTTTTTACAATGAACAGCATTTGAATTAAAGCTGAAGGTATAACAAAAAAGAAAATGAGAAAAGTTGAAACATATGCAAAGCCAGTAGGTTATGGGTTTCCAATTGTGGTCACGAAAGGCACCAGCCTTCTATATTCCCTTCTTCGACCCAGGGCACAGCTATCGAGCACCCGCCCGAGGATCAAACGAGTATTTTGCAAAGCCACCTCTCTAGGTGTTGTACCTGACTCGTTGGGAACTGCTTGTGGAGCTGATGTTGAACCTATCCCGAAACCTGATCCTAAAGCATACTGTAGTGGCCCACTTCGAGCCTTAAATGAGGTCTGGGGAGCTAGCATCTTTTCATCTGTCCCATTTTCAAATGACCCAGACTCGTGCGGGTGTGAACCAGTCAATGAGCTACAGCTCTGCAATAGAGCTTCTAATACACTTAGTGCCTCCCAACACAAAGTGCTCTCCACTAGCTGGGATACAATAGCATACATGTGTGGGCTCTGAGCCGAATCCATGGGAGTGTGCTGGAGCAATGCCTTAAGCATGAGCAATATTACTCGTTGATATTCAACTGGACCTCTCTCCAGTAGCCGTAACAAGTGTCCAAAAGCCAGAGCTGAGTGCTTAGGGAACCATTCATTGCACAACAATGGTGAGACGCAGGCCAGGAGATTATCAATGCTTGTGATCTCACCTCCGGAGTAAGCCATGAACACAGTAGCTAATTCATCCAATGATTCTGCTCGACACCAAATCGCGATGTTGGCAGCAACAGAGCAGGCTTTGTGGTGCTGTTGCTGGAGTGGTGAAGCTGGGCCCACCAATGGATCTTTGCTGAGCTGTAAGCAAAGCCAGGGTAGTAATCCTGTAATGTGCATCAGAAGCCTAGTCTCACGATCCCCAAAAATGGAGTCACACGAGTGCACTGTGATACGAGAGAGGACCTCAATGGCTACACCATGACTAACAGTGGACATGAGTCCTTTAAGCACAAGAGGCTGCACTCCTTCAAATGCAGGCAGATTGCCACTGGTTACCGGCAAGTCATAGCCCCTAGATTCCATACGCTGAAGGTCCCCAATATCACCACTATCAAGCTCATCTCGAGGCATGCTGGAAAGGAGGACATTCTCAATTGTTCTGTCACGGAATGATAGACGGTCAATCACACGTGAGAAAAGCTCCAGAACCTGGCAGTAGACATGAACGAAATCTGTGTGCATCATTGCCACACAACCCCAAAAGAGTTGTGGGTAGAGTATCACCTTTTCTGGCTCCATGTTCTCAACCATCACTTGCAATGTCAGTAAAATTTCCATGATAAAGCCCAGAACAGGAGGTACTGGATTTCCCAAGCATCTATGTAGACAACGAAGGAGTAGCACACATGTATCACTTGTAACACTAGGCCGTAATGCACGATATATCTGGTGAGAACGACAAGCAAGGTGTCTTGATGTGCACTCCATAGCCCATTTGAGTGCCTCAACACCCCAGGTCTCACGAAGATCTCCTTGGAAGAAGATTGCATCAACCATACTCTGAACAAGGGCAGAAAGAAGTGCAGCACTAGGAAGCTCAGTCCTTGTAACTGTAGGGTCCTCATTCTCCCACATCATGCTCCCTCGTTTTGACTGAACATACTTGATCAGACTAACAACCTGTTGCTTGTTCTCTCCATCACTGCTTTCAACCTCATACAGCTCCAAGTGCCGACCTGCAAGTGAGTATAGTAGATTAACAAGTAAATGTTGGCAGTGCTCCAGTACAATATCCTCAGAGCTGTCCATTGAAACAAATGTTACGTGAAAGAGCAGAGGTAAGTGCTCTCGAAAGTCTTCATCATTCTCGTATGCAATTTCTGCCAGTAGAATCAATGCTATATCTGCACGAGTAAGTGAGTGCTGCTGGTGCCCTTGCAAAGCTGACTGAAGTTCTTTAGCATTGACACCATGCATACCAACCGCAGAATGCAAGATATCTTCACCAGAATTTGGTGTGTCAATCAGGTAGTCTCCACTGTCTCGGGAAACATGGCGGCTCCGTAAACTTCCAGTGGAACTTCGAACCCCCATTAAAGGCCCTGACATATTTACCAAAGCTGGAAGCAACTGACCTGACCTGCCTGCAGTTACAGGAACAATGTTTAATTCTGGGGGCATTGGACTTAGAGGGCCTGAGGCGCTTCGCCCAGTAACACCAGCAGTACGCCAACTCAGGCTTCCACTAGTATTTCTCAATGGACCATCAAGCGAACCCCGGACAAGTAATGGTGACATATGTGGCTGGCTGTCTGCAACAGATGCAATCTGGGCTGCTGCCGGCCCCTGAGAAAATTCCAAAATGAAATTTCCATTGGCATCACCCTTGTTTGCACCCGTCCCAATTGGTTCAATGCTATCTTCCAGCATCCGCTGAGATAGTTGGTAAACTAGGTGATCAATGGTGCGTTGTGGACATATACGTGCTAGATACAGGCTAACTCGCTTGGCAACTGAGAAATATGTGGCAAAAGCACCACTTATTTCAGCAGATGCATTTGAATCAAAATCCTCAATTCCTTTGGTAATCAAGAAATCTAAAACTGGACTAATGTTCCGCGGCTTGCTGGCAATTGTGCTCCAAAGCTTCTCGATCTCATCAGGAAACTGATCTCCATGCCTCCATGTCACATAATAAAGACTTTTTAATAATCTTTCACTCCAACCAGAGTCCTTAAGTTTCCAAAAGTTCAGGTTTTCTATCCATGGAGCCATACAGGTTAAAACCTGATGCTGTGCAATTATATCAACAGCATCAAGTTGTCTCTGCATTATCTCTTCACAGAGGAGTTGGCTCAATTCAGGGTGATCTTTGGCTAATTTGCATGAGAGCTTATACTGAAACTGCTGGTAGGAATCAGGGAGATTACCAACAACAGCAGCTCGATAGCTACCTGAGCCTTCCATGCCATCTTCTGCCCATTCACGGATAGAGAGCGTCTCAAGCATCTGAAGGGCATCATCACGAATTTGTCTAGATGGGTCCACTACCTTGTAGAGGATCAGGCTCAAGAGCCTCTGAATTTCACATTTTGGTATCTCTTGTCTCATGTAAACCTCAGCCAGTATGCTGAAGTAGCCATCAGCTATAGCAGGATCAGAGTAATAGCACTGAAAATCATAAAGTTAATTAGTTCCTCAAGAAGTGCAATGATTAAATACAAAAATACAGTCAATGAAAAAGGACAATGCGGCATTCTACAAACCAAAAGAGAAATGTGTAGGAAAAGAAGAAACCCGAAATTTATGTATACCACAGAAGCTGGGATGCAAGGAACCACCACACAGAAAAGTTGCAGAAATAGGAAAAGGATTTAAAATTTTTGTTTAAATAATTATTCAACAGAAAAAACTTACCAAACTCCTGACTTTTTTTTTTTTTTTTTTTTTTTTTTTTTTTTTTTTTTTGCTTAGAAGATCTGTAAATCTAGCATAGGTATCATCAGACTACAGTATTAGAAGCTTAAAATGGTATTTTACTACTGCAATACTGACAGATCCAACAATCACACATTCACTTCATATTTGTAATGCATTTCTTGTTTGTCAGGATAAAGGTGACGATATCAACATACCTGATCAATGCAAGCAGGAAACAGATCCAAATTTGTAAGAAGAAGATTTTTCAAAGCTAATTTTGCTAAGGCAACACGATGATGCCCACCTTTATGCCTATCATGACCAGCAGCTCCACGCCCTCCTGTGTATTTGGAATAAGACAGGGTTCTCGGGTCAACTGGTGAGTAACCATATGGGGCCTTAGGAGCAGGCTCATTGAATAAACTATTAATCCAAAATATAACCCTGCCACTCATTTTTCTTGCATTGTCATCAAAACAAGGCCCATACAATAGTGCAGCCATTGCAGTCATTGAGGCCCACTGGATTGCCTCAACTTGTTCACTCAATTCTTTGTCAAATGAAATTTTGTCCACAGAATCCTTTGATCTGTGTTGCGAAGTCTTATAACGTTCAACTTCACGTCGATAGTCACTAACACCATCCTGTCCCCATGTACTTCCTAAGTCATCACACCAAGATAGAAGAAGATCAAAAAGTTTCTTCCGGTTTCTAAGATCAAATCGCTCTGATTTTGAATCTACAAATTCAGGTGCCAGAGATCGTAAAACAGAAGCAAGTGCATAGCGTAGTGGTTGTGTTTCTTGAAAACTATCAGCAGATGCTGCTGTAATATATTTAGTTGTGTCTTCAATAAACCTCAGATAATGGCGACGGAATACAGGCTTTCGACCCAAGAATCCTGGCCAAATATTCTCAGCAACATTGCGATAAATATTAGCAATATGGACTCGAAGATCCTCACGGCGTGTCTGTTTTTGACTCTGCATTCAAAGGGATGAGCACAAAAATTTGGAATCAATCTATCTATTCATAAAAGAAGAATGTCTTTTATTTGTGGATTGAATGAAAATAGATTTCAGCCCAAGTTGGATGGCTCTTTACCTTGGAACAGCATCACTTAAATAAAAAACCACAAAGAGGAAAAAGAATGCTCTAGGTAAAATATTAAGAAAGAGGTCCAAATAATAACCGACCTCCATGAAATGAACCAAACAAACAAAAAAAAAAGATGTATGGAAGCAAGTAGACAATAGAAATACCTTCCACTTTGGTTTTCCCTCTGTTTCAGAAGAAAGCTCCTCAACAAAAGATGTGAGTTCACTAAACATTATCTCACAAGATTCCAGGTGTGAGTGCCCAAGAGCCATGGTGGCAGCATGCTAAATCACCAAAAGAAAACAAATCAATTTTACACTCAAGATAGAAATGAGAGCCCTAAAGCAAAGATGCAGTATAATTGTCTGAGAGACTCAGACAACTTCTATCCTCAAAAGTTCTAATGTTATGCAGGATTATAGGTTCAGGGTATACCTCTTAAAACCATGATGCCCCCCAACCCCCCAAGGAGCCAGCCCCAAGATACACCCAATCCACCAATAGACAAAGTAAGTAGAATTTTATTTAGCATTAAGTACCGGTGTAATCAGTTGGACATATATATCAGTCTGTCCATCATGTATGCATATGAGTGCATAATATCAAGTATTTTATTAGGATACATGGAAGTACACAAACATCATTCTCTTTAATCACAAATAATAGGGTTCATCATAATATTCTCATGTTGCCTCCCATTAAGAATAAAAATAAAGCAGCCCTAAGCAATTTGTCATCTACCATAAGAATCAGGAAAAGCGAAAGCATTTATGACACAAGTAATAATGTTCAAGGCAGCCAATGAGCAACCATGAAATGGCATTATAAAAACTCCTAGGATTCTTTCAATTTCTTTGTATTCTATTAAGAGTGAAACCAAAACACCTAATTTTGGATAGATCTGACAGCTCAGCTTTTGAAATTGGAAGAAAAGAATTAAATGGAATTCAAAATTACCATCACCCTATCTCCTCTGTGCATCATCAATAATTCTTTTACATATGAAAAACCTACCAAGAAACTCTCTTCATTGTAGCCATTAACATTGATAAATCACAATCCCAGTGAAACAGTCCAAACAATTGAGAGGAGCTAGTGGAACTGTATTACAAGCAAAAGCATACAGATTCCACTAAACCCAATTTCTCATGTTCTAGCCGAAAAAGTGTCTCGTGATCAGTGTACTAACATCATATATGCATTAAACTCAAATAAAATAGAATGAACTCATTAGCATATACTTACAATGTGTGCTTCTGATCCAGATCTCAGAGAGGGAAAAATAAGATGGTAAAGGTCTCTGGTTGCAGATACACTCCCAGATTCCTTATTATCTGGTGGACATGAACATACAAACATTGCATACATGAGCCACTGATCCAGTTTGTTATCTACATCTTGAGACTGATTAGCTTTTCCACCTAACTCAGCGGGTGTAATATGAGCAAGACGATTCAAAACCTCCAGCCTGCCAAATCATAACGGGTTAGAAGAGGATCGATGAATTCTTTGCTCTTAAAACTAATTAAACACAAAAAATTTATTTGAAAGCAAATAGTAATTAATAACTTCCTGTTTATTCCATTTGGCATCAAAGAAGAATAAGAGTAAAAGCAATTTCCAACAAAAATCCATGTTCACCGTACTCTATACTAACCATTTATTCTTTGGCAATTTCCCCATTTTCAAAAGCAAATTGCATAAATGCTAAATTACCCATCAAGTATCTAGCTCATTTAACGAACATAAAGCTACCATCAACTAACCACATTGAATCAGCATGTTTATATGCTTAAAGATAAAACAATGAGAACATCCAATCAAGTATATGCAAAACATAATGATATTATAACAAAAAATATTACTTGGCAAAGACACGTAACAATTATTCATAATTATCTTATTGCACGTACTTTGCATCTTGAACTGAGCTTGGGCAAAGTTCAGCTGCATATTTGACGAGCTCACTAAGACACCTTGCCCACCTGTTCTTATCAGGACTCTCAAATATTATAGACTGAAGAGTCACCTCAGGAGGAATTGTATCAGATTCTCGTCTGTAATCAAACAGACGACCAGAGTCCCAGTAACAACTCTGAACTATGTCCTCCTGCAATATTTAGTTTTAAATTCAGAATACATCACATTTCATAGAAAAGTTGAAAAGAATAATTAATATACAGGAAATCATAAGATAAATATAGCCCACCCCATGTTCTTCCAGCACATCAATTATAAATATAGGTTCGGCTTCGTATCTTATGCTATGTTCTGGCTGCTTGGAAAGTGTAAGGTCTCGTATGTCATTCCTTAAGGCTCGTACACAGCGCAATAACTCCAATGCTGTGTGACGAATTTGGCTATCCACGGAGCTAAGGAAGATGAGGCCAACTGCATCTATCTCCGATGCACGAAACTCAATAGCATCCCCTGATTGATGGAAAGAAGACTTCTTGAATCCAATGTTTTGCTGCACCATCTGCTTTGGATCTTGAGCATCTTGTGCCAGTTTATCATCAATAAGACAAGCTCTCCAAAAACGCATAAGTTCTAACAGTCGCCCCAATGATGTTTGAATCAAAAGAGGGAACTCATCAGGTAATCGGAGAATGAAGTTGGCCATTCCTCTCATAGCTGCAAAGCGACGATGAGGAAGGTACCTAACAATCCGATTCAGTACCTGAACTGCTTCCTCACGAACACCAGGATCAATGCTTATCCCATGTTGAGGTATTATTTCAGTTATCTTATCGCTTCGGCCAACTTCTTCAATTAGGTAAGGTATGCACTTCAGCACTGACCGGAACAAATATCCTTGAGACTTTTCTTTGGTTACAGCATCTGGAAAGCATAGAATTCAAATGTCAAGTGCCCTTGCATCCAGATAAGAGGTAAATGGATGTGAAAAGTGGAAACCTAGCATTTATAGCAGCAATAGATCTTCAATAAAGAAAACACTCTACAGATGCTCCGAGTAAAAAACGTAAAATAGAGATATTTTTTTCACAGCAGATGAGTACAATAACAGAATTCACACTTTCGTTTAGAAAACAGAATATCTTAATTCTAGTAAAATGTCCCATTGCCAGATTTACAATTGGTTCTCATTCTAATTTCGTCAACATATAGAAGAAGAAATTCTTCCAATTGCAAATAAGTGGTAAAGGTTCTAGACTACAGAGAACAGAAGTCACTTAACTGAATCAATTAGCCTTTGATTATTTCAGTCTTAACACGACGTAAAATTGGCCATCTCTAATATCTTCTCATGAATTATATTGCCATCTCTACTAGAGAGTTTGAAGAAAAATAACCCCAAAGAGGACCTAGAAGATGAGCAAATGGTACCTTTGACGATAGGTTCAAGCTGCCTTAAATCAGCTTGGTTGGGGCAACTGATTTCAGCAAAAACAGTAGCAAAAACACTTAAGGGCATATCTTCATGCCTAATTTTTCCAAAAGAAAAAAAAAATCCAACTAGTTCAATCTAGTTTCATACGTGATCAAATTACTGCCTTACATTAAACTGAGGCTGTTTTCACAGACAATTCTCACAATTCAAGATTTGTACGTCTTCAACCCAAGATTAAACAAGTAAATTCATAGAATGACAATAACAGAGCAAGGAATTTTTATGCACACAAGTTTTTTTATCTTAAAAGTTACTCAGCCATTAAAACATTGGAATACAGGTGCTTGACTGATCCATAAACAAATAATAAGAAAAATACAAAAACTTAAGATTACTGTCCCTTTTCACTTCATCTGATAAGCAGACAAAATTCTAAGTTAATTTTAGGGTCGGAATTACCTATTGTTGTCCTTGAAGAAGTCAGAAGAGCCAGGCTATATGTCCTATTGCAGGACCTTAATATTGACTCAATTGCAGCCTTTACTTTAGGTATGTAGTGACCAATATCATGACCTGCTCATACAAATAAATAGGATAGTGATTCGCATGAAACATATGACAATTATTTGCATTTTAAACCAGTTATCAATTACCTTTAAATATTTCCAAGCCAACACGCTCACTTGAAGGAGACATAACAATGGCAAGCAATGCACGCAAACCAATAACTTTTGCTTCACTTGGGCTATCTTGCTTCAGCAATTCTAAGATCATATGGTTCATGGCAAAATCAAGGTTATGTTCTGCTATAGTCACACAGAATTCCACCAGTTTATCATGCTGTACATCTTGAGTTAGCATTCCTTTCCTCAAAACTGTTAAGAGTTGGGAAGTAACACTATCAAGGTAATCCCATATACGATTTGGGGGTTGGTTAGCTGCATGAACGCTCAAATAGAATCTCAAAACTCTATGAAGACAGTCTAAAGCCATGAAACGATGATTCTTGTCCTGCATAAATAGCACCAGATGCTTTGTTATAAGTTGAAATGGAAACTTGTAAATATGATCAGAGGTCAGGGCCCACAGAAAAGCCAGGGGGTAAAAGCTTAAGAGGACTTGTCAAAGTCAACCAGGTGACCATATGTGTGATATGTCCATTACCCAGGGCCCCAACTACATATGTAAGGAAACGTACTCGTAGAAGCTTGTAGAGTTGCTCCATGTGAGAGCTTAAGTTGCCCTGGAATATTTGTGGATCACCAAGACAGAGAAGAAGAGTCACCAAAGGATAACCAACCTAATACAGAGAATTTTTATGTGAGAGAAAAGATAAATTTGATTTAGAGAAACATGCAAGAAAACTGAAGACAGTGTTTGATTGTCATGTCCACTAAAAACTTGAAAAATATAAAGGATATTATCATCCTAGGAACAGGATGGCAATATTATCATGTACCATCTGTGTTCAAACTTCAGTGATCAAGAAAAATCATTCGAAAATATAAGGAAGAGTACTTTTAAGATAGAAATGTCACATTCTAAACTAAATATGGACAAGCATGAATTGAAACTAGGTTCATGAAAAACAAAAATAAATCATAAGTAAAAATAAATAAAGGAAGAAAAGTTGTTATGGCATCTAGGCATGCTAAAGAACAGAAACTGTCGCGATCCAATATGCAGTAACTAAAATTTGATAGGATAATCATGTATCCTGAATGATTTCGTTTCACTCGTACTCTCAAACCTCCAGTTCTAACAGTCAAATACATTAACCAATGGTTCGTATCATCAAACATCTAATCAATTCTTAGATAAAAATGTCAATAAGAAGCATGAGATGAGACCAAGCTTAATGAGAAAAAAATTATAGGTCTCTATCATTTTCATTTTCCATTTGAAAAAGTAACAGATAGCGAGAAACCTATTGACTTGTTTCACATACTTGTAAAATTCTTTCTGCTGAAATGAAATAAAAAGAAATATACATGTAGTCAACCCAATTGAGAGGCTTAGTGAACTTTACTCTTTCACTTTAGCCAAGCATTGAAATTTAAAAATAACTAATTTTATACTTTCATTGTCTACCATGAACTTTGTGGGGAAAGGAGTAAGACTATCTTTCAAATGAAATAAAAGCTACTCCGCCCCAATTAACTTGTCAAATTTTGACTTTTGACTTATTATTTTACATTTATTAGTGTTGATAAAAATTTGAAAAAAAAAAATATTTTTAACAAACTTCAAATGAAGTAGTTTTTCTTATATTTTTTATAAAATTTAATTCATTAAAATATTAAAATAATAGATGTCAAAGTTTAAAATATTTGACAGAAAGTCAATTGTGACAATTTAGTTGAGACAAAAGGAGGATGTGACTGCTCTTTACATTAGGAACTCAGGAAAAAAAAACTTACGTTTTCTCTTCCTTTGGAAATTCATTCACGAGTTTCCTTCTAAACTTTTTTACTGCCTAATAAAGAAGAAAATCCTAAGATCTATCAATAGTAAAGTGGAATCAAAACAAAGTTTAACACTGTAATATCTCTTTTACTAAATAACACAATTTCGATTTTATATCAAGAGCAGATTTCATTTTTGCCATTGTAAGCCCTACAGGCATTTGATTAAAGATTAGTCAGTTGTCCTGTTCAGAATTTTGAACAATAATAAATAATATATATTTATTATGTAGTAAGTGTTCCTTTTTCTCTGCCATGTAGTAAAATTACAGGCAGACCTCCATGCTTTCATTTCAAACACACCGAAAAAATTTGAAATTCCTAGGAGTAGATAAAGATGCTCTTACAGCAATATGTTTGCTCTGTTTGTCCATCCAATGCAGGAGATTCTCTCTGATTTGCCCAACAGCTTCATACCACAGAGTGAGTGCTGGCTCTACACCAGTAGGAGGCCATTGATTCTTCCCACTATCTGCAAGTGGTGCTAGGATACTTGAAAGCATGTTGCATAGTGCATGGTAAAGCTCACTTTTCCGTTTATGTGGTGCACGGGTAAGAGGGTTTGCTTTGGCCACAAAAGAGGCCGATGCATTCAATCCTCCCTCAGTCTTAACCTGGCAACAAACTAGTGTCATACACTGGCCCTCATGACATCTGTTTCTTCAAGGGAAAAAATGTATAAAAACATATCATTTCCATACCCCTAGTTTCAGGTAGCGCATCCCATTTATAATACTAAGGGTCTCACTTCTGGCAACACTACTGTCTATCCGACGAGTATTCAATTCCATGAAAAAGCGCTCAGTTACAGAACTAAATCTGTGAAAGAAAAAGAAAGAGCATGAATATGCGTATACATACGACTAGAATAAACCATAACTTGGGAGACATGTCAAAGAGCATTTATACCTACTTATAACCAAATTTTCAGCACTAACTTAGATCTTTAAGAAGCTAACAAATGAATGCATCTAGAACCCATAATCTATTAAAAAAACAATTCTCTTTTGAGGGGACCAAGGACAAGTGGCACTGAAAGCACTTAAAATGTTTTCTCTTATTCTTTTTGTTTTCTTTTGCCAGAGATAAAACACACCCTTCACTAAAACAAAAACTAATACAGTAATACTCATGTGGAACTTTTTATAACTAATACTCACACACCCTAAATCTCCCATACTTAAAATGGTTTTTAGATGTAGTAAATCCATCATAAGGGAAAGGAGAGGGTGAGAGCACAATAGCACACAAGAATGCAGAAAGGCGCTAAAAATAAGGGGAACGATATGAGGCACTAAAGGAATTTGTGGAATGATTCAGAAATTGCAAATTTGTTTGAGAAAGGACACCTAAGAACCATGAAAAATTAAATGTCCTTACTATTGTGCTTTGTTCACAATGAATTGCTTTATAGATTTTCACTATACCAACATAACTTCTCAAATGATATCATTAGCATAGTGCTTCGGAAATAAATGAGAACAATATCATCAATAAGGCCCCAGGAAAAGAAAATAACACCATCTTTCAAAGACTATAAAAAATACCAATAGCATTCTTCAAAATCTAGCAATAGTTTATAAGCGCACAAACGTTGATCTCTTTATTTCTCAAACTAAACCATTAAAATATTATACATATTATTTCCCTCACTAGCATGAATGATATCTGGATTCAATGTTGTAACACTTAATGAAATGCGGTGACATAAACAGAAGGAAAATGATGCATCTCCACCATTACCATGAGGAGAAAGAAAGTAACGAGTTAGCTGTGGCATTAATTTAATGATAAGAAAGATTAAGAAACCATGAATGATGCCCAACTCAGTTATTCACAGTTGTACGGGTTACATCAAAATAAAAATAGGTTGAAACGAGAAAGATTAACGTCTAGGAAAAGAAGAATGACAAAGAAACAAGGAAAAGATGTTCAACTCAGTTTATTTGCCACATAATTCCCCAGCTAGGTGAAAACCATATGTTACTTCCATGCATAGGATTCCCGAGAAAAGTAACAGCTAACCAAAATGGCTCACCAAGAAACACTTCCCTTCATCAACTAATATTACCTTTCTCTTTTAGTACATAGAAAGACGTATTGGACCCAGGACTACATGATAGAAGGTGGTTAACTCCTATCCCATTATCTTAAAACCCACACCCAAAATTCTCAAATTTGAGACCTCCAAGATAAATTTCAAGATCTTTCACAGAAAAGGGGAAAAAACTCTCAAGGCTTAGCCACAAGGATTACCCGTTGTAACATTATCGGTACCATTTTCTGGTTTACAGATTGTCAAAATCTAAATCTTATGCTTTCAACCAATGGAAAGGGGGAAACATCATCATATGAACTGCTGTTTAAAATATCCTATCTTAAAGTAAAAAATTCAGAAACCATTATAGCAAGTATAAAATCACCAACATTTCTGTCAAAATTTTAATGTCACCAGATAACGACACAGCTACCTGATCCGAGATAAGGCACCCAGGAGTTGAGCAACTAAGTCGAGAAGAAGACCCCGCAAATCAACTAGTGAGGGATACTCGACCTGGCTAACAACCCTGCAATAAGAATTTATTGACTTCAACCCAGTCATCCAGCATAAGTAAATTGTTCAGCAAAAAAACTATCAACCACTTTGGTATCATATATATCAACTACTATGCTAAGACTCAAAATTCAGTCCATCATTTTTCAAGGGCCAAGCAGTGATATTTGATGTATTTATAATTATATATAATATTAAAACTTGATATAAGCCAGTCCAGACTCATCCTTAGCAGCCTTACCTGTCAGCATTAATTAGCCAATCGAAAACAAAATTTTCAAGACCAGACCAAAGCTTCTCTGAAATGAAAGCATACCTCGTCATTCAGTTGTGAGAAAAACAAGTAAAATTGAATAAAGTAAAAAACAGGGAAATGAACAAACCAGTAAGTCCCTCTTGTGGACAGCACTCAACAAAGCGAATACAAGCTGAGCAAAAAATGCACTCAACAGCAAGCTGCTCACCAAGGAAAGACACCATTCAACTCATAGTCAATTAAGCAAAAAAAAAAAAAAAAAGAGCATCATCAAATTCAGAAAAACTAAGGCAAATATCATTTCCGAGTGGTTTCTGTCTAACACTTATTTTCATTGTCATT
Source organism: Gossypium sturtianum (assembly GCA_025698515.1). Classification (NCBI taxonomy): domain Eukaryota; kingdom Viridiplantae; phylum Streptophyta; class Magnoliopsida; order Malvales; family Malvaceae; genus Gossypium; species Gossypium sturtianum. Next base: position 19,400,027 of record CM046945.1, on the reverse strand, counting down.
TTTTAGCTACTTTCCTTTTTCCAGGGGGAGGGGGTGGAAGGAAGTACAATCTTCACAAGCCATTGAATTTAATAAAATCTATAAGCTATTACCGCATACAAACCTTTCTTTGGAATGTAGATGCATCATTTGCGCCCTTTGGGGATTCACTGCAAGCAAGATCCCAAAGCAAAAGTAAGAAAATGAAATCTTACAATTGCAAAACAATTAGACTCGATGAGTCTGTGCCTTCATAGAGTGGCATTAACTTCTCACCAGTTAAGAGAAAACCAGAGATGATTGATTAAGGATTTTTAACTACAGTTTTTCATAACAAACAACCAACCAGGATATAACCCTGATAATGAGCCCGGTTTATTGTTTGAAATTTGATGTGATAGAAACAGTTTGAGGAGATAGAAAACTGGTAGTGTATATTAGTAGCATCTTTGCACATCAAAGAAATTATAGAAGCACGACCAATAGAAACTTCCATCTTATCGGACTTTTTAGGGCTATCAAGATACCTTCTCAACCTCTACTGTTCCCCCTTCATTATCATCAAACTAAAGTGGCTAAAAATAATGTAGGAGACAGATATTTTCAAGACATGATTGAGAACTAAAGAGCATTTGGAGATGAATGTTTGTATTAAGGGAAAAGAAATAGTAAAGAAGCAAATGATACAACCTTTCTCGCCATCTTAGAAGAGCTTCTAGAAGAGGAACAGGTGTGTGTCGTGCAACCATAGCCAAGGAATCTAGCACCTGCTCATAGGCAGGGTCAGATGGTCGAAGATACTGTCCATCCTGCACATACAACAGGAAAGAACATAAAATGGGATAGACATCGATCCAGAAGGACAAAATCACCATTCATTAGTTAAAAGAAGGTAATCAAGTTTATACTTTGGTAATATGTTACTACTAAAGTTGCCAAACAAACAAAACAAGAGGCAGCCTCCCACACCAACTTTCCAACTCTTGCTCCCCATCATATGTTTAAGTAGAGCTGTCAAAAGTTGACTTGAAAATAAACATCAAATCTGTTCAAACCCAAACCAGGTAGAAACTGATTTGACCAAAGAAGTCAACAACCCAACATAGGAATTGAACTTGTTTGACTTTAGAACCAAACAATTTGGACCTGAAGCGACTTGAACCTGAGGTAACCCAAGCCAAAGCCAACCAAACCAGCCCAATTGATAATTCTATGTTTAAGCAAACTGCTAATCTTTCTAAATGGAAAAAGGATAACCTTTCTATATCATCCTTATCTCCTTGACTTATCTTTATTACACCAAGAACCAAAGTCCTAATAGAATATTGCTTTCTTGAATGGCAAGGCAACAAACCATTACTAAAGATGAATGATCAATGGATTAAATAAAGAATAGAGATGAATACAAAAACAAAAAGATGTGAGCCTCTAATCTTTTAAAACCAAATTAAAGTGATTCAGAAATAATCTATGTTTCTAACAGTGAGATGTTCAATCACCAAATGCTCGTTAAAGGTCAACACATAAGGAGAATATCTAAAAACCCTGAGAAGCAAACTCAAACAGTCTCTTCTACAAAACCATGTTTGTCATAACCTTAGCAAAGTTTAGGCAGGAAGAACATCTATCAAATTGGAAGGTTACGAATCACTCGCCAAGTCTCTCTCTCTCTCTGATTTTTTTTTACAACCCCCACTTGGGGCAAAATAGCTGGCTGCTGACATGTCAGCAAATTCACTAACTTCATCAAACCACCAAGTCTAGTCTAAACTCGCTTAAGCAAAACCAATTAGCATCAGATTTTATTCATTAACAAAGAGCAGCTCCTGATCAAACTCATTCTAAGTACTAAAGTATGCTATCAGATGAAGAACTCATTGATATCCATTACACTATTTACAAACCAAAATCTAAAGATGTTTAAAAATTTTCAATTTATAAACAAACTGCATTTCTCTTAGACCTCCTTTAATATTCAAACCCATAGAAGGTATGACACTAAATGCCACCTCACTAACATTTTTAGCATAAAAGGGCTTTCGGAATAAGAACAGAAAAACATCATAATTTAGAAGTTGAAACAAGAAAAAAAGACACACACCTTTCCAACACATGAAATCATGATTACTATAACATTCAAGAAAATGAAACATTATGCCACTGAATGATTTAATAGGAGAACGAGCGAAGAAAACCTGAGCCTGAGCTGTTTCGATTCGGCGACGAGCTAGAGGAAGAAACCGCTGCAGCAACGCATCTACAATCAACTTGGCAGCACTTCCTGCCTTCATTTTGTCTCGCATCCGTTTTCAACCTACAAAATTCTCGAAACAGAAAAACAAATTAGGGTTCAAAAAAGGATTACTACTAGAAACCATAGATTCCACGAGCAAAATCATATGGAAAATTGAGGGATCAACGTGAACAGAAGAAGTGGAAGTAATACCTGGAATTAGGGTTTTAATTAATAATAAGACATTGTAGTTTCCAGAGACAGAGATAGAACTCAGAGAGAATCGAGTGTCGCTCTTTCTTTGGCTGATCGTGATCGACGAAGATTTAACACTTTGAGGTGACTAATTATAAATTTTGGGGGATTTTTCTCAGGTTAATAACATCGTTAATTCGTTATTAAGGAAAATTCCAAATTTCTTAAATACAGTACTAGTTTTGTTTTCATTTTTCCCCCGTTTGATATAATTTTGGTAATTTTCTTTTTTCCTCCTCTAATATTGTAGGATGAAAATCAAAATTTTGAGTAGTGAATCTCTAAGCACTAGTGGGTTTCCGAATAGCTTGGATCCAAAATTAATTTATATGGTTTGTAATTTTAGTTTCACATTGTTATAAAAATTAAATTTAAAATGTTAATTTCACACAAAAATACGTCTTTAAAACCAATTATTAATAATAATTCATGTAATATCTACAATATTAAAATAAAAAAATTATATTAAATTGTGAGCAAAATGGAATTTAAACACCTAAATACATTAGATTAAGAATATTAAATGTACTACAATTGTTTATCATAGTATTGTCATCAATCTTGATTTCGAGTTAACTTATGACGCCAACTTAATTTATAATATTATTAGTACTAAAAATTTTATCACAGGTGCATGCGTGTAGAAACAATATATTTAAAACATAAGTGCACCTTTTAAAATAACATACAATAAAAAAATTGTATACTTTGAAGCTAATAATAACAATAACATATATATAATATATACGGATTGAAATATGCAATGTGTAAAAGAAAAACTTTTGTGAAATAATACTAAAATCACAAAAATAATAAAGATAAAGCATTGGTTATATTGCAAAATTAGCTTTTATGCCATGTCAATGACATGAGTTCAAATTTCATTATTTGAATTTTTTAATTGATTTTATTAAAATGCAAAAAAAATAAAAAGTATTATTGTAATAATATAACTTATTTCAAACGTGTAAGGGTGGTTTAGTAATTTTTTTGATTGAGTCGGTGTCCAACTGACTCGTGACACCAATTCAATCAATGATTCAAATAATAATAAGTATAATTGTACAATTGATTAAGGTAATAAAGTGTGAATAATAAAATTAAAATATACAAAATATTTTAAGATAAAGTTTTAGTTGAGTATTGATGATGCAAATGTCATGGGTTCAAAATCTCACCTATAAATTCTTTATTGGTCTTAAAAAACTTATTTTAAATACAAAAAAAAAACATTTTTGTAATTTCCCTTGAGTTGGTACCTAATTGATTTGTGACACTAAGGTTGTGTTTAACAATGCTTAAAAAAGCACTTTTGGAAAAAAAGTATTTATGCTAAACAAGCAAGTTTTGGCTGAAATAAATGGTTTTTCAAAAGTACTTTTATTTAGAAGTTAAAATTTTTAGTTTTTCTTAAGCCAAAAAGCACTTCTGGAAGCATTATTACTTTTTCATCACTCTATTTTTCTCTTCCCATTTTTCATTCATTTTAAATTGTAAATGCTAATATAAAATTTTTAATATTTATATTTGGTATATAAATATTATCCCTTTTTGAAACTTTAATCCAAATATATGTAATATTTTAATTTGTTAGGTTTATGTTTTCTATGTTATGTTAATATCTAATATGGGTTATATATTTAAATTACATTTTAAAATAAAATTATTAATAAAAAATAAAATAAAAAACATTTCTTAAAATAATACAAATGTGTTAATATCTAATTATAAATATTTAATGGTTATATTTAAATATTTAAAAATATAGTTTATATTCTAATTAAATTTATAAATAATTAATATTAATTGCTTAAAAATATTTAAATTTTATAATTTATATATTAAAATATTAACAAGTTATAATAAATTATTTTTTATATTTTTATTAAAATATCATAATATTAACAAATTTGAACATTTTTTTGAATTTGTTACTTTATAATAGCATATCTAAAATGGACATTTTATTTCTCACAAACACTTTTTGATAGCAATACTAAACACTTAAATCTTAAATCAAACTTATTCGAAAAAAAATCTTAAACCAAACCTTTCAAAAGTACTTCTCAAAATTATTTTTTCAACCCATTTTTTAAAAATACATCTCAAAAATAATGCTAAACTAGCCTTAACTCAGTCAAGGGTTAAAAATAATAGTTTAGATTAGTTGTAAAATTAATGATACACGAAATGGTTTAAATTTTCAAATATAATGATAAATGATATTTAAATAATTTAATATAATGATAAATAAACTTGTTCATGGATCGGATTGTCCATCCAAGCTCGAAGGCTTGCCCAAAATTTGGAAGAGTTTGGGCAAAAATATTAGGCCTATATATTGGCAAAAAAAATAGACTTTTTAAATTATGGATGGGCTTTTTGAACATTCAAAACCGAAACTCAGCTCATTTTCAATCTCTATAATTTATTATATTATATTCTTTTTATATATTATGTAATTTATAACATATTAAAATTTAACTTATAATAATATGCAATATTATTAAAAAAATTAAAGAACTTATATATAAAGTTTTAATAAATGAAAAATATATAAAATTATTAAATATTAAATTAAAAAAATATAAAAAAAATTTTAAGAAATCCAAAAAAATAATGTGAACAAGTCTAAAATGAGCTTGAGTTAGTCATTTGCATATATAGGTGGACTTAGACAAAATTTTATTCTCATATTTCAAGTTGGGTCGAGTTTGAGCAAACATAAAGTATGTTAATATCATGCTTAAGTATGGTTTGAATCTAACCCGATCCATGAACACCTCCAATGATAAGTGATATTTAAATAATTTAATATTATAATACATAAAATATAAATTAATCCAATATTTTAAATAATTAATATAAATAATAATATTTTGATAATTTCACTTTAGAATGCATAAGACAAAAATATCTAAATCTCAATTTTTAACTTTTTTAACTTTTGTGTTAGGATAGAAAAATACTTTTCAAAACACCAATAATAAGTTACAATATATATATATGAAATACCATAATATTAAAAAAAATTAACATCACTTAAATGTATATATTTTACTTTATCAACATCAAGTTTTAAATGAAGATTTTATTTTTCAAAACTAGTTTTTTACTACAATATTGAATATTGAGATTTTAAGCCAAATTTTAAATAAAAAAATATGATATTTTCAAAAGTAAAAACGCTTAAAATTTTTAATATCTTGTTAGGTGTTTCAAGTATGGACATTTATTTCCATATTTTATCCAATTAATAATCCTTTATAATTAGATAAGATCCAAAATCAAGTATAAAAAAAAATTTATTTAAGATAAAATCTCAAATATTTTTTTAATTAAGCTTAGTTTATTTTATATCATTGTATTGGTAATTAAAATTGGTGAGATCATTTAAAAAAAATTAATTCATGATTAAAAAAATAAATAATGATATAGCTATTCCAGAAAAGCAGTATTTAGGGATTCTATAACTAACAAATTTTCAAGTGGTGGATAATTAAGATAAGATAAAAATTAAGGAAAGCAAAAAAAAATAAAAAATAAAGATAAGATTAAACATGAGAAATAGAATATACAAAATAAAGTGATACGTGAAAGAAGGCAATTGTAAGGTGAAAAACTGCCCTGAAACTACTTTCTTCCAAGTCAAAGGACAAACCTGGAATGCTACATCATTATCTTCCTTCATAACCAACACCTAAAACTAAGAATGGCTCTGGCTATTGAAGCAAAATTAAAATGCATTCCTGCTTCATCCAACCTCAGCAAAGCATGTATAATGTGTTAGGAACCAATATACATACACTCTAAAATATTATAAAAGAAAAAGATAATTTATAAGGTTGGAAGTAACGTGATTACAGAATAAATTTAAATTGAGTATTAATTTAGTTAATACTGATATTATTAAAGACTCGCAATGCTTACAAGTTAAATTAGACTTAAGCATGTAATATATTTTCAAATTACTTAAATAATTTAAATATAATTTAAGAAATGTATTCTAAAATAATGATTATATTGAAAATTAATCTATTCTTTTAAAATTTATGAATAATTATAAGAGTAAGAGCGTAATAAAATCAAATACATTCATAAAAAAGAGATCGAATTAACCCTAAAACTTATAAGTTAGAAGACAACTAACTTATAAGTTAGGCATCTCAATGGATAACCTCCAATCATAGTTAATGTTTCCTAAGCAATGCTTGTAAATTCCAAATTAAGCAATCTCAAAATCCAAAACATTGGCTTCAAAAGTTCCAATATAAATGATATATTCCTAAAAGAAATCAAATATAATAAAAATTTTGGACTAAACTTTAAAGATTATCGAGTTTGATTTATGAATATTTTTTTTTCTTTTATAAAAAACTTCAAAAGTAGCAATCCTCCACCTAACTAATCTTACAAATTTTAAGATGATAATAAAAAAAAGGAGACAAACATTTTGACATAAAACCTTAAAAAAAGACCAGAAGTATAAAAGAAACACAGGGAGGAACATGTTTGGGTTAATGTAGTAGGTCTTGAAACAGCCCCATCTTAAAGATTTCTTAATTGACAATGATGGAAGATTCTCAGTATTTTGTTTGGCCATAATTAATGTAGAACATCATCCAACATTTCCCATCACAAAACACCAGCGTACTAGTAACTCTAATCTAAATGCACAGGAAGATTATTGGCGGCAATGGTTCTTATCTAAATGTTGAAAACACACAAATTTAAATACAAATCCAAAACATCATTTGCAATAAGAAATATTATGCAGGCTAAAAAATAATGGAAGAATCGCCCATTTGAGTTTGCAAGTGGAGGAAGATTCGACATTGATTTTCTCGCCTAAAAATACCCTCAAACATGCTTTGAAACTCTCTCGATTTCTCGTCTATCCCATCAACCATAAGACTTTAGAAATTAAGTAACATCAAAGGTTGATTCCCTATTTAACCATGCCTACCCTAAAAATAGTCACTATCTTCTTTTGACCACCCCTTTTTTTAGTATTCTTTTTTAAGATTAAATGTAATTTTATCAATATATTAACATAAAATTTTACAATTTATTAAGAGATTAAATTATATTTTTAGTATTTTTTACAATAGAATTAAATTATATTTTTTAAGAGATTAAAATATAATTTTATTATTTTATCAACTTAAAATTTTATATTTTTTGTTGAATGAGCTTTAACTCATTTAATATAGCTGTTATTACAATAATAAGAAAGACTTGTATTCGAGTATGATTCTTTTGATTTAAGAATTAGGGTTGTAAGACCAATTTTCGCCCGGCCCATTTGAAGCCCATTAATCAAACAAAAACAAGAAAGCAAACAGAAATTAAAAAAAATTAATAAAAGTTCAGTCCATTTTACAGTTTTTCTTACAACAGCCCAAATTACATCTAACCCAAACTAGCCCAACAGCAGACCCCAAAATACCCACAGGCCCAAAACTGAACCCAATACTGAACGGCCCAAATGGCCCAAATTTCAGTTTCAGAATGAAACCCTAAGGGTTCCAGAAACTATCAAGCGCCGTCGCCGCGTCGTTTCAGCAACCCCAGCGCACGGCCTCCGTACGTGCCACGTCCACGCCTCCGTACGCCACGTCTGCCAGCTACACCTGCAAAAAGGACACACCACGACAACAGAGAGCAGCAGAGAAAACAAAAAAACAGTTGTAATTTTTTCATTTTTGCTTTTTATTTTCCAAATTTTGGCTATAAAAACAAAAAGCCAACGATTGTAAAGGGGGCTTCACGATTTACGAACGCACATTTTTTAATACAAAGACAGCAAATGGTATATGTTTAGCCTATTTTTTTTCTATTCGAATATACTACAGATATACATAGAAAAAGAATAAAAACAGAAACTTTTACCTTTCGCGACGATCAGAGAGTTGAAAAAGGAGTGTCTTTCCTTGTTTTTTGATTTTGGAGTTTTTCTTTTTGGGGTCGTTTAAATACAAGTTTGAGGCTTAAGGGACCAAAGCGTCCCTGTCTTGAGGTTCCAACCACCGGATACGGTGGTGGAGGGGTGAAGGTGCTTTAGGCTCCGATGAAGCCCAAGAATCAACTGAAGGGACGGAAAGGCTGAAACGTTTTTGAAAAAAGGGATTTTTGAAATGTGTTTTGAAAGAGTAATCAGCAAGATGAGGTTATTAGGGCAAATTACTAATTCATATATGTTATTAAAACGGTGGCGTTTTAAGCGGTGAGGGTTGGCATTTGAAACGACGTCGTATAAGCCTTGACAGATTCGACCCGACCCGAAAACCAGGAGGATCCGCGTGTTTTATTAAAAGTGGTTATATTTCGCGTTTAATCCCTCATTTTTTGCACTAACCCTTGATTATGCCTTGATTATGTTTTATTTATTTTTAAATATTTCCTTAAAATTTGTGTGCTGTTTTAAATTAGTCCTGGTTTAAATGTTCATCTGGAAATTCGGTTCATTTGCGTTTTTAATCCTCTGTGGTCTGTGCGAGTTGTTTTTTTGATCCTCCATATTTGTTGTAATATTGCTAGTTATTTGTAAATTATTTGTTCTTTCTTTTCTTTTGTAATTCTTTTAAATTTACTTATTATTCATCTCTATCTTGAATTATTGATTATTCTAGCTTGTTTTACACTTTTGTTTATATATATATATATATATATATATGTATTCTAAAATTGTATTATTTTATAATTTGTCTATTTTAAAATCTTTATTTATTTTTACATGCTTTAAAAGATTTATATGATATGTAATGTTATTATACTTATATACATAGTTATTTTATTCTAAGTATACATTATTGATTTCATTATTAATTTTATAAAAGTATTTTCTTTTAAATCTATTTACGTATATATATATCTTATTTTAAATTTATTCATGTATATAATTCATCACTTTAAAAAAAACTTATTTTAAATTATATATTTATTTATTCCAATTAATTTTATATATCATTATTATTTTTATATATACATTTATTTTATATCAAGTTTTATTATGTATATTATTTAAATTCACATGTTATTTTATGTATAATATTTGCTTATTTATTTTAAAATGTGCTATATTTTATTTTATTCTCAATTAGTTATATTTTCAATCTTTGATTCTTGATTAATAGTGTTGGTATGTTCAAAATAGAAATTATGATATTATTGATTGTACGTATATTGAATTGTATGTGCATAATATTTTGTCAACCATTTGTACAAAGTTGTATTCACGCATTATTATTCCATGCTCGATATCATATTTTTGTCTCTCGTTATCGAATAGCGATTCAATTAATATATTTTAACACCGTTCATGATTTTAAAAATCGTTTTACGCAAAGTTTTAAATCATAAGACAACGTTCGTGTTTAGAGGTTTCAAGAAAATCGTGCTCTAACTTACTGAGTTCCGATTTTCCTCGTTAAAACCTAGCAACCGAGTATCCTTTCTCACTTAAATCAAAATGCATAATATTTCAAATATAAAACTTATTCTCGGGAATTTGAGGCATTGCGCCCTAACTTACTGGGTGTGATATTTTATCATCTCGAGATAAGAATTTCAAAAGAATAAAGGCAATATTCCGTATTCGGGAATTTTGAGAAATAGTGCCCTAACTTACTGGGTTGCGATTTTTCATTTGACACAAATAATGGAATATCCTTCTTATTTTTAAATGTACGAGTATTGAATGTCGAAGGATAAATCCAACTTCGAAAATATAAGATGTTATGCCCTAACTTACTGAGTATGGCATTTTATTTCCCCGAAATAGGGAGCTTTGGCATCCAATACGGTTTTGTCCAAATACATATATATTTTAAATAAATGGATCATAATCTAAAATCTTTTCAAATTTTCGATGTCAGGACATTAATTAATCAATTCGGTACCAATTTTGGGCGTTACGGGGGTGCTAATCCTTCCTCGTACGTAACCGACTCCCGAACCTATTTTCTCGAATTTCGTAGACCAAAAACACCGTTTTAGTAAACCAAAATGTTTTATTAAAACAAAGGTGACCCGATCACACCTCATCAAAAAAGATTGTAGCGACTCCATTTCCATATTTTTAAAGTCGATTCCCGTTTTTCCAAAACTCATTAAAAAATGGTTTCGACAACTTGGCGACTCCACTGGGGACTAATAAGAGAGTCAAGCCGTAAACTTGATTATTTTTTGTCTTTTCGTCGAAAATTAAAAATTTGATTCGAAAAATTACGATCCTTATATTGCATTCGCTCGCTTCATCTCATTTGATTGTTGTAGTTTGAGTTTTATAGAATACTTTGCATCATATTGCATGACCGCTGGGTCGTACCCTTAAGTGGGAGTGAGAAGCTACTCATTCGTGAGGTTTTCACCTCCGTTCAGGATAGTGAATCGCTTCCGAGATACATCCGTACCTATGTCTTCGTGAGATTTTCATCTCCGTGCAGCCATTGGGAAATGTATTCCCCTGAACCAAACTCGATCCATATGAGCCTATAATGGGTGAGGATTGAGGAATCTGCTGGTTCAGGTACCCTCAACTTTAGAACTCAAACTGCATGTAAAAGGCCCTAAGAGCCTACCCCAGATAGAGTTATGATAAACCCTAGTGGTCACCCAATAGGTGCTTGAATATTTTACATGTTTTGAATTTTGTTTCTATCGTACTGACTATTTGTTTTATTTTTGTTGCTTTGCATGCATTTTCATATTAGAGAGGGGTGTCGATCTAGGTTCGGTTGCTAAATTAGGGAGCTCGACATGGAAAATGACTTTCTTGATAAAACGGAAGATAATACGGATGTCCATATATTTGTAATCCGCTTTATGTAAAGAGCTTTGTTTTCAAATAAAGTTTCCTAAATGGAATTGAATCAGAATCGGTTCCTTTTGCATTGCATACATTCACATAGCATTACATCACATGCATTAGATTTCATGAGAGGACCCTGATTAATTAAAAATTATTTCAGTTAACCTGGAAAACATGGAACGAAAGATGGAGAGATTAGAGCAAAGGCAAATACAAGTGCAGGAGCAATTGACCGAAATCCAGCAGGATATGCGAGATCAAATGAATATGATGCGCCCGATTAACCCGATTACTAGCTGGAAGGCTTAGAAAAGGGAGTGACCCAGTGGTCGACAGTGTGGATGATGATGAAGAGATCGTTTATTCTCCAATAAGTGCCTCGGCCCAACCAGACGCGCATTCACAAGGGGCACCCATCATTATCAAGCCCCGATTTCAGGCTGATACCTCGGCATTGTTGAAGTTCCCAAAGGGTTTAGGTTTTATACAGGGGAGGATCGAGTCAATACTGTGGCACATGGCTCAGCCAAAACAAAAGAAGAATGGACCTTAAAGGCCCCGAAGAAGAAAAAAAATGAGGTAAACAATGTAGGAGCATACAGTAAAGGTTATTCAAAGCAAGTTCTTGTGGGATCACCAAGGATGACAACCACAAACCTTCCGACTCTTTCTAAGAATGAATCTAGGCAAAGGATCTATCTGACGAAAAAGCTTCAGCTTCACTCCTATTCCAATGACATATAGGAGTTATACCAGAGCTTATTTGATATGCATGTCAGTAGCTCCTCATTACACAAAACCAATGCAATCTCCATACCCCAAATGGTATGACCCAAATGCTCAATGTGAGTATCATGCCGGGATTACAGGACATTCAATAGAAGGTTGCCTTGCTTTCAAGAAGTTGGTTGAAAGATTAATCAAAATAGGAGTTATAAGATTCGATGATCTCTCTGGTGCAGAAAATCCGTTACTCAACCATACTGTTAAAGGGATAACTATTGTGAGTACCATGATGAATGGGGGCATGAGATCAGGAGTACATCAAGCCCAGGGATCTAATGCAAAACCTGATACTGGCGAATTTGAACATTAATGACGTATTTGGAGGGTGAACTAGGGAGCAGACTTCTCTAAGCTTCTGCCTTTACGTACTTAAGATATTTTGAACAATGGAACTGTGGAAGAGATCCTTGTATTTTTGGAGTTAATCTAGAGCAATATTCAAAACATGCTTATTGCTTTAAGCCTAGAAGCAACAAGAATCATTTTGTGAAATAGGCTTGTGTCCAGAATTTTTATTTTAATAAAATGTATCCTTTTAAGCAAATATTTTTCTGTACATTTTAAAATATTCTTTCATTCGTTATTCATGACCATACCATATAAATAATCATCCTTAGAATCATTTATTCTCTGAAACTTACCTTCGTACCTACAATAGGTACCCAGATATCAATGACATGAGCGACGTTGTTACTGATTCCCTTTTTGAATGAGATATGGGCCTAAGGGATCTAAGGACTTTGAAGATGATAGAGATTGTAGCCTATCTTTTGATTTGTTAAGAATGGTAGAACAAGATGAAAGTAGACTCTACCTTGCAAAAGGTCAGTGGACGTTGCGAGATTAAGAAGAGGCAAATATCGAAGCCTAATTCATCATAAGGCGAGAGATCATTGAGCTATCTTCAAGAATTCAAGATGTTTTCTCACGCTAGGCTACTGAAACGTGGGTATACTGTTAAGACTGTTGTTTAATAAACCCATGCTAATGGTTCTACAATAGTCAGGCTAATCATGAGGTTTAGGCTACCGGTCTACCCAGAAAAGGAAATTGCATCAAATGCCAAATTAAGAAAGACAGGACTTATATGCCTCCTCTATTTTGTCTATATGTGGGGCATGGTTGTTATCAAGCCAGTCTCATCAAAAGCTTCTGGCCAACATTGATTCATTTTCGCGGATGTCGATTTCTTCACTAAGAGGATGAGGGTCGCTTCATATGCCAATATTACAAAGTCGATAGTCATTAGACCTAAAAAAAACAAAAAAAAGAAAGAAAGAAAGAATACTGACAAAAAAAAGGGGGATGTCAAAAAGTCACATTTAACCGCAAAATGTCAAAAGTTTGCGGTCTGTTCAAAGATTAGGTGCCACATCAATGCAGCAAGGGTAGCAAAAAAAAGGAAAAGAAAAGAAAAACAAGAGATCGTAAAAAAGACCGAGACTTGTAAAGATTGGCATACAGAAGTTACTATTTACTCTCTATGCTTATCAAACATTGGCCAGGGCTGTCACCGGGGCAACACATTCTTTATTGGTTTCGCCCATTGAAGTTAAAATTCCTTTTTTTGAGTTTTATCAAAAACTGAAGTTGGATGAGGCAGAAAGGATCCAATCCCGATGTGATCAATCAAATTTGTGAGGAAAAGTTAATAGCTATCCGATGCGGGTTTGTGATAAAGAGGTTCATCCTAGAAAATTCCCAAAGGGGGACCTGATATTGAAGAAGATCCTTCATATACAAAAGGATTTTAGAGAAAAATGGAGGCCAAACTAAAAAAGACTTTATGTAAGGAAAAAGTCTGTTATGGGAACATTGACCAAAATGGATGGTAGGGATATGCCCAATCCGGTGAATTCAGTCAAGAAGTATTTTGCTTTTTAAAAAAAATTCAATCAAAAGAAAGAACAAGGAGAGGCCAACGCGAAAACCCGCAAAGGGCGCTTTGAGACCAAAGGGGATTTGAGTTGAAAACCCGAAAAGGGCGGCTCAAATTTTGATCAAAAGTGGGGCATACAGCAGTTTTGCTATGCCTGAATTAACAATGAAGAAGTATGCTATGTCTTGGGGCATCGACAAAGTACTCCGGATCCCCTAAACACATATTGATCTTAAAATGGTCCTCAAGAAGTTGGAACAGAGAAGCTCAGGCTGCGATATCTGGGGCACCTAGTTTCCATTTTACCCATGCTAAATTTGTTATTTGTGATTATATTATTCTTTTCAAAAATATGTCCACAATAAATTTCCTTCTTAATTGCGATTGCAATCTTTACTTAGCTTACTTGTTTCGAGCTATGCTCGCAATTAATTTCATTCTTATCCATAGTTATGATCTTTTTCAAGCATGTCGCATTGAAATAACGAATAATGGACTAATAATACTTTCACAAAAGAAGTTTCGCATATTACTCTGGGAACTTCTAAATAATACAAGAACCCGAAACAGGATTATTGTTTAAAACTCACCAAGTTTAAGGAAGAGTCTAAAGTGAGATTTTCTCTCCGAATTTTTGTCAAAGATGGTGGTTGAACAAACGACAAGATACTGCGTCAGTGATACAATCTTGACGAAAATTGGGCAATCATTCGCAAGAAAAATGATATTCTGCGTCCATGTAAATATCATGCATACACATGTGGTTAAGTCACCTGAGAAGTGATCAGTTGACTGAAAAGCTACAGTCCTCTACCCCTGAGTTACAGTGGCATGGATGGAAAATGATACAAGTCCTGTACCCTTGAATAGTAATGGGATGGATGGAAGAAGAAACAAATCCTACATTTTGGAGTTGCAGTGGATTTGATTCAGATCTTATACCCCTAAGTCACAACGAGATGAACCTTGGAGTTACAGTGGGGCAAATCTATTGAGCAAGATATAACTGTCTTCTCGAGTTTTCTATTGGAAATACCAGCCTAACGAGATGGCAGCATGATACATCAGAGAAAAAGCCTTAATAAACAATTAGCGATGACACATTAAACTTGTAAGCAGGGATCGTTCTCATGAAATTCTGCATTCATGCAAAACACATTTAGGAGCATTTGATTCATTCCGATCATTGCATCCTAATCATTGTAAGAAATCATTTTCATGACATTCTGCATTCAT
The DNA here is from genome assembly GCA_025698515.1 of Gossypium sturtianum. Taxonomy (NCBI): domain Eukaryota; kingdom Viridiplantae; phylum Streptophyta; class Magnoliopsida; order Malvales; family Malvaceae; genus Gossypium; species Gossypium sturtianum. Next base: position 19,384,847 of record CM046945.1, on the reverse strand, counting down.
ACAAATGTCATCCATAAGACACATCTATTTAGGGGCATTTGATTCATTCCGATCATTGCATCTTAATCTTTGTAAAAAGACTATTCTCATGACATTCTGCATTCATACAAATGTCGTCCATAATACATTTAGTTAGGAGCATTAGATTCATTCTAATCATTGCATCCTAACCATTTTGCATAAGCATAAACACAAAACTGATTTTACAAGACAGGTCCCCTAGAAGACGTTGTCGCAACATCGATGAATTCGAATATCTTGCTCTCCCGAGTGAAGCAGATTGAAGATAGCAGATCTGGTAGTCCTGAAGTTGCAGGAGCAGATCGAAGCCATACAAGTCTTATTTCCTCGAAGTTCCAGTGGAGTAGGTTGAGGCTATAAATCCCGCCTCCCTGAGTTTATAATGAGGATTAGTCCGTATTTCTTTGAAATTGCAGTAGAGAAGATTGAAACTACGAATCTCTTCTCTCTAAATTTCTATCTCCTCGGAGTTCCAGTGGAGTAGGTTGAGGCTACAAATCCCTTCTCCCTGAGTTTACAATGAGGATCGGTCCGTATTTCTTTGAAGTTTCAGCAGAGAAGATTGAAACTACGAATCTCTTCTCTCTAAATTTCTATCTCCTCGAAGTTCCAGTGGAGTAGGTTGAGGCTACAAGTCCCTCCTCCCTGAGTTTACAATGAGGATCAGTCCGTATTTCTTTGAAGTTTCAACAGAGAAGATTGAAACTACGAATCTCTTCTCTTTGAATTTCTATCTCCTCAAAGTTCCAGTGGAGTAGGTTGAGGCTACAAATCCTTCCTCCCTGAGTTTACAATGAGGATCAGTCCGTATTTCTTGGAAGTTTCGGCAGAGAAGATTGAGGTTACGAATCTCTTCTCTCTGAGTTCTTATCACCATGAAGTTTTGACGGAGCAGATTGAAGTTACAAATCTCTTCTCCAGGAAATTACATCGAATTAGATCGAAGCGCTAGTTTTCATGCCCTTGAAGATGCAGTGGGATGGAATGAATCTACTCGAAGAAGAAAAGCACTGAAAGAGGTCATGATTTGGCAAGACCGGGCAAAATTGGCCCTTTTTGAAGTCTTTGCTCCATTCTTGTTACACGACAATGAGCAAAGAGGGGCAGCTGTAAGACCCAATTTTTGCCCGGCCCATTTGAATCCCATTAATCAAACAAAAACAAGAAAGCAAACAGAAATTTAAAAAAATTAATAAAAGTTCACCCATTTTACGCTTTTTCTTACAATGACCAAATTACATCTAACCCAAACTAGCCCAACAAAGAGACCCCAAAATACCCACAGTGCCCAAAATCAACCCAATACCGAACGCCCCAAATGGCCCAAATTTCGCTTCGAATGAAACCCTAAGGGTTCCGAAACTATCCAGTACACGCGTCACCCAAAGACACGGCCCGTGACGTGCGTGCCACGCCCACGCCTCTCAGACGCCATGTTTGCCACCTACACCTAAGAAAAGGACACACCACGACAATAGAGAGCAAAGCAGAGAAAAAAAAAACAGATTGTAATTTTTTCATTTTTGCTTTTATTTTCCAAATTTTGGCTATAAAAACAAAAAGCCAACGATTGTAAAGGGGGCTTCACGATTTACTGAACGCACATTTTTAATACAAAGACAGAAAATGGTATATGTTTAGCCTATTTTTTCTATTCAAATATACTACAGATATACATAGAAAAGAATAAAAATGAAACTTTTACCTTTCGCGACGATCGAGAGAGTTGAAAAAGGAGTGTCTTTCCTTGTTTTTTGATTTTGGAGTTTTTCTTTTTGGGGTCGTTTAAATACAAGTTTGAGACTTAAGGGACCAAAGCGTCCCTGTCTTGAGGTTCCAACCACCGGATACGGTGGTGGAGGGGTGAAGGTGCTTTAGGCTCAGAAGCCCAAGAATCAAGCAAGGGACGGAGAGGTGAAACGTTTTTGAAAAAGGGGTTTTTGAAATGTGTTTTGAAAGAGTAATCAGCAAAGATGAGGTTATTAGGGCAAATTACTAATTCATATATGTTATTAAAACGGTGGCGTTTTAAGCGGTGAGGGTTGGCATTTGAAACGACGTCGTATAAGCCTTGACTGATTCGACCCGACCCGAAAACCCGGAGGATCCGCGTGTTTTATTAAAAGTGGTTATATTGCGCGTTTAATCCCTCCTTTTTGCACTAACCCTTGATTATACCTTGATTATGTTTTATTTATTTTTAAATATTTCCTTAAAATTTGTGTGCTGCTTTTTAAATTAGTCCTGGTTTAAATGTTCATCCGGAAATTCGGTTCATTTGCGCTTTAATCCTCTCGTGGTCTCAGTGTGAGTTGTTTTTTTGATCCTCCATATTTGTTGTAATATTGCTAGTTATTTGTAAATTATTTGTTCTTTCTTTTCTTTTGTAATTCTTTTAAATTTACTTATTATTCATCTCTATCTTGAATTATTGATTATTCTAGCTTGTTTTACACTTTTGTTTATATATATATATATATATATATATATATATATTCTAAAATTGTATTATTTTATAATTTGTCTATTTTAAAATCTTTATTTATTTTTACATGCTTTAAAAGATTTATATGATATGTAATGTTATTATACTTATATACATAGTTATTTTATTCTAAGTATACATTATTGATTTCATTATTAATTTTATAAAAGTATTTTCTTTTAAATCTATTTACGTATATATATATATATATATATCTTATTTTAAATTTATCCATGTATATAATTCATCACTTTAAAAAAACTTATTTTAAATTATATATTTATTTATTCCAATTACTTTTATATATCATTATTATTTTTATATATACATTTATTTTATATCAAGTTTTATTATGTATATTATTTAAATTCACATATTATTTTATGTATAATATTTGCTTATTTATTTTAAAATGTGCTATATTTTATTTTATTCTCAATTAGTTATATTTTCAATCTTTGATTCTTGATTAATAGTGTTGGTATGTTCAAAATAGAAATTATGAGATTATTGATTGTACGTATATTGAATTGTATGTGCATAATATTTTGTCAACCATTTGTACAAAGTTGTATTCACGCATTATTATTCCATGCTCGATATCATATTTTTGTCTCTCATTATCGAATAGCGATTCAATTAATATATTTTAACACCGTTCATGATTTTAAAAATCGTTTTACGCAAAGTTTTAAATCATAAGGCAACGCTCGTGTTTAGAGGTTTCGAGAAAATCGTGCTCTAACTTACTGAGTTCCGATTTTCCTCGTTAAAACCTAGCAACCGAGTATCCTTTCTCACTTAAATCAAAATGCATAATATTTCAAATATAAAACTTATTCTCGGGAATTTGAGGCATTGCGCCCTAACTTACTGGGTGTGATATTTTATCATCTCGAGATAAGAATTTCAAAAGAACAAAGGCAATATTCCGTATTCGGGAATTTTGAGAAATAGTGCCCTAACTTACTGGGTTGCGATTTTTCATTTGACACAAATAATGGAATATCCTTCTTATTTTTAAATGTACGAGTATTGAATGTCGAAGGATAAATCCAACTTCGAGAATATAAGATATTATGCCCTAACTTACTGAGTATGGCATTTTATTTCCCCGAAATAGGGAGCTTTGGCATCCAATACGGTTTTGTCCAAATACATATATATTTTAAATAAATTGATCATAATCTAAAATCTTTTCAAATTTTCGACGTCAGGACATTAATTAATCAATTCGGTACCAATTTTGGGCGTTACGGGGGTGCTAATCCTTCCTCATACGTAACCGACTCCCGAACCTATTTTCTCGAATTTCGTAGACCAAAAACACCGTTTTAGTAAACCAAAATGTTTTATTAAAACAAAGGTGACCCGATCTCACCTCATCAAAAAAGATTGGTGGCAACTCCATTTCCATATTTTTAAAGTCGATTCCCATTTTTCTAAAACTCATTAAAAAATGGTTTCGACAAGGGTTACTGAGTATAGTCTTTTTTTTTTTTTTATAAAAAATAAAATTTATATATTTTTAGTAAGATTAAATATTAAATTTATTATTTTGGGAGCCAAGGTCCTCTAGTGTCGCCTTGTTTGAAGGGGTTCAATTAAAAGCAGAGGACTTTGAAAGAGTATTCAAAGATGTTTGCCTGTGTTCTGCTTGACTGCAATTTACCCATAAAACCTTGTCATTTAGAGGAGAGGATAAGTAAACTTAGTTGCAAATGTGCAACACTTCTTTGGATATACCTTTAACATCTCCAGCATTTTATTCTCGATATGTAACTACTTTTTAATCCAAAATTTCTTTACGTTTCATCCCTATTCTTTTTAAGATTGTATTATAACACTAGTTAGGGGTGTTCAAACGGTTGATTCAGTTAATGTCTAAATCGAATTATCATTAACCAAAGCCATAAAAGTCCATATCATTTTTTTTTAAAATCTTTTAACTGGCCGAAATTATTTCGGTTACTTCATATGGTTAACAAAATTAAGCGAAAATTTTCCCTTTTTTTTTGTTCAAATAAATTTGAAACATGGAAAAAAACACCATAAAAATGTTATTTTTCTTTACTTTTAATTCAAAAAAATAAGCAAAAACAACAAATAACACAATAACAATACTAATTCAAAATCATCATAACAAACACTACATTAAGAACAGGAAAGTTGGAGACTTGAGTGATGAAACGAAAAAAAAAAATATTAAAGAAGTTAATAAGAATAGAATATGGTCTGGTGTCAAGCAATGTCCGCCCAGATTTTGTTTTGAGTTTGGCAATGGAAAGGAAAAAAATTAGGGCTTATTTCTTTTATTTTTTTATTTATTTTTTTAGTTTAAAATATATAAGTAAATTATGATTTTAAGCCCATTATAATAATTTGTACAAATTCAATTAGTTTTAAGTCCATTGCTTAATTTTTATATTTTGAGCTTACAATATCTTACTAATAATAGGTTTTGTTAATTGGTTAATTATTTAGTTTCGAAACGAATTAACTGTTAATCAAAATTTTAAAAAACCCTTAATTGATCCCAAAAAACTTAAATTCAATGACCGACTGATATACCAAAATAATTTGACTCGATCGATTAATTCAATTAAAACCAAATTATGTGATAACATATAATAATTCCTAAAAAAAATTAGAATACATTAAAATCCATTTGAAAATACAAAAATAGATGCAGAGGTGAATCTAGGGGGGCTGGCATGGGCCTCGGCCCCTCTAAAATAGAAAATTGCTATTTAGGTCTTCTAATTTTTTTAAAAATTTTAAATTAGTAAAGGTAAAATTATATTTTGACTCCCTAAAATTATAAAAATTATAAAGATATAGACTATAAAAAATTAAATTTTCATTCGACCCCCTAAAAAATTGTTCTGGCTTCACCCCTGAATAGATGTCACACTTAGGGTCCGTTTGTTTACATGTAAAATGTTTTACAGAAAATGTTTTATGCATTTTTCTATGTTTGTTTCACAGAAAATAGTTTGGTCAACGGAAAATGACTTACAGGTCAAGGTAAAATAAGCCTTTTTTCCTGTAAAATGACTTACCATTTTGAAAAGCGTAAGTCATTTTCCAAAAAAGAGTTCATCAATAGATAATTTTATTTTTATATAAAAATTAACTTAAATCAAGCTTAATATTATTATATTGATAATAAATTTTATTTTTATTTTTAAAAATATTTAAAATATTATATTTTCAATATTATTAAACATACATATTTAATTATTTATATTTAGTCATATAATAAATTATTAATATAATAAATATAATTTATTATTTTAATAAATTACTTAATATTTCAATAATAAATTTTAAAAATAATAATTTTAAATAATATTCTTCACATATTATTGAAAATATTCAATATTAATATTTTAATAATAAATATTTATTACAATTATAAATATATTAATAATAAATGTTTTGTAGTATAAAGGTTAAAATATGTCATAAGTCTATGTACACTTCACAGATTTGTAATTTAGTCTTTGTACTTTTATTTTCAAGAATTTAGTCCCTTTACTTTTCAAATTTGAAAATCAAGTCCAATTGTTGACATCATTAAATTTTTTTTTGTCAATTTTGTTGATGTCACATTTTTAAATAAAAAATGACATTGTAACGAATCTGAATTTAACATAATATTTATAATATATGCAAAAAAATATAAATATAAAATTATAGATAAAAATAAATTTAATTAAATAATGAAAAATAAGAAAATCTCAAATGTATGTTTGTTTAATTGAAAACAACTTTTATGAAATATTTTTAAGAAATCTAACAAACAACATAAAATATTTTACACAGATTCCTCCAAACACCAGAAAATATTAACTTTTCCAGAAAAATAAATCATTTTCCAGAAGTCATTTTCAGTGAAATAAACGGAGCCTTAGATAAAAATTGTTTTTAACCCTCTGAAAACGCTGTTTTATCACAACTCCTAATTTACAAATATCATGGAAGCCTTTACTTGGTTACATGTTCCCAACAATATTTCAAGAAGTGATGAAATTACTATTGTAGAAACCCCAAAAAGGGCACGATTTCAAATTTTTTTTTTTCCCTTTTTAATTTTATAGTCGTTTGTGGAATTGTTGAAGTCTCTATTACATCTCATACAAGGACATCCTTAATTTCAGTCTCATTTAAGCCAGTAATTTAGGAATTATTTCACTTAAAGAAGACTCATTGATACTTAAAATCATTGCAAACGGTGAATTGTCTCAATCACTCTAACCCCATGGAGTATCAATATATATTTGAGGATGATCGACAAAATTGGATTTACCATAGCTTTGCAAGTTGACAAAATTGTATGTGTAGTTATATATATATATATATATAAAAGTAGAAGTGATTCCTTCTAAAGAAAACGTGGCGAGAATATATTTAATTAAACACAACTTTTGGGATTCCATAGTGCTATTGTACCAACCTGTTAAAAAATGCATTATTAATGATTAAATTACATAATTTGTTCTAAAACTCAAACCAATGAATTGTCCAAAGCCACCAAAATCAAACTCTGGCAGAATCTCACCCCATGCCCATAGCTACTTTGTTAAAGAAATGGAATAAAGATTGTAAATATGTCCCACCATTATTGTTTTTTTTTAACCATGCAATTATTAATTTGATTGTAAGATCTTACCTTCAAAAGCAATATCTTTTAAACAGCTTTACTTATTTAAGATCACAATTTTAATATTTTATTACACACTCAAAAATCAAAATAAAATTTATGCTTAGAGGAATTGAACCATCAGAGACGGATACAAGGGGGGGCTGGCAGTGGCCCTGGCCCCCCTAAAATGGAAAATTTATATTTAAACTCTTAAATTTTTTTAAAAATTTTAAATTAGTAAAGGTAAAATTATACTTTGGCCCCCCTAAAATTATAGAAATTCGATTTAATTCTTTAAAAATTATAAAGATATAGACCATAAAAAATTAAATTTTCATTCGCCCCCCTAAAAATTTGTTCTGGCTTCGCCCCTGTGAACCATCCTTTCGTGAGATATCTATGGCAAAGTGCAAAAAAGTAAGCAAATACTTACGCAGGGTCGTATTTAGATTGAGTAATTTAATGTAATAAAAATATGATAAAACATGATATGGTTACAGCCTTAGCATAAATAAAAACATCTAAATTTATGTAATACAAATTATTCATTTATAATTATTATAGGTAAATTGGTACTTATGTCACGGGTCGCGGATTAAAGCTCGTGATCATTACGCACAGAACGTCTCATAGAGGTCAATAGATTAAATGGGGCTCATTTGACCCATAAGAACTAGTTCGATTCGTGAAACTCATAGAGAAGCCCTACTTGAAGCATTGGTGGCACAGTGAAACATTCCAGTAAAACTAGAGTTACCGGGATAAATAGTGTAAATCCTAAAAGGATAAGATTAAATAGAGTTTAAATCCCTTAGAACTCTCAATTGTAGATAGGCTCTAATCTTGACTTTCGATGTAATTAATCTGTATCGTTGGATCTAGGGGAGCTCAACTATAAATAGAGGTCTCCTCCTTCATTTGTAATCATCTTATTGATAGTTAAAGAATATCTAATGTTATACATCTCAAACACATATATAATATTTTACATTATGACTTACCGTTGGCTTGGCAAAAGCACAGAGGTCCTTTCAGAGTTCTGAAGCGGATAAGTTGAGGGGCTTATAAACCAGAATTAGCATTAAGACTATAGGTGAACCTGGTGTTCAATGTAGACATGCCTAAGCCTATTTGTGCAGATCAAGAGGATCCCGATCGAGGAGAGTCATAATGGGGGCACGTAAGAGTGGTGACCTCTTACAATCGAGATGTACAAGTGAGAAATACAGTTCAAGTTAGGTGATGATGGAGACATAAGCTGAGTCAAATGTTTTAAGGAGTGGAATTACCTGACAGGGAGACTAGTTAGGGATCAACTGAGGCATCAAGACTGTTCCAAAACGAGTCAAACCAATGTCATTCGGTGGACGCGACGAGGACATCGCAAGAATGGGTAGGGGAGAATGTCACAGGCCACAGATTAAAGCCCGTGACCATTGCGCATATAATGTCCCATAGATGACAACAAATTAAATGAGGCTCATTTGACCCACATGAACAGGTCCGATTCGTGAAACCCATGGAGAAACCCATCTACTTGAAGCCTTGATGGCCTAGTGAAACACTTCAGTAAAACTAGAGTTACCAGGGTAAATAGTGTAAATCTTAAAGGGATAAGATTGTATATAGTTTAAATCTATTAGGACTCTAAATTGTAGATAAACTCTAATCTTGACCGTCGATGTAACTCAATCTGTACCGTTGTGTCTAGGGGAGCTCAACTATAAATAGAGACCTCCCCTTTCATTTGTAATCATCTCATTGATAGTTAAAGAATATATTGAGAGCATTTACTCAAACACTTGATGTGCATTGCTTTCTTGTGGCTTTTCAAATTTCTTGTTGCTCTTTTCGTTTCGAGTTACTTCCGCTATATTTTTCGGTGCCTTAGAGAATTTCCAGGAGAATTCTCATATTTCAAAAGCTAGTCAAATTTGAAGTAAAGGAATCGTCTAAGGCCACGCGGTTCGCCGGACTAAAGTTCTAGCCCCGTGACACTTGTATATCATTCCTTAAATGGGATTGTTGGGTACTAATGTGTACTCAATCAATTATGTTATTAGCCCTTCTACTATGCGTAACTCCACGTATTTTAATCTGATCATTTATAGCCCCTATATTTTTTAAATTTTAAAATTAAAATTGACCAAACAATAGTCATTAAATTTATTAAGTTAAATTTTACTATTTTCAAAATATGCAAAAAAATATATCATCACTTGTTTAATGCATGCAAACTTGCTATTTCCACGTAATATTTACAAGAAAATCACAACATTTCAGATAATGTATTTAACAGTTATTGTTTGATTCAAAACTAAAATTTTAAATTTTGAAAAAAAGATATACACTAACAAAGATGAAAAAGGGCAAAAAAAAGTTAATACAAGGTAGAATTTGACCATATGTATATATTTCAATGATTGAAGAGAAAACAAACGTAGCACCACCCGGGTGAAAACATGATAGCCTTTTTCTATGGCAGCCAAAAGCTTACTTTCTCCCTTTAACAAAGCAAATGCAACTTCCTCTTCTCAATTCTGCATTATTATGTTATTAAAAGAACAACGAGAATATATACCTCTAGTTGTCTCTTTAATAAAGAAACTTCTTCCTTTTTATATTGAATTGAAACTAACCACACAGTATACCTGTTTTTGAAAACCAATACAGATTTTATTACATAAACTCTTGTCATACATTGTTCTTGGTTTCCATTGATTTTCCCCAAAAGCCTTCCTTTGTCAACATCTGCTGCCTGGTGATCATAAAACAGAGAAGTCAAAAGTATGTCGACTCAAACACAACAACAGCCCGTTGTTGTTTACCCGACTAGTGTGTCAATGCAAGCGCCCCCGTCTCATTCGGCTCACTCAGGTGGATCTTTCACGACAGTTTTCATAGTAGTGGCAGTGATCATTGTTGCATCGGCCATATCTTGCTTTCTTGGAAGGTTCTGTAGTCGGCGCATGAATCAAAGGAAACCTTCCCCCAAGCGTAAACAGAGCCGTGATTTACGTCGACCTGAAAAAGGCGACATCGAGTTCGGGTCCGATGGGAGGATTAATGCAAGTGCCACTGCCAAACCAGGTGACCATGGCGAACCGAGCAAAGGGTTGGATATCAAAATGCCTCTAAGTGAACACGGGGATCCTGCAGGAATTGGAATTGGAATGCCTGGAAATGGATATGTGAGGGAGTTCAGAGTAAGTGAACATGGGGATCCAGCAGGATTTGGAGTGCCTGGAAATGGATATCCGGAGTTGAGAATACCTGAGAATGGGATTACTGCAGGATTTAGAATGCATGGAAATAGTGATCCCATGGAATTCAGAATGCCGGGACATGGACACAATGGTGAAAACAAAGCCTGTTGATGGAGGAGCCCTAAAGGTCGGTGCATGATATTTTATGGCTCAAAATGAAGAAATTCCTTGGCTTCTTCTAGTTACCGATATTGCACATGTATTTATTTGCTTGTATTGTTCTTATTATATGGTAAATTTTTTTTTTTTTTAAGGAAATGTATCAAAAATTTCATATCAATCAACAATCACTTTGTTCATAGTAATAGGGAAGGTGATTTGTTTTGCAGATGCTGCTGCTAAACTTGGGCGATCTCGTGTGTAGCTAGTTAGTGCTTGGCTATAACTGTGTTCACAGGGAGTTGGTTTCTATATGATGGGCTTATTGTTGTTGTGCTCTTTTTGCCCAGAATTTGTGTTGGGTTTGCTAATGCCTTTTTAGTTCCATTTGTTTAACAAAATGTAAAGTTCATATCTTATATCTCAAAATTTTATTATAATTTTTAATGATTTTAATTTATTTTCCTTAAACCAAAACGAAAAAATAATAAAAATTAATAAACTGAATTATGTAGTTCGTTGATATGTTGTTCAAGTGCATCACAAATATACATGGGTAAACTATAAAAATTGTTATTAAATTATTGTTATTTATTTATTTTGGTCACTTAATTATTTTTTTTTTCAATTTAGTCACTAAACTTTTCGAAATTAAATATTTTGGTCACTCTCCCTGTCTCCCATTAGTTTTCGTTAGATGAGTGACGGAAAGCTTATGTGGGCTTTTTTATTAGTCTAAGAACAAAGTTAGCCCTCCAATATTTACACATTCTATCAATTTAATCCTAAATATAAAAATGTTCAACAAATTTAGCCCTCAATATTTACCAAATTTATCATTTTAGTTCTAATTCTAAAAATTTAATAAATTTAACTTTCAAAATTTACAAAAATTTGTAAATTTGGATATTCATGAAGTATGCAAGGATTAAAGAAGGCCCAATATTTCCTCAACCCAACTAAAATGAAGATGCAAATTTACAGATTTTGTAAATTTTGAGGGTTAAACTTATTGAGTTTTTTAGAATTTGAACTAAAATGATAAATTTTGTAAATATGAAAGGCTAAATTTGTTGAATATTTTATATTTAAGATTAAATTGATAGAATGTATAAATATTGAAGAGCTAAATTTGTTATTAGACCAATAAAAAACCCACATCAACTTCCAGCTACTCATCTAACAACAACTAACGGAAAAGTAACTAAAATATTTGATTTCGAAAAGTTTAATGGTTAAATAAATAATAATAATAATTCTGTGATCAAAATAGAACGAATTTAGTAATCACTTATCCTATATGGGTAAAATAAGGAGTTTACAAATCAAAGCCTGCGGTGGCTTATTTCCATTTACCAAGGCCCAGAGAATGGTTGTTTAGGGTGTCTCCGTGTTCGAGAGGATAGTAGGGTCCTCTCGTCGCCATGATAGACGTAGGAGGTTGATTGAAAGCTGAATGCAGCATGCTCCTTTTGATTTGGTTTGCTTAGGAATGTTGTTCTTTCTTGAATTTTTGTTTGGCCTTTTTTGGAGACTATTCTTTGTGAATTCCCAAATTTTAAGTTCATACAGAATTTTTCAGATCAATTAAAAAAGGTCATGTGTAAAGTTAAAAAATTATTGTAGGTTAAATTGAAATTATGTAATAAAAATGATGGCATATCATAATTAATTTAATTTAATTTTAAAAATAAATATTAAAATTTTATATTATCACTAATTAAAAATAAAATAATTAAGTTATAATATTGAATGATTATTTTATCTCTAATTAATTAAATTAATAAGAGATAAATAATAAATAAAATAGTTTAAATCTTTGTAGAACTTAAACAATCAAATGATGTAGTTAAGTTGTACAAAAGCTCTCTTTTATTCAAGTAATTGGCACTATAAAAAGAAGTCACCTCAAGCCATTCTCCATATTCAAATATTTGCAAAATTCTTGAAGAACACCACACACATTCTAAAGAAAATTAGATTTCCATAAAGAAAAAGACAAAAATTATTTATGTAGAAAGTTGTTTTTTGTTCGCTTTCAACTGAAGAAAGGAAGTTCAAACATGTTTCAGAAACAAATCAAAAACAATCCTTTATATCAAAATCAATCAAAGAGAAGAATTAATGAATTTTTTTTTTTTAGAGACTACAACTTTCTTTTAAAATTATGGATTAATTTTAGAGAATAAAAACCCATAGGTAGTTTTGTAATAAGAAAATAGGGCGCCGAAACCTAGGTTGCAACTTGGCATAAATGAAGAATGAGTGGTTGAAATTGGAAGGTGGTACTGAGTCAAATTCAAAGTAACAATACGAAAAACTGATTAAATTAAAAAGGAGTAATGTTCCATTCTTATTTCAAGTTGCAACCGAATGCTAATTTTCACTTCTCTTTCTATTCACATTTCCGCTTTCCTATTATTACATCAATCCTTTTCTTAAATAATAAAAGTTAAAAAGGGATGAAGTGAAAAAACCCCCCAAAATGTTGAGGGTGGATTTTGCAATTAAGCCTTTTAAATAATATAAAGTTGAATTTATGTGGTGGTTCACACCAAGATGTCAAGAGATGTTTAAGGTTGGTGTGGTAGTTTGAGAGAGGAATAGAAGGTTGCTTGACGAGTTTGAGGGATTTGTAGGTGTTTAGGAATAATTCAAGTAGTTGAATTATAATAAATTTATTGTAAGTCTATTCTATTTAGATGCGATTAAAGGGTTTGATGTCTTATTATAAAACCCCAAGTAGATGTAATCTAACTTGTACGTACATGCTGAGCATACATCACAAAAGGACTAATCAATGTAAGATGATGGTTCAATATGTGACAAGATAAGATAACCCTCGATACTATTTTCCCTAGTCAACAAGCTTATAAAAGATGTCTTAATAAATGGATAGCTATGGCAGGGTGAAGGAAAAGCTAATTAGTAGTTGAGTTAGGATGTTTACCATTCGTGTGGGTTTAAGATAAAAGAAAGAACACATTGGGTGTCCCACCTTGACTTTCAAAAGAAGCAGCCGAATGGACCTGGTCAACCTATGTTCTTCCTCATGTTTACACCGCCACCACCAGATTAGCTCCCTCCTTCACAACATCATCAAATATTATATTATTGCTTCATCTAGATGGGTTGGACCATAATTCGTATTTTCAAGTTTTCAAACAACCCCCAAAATCAAATTTTATTAAAAGATTTAACATCCATCAGTTTTAATTACAATATAAAATTCAGCAGATTTTAACTCCCGTGCTTATCCTTACTATACTTTGAACTGGTATCTATTCTTTCTAGTAACATTTATATACATATATGTTGTCAAATAATTCTTTTTGACTTTTTTTTCCAACCAATTTCTTCATTTCAGTTTTTAAGATATATTTAAGTATTTTCTGACTGGCTTATTTTAAGCAACAAAAACACTGGCACGGTATTAGCTAAGCATTTTTTTTTTTTTTTGGATAAAGAAGAAAATAAAGAAAAGACTACATTATATAATTCAAACTCCCTTGTCTGGAAATTTCAAAACTTGCAATTCTTGATTATCTGTGTGAGCCGACTTGGCCAGTATATCGGCTTTCTGGTTCTTTTTCTAGTGATATGGTAAATGCTCTAGTGCTGGGTCCGTAAAAGCATCCAAAGAATCTTCCTAGCCAAATCCGAGTTAGGTCCACCTGTGTGACTCTCATGTATAACATTAACCACCTCAATATTATCAGTTTGAATATGCACCTCTTTATATCCTTGGATGCTTAAGCCATCCAAGATGTCCCACAGTTCAGCCTCGAACACTGAACAACTCTCCAAAAATCTATTGAAACCCAAGATTCATTATCCACTTCAATCACATACAGCTAAGCAAAATTGATATTATAACTTTTTTATTATATCTAACAACATTAAAAAGAGAGTATTAGATTTTAATTAATAATTACTATATATTATAGTTAATGAATAAATACGTTCTGATTTAATGGTGAAATTGAAGTTTTAAATTTTTTTAGCTCTCATATTTAAATAAAAAAACGTTTGGACAAATTAATTGTAAGTTGAGTCTTGTAATAAAAAAAAATCATATTAGTAATTATTGATATAACTATAAGTTTTAGCTTTAAAAGAATCTAATAATTAATTTCATATTTTTCTTAAAATGATAAAGCAAAAACCCCTAATCCCGACAAAAAAAACAACAACTTATGAGCATATAAATGTATAAAATATGTTATAATGATAGTGTTTTTAAAATATTATTCAAGACTGATTAATATATTATTTATATAACAATATTGTATAAATATCATGTTCAATATATTAAAGGCAAAGGTGGTTTCAGGGGGGCCCAAGACCCAAAAAAAACTATTGTAGTTCTCTAAAAAAAATTGAAAATTCTTAAAAATGAAAAAAAAAATTTCTCTAAAAAAAGATACAATGATAAGTTCATATATGATAAAGTTATACTTTAACTATTTAAAATTTATAATTTAATTTCAGCACCCCTAAAATATTTTCTAGCTTCATTTCTAATTAAAGGTGTGTACTTGGTAAAGGGATTTGAAGAAAAAAATTGTTTCTATCAAAGTTTTCAAAATTTTAAAAGAGTGTATCTGGATAGTAATTTTTACATTTGAAAGTTTTTAGAATATTAGTATTTTAGAATTTATCAATTTAAAAATATTTTAATTTTTTAAAAAATATTTTTAACTTTTACAAACCTATGTGATATCCATGTTGCAAATTTTAATATCATTATCTTTCTTTTATAATTATTTTTTAACTTATAATTTTTTTTAATGAATTACAAGAGGAGGACAAGGTGTTAACAACAACGCAACTAACACAACTCGAATTCAAACCACACGAGCGGTGAACACCCTAACTATCAAGCTAACGCACGGAGTTCTAACTCATAAAATTTTAATAACTAATTTTTTTAAAAACAGTTATTTATCCAAACAATATAATTACAATTACTAGCATTTTGAATTATTAAAATATTGAAATGCTAGTATTTAAAAAAAATATGAATCCATAACTTTTTATATAGATTCTTATCATTTTAAACATTTTATTTTGCATATCAATTAGGTCTTAATATTGTTGGCAAAGGTTGAGACATTAGGTTCTTAAGCACATAGGTTCAAGTCTCACTATGTGTGTCTTGTCTAGATCTCCTGACATCATGTCCGGTTGCAATTAAGGGTGAGTATTTGATCGAGTCGAGTTGAATCGAGTCAAAAAATTTCAAGTTAGTCAAGTTGATGAATCCTATGTTAGCAACCGAACTCAATTTGAATTTTTTTTCGAATTGAATCGAATCGAGTCAAAAAATTTCGAGTCGAGTTGACGAATCCTATTATTTATACTCAATGTTGTGTTTACATGGACCAATTATTTAATTAGTAGACGAAGTACAAGATTAATTAACTACATAGACAATATAATGGTTTTACCTTTTAACTTAATAGGTAAACATTTATCAAAACGGTGTAGTTTTGCCTTTTCTTATTCGGATTTTCGGATAACTCGAATTGTATAATCTATATTCGAGTTAAATAAAAAAAAATTGATTTTTTATTCGAGTTGATCCGAATAACTCGATTAACTCAAATAACTCAAACTATTTAATTCAAAATTTGAATTTTTTATCGAATTTTTCGAATCAAACCGAATTTTACTCACCCATAGTTACAATGAGTGAGCTTTGTATGGTTATATTTAGATTCTTCATTTTTTTGTGCTTTGCATTGGTTTTGCTCTATATTTGTAATTACTTGGACACATACATATATTTAAAAAAAAAACTATTAATAGAAAATATAAAAAATAAGGTAAAAAATAACTAATAAATATCAAAACAATCAAATTGTGACAAATTTATGGAAATAAAAACAATTGAAGATTTTATTTTATATAATACCTACTTTTACTTATAATTCCTCTCAACTCTTAAATAGAAAGAAATATGTTTAAGCATGTTCTCTTAATTGTTATAATAACAATAACACCAATTGAATTGAAACTCAATAGAGCCATTATTTTTTATGAATCACCATTTAAATCTGTAAGATACGTGTGAAATTCAATTTATGAATGATGTTGAATAAAAAAAAATAAAAAAAAAATAGAGGTAAATCCGAGTAAAAAGTTGAATTGAAGATTTCATTAATAGAGTGTGGGCACTGCTTAATATCATTATATATAATGATATGTTGATTCAATATACAAACATGATAAATAAAGTTATTAACTATCACATTTAGTATGATTATTAATTAATTTTAAATAATATCCTCGTGTACTCGTTAGTATAACTATATTTTATACATGAAATAAACTTAAAAATATATTTCTAGAGCTCTGCTTAAAGAATAAGAGGTAATCAAGGTTAATAAACGTGTGATGACTTGGAGAGAAATACACTTGTTCCTTAAGGCAAAAGTACCCATTGCATCACGCATGATGCATCCCGCCACCAAAATCATTAGTTTTGGGAATTGACTAATCTTTGTTTAACAATATTTGCACATTTTAATGTACCCAAAAAAAGATTGGCACATTTAATGTACCATACCTAATTGACTTCTAGACTTTCAATATGAAATTAAAAGAATTCACTAAAATTGAGAATTAAAAAATGTTCAAGGAGCAGGTCAACCCCAAAGCCAAAATTCATCACGGGTGGAAAGCCTAACCTTACGCCAGCTAATATTAACACCTGTTACTTCTCCATCAAGCACCTACTTTGCCTGCCTTCATTTGTTTCCCAATAACAATTTAATTTTCTGGATCATTTATTAAAATATTTAATTAGGTTGCAGCATCTTATTCAAATAATTAAAAGAAATAATTAAAAAAAAGGAGGCTGATTATTCCAAAAAGGTAAAATAAAACGTAATTTTGGTGTTTTCTTGCATTTACATTACCGGTAGAAAAATATTTGCGCGTTCATATAATTTTTTTGAAAAAAGAGTGGAAGTTTCGATAGTCCCCACAACCAACCACCTCTATTTAAAACCCGACAAAAGCCACATACCTCCCTAAACCCACTTCTTAAATTTATTATCTCTACATCTGCCGCGAACTTATTGAAAGGTCTTATTGTGAGGTTCTTGTTTTTGGTTATGCGATGCAAGTCATGACTTCTTCTCTGCCTTTGTCTCCCAACTTTAATGACTTCTCCCCCACCGGCAAGTTCAGCCACGATTTCGGAGTTAAATTGCAGCTCAAAGACGACGAGGAGCCGAATATGGAACAAGAAGAGAAACTGAATCATCAGCCGGGAATAGATGGTGATAACGAAGACGAAGAGGAAGTGGAAGTGGAAGAGCAGAACGAAGAAGAGGGAGACGAAGAAGAAGAGGAGGATGAAGAAGAGGAGGATGAGGAAGAGTTTTCTTTTGTTTGTTTAAATCCCGATGGATCACCGATTTCTGCGGACGACTTGTTCCAAGACGGCCAAATCCGTCCGATTTTTCCGTTATTTAACCAAGATCTCCTCTACGCCGCCGCGGACGATGCTTTCGTTTCGAAGTCCGGAGAGGGTGACATGGCTCAACGGGCTCCGGTGATGAAGCTTTTCGTTGAAGATTCACCGGACGCGACGTCGTCGGAACCGGCGGGACCGTACTGCGAGTGGAGAGGTGGAAGAACCGTAACGGAAGCCTCGCCGGAAAGTTGCCGGAAGAGCAATTCCACAGGGTTTTCGAAGCTTTGGAGGTTTAGAGATTTGAAGCTTCGATGTAGTAGCGACGGCAAAGATGCGTTCGTCTTCTTAAGCCATCATTCCTCCTCTTCTTCTTCCTCTTCTTCTTCGTCGGTAAAAATTGAGAAGAAAAACGAGAAAGAAGAGAAGAAAGACAAGGTGAAAGTAAGCGAAGAGACACCGAAGGTGAAGAAGACGCAAAAGAACATTAAAACGGCGTCGCTCTCAGCTCACGAAAAGCTTTACGTTAAAAACAGAGCCCAAAAGGAAGGGGATAAACGGCGGTCGTATTTGCCGTATAGGCAGGTCGGGTTTTTTACCAACGTCAATGGGCTGAGCAGGAATGTCCATCCATTTTAGGTTATATTTTTTTAGATCTTAAATTTAATTAATTATATTTGCTTTGTAAATTTTGGAAGTACAGTATTTTGATTTTTTTTTTTTTAAGATTATATTTTGATGTATTCTAATTTGTCTATATAAAAAAACTTATTGAAGCAGTCCATCAATTTTAGGGCTATGGCAATTCATTACCTTTTTAGTATATCTTTTATTAGTTATAAAATTTTAATGTTATAAAATATTTTATTTAATGATTAAATTTTTATTTAAATCACTATATTGTTATTTTTTTATAGCTACAAATGAGGCCATTTTACCCAAAAATACCATTTTTTAACCTTATTTACGGAAATAAACCGACTTTTTAATTATTTATCAGAATGGGCCGATTTCCCCGAAAATGCGTCCACGTTAACGCGATGTCAGGGGACGTGCCGGCAAAACGCGTCTCTAGGGGAGCATTTTGCCCACGTCAGCACAAAGCGCTTCCTTGAGGGCGCGCTTTATGCTGATGTGGCAAAAACGCTTTTCCAAGGACGCGTTTTGCCCGTGTTTTTAACCCCCAATGGCTTTTTTTTTTTACCGTTTGGCCTCCAACGATCAAAAAAAATATCTATAAAAGCCCCCTTTTCATTTTTTTCACACAAAAGTCCTCTCAAATTTCACAAAAGTCCTTTAATTTTTTGCAAAAAAGCTCTGTTTAAAATTTTTTTGAATTAGTTTTTTTTAAATAAAAAAATATTCGATCGTGTTAGCAATGGCCGGAGAATTAATCCGTCTCGATAATAAACACATCTCCGTCGATCAAATGACAATGGTAAGTGATAATTTTAATTTTTTAATACTATTTAATATTTTTTTCATTTATGCAATTTTAATTAATTTTTATTTTATAATTTTTTTAACAGTCTGTAGATAGGGTGTTGCAATGCTATATTCGTAATATGCCTAGTCCACAATCGCCGTTGATAAAGAATTACCCGCGGGAAGCGGGTTTTTGGCACGTGGCCACGATAGGCCGGGGGTGCAAGTTGGACCCGAAACTAATCGGTGCGTTGATAGAGAGGTGGAGACTCGAGACGCGACACTTGTCCATCTTCCATGCGGAGAGTGTACTATCACTCGGAAGACGTGCGATTGCAATTGGGATTGCTTGGTGGATGGGTGCGTGAGTCACCGTCCGCAACTTCTGCTGATTGGGGAACCGTATGCTACGAGCTTTTGGGTGCTATTTCGGATAATATTAACGGAGGTCGGATCGAGATGAGCTGGTTACGAGACACATTCCCGGAGCCGGATAATGATTCAACTGAACTAGAAAGAATACGATATGCTCGGGCATACATTTTTGAGACGATTAGAGGTTATCTGATGCCGGACTTGTCACGAAACCTCGTATATCTGAGATGACTACTGAAACTCGTTGATTTTAGAGCAGTCGGTGAATTTAGTTGGGGGTTTATCGTGTTAGCAAAATTGTACCGGGAGATGTGCGGGGCGACGCGACCGAATAAAGCCAAAATCGGAGGTTGCCTATCAATACTGCAATCATGGGCACGGTTTCGCTTTCTATTTTTACGTTCTCGAGTGGACTACCCATATACATTCCCACTCATAACGAGGTAAATTTTATATTATATTTTACAATTATTACATAGATTTAAAATATAATTATATGCTAAAAATTTATTTAATTAGGTGGAACCATTCGGCGAGTTATCTTGGAATAGCTACCTCTCTTGAAGATATACGACTTTTATTAGACCAACGGTCGGAAGCAAAAGTAAGTATTAAATAAAATATATATACATAATAAAATAGTCGTTTCGTATTTAGTATTTAGTATTTAGTATTATGTATATAACTAATATTTTTATCATATTCATATAGTTTCAATTGACACCATATGAGGATTCGACAATTCGGGCAGTAATTCCGGATGAATTCTTTCAAAATCCGAACATTTGGCATGTGAAGGTCCCATTGGTCAACTATACCACGTGGAGATACACCAGTCAGATAGAGTATTGAGACCATTTGGATTCCGACAACCGATTCTCGTAGCACCTGAGGTGCTCGATGATAAGCACAAAGTCGACTTACGGCAGTTGCATACGAATTGACCGAGATTTTGGTCAGCATATATCAAAATGTGGGAAAATCGGTATGATTATATACCTACTCGGGAATCGATCATCGTTCCTGAGTTAGCGTACGTGCCGGAATACATGTCATGATTTAGGATCCATGGCAAGTCATATTTATTGTCGGAAGAGGAGATGTGACGACAAATTCATGTACAAATGGAACGACGGGGCCCTTTAAATTTAAGGAGAAGAGATGATGAGACGGGCCCATCAACAGTGCTGACACAACCACCAGGCCCATCAACAGCGTCGACACAATAATCGGGCCTATCAACAACGCCCACACAGTCACCGGGCCCAACACTTCAATCGACGACACCTATATCACAGCTTTTTCAGATTATGCCAGGTGCGTATCCTAGCCCTTATATGTATCCTAACCCTTATATGTTTCCTTTTCCCAGTCCTATGGCAGGTTGGAATGCATGGCCCGGTTCATCTTCGCTCCCGATTACTCCGAGTCAACTGTCGATCTATAGGCCGCCGTTGCATGATGGATTGCACAAGTCACCGTCGGGGAGCTCTTCTTTTTACCAATCCCCATCGCCTTATGGGATTTAAACACCTCCATCATGGGTGATACAAACACCTCTGCAGTCATTATTCTATCAATGTGGGTCATCCTCCCAACACCCACAACCAGATCCCCTACCGGAGGAACCAAAATCCCCGCCGGAGCAACCACAACCCCGCTTAAGTCAACTAAGGAGGAATCCAAATGCAGTAACAATCATTGCCCCATGTAGCACTGATTTCGACCGGCACCAACATTGATTTTTGTTAAAATATTTGTACAAACTTTTTTATATTGTTTCATTTAATAAAATAAAAGTTGTTTTTAATATTTTAATTGTAATTTACTTTTTATATTTTTAATAAAATAAAAGTTCTTTTGAATAGGGCAATATTTTTAATATTTTTTTTTATTTTTAATAAAATATAAATAATGCAACATAATTTTATTACAACAACTATCAGCTATTCTGATTTGGACATGATCGAGTTGTATGGCCTGGGTTCCTACACCATCCGCACAACTTTTGTTGGTTGGCAGTTTCTCGGATATCCATAATGTTACGTATTCTAGTCGAGTAAGGTCGACCCTTTGGTTTTTGCGAATTAGTTCTCTATCCGGTAACAGCTTAAACGGAGTAAGCGATACAGACGGCCACTTACGTTTATCTGAGACTAGTGGGAATACGTGTCTCCACACGTTGTACATGTTTTCTATTTTGTACACTTCGTCGACATAGCTCATGGGATCCAAACGGAGATTCTGACAAGCTGCAATTACATGAGCGCATAGATAACGAAGTGCGTCAAATATCCCACAGTCGCAGGTCCTATTTCTCAAGTGTACACGATATTGCCCGCCAATAATACCTTGGTTCGGTCTGTCAAACTCCGTCACACGAAACCATAGGTTGTTGCGATCGTGACACACTGTGTGCATGGTGTTAGCACGTGCCTTCGCCTTGTTAATTTCTTACAATACCTTCGCGCACCATACATGGCCTCCCTGCATTTGGCCTTTATAACTCGTTGCTCGCTTTGGAAATAGTACCGCTAAACGAAAATATGTTTCTCGCACAATCGATATTATCGACAAATGACGCGTTCCTTTTAGAACAAAATTTATGCATTCAGCTAGGTTTGAGGTCATATGACCATATCGTAGGCCGCCGTCATATGCTTGTGTCCACTGTTCGAAAGGTATGTTATAGAGGTAGTTTGCGCCTTCTTCGTTAACTGAACGCAAAATCGCCAACATCTCATGAAAACGGTCCTTACTTATCTCATACCTGCCAATATAAGTTGATAGCGAATATTACATACCACTCTTCCATTAAGAATAAATTGAATATTACAAACGAAATTATATTAATAGAGATTACATACCCATGTTGGTCACTTGCATATCTCATACAAGCATGCATAAGACCCTATTGGTTTGCCAATCATATCCTAACCTTTACTAAGTTCACACGGGCATCTATTACACATATCATCGCCATTTTTCAATTTAGCCTAATCCTAACCTTTTGTACCAATTCACAACCAATTCAATTTACAATCAAGCATACATATACATAATTCAAATACATAAAATATAAGTTATAAATGCCATATGAACTTACCTGGAATGTAACGCCCCGAATTCTAAAGTTTTGGGATTTGAGCATAGGGACAGTGAGGAGGCTGCACATATGTGTTTAGTCGTACAATTTAGTGACAGAATGGGCTTGCTGGTCTGGTGGTGGTGTGAGTGTTGGTGAACCTCAAGGTCGCAGGTTTGAGTCTTTGCAAGCGGGTTTTGAGGTTTAATAGTTTTATTTTGGTAACTTATTTGTTTTAGATTTTATTTTATTTTATTTTTATTTGATTATTTTTATTTTATTTTTACTTTTCTATTTTATTTTTGGAAGTGAAGTTTCCTTTCACTTTCTCCATTCTTATTTACTTTTTGGTTTTTCAAAACAATTCTCTAAAACGGTTTATTTGTGGATTTGGGAATCTCGCGCCTCTGTCGTCTTCTCCGATCGTAAACAGGTGTGGGATTCGAACTGTAATTACGTTACGTTATGTGTTAATTATTTCTGTAAATTTTCTATTCGGTTTTTTTTACTGTATGCTAACCCATTAGTTTAGGTTTTTAGTCGATGGAAGTGATGAGAAATAGTCACTTTCTGATATATGTCGATAGGGCAAAGGTTAGGGATAGTTCTAGTGGTTGAAACGGCAGTTTTGGGGTTATTGTAGGGTGGTTTCGTGATCACCCCGACAGCCACACGGGCGTGTGCCATGGCACACGGCCTTGTGGATTTGGGAATTAGGGTTTTCGGGCTAAATTGGGTGCCACACGGCCGTGTGGCTGATTTGAGGATTTTGTCAGAATTCACACGGCCGTGTCCCATGGGCACACGAGCGTGTGAGTTTTGGAAAATTAGGGATTCAGAGTTTTTGGGTCACACGGCCTAGCCACACGATCGTGTGACTGATTTGGGGACTAGGGATCCCACACGGGCGTGTGTTTTGGAACATACGGCCGTGTCTGATGGCACACGAACGTGTGAGACCCTCATACGGCCGTGTTTGCCCTGCTCCTTATTTTAGCAAAATTGGACAGTGAGTTATACGGCCGTGTCCTTGCTTCACACGGGCGTGTGCCTCTATCACACAGCCGTGTGCTACCATTCACACGGGTGTTTGGACCCCCACACGGCCGGAGCACACGGGCGTGAGGCCCTATCTCGCCAAATAATGATTTTATGTCAAATTTAAGTTTAATCACAACTCTGTGTGTTCCAACCCTCGACTGAGCTTTACTGAGGGTAATTATGACTCTGATCTGGGCTTGATGTGTGTGTTATTTGTGATTGGTTGTGCGATAAGCTTGATACTGAACTCGAGTTATGAGTGTGCACATGTCTGATTCTGTAACTGACTGATTGGATGTGAGTGTCTCCTTCTGATTAACTGTCTAAAACTGGTATTCTGATCGCGTACATCTGACTGCATGCATACATATGCATATACTATTTTTGGGTGGGATTTTGAAGAGAAGGAAGATTGACTGAACTAGCAACTGATCTGCTGGTTACTGATAGCCCCTAATACCTAGAGGGTCGAGGGCGGTTCCAATACCCTAAGGGTCGTGGACTTTACTGATAACGGTATAGCGACATCGCATTGCACTGCACTTGCATATGCGTTAGCTATGCTATGTACCATTGATCGAATCGGCGCTTTCACACTCAGAATTACTATCGGTATAGCGGTTTATCGCATTGCACAATACAACTTATACGCTAGCTTTGCTGCGTAATATACGTGTTCGCGCTTTGTCTCATCTCGTTAGCCCCAATACCCAGAGGGTCATGGGAAGTCCCAATACCTAGAGGGTCATGGACAATGCTGATGGCCATCATTGTCGGGCAACCCGAGATGACATCATATGGAGTGTAGGGTTGGATGGGCTTTTCGAGGTCCTATATGGAGTGATTGGTTGGATGAGCTTAATAGCTCTATTGAGGAGTGATGGGGGACGGAGAGGTGTGTTGGCTGGATGGGTGGGTTTTCTTTAACTCAACTGCATTCATATGCATCTTATTGACTGTTTTGTGAGTGTGACTGTCTCTTTTATGGTTTGACTGAAAAGTATTTATGACACTGTGAAATTGTTAAACTCTGATTGTATCTGACTAACTAAACTGAAAGTAGTGACTATTGAGAGTTTTGTTATTGGACTGAGTAGTATTTGCGATTGTGTAACTGAGTGTGATTTCGATATGCTCTAAATATTGTTTGTCTGCGCGATGACGTCCGCTTTCAACGTACCAACCAAGCTTTCTCAGCACAACTCTGTAAGTATGTTCCGTTTCAGAACTACTACTAGTTTTCTGTGTCTGATTCCGTAGTTAATTGGTTTTGATCTCACACTGAGCTCGAGTAGCTCACCCCCTCTTTTGTTTCCCCTTTCAGGTACATTTCGAAGTTCTGGATGCTGGACTTAGTACGCGGAGGTCTTGGACAGGCTTGTGAACAACAATTATGTACTTTTTGTTTAATGATACTATCTTGGTATTTGTTTCATTTTGAACTGTATGGTTTATAAATTGTGGTACAGTTACTGTTTTAAACTTTTGATTCGTACATTTATTCCTTTTAAACTTGTGGACGGAATTTTAACGATTGAGCGTTTTGATTGGTTTTGAAAATGGAAATTTTGAACGACTTATTTTTGTAGAAATTTTCTCACGATCACTTCGGTGATCAATGTAGCATCCCGAATTCGGTCTAGACTTCTAGGCCGGGTTTGGGGTGTTACATGGAAAAAACAACAAGCAAGTTGAATCTTTAAGGACTATTTGACAATTTTGGCTTTTCCTTGATTATCTTCGATTTGATTCAATTCTTGATCTAAATAATTATTTTAGTCAATTCATCAATACTGAACATTTTAATATCATTCCATGATATGTATGAACCTATAAAATTTCATTTTTCAAATGCCCATTAAGTTTTACATTTTATTCAATTTAGTTCCTAAATCTAAAATAACAATATCTGTCAAATTTGAGCTTCGGTTTCAAAATCGATTTCAATCACATCCATTATAGACCCTATAATATCTATTATTATTTAAATTTTACATCAATTTTACAATTTATTCACTTTAGTCCTTATGTACAAAAACTAACAATTAAACATTACAATTTAGTCCCTTTTCATATCTAAACTTAAAATCTATCAATTTAATAACAAATTATTCAAGAAATCAACTATGAAAGCTTTAAAAACCTTTAAAATTTTACAAATTGATACATGGGCTAGCTAAATCAAGCTCCCATGACCTTAAAAACAAGGGCAGAAAGTTTTGAAACTTCAAAAGTGGCTTCCTTAGGTTTTCTTTAGTTTGTTTCGATGGAGAAGAAAGAAAAAGATGAGATTTTCCACTAATGTATGTTATTTATACTTTAACTAAAATTTGATTAGTTTAATTAACCTTGATTAACTAATTTAATCTTAATAATTTAAGCCTTAATCACCATTAATAAAAAAAATGAGTGGGAAATGGCATCATCATCCACTATTTGATGTAGCGAAATGGTTTATTTACCATTTTAAACCTTTAGTTAATTAATAATTTATAGCAATAAGACTTTTACAATTTAATCCCATTACCTTAATTAAACAATTAATAGACAAAATTGAATGACCAACATCTAATATTCTATTATACCAACTCCGTAAATATTTTAATTTAATATTTATGGATCCGGTTCATAGAAATAGGGTTCTGAAACTGTCTTTTCCGGCACCACTGAAAATCGAGCTGTTACAACTTGTTTTGGATTTTTATAAGTTTCTATGAATTTTTGGAAGTTTTATAATTATTTATGATTTTTAATAATTTTTTAAGTTTATAGAAATTTTAAAATATTTTTTAAAGATTTTATTTTTTAAATATTTTTATAATTTATTAGAATATTATATAAGTTTTTTATAATATTTATAAATTTTTATGAATTTTTTACTATTTTATAAGTTTATATAAAATTTTAATATTTTTATTTTATAATATTTTAAAATATTTTTAAAATTTTTAATGTTATTATTATTATTATATTTTTGTATTTTTTATGATTTTTATGAGAAAAAATAAGATTAAATCATAAGTTGTTACGTGTCACCATCTGGTTGGTTCGTCAATTGATTTTAATGGTCCACGTAGTCAAAGATGAAAACCATTAATGGGGGCTTAATTTGTTTTAGTTAATGATAATGGCTCAATTAGGTGCAAATTTAGTGTAGGAGCTCAGTTGGGTGCAGATTCAGTGTAGTGGCTCAAGTGATTTTTTTTCAATTTTTTCTTAAAGGCCTTTTGTACCTATAAGCCTTTTGTTTAGTTCAACTAGTGAACTCCAAGAGACAATTCGATGATCAATATAGTTGATCAGTACCTATTGATGAGTAGAAGAACATACTTTAGATCCAAGTCGATTTGATGATCAATGTTAGAGATCCGAGAAGAAAGTTGTTTGGATTTTAGTTTGTAGATTTGTGACGTTCAATATTGTTTCATGAGAAAAAACTGAAGTGTAGTAGAGAACGTGAAAGAGAGCTTTTGATTAGTGCAGACAGTGCAAACAGAGAAGTCCGTACAACAATGATTTTTCAACATAATGATTTAAATGAAAACTTTCGAATAAGTATATCCAAATACAAAGGTGGGAAAATTTTACTTTATCATAAAACATAAATTTAACTCCTAACATTTATTGATTTTGTCATTTTAGAGTTAATATCTTCTTTTTATCACTTTGATATTTAATTTTTAAAATTTAGTCAAATTACTTTGTTTTAAATGAGAAAATTGATTGAATTAGTAAAATTTTAATGGTATTGACATTGCAGTTTGCATGACAATCCATGTGTTTTTTTTGGTACATCAATCCATGTGTTTTTTCATGTTGGCATGGATAATATTTCTAAATGTTTTAATAAACTTTTTTAAATTTATTAAAATTTTTATTTTTTTAATTTTTATGAAACATATGTAGATTGACCCACGAGTTGTCACGCTAGTGTCATTAAAACTTTAACAATCCAATAAACTTTTCAATCTAAAAGGAAAACAAATTGACTAAACTTTAAAAGTTGAGGACCAAAATGATAAAACAAAAAAGAATATGAACAAAAAGTAAACATTAAGGGATAAATTTATCACTATACTTTTAATTTTAGTAATAAAATTTTAAAGGCATAATGATAAATTTGCCCTCAACGCTTGTAACTTTTGTCAAATTGACCCCTTTTTTTTTTGAGTTAAATTTGACCATTAACTTTTTTGAAATGTTCAAATTATTTTTTTTATCAGAAATTCTAACTAAAATATTAATTTTTTTATGATGCTAGCATGCCAACTGGTGTGGTAATTTATTTTTACTTCATGATGACATGATACTATTTTTCTTAAATACAACGTCAACAAATAATTTAAAAATTATGAAAATATTTTTTTAAAAAAATAAAAAATAAATAAAAAAGTTCAAAAAAATTTTAAAAAGTTAGTATGAAGTACAAATGAATTATTATGCTGCTTTCTTTAAAATTGTAACATTTGTTATTTTTGTTAAAAACAACAATTCAATTCTTTTTAAAAAGTTGAGAGTTAAATTTAGCAAAAAAAAAAAGAAGGTTAAATTGATAAAAGCTATAAACAATAAGAGCTAAATTTATATTATCCCAATTTTAAAAGACGGATTATTAAAATACCAGTTTTAAAGTTACAAAATTTTAATATTAATAATTTGTTTATATATAAAAATGATTATTGAAATAGTCCAACCATTTAAGGCCTATGATAATTCATCGTCCACTTTTTTATTTGCATTATTATTTTTGGGATAATATAATTTTTGGCCCCTTAACTTGGTAATTAGATCTACTTTGGTATTTGTACTTTTTCTGTTCACTTTGGTACCTGAACTTGGATAATTTTGTCAAGATTTTATGATGTGACCAATGTTCTTGAAACTAGATTGGATTGGTTGGCCGAACTGATTAGACTCAGAATCGACCAATATACTGGTCCAAACAAAAGGGTTGAACTGGTTGAATCGAAAATTGCTCAAAATCGGTAAAAATAAAAAAAAATTGGGACAAAAATTGGTAGTTGAACAGTTTGAACTGATTTAATATTTTTTAATTTTATGAAATTTTAATTATTTTTTTGATTAGATTTGATCTAGCAGTTACACTGATCAAATTGATTGAATCGGGAACTAGTGGTTTGACCGATTTAACCATTGGCTCGGTTATTAGAATCAATCAGGGGCGAAGCTAGAAATTTTTTTTAAGGGGGGCCGAAATTAAGTTGTAGTTTTTATGATATAAAAAAGCAATTTCATCATTTTAATAATTTATATCTTTAGAATTTTAAAGTATTAATAATTTTTTTTTATCATTTTTAGGGGGCCAAAGTGCAATTTTACCTTTACTAATTTAAAATTTTAAAAATTTTAAAGGGCCTAAATAAAAAAATTTCCATTTTAGAGGGGCCGGGGCCCTGCTAGCCCCTCTAGCCACGTCCCTAATTAGAATACTATATGTGACATTATAAGATTGTACTATATTATAACCTGAAACTTTAAATGACTTTTTTATAATTTTCAAGTGATGATATGACACAATCTAAGAGTACCATGTCATCGAACTTTTTATAGTTTTCAAGTTTAGTGACTAAAATAAATCTAATTACTAAATTTTAGTAGCAAAGTGGATAAAAAAAAAATACATAACACTAAAATCAACATAGTTGTCAAATGTATATTATCCCTTGCTTTTTATATAAAAAACAGAATTGTAGAATTTAGATAGGTGTAGTATAAAATAGGAATAAATCTGAATTCCAACGCGTTGACTGAATGGTATGAGTGCGCCTCATGTTTATCACTTAAATCTCCATAACCAAAGTTATTAAAAATACAAGAAAAGTTGCACACTTCAAAAATTTTTCCAAATTGAGAACGCAAAGCAAACAAGATTCAACCATTCTAGATTCAAATTTTCTATTAATTATAATTTTTATATGAATCCATATTTTTTTTTTTTAAAAATCTAAAGTATGAGGTATTTGTGGTAGAAATTAACTGACAGCAAATGCCTTGAAAATGGTAACACTTGATAGCATTGCATTTCTCCTCATAGTTTAATCTTTGTTAGAACAGAAGGTATGAAAATTTGAACAACCTCTCTACTTTAACCCATCTTATGATGTGCAAAAAAAATTATCCATCATGATGTTCAAACACTCCATTATATCTTACACCAATAACATCACTATTCACTGGTAACGTATAATATAAAGCTATCAATTTTTTATAAACAATCTTCTTAGAATCATTAAGAAAGTACTTTGAAAGAGGAAAAAAAAAAAAAAAACAAGCAAAAAGGTTTTATTTGAAACAGGAACCACAACTTATTTATCTGTATAACATATATAAAAAAGAAGTGATTTTTGTGTTTGCTTTTGCTTTAAAAACAAGAGTAAATATCTAGTTGCTGCTTTTATTTTGATCATTTAATCACTATTGTTATAATGATTAAACATTTTAGTTATCCAACCGTTAGCTCGTTAATAGAGTTTAATGTGATGTTTCACAATTCACATTATCATTTTTAACTGGTAAAGGAAGAGATGATGTGATGGCCGAAAGGAAGAAGCAAAAGGAAAAAGAAGAAAGAATGATGGAAGTAGGAGTGGTGTGGAGAGGAGGAAGATGATGAACAGTAATCTGATAAAAGGAGAGTAAAGAATGATTATATGAAACGCTACATCAGACTCGATTAATGGATTAAGGATTGAGGAATTAAAATGTTTAATTATTATAATGAAAATGATTATATTACAAATATTACACGCATACAACTCTTTTTTTTTTTTTTTTACAGCTAAAAAGTAAAACAGGAAGAAAAACTGACTATGCCACATTGAGGTTTGATTTGATAGTTGCAAAAGAGCTGTTAGGATATTGACAGCTCACAACTCCATTATTTTGGGTTCACAGACAAAAGTGGGGTTCCCCGCCTTCCCCGTGCCCATCTCCTAACCCAACGCCGGCCATTTTCACCCATCACTCACCACACTTTTTCCTTTTTCTTTTTACAGTGACTGGACCACGTAATTTTTATACGTGATATAAAATCTAAATATTGATGTCTTTTTCTGAGTTGTTCAACCTAACTGTAAAATGACTGAATTATCCTCACACCTACACATTAAATTATATTTTATGATAATGTTTTTATTTTCTTTATATACAATCAACTTTATTATTGTCATAAATTGATTTTTACGTAAATTTTTAATAACTACATTTATCGTGTCGTAGGTGTCATAAATTTAGTAAAAAATGAATGATACGTTTAATAAATATATAGTACTACAAGTGTAATTATGTAAATACGAACTATAAGACATTTAACATGGACACTGTAATGTCAACAACTTTAATACATGCATATAATAGTAATAGCTTTTTTAGCAAGCAATTTCCTATCAGAATTTATCCCAAGGAATCTCAAAATCAAACAATGGTCATGGTAATAGTTTCACCATCTAGTCCATGTCATAGATATAGAATAATGGAGTTTGCAGGCTTTTGCTATAAATTATAAGATCCCATAAAAAAGATAAATAAAGTTCTTGTCGGCATCTGTCTTTAATGCAGTCAGAACTTTAAACATTCAGCTTTCTATTATACATATACACACATATTCAAAAGCGACGTACAATTTAACAACTACTAACTACTATATATATAGAATATCTACAATGCATGAAATAGGATTATCTATGAGAGAGATAAAATTAGGTGGGGGCCTAGCAACATGTCAAGAAAAAACAACAGTGTGTACATTATTTGCTGTCTGAATTTCAGACAGTTTAAACCGGAGTTTGTTTTAAACAATGAAATAAGGTGGGGTTTAGGCATACAATAATCATCTAATAAAGCATATTTATATGTATCAAACCGAAGCTTAGTTCAAATGGTTCATCAAATCACTTTTAAGAGGTAGCATCTAATAGACATCTGCAATCTTTTTTCTCTCTCTAGGCTAAATCCTTCTCTGTTAAAACAAGCATATTGATCTGCAAATATAATACTATAGTTGGGGACCAAATTAAAAAAAGTGGCGTTGTCAGGAACTCTCTCAAGTCTTAAGATAGCACGGATTCCCTATTTCATGCATGCAATGGGCAAATGGCCGCGCAAGGTAAGGGAACCAAGAAAGATGAACTAGGTTTTCCTTGCCCAAGCAGGGCCGAGCCAAGCATTTTTTTTTCAGCAAGGAGAGCAACATAATACAAAACCGATGGCTAATGTATGATAAACATCATGATAGCTAAAACCGTCTCTCCAAGAAGGTTCAATCTGTTTCTCGTTTAACAATTCTTATGCTTTATCACAATACTTAAGTTTGATATCTCTAACTAAAAGTACTAAAAGTTGTTCCTTTAAATACATATGGATTATAAAGATATAGATAATACGTAAAAAAAAAAAAGAAGAAGAAGAAAGATGTATATGTGAAAATTAAAAGATAAATGTTTTAGTAAGGTGAAGTTCATCATATCAGAATCAGAAATACAAGTTCTCTACCATTATTGATAATGCTGATTGTAAAATGATATAAGGTTATAAGAGAAGTTTTATATGAGATATAATTCTTATCTCTTACAGGCAAATTATTTGGGGGTGGAGGGAGAAGTTGTAGTCCTCCAAATCCCATTACAGCATCTGGAAGACTATGATATTAGTGTGAAATAACGATTTCTAAACAAACTGAAATGCATACATAACAAATGAAAATGTAATTTATTAAAACACATTATACGATCATTCTCATCATTATTACAACTACAAAGACAGTAATATGCACACTTGTTAAGCAGCGTTTCTAATAAGCTAGATCCTGTAGTGTGGCATGCAGGTTGCACCCATTTTATTATGTACATTTTTGTATCTCAGCGCAGGTCAAATATTTCAAACCTTAGATTTGAATTTTTGTAGACATGAGTGCAGCGTTCATATATGGGGCTCCCATCTACTGTTTCTTCGTGAGAATGAAATTGAGATCCTTTCTCTTGGCATTCTTTCAGGAGACTCATTCCATTGGGTTCAGATACTCGGAATATTCCATAACTCCTGGGAAAAAAAATCAAATAAGAAAGCTCAATACTATTAACTTGATCATGATTAAACACATTCAGAAAACTTTATGATGATATTTTTGTATTGATTTGTTCACAGAAAACTTTATGCCTTTTCACTTAAATAATGAGAGTACTCTAGTTTTTCATGCAAAGATGTTACTATTAATGCTTGTCTATCGAGGCAATCCCGCCAAGCATGTGATTCTAAAACTTAATATTTTGCCATCTAAAACATATAGGATTTATTTGTTTGAGAGCGTAGCTTGACGGCTACACAGTAAGGCTGCAGCTGCGCTGCAATAATGCAATAGAGATGAACTAAGTAGAAGCAAAATC
This sequence comes from Gossypium sturtianum, assembly GCA_025698515.1. Classification (NCBI taxonomy): domain Eukaryota; kingdom Viridiplantae; phylum Streptophyta; class Magnoliopsida; order Malvales; family Malvaceae; genus Gossypium; species Gossypium sturtianum. The sequence continues at coordinate 19,351,578 of CM046945.1, read as the reverse complement.
AACATTCTTCAGAGCTGGCTTATACCAGCTAGATTCATATTTTACATTTTATAGAATGCAAAGAGAAGTGAATTTTCGATAGATTAATGTCAGCCCAAAACCTATTTTTGTAACAAAAAATGGGGTACAAATCATCTTTATATTGACGGCACATAACTCTGACATATAAAGGCAGTGAACAGATTATCAGGCTATGGTAGGAAGTTATATTGATACATTAAAGAGGCTAAAGGGAAGTCATGTATGTTAGAGGCCAAGCATCATAGTTAACCAGCGTGATGGAAGACCAAAATAAAGAAAGTGGATGAAAGGTAAACCTAGATATGCAGATGAAGGCATTATCAGTTTATCTGTGACATTATCCAAGTTGCCAACAATTGAATCATTATGTACGAGGGGCAGACCTTGAATTATCGGTAGGAGCCACAACGATGGCAAAAGCCTCAGGCACCATTACCTGAAAATAATTTGAGAAATATCATACAGTGGCAATAATCATAATAGCTGATGAGTGAAACAATTATCATCACAACAGCATTTTACAAACGTCCATTAAGAAATTATTATTTTTGTTTCCTAAAAGATTTCTTTAAGAAATATCAGAATACGATACATAGGTTAAAATATGTTATATAAGACTGTTAGCCCACAGAGGAATAAATAGATTGGAGTCTAGGATGATCTAAATACCCAATCTTTGAGTAATATTGGGTGCATAGGTGATTAACTTCATTACCTGATACGAGTATTGAGTATGGAGATCTATTGATGACATGAAACAACTCTGAGAAGGGTGTGTCTGAAAGTAAACAAGAAACATAGTACTGAGGTCAATTTGAGGGCATAGTCGTATACTCGTATTTGCATTTGATGATTTTACCTATTTCCTGTAAAACCTAAAGACCAAAGAAACAGAAATATTAAAGAAACTAATGAAAGAAAGGAATGAACCTACATGTATCCATCCCACTGGAAAAAGGGACCGTTCATTTTGTATGGCAAAAATTTCCTCCTCATTAATAGCTTGACACTATTGTTCATTATTGACAAGTTAACAGCAGAAAGCACCGAGTGTAAGACAAAGTAAAATATTAAAGTGAATCAAGGTGTTAAAATCCCTTCACACTTACAGAATTTGAAGTTGATTCCTGTTTAGGTATTATCAGAGTGGTTACATAGAAAGTTCCCTTTTCCTGTTTCATGAAGGTCAAGGAGGTAGAATTTGCAATGTTAATAATGGCATGCTAATTTTAACAGAAGATAAGTTTTTAGCGAAAAAGATTGGTAGACTAGCTTACTCAAATATAAATAAACACAAGTATAATAAGACTAAATAAAGACCAGCTATAATGTTTAAAACATTAGCAGACATTAGTTCAGATGAAGGAATCACTTCACCTAAATGATACTGTTGAAGGAAATCCTTGGTAAGCCTCATCGATCAAAAACTTTCAAGACTGGGCTTATGTTGGTTATAGACTGAGCTTAAGTTCTAAAAAGGAAAGAATACAAGGCTATATCTAATCTATGTTACTCAGACTCAAGTGTGCGTGTTGGATACAGATATGTCTAACACAAGAATGATCAATTTTTTCTAAATTTTTTCATGTATTTGGACTGTTACATCCCTACACCCATGTCTGAATATGTATCAGACAGGTATTTCAAGAAAATGAAGAGTTGGAGCAATGTAGTATCTAATTCCCCAAACTCTGAGCTAGCATAACAGCAGGCAAATAAAACAACCAAAATGACATTCCCACCTAACAAAATCTTCATAAAACCGTTTACAATGTCATGCTTCTACAACTGCAATTATTTTTCATGAAATTGGTATGGACAAATTTATTCTATAAACACGAGGCAACAATAAAATAAAGAAGCATTTGTAGAGCATGGGCATTAACAAGACAAGGACCAATTATACCAACATACTCCTGAGCCAATGATGCTATAAATATCAACAAAACAACACACTGAATGTTAAAGAAAGAAGTCGCAAGTCTTACAAGAAAAGCACCAAGAACACCACAGGTTTCCAGATCCTTTTTTGTGTTTTCCTTAGCTAGTTCAAGAAAATCCTCCATTAGTCGTGTTGACTGAGAAAAAAAATGAAATGGATATTTTTAGGTAACCTTAAAGATATTGAATACCCTGTTAACTATATTCTTTTTTTTTTTTTTTTTTTTTTTTTTTTTTTGGGGGGCAGTTTTTCTAGAAAACCTTTAAAGGGGGGTACAAAAGAAAGACGGCAAAATTGTATAATTAAAGTGTGATTACTATATGAACATTCTGAAGCACCCTAGAAGCTTCCGGTTCATTGGATGACTGTTGGTCTGAATCAATTACACGTGAAACATGAGAAGTTTGAGATGCTTTCTCAGTGAAAGAGAGTATAGTAGAAGGGGAAGATTGAGTGACAGCATGAACATTGAAGAGCTTGCATGTGGTGGTTGCCTGATCTGGAACCGGACAAGGTGATCCACGTCCTCTGTAGCTACTCACAAAATCCAGTTCATTACAAGATGCCAGTCCAACTCTTTCCTCAATGACAATCCTCAAGCTGAAATCAAGGCAGGAAATTCTTAATTCAATATTGTTGATCAACAAAAAATGTTTCAGAATTAAGAAGGTAACTTTGAAACCAGATTTAAGCAAGTTCATAAAAACTATACCTTTGACATTCTGTTTGAGGTATGCCACAGATTCTCTCCTATATACCAAAGTCAACAAATTAATCACCCTTTTATGTTTTAATTACATTTTGAGATAAAGAACAATTCCTTCTGATAATTCTAAATTTGTTATACTCTAGTTTCCATCCTAATTGTGAAGTACAAATAATTGATTAGACTGCTAACACTATTGATGAAGTAAACTTAGCAAGCTTTTTCTCTAAAAGGGAAGTCATCCTACAATGCATTTCAGAATTCAAACTGCAGAAATCTCAGTGATAAAATAATGTTTAACGTTTCTTTTGTTCCAATTGACTCAAGCAATTAAAGATCATTAAGTTCTTGATACCTTCCAGAACAAAGGCGGATAATGCAAATAACATTGTAACAAAACAAATGTCTATGAACTTTCATAGAACTTTATTAATAGTATTCAGAAATTTCTGCCAGTTATAAGCATTTTTCTGTCATTATTATTATTCCTTGCCAAATTATATTTTTAAAACTCAAGTGTGTGGCCGTCAGATAATACAAGCAGCATTCATCAAAAGCTAATGTAGTGGACTTTGTAGAGTTTTACCTTCTTCTCACCTACGTTTAAAGGGCTATAAATCTTTTGAGAGCTTGAATCTTGGACAACTATTGATTTCAAAGTTTCTCGTCCATCAACAAACTGGTACATCTGAGAGAATAAAAAACAATAAGGTTTAACTTCTTCATACCCAATTATACATATCATTTTCTTCACTATTCAGATTTCTAAATAGAACCAGTAGTTTGCTGAACACAATTTAATGAGAAAGACGATCTAAACCATCATTATTGATTTTCCATATCAAGAAAGAAAAACACAATTTGTTGGTTTCATATACTGATCAGATCTTAAATCTACACCACCATTATCTCCTTTCCCGTCTTAAAACAAGTGACAACATTAGAAATTCAAACACCAATCCTAAAATAAGATTCTTTACCGTGCTGCTGTGAAGACCTTTGTTTGTAAAGTGGATTGAAAAACACCACATCCATGTTACAGAACATCGAGGAATAAGATAAATCATTAACTACTTCACTAAATTGATTGTTTTACAACACGCCTTGGGTTGTAGAAACAAAAATAAAAAATCTGAGTTCAGTTATTTGCTTCTGCTAGTAGTGTCTGAGTTGTAAAAAAAAAACCAGTAAATGCAGCTTTGTACCATTTGTTTTACTTTTATAATACATTACAAAGCAAAACATATAAAAGAAATGAAAAGCAAAAAGCAACTAGCTAAAGAACGAAAAGTTAAACCTTTCGTTGTTAATTCCATCAAAGAAAATTAAGCCATCCATTTTGAAAACGGAAACCTTATCTTTTTAAATTTTATTTTTTTGAAAGATAAAAGCTAAATTTAAAAGGAATACAGATACAGTGACAATCACCATCAACCAAAAGAGGAAGGAAAAAAAAGTTGAGAACTCATGCAACAATTAAGAATCCAAAATTTGAGAACTACAAAATAAATATTCGATTACCGGCTTTTAATATAAAGCAGATTATCCAGTGATTTTCAATCTTATTAAGGGAAGATGATACAGGCAAAATCCTTATAAGAGAAAACCCATAACTTCCAAAAGAAAAGAAAACAGAAAAACAAAGGTTTCGTTTCGAAATCTCTGTACCTGTGAATATCTGTTGTTTGGCAGCTGAGAAAATCTATCGTCTGTCATGTCATCTAACAATATATTTTAGCCTTCGATTAATATGAAAAGAAAAAAAAAAAGAAATCGAGGTTGAAGAGTGTTAGGCACACTGTTCCATGCCGCTGAAGGCTGAAACTGAAAGTTTAGAATTTCTTCTCTTTTTTTTTTTTTTTAATTTCAATATTATTTATATTTATCGGAAGTGGGCCTCGGTTTAGCAAATGAATTCCCGGTTGGCGGTAATGCAACTCGGACCGGCTCAAATTTTTTTAAGGGTAAACTACTAAAATAATTATTTTTATTTTCTTCAGGTTATATTTTAATTATTTATATTTGAAATATTATATTTTAGTCACTTACGTTAACGTGTTGTAATATTTTAGTCACTGATCTATTAATTGTCAATAACAGTGTAGCTATAAGCTGATCTGACATGTTAAATCATCATTTCAAATAAAAATTTTAGGTTAAATTATATAATTGGTCCTCGTATTTTTTTCGTTTTAAGCAATTTATTTTTTATTTTATGTTATTTTAACTTTCTTTTTTTTTCTTTATTTTTCATTCTCTTCTACTTCTCCCTCTATTTTCGTCCATTCTCCATCTCTTTCAACGTAAAAGGAAAAAAATTAAATTGCTCAAAAAAAAAGATATATAGGGACCAATTGTATAATTTAATCTAAAATTTTCATTTGAAATGATTATTTCACATGCCACATTAGTTTACCGTTACACCATTAATGACAATTAATGCTCAGTGACTAAAATGTTACAACACGATAACGTAAGTGACTAAAACGTAACATTTCAAACATAAGTGATTAAAATGTAACTTGAGAGGAAAAAAAAGAGTGACTTTTGCTTAACTTTTGAAAATTTTGGTTTAAATGCTGCTGTCAAAAAGTACTTTTAAGAAATAAAATGTTCATTTTAAACATGGTGTTATAAAGTAACAAATAATCATTTAAATAATGTTCAAATTAGTTAATATTATAATATTTTAATAAGAATATAAAAAATAATTTATTATAATTTGTTGTTAATATTTTAATATATAAAAAATAAATTTTAAATATTTTTTAAACAATTAACCAAGGAAGGAAAAATACCATATGTGTTGGAGGAGTGAAAATGTAATTACGCGGTCAAAAATACTTTTGGGAGAGAAGCTAAAAATTTTAACTTCAGCATTTGAGGAAGAAGTACTTTTCAAAAGCCAAAAATTTACTTCAAAAGTTAGCTGTTTAGGATTCCATTTACTTCAAAAGTGTTTTTAATGTCAAAAGTGCTTCTAAAAAGTATTACTAAATACAACCTTACTACTGCACACTATCACTATTGGAACAGACCCAAGAAAATGGCACAAAATATGAAAAATAACAAATAAAAAACACTATTAATATATAAATATGTCAAATTTTATAAAATACAAATTATTAACTTATCAAATGGTTTATATAATCATAAGAAGAAATACACGAACACCTAAAGTGTCAAGTTTAAAAGAAATGGATGTGTTGAAATTGGTGAGAGAATAACATCAGCTAGCATGCATTGCCTACACTTTGAATTCCCAAAATATATATAGTACCTATTATCAAATAATGATTTTTCACGGATTTGCATATGTTTTTTAATTTCTTTTTGTAAAAAAATATATGGAAATTGCATACACACAACATACAAACATAATCTCCCTTGTATAACTTTTTAGAAACCATTTTTACAGATTTTGTTCTCAAAACTTCAACCCAAAGGTGACCATTCCACCAGCAAGTAGAGAAGCATAACAAGTATACGGTTTTCTTTATGCATATCTTCAGAATCATGGATTCTTAATTTCTCATCCGGAAGTTGATCAATGATTCGGGACTAGACCCCCAACTCTTTGCAGCAGAGGAGATACCTTAAGACTGCTGAAAAGCAGCTATTTGTCGGTCCTCAGACCATACGAGCCATATCCAGCTTCTACTCCTCTTATGTTGGTATTATTACGTTTCCACCATGGCAGTGCATTCTCTCCGTTTGGCTGAGAAAACCCTCTGTCCTGAGAGTAACCAAAGCTGTTTTGCGGTTGAGCAATCTCCCAAGGCTGTTCAAAACACAAAAAATCAAACTGAAATTGGGAAAACTAAAGGAAAAGACTAATTATAGCTAAAAAACCAAGATTAAATCAGTGGTTATGCATTACATATTAAGTAAGAATTCAATCCAGGTTCACCTGCGGTTGTTTTGATTCCTCACGTATATTATGTGTAAAGAGCAGTAAGCAAGATAATATGTCTATTTTTCTTCAGAATGGATTACCTTAAGTCTTGAAGTTATATGAGGATTTGGTAATGGTTGATTAGGATTTGGTGGTGAGTCATCAGTATCCTGAAACCCGAAACAAGAAAAATAGCATTGAAATCAAATCTACAGATCACATTTGTGGGGGAGTTGCTAAGTTGGTACAAACCTTTATTCCAGGAGGTTTCTCCCCTCTTTGTACCTTAGCCAAGACCTGCAAAACTTGCTGATTTTAGTTGCGGAAAACATGAGAAAGCTGAAAGGAACAACATATCGGTCAATTCCACGGGCCATTCATGCAAAGAAACCATTCACCACGTTATAGCAATCTTATTTACTCAACCTTTCCTGGTCTATGAAATCTCAGAATGGACACAAAAGTGAACCGTCTTTGACGTTGGATTGAATGATTGAATTACCTATGCAATGTAATACTAATGAAAGGAAATTCGATCATCAAACGGTTAAGATGACATTTGACGATGTGGGTAAAAAAAAGGAATGTTATGAGTGTTAGCCCCAATGAACCACCTAAGCATTAGAAAAGAGAACTAAAAGGAAAAAGAATTACCTCCATATAGGACTTCGGGTACTGGCCAGCAGGGGGTCTCGGAGGTGCAGATGAAGGCCTAACTGTAGAAGTTCCAATCATCGAAGCAAACAAACAAGTGAAGAAAAAATATTAAAGCCCAAACGAAAGAATAGATAGAATGAGACAACATAGTCCGGAGAAGAGCTCTGAAAGGTACCCAAACTATCAAAATTCGATATACCACTTGGTTTAAATTTCTGAATGGAAAAGGAAGAAACAGAGTCATCAGAACGGGGATGTTCAAGTAATGCCACAGTGAAATATGATAACGTTATGGACTTCAAGCAGTAATCAAAGATAAGCCTTGTTAGTTTACCGTTGGACCAGGGTAACCCCTTTGTACAACAGACATCTTCGACAGATTGCTATTGCGTCCTGATTATTTCAAAGAGGAAAAAGTAAATCAAGACAAATTTGAAACATTGTTACATGTGCAAGACAAAACACAGCCAAAACATTTGTAATTTAAACAATAGCCAACATTAGTGGTAAAATTATAGGCAATTTCCTAAATTCCAACATTCTGATGTTCAATCTGATGAGGGATGTGTATTCTAAGATCCATGCTTCGGGTCTAAATTATTCAATGCAGGATGGGTACCCATGAGTACTGAAAATCAACTGCCACCACTCTAGTTTCCACATTTAGATGTTTTTCATGCTACTTACAAACTTTCGATTACATTGAATTTCAAGTGGCATAGTACATGCTTTAGTTTCATTCCTGCCATGTTAAACAACCGGCAATAATGTAATACAATAATAAAAAGTTACTGAAACGGTCTGCAATACATTCTTAAATCCTTGAGATGAAATGCAAGTAATCAATAAGATTTCAGACAGCTCAGTTATTAGACAAGAGGATTTCCGAGAAAAAGACATGCTATTTATTGAACTCGTAACAAATCCTACGGACAGTGGATTTAAATACCAAAGAGGAGTCACAAAGCTCCTAATGAGGAGCCATATGATACATTAGTTACAGGACTCCACCTAAAAAATAAGGATTATACCTTAAGAGAGTATATTGCACCTAAACTTATAATTATTCCAACGATTTGGTATGTATTAATGTAATTGATAGACATTTTCATTACTTCAGCTTTGAAAAAAATAGTAAAAATGGAAAGACTATTAGTTAAAAACAGATTAATAATTAGTTAGAAACATACAAGACAGCAAAAATGATAATCGAAGCATTTACAACTTGTTTATGATGATGAAGCAAAAAGAAAACAAGTGAAATATGAACAGAGAATAAAATGTTGCATAACAAAACAATACGGCCTACCATACTGTGATGTGTGCTGAAGGTACTGTTCCGGGTTTTTGTGGGAAGCATTCCTATCACTCTCCAGTCTCTGTACTGTTATACTCATTGACCTCAGTTCCGCTACATGGGAGCCTAATCGTCTCAATAAATCGTCGAAGTGCCTCCCCTCTAACAAAGGATAAAATTAGTGCCATTTTAAGGATGAATAGCGTAAAAGTAGAACATAATATCAAAAGAGGACGAGCGAGATGAAAGGAACTGCCAAGAACAAGAAAAAGACCAAAGCATCTTTTGCATAAAACATACCATCTTTCTTTGACTGCAATATTTCCAGACTTGCTTTTGCAGCATTGACGGAAGCAGCTGCGGCTGCCTTTGCAGATTCGATCGCTTCTTTTGACAAACATAGTTTTGATTTTCTTCCTTTGTCATCGTCCTCTTCAAAAACAACCTTGCAGATCCAAGACTTCAACCTGGGCAAAAAGAAATTCTAAACAGGCGATAGACCATCAAATGAACCACACTGACATGCTAGGATGGAAAATAAACATTCAGGGAATTTATTTACACAAGCTGTTAAAGCAAACTTGTTTTGATTACCTTTAGGAGCATGGAAGTCCCAACACCAGAAAAAATAAGTAGCACTATAGAATAAATAGCATATGACCAGGAAAACCAGGATGGTCGAGATGCTGTAAGAATTGATGCCACCAGAGGTTGGGATGATTGTGCCGTGCCTTGTAGCTGAACACTATGTAAAGGCTTTGATTGCATATCTGTTCTTGATAATCGACAGGCATCAAGCAAAATGTGTTTTTGATCAGGCACTCTAGGGTATACGATTACTATGTATATTGTCGACACTAACGAACTTGGTTAAGAAGTTATAATTATTTCATGGATGAAACATGCCAACAGAACAGCTAAGCCATCTTTTATAATAAGGACAGACACTGAAAATATTAGTAAAAAAGGCTTAAAATATGTCACTTGTTACCTTGACTTGAGTTAATGTCCTGTCGAAATGTTACACTTGAACTTGTATCCTTCAATTTGCAAAATAGAGAAAAAAAATTATCACAATCTAAAAGCGGAAAGAAGAAATTACATAGAATTAGCAAAAAGATCAATGTGCTCACAGAAACACGACGAAAGGCTTCATCTATCTCTTCACTTGAAAGGCCTCTTTTCTCAAGAAACAAGCGCCTCTGGCTGACCGGATTTCTTCCGACAGTTGGATGCAATAGAAACTTAACAGCCATATCCACTAGTTCCTCCCTCATTGCTTCAGTGATTCTAGATTGAAACTTTAACAACCTAAATAAATTTATGAACTTTAGATCTCTTAAAGCAATTTTATATTTTCATTGCTTCCCATGTAAGTCTCAAACCAATAACCAACTTAATCTGAATTGCCTTTGTCAAATATAATCATCATTCTTTATATAATTTCATTGCATGAGCAAAGGCTAATATCGAAATCTCCACAATTTCGATCTAAACAAGTACCAAAGATTTAAGGGGAACAAGAAATGAATACCCATTTTAGAATATAATGAACTGATGATTCTAAAACAATTTACATGAACTATAATGGTAATGATAATAACTTTAAGAAAAACTAGGAGAAGTTCTTACCGTTCCTTCTGGGAAACAGAAATCTTGAATTAATTTTTATACATGCGAAATTTCAAGGAAGGAAGCAGGGATCATAGACGCGGAACAGGGACAAAGATTTGATCAGACGTGACAGTATTGTTCAATGTTGTAAGGAGGAACTTGGGCTGAATTTTTGACGAGCCTTCCTTCTGTTAATTTTAAATAAGATTGCTAATTGGCCCAATCATCATTATTCTTTTTCGGATTCCTTTTTTTCTTTTTTGGCTTCATGTTTAAGTCGTGCTAATGGTTATGCCTTCCTCTTATAATTCACTAAAAAAAAATTATATATTAATTTTGAAAATCATCACTAAATATATAAATTACAAAAATTATGATCTTCTTTTAACCTAAGCTAATTAGGCAATACCATAATAATGCATTCATATTTTCTTTTATTTACTTATTGGTTTACAAAAATGTACATTTACCAAATTATTATGATGGATTATTACTAGATACATCAGTGATGAAATTTTTCAACTCCACAAAAAAGTTATAAATAAAGATAAATAATTTATCGATTCAATTGAAATATATTGAAAATTGACTAACTACATAGAATTGAATTTTGCCGGTTGGTTCAATTGAAAAACTGATTTAATCAAAAAATTTATATAAAACTTTTTTTTTCTGAAAAGAATTAAACCAAATTACAAATATTACATACTTATTATACAAACAAATCGTGTTTAAATTTCAATTTATATAATCGGTGGGTTTAATTTTTTGCTATTGTGTTTATTGTTTATATTTGAATTTAAAAGTTTAGATAATTATTTGGATGTATTGGGCTTAATTTAGGTTCAGGCTTGTGTAATATATTTGGGTATGGTCTTGGGTTTAAATATGAAGGCCAGTGTTTAAATTTCAATTTTTATAACTGTCGGTTTAATTTTTGGGTAAATTTTATAAATGGTTACCTAATTATGTTCGTATTCCTGTTTTGGTCACCCAATTTTAGAAATTTTCAACTTAGGCATTAATGTTTGAATTTATTCTTATTTTGGGCACATGCCGTTAGATTGATAATGCTCTAATTGGTATAATAACACATTTAATCCTCAGTACTTTAAAATTCTATCAATTTGATCTTAATTCTAAATAATTCAATACATTTAACCCTTCACATTTACAAATTCTATCAATTTGATTCACTTTCAACTTTTAAAATTGAGGCATTCCACATCTATAAATTTGTAAAACCCAGAAAAGAAAAAAAAGCTCTCCCGTAAAACAAATGTATTATTTGATAATCCATTTCAATTACACTCAAGTGGAAAAGATTGAGGATGATCTCAAGGTAGTAATTCCTTTACTAGAGTTTCTTATTTATACACCTTAATGCAGGCTGGTTTCTTACTCAAATAGGTTGAATGGGAATTCAGGCCTAAAAGTGTTGTTTATTATGTTAGGTTTGTGTTGCTAAGGGTAACAATGTGCACAGACAGTTTAATGCCATAAACAGAAAGCAAAGTGGAAAGTGTGACTACTTCTTCACTTGATTGTTGCATATGCTAGAATGTTTTGTTTTTAATAGCTTATTTGTTTCTGCCTATCTTTAGCTTGGTTGTTCATGATCTATCTAATCTAGTGAGGCTTGAGGATATGTTACTTCGGAACACCTAATTTTATTTGAATGTTTTGGTCGATATGTCTAATGGTATTGAAATGCTTAAGTTCAATAAGTGAAAATGTATTGAATAACTTGTGAAGAAATTGAATTTGAGTGTTTAAACTTGATTGATATGGTTTTAGGTATGTTTTGGATTGAGTGGTATTTGATGCAACGGTTGTAAGTTTTGTTTGGAAGCTTGAAATAGGTACTAAATGGTTCATTTTTACCAAATATAGGGTCCTCGTCTCGACGGGCAAACCTTCCTTGTCGCAACGTCGACCAATAGTGAGTCAAGTCGCGACGTGACATACTATTTTTCCGATGTCATGACTTGGAGGAGACGACATCACGACGTCGGCTCTGAATTTTTAAAACTTTACAATTTGGTCCTATTTTATTTTTGGATTGACAAAAGAGTTTTTGTAAGCTTGATTGAGACTCGTAATTTCTTGTTTAATATGATTTGAACATGATTGACGCCTAATTGCATGTGCTAATGATTATTTTATTGCGATTTGATTGCAGTTGCTCCGACATTGAATATAGCATCCTGTAACTCAGGCCCAACAATCGAGTCAGGCGAGGGTGTTATAGGTAAGTTTTTTTTAGGTTTTGGGTAATTAGTCTAATTGTTATTGGGTTAGTGATTAAATATAAATATAATTAATATAATTATTTTTTACAACATTATATATTTGGGTCGATCAAGGTTGGGATGAGCTTGGGTAAATAAAATTACCAATGCCCAACCCATATAGAAAACGGGGCTTAAAGTTTATTAAAACCCATTTTTTGAATATCATATTTTTGTTTAAATTCTCTCATTTTTTAAGCGGATCTTTGAATCTAGATAGATGACTTAATCCATGAGCAGTTCTACTTTCAAATTGGATTTCTTTTGTTCCCATCGAGTGGGTTTTTCTCTTGCAATGGCTTCTGCTTCCCGAATACCTTGTTTCAGGTTTTTTAAGGGGAAAAAAAAGATATGGGACTTGGTAAATGATAGGGCTTGTATAGCTGAATTGCTACAATTATAGTTGTAAACTGTGGCAAAATCCTTCTTTTGGATACATCAAACAACCAATTTATATAAAAAAAAAAAAACCAACAACATATATTTTTATTATTATTTTGAATCCTCATCTTTCTATATTAATAATAATATTGATATCAATTCAATTAATATTAAAATCATATTTTATATTCATATAAAATCACATTTCCACTATAATTTAATTTATTCAATTAAAATTAAGATTTTTATTTTAAAATTTTCATTCGATTAATAACTAACATATCACTAAAAAAATTAAAAAAAATTCATTATTATTTTGATTCCGATTTCAATTTTTTTACTATTGAGTATTTCTCTATGTGCCTCATTAAAGGGAGCATTCGGGTATTTATACATGTTATTACTATTTATGATTTGATTTTACTGTTCATGAACTTGACCCCATTATTCATAGGACTGACATTCTTAGCAGGTCTCAAGTATGTTGAACAGTGTACCGTTCTGGGTCGTCTGCTAGACCTCGCGGCCCTCTACATGCAAACTCCTTGGGTATATGCAAAATGAGACCGTGAACTCTCCTTGGCTCGTGCGAGCTGATAGCGCGAGTTCCCCTGGCTGTCCTCTCGTTGTACGTCTAGCACACATCCATCTGGCGGGGCCTGATCGGGTCGTGAATGGGCGATCTGAATCTTATCTAGGTATCGAGTTTGGTGTATAACAATTATTATGGTGAACAATTTTGAATAATATTATTTCAGATTAATTAACTTTAAATAAAAATATATTAATTAACAAAATTTTAAAAACAAACAAATAAATTAGGAGATAAAGTGATTTTTCATTCAATGTAAGCATTTAAAAACATCGTATATCTAGATTTGATTTGATTTGATAAATATTTGATATATCATAAGATAGACGGAATCAACGTTAGTGATACGGTGAAAGTGATTCAGCAGGATAGATGGGGAATCGGTCGCTGGCTATTCACCTGAGATTTGTGTTTTCAGGATTAGATTGACCAACCATCAACTTCCTACCATCCATTTCCCTACGTTCCTTTCTAATCCTTTATATCTTTTACACAAAAGAATAGATAAAGCCCTTGTCGTCTCACATTTCACTTTCTTTATCCAATGCCCATTCATTTCTTAACCATCCCATATGTAGATTTATATAATGTACATTCCACCGCTTTGTCTTACTCTGCCTACTTTCACTACCCAAACGCCATTCTACCTGCTTTTTCCAGGAAACCAAACGCCATTCTTCCTCACCTCACTGTCAACTGATCTTACAAGTTAGTATTGTTTTTTTTCTCTCTTCACTTCTCTTTTAATGTCATTTGGACTGCATCAAATGGTATTGTTTATTTTATTTTTTAAAATTTGAAGAACAAGTATATAGCTATGTTTTGGAAAACAGGTGGTCGGGTTAGTTGTATTTAGACTTGAAGGTTCCTTCCAAACTTCCATAAATAGATTAAAGTAAACAGAACATCAAATTTTATGGAATAAATAAATGTGAATTGAAATCTTTGTTTCAGTGTTTTGTCGCATAACCCTATCTTATATATCAATATTGTAATTTTCTCTTCTTATTTTTTTTTTTAAAAAAAAAAAATTCTATTAGTTTTGGATAAATATAATTAATGTTATGCTTTACAGGGTGAATTGAAGCATGGCTGCAAAATTTAAAAAGTGCATGATGTTATGTTGTTCGGCAAAGGTCTCGGTAAGATAATTTAGAATACAGTCCTTTTTGTTTTTGTTTTTTTACCAATTGCAAAAATAAAATAAAAAAAAAGTTAAATTTGGTGCTACTTTTCATTCCATTTTGGGTGCAATATAATAATGTAAATTAATTATGATACCAATGTCTCTTAATAAGCAAGAAAGTTAAGACCTAAACTGTACAAGCTGGCAAACATATAAAAAAACTATTTATAATTTTTTTTGGACAATAAAACTATTTATAATTTTATATATAGAAACCTTATACAGCTCATCTAGCCTTTCTTTATATATCCTTTTTTTCAATTATTTCAACTTTTTTAATTAAGAAAATCTAAATTTGCATACAATTATAATAAAAGTCAATGACTGCCAAGTGAATTCAAATATATATATTAAAATCGAAACCCTTAATTATCTCAATGTTCCAAACCCAAAGTTTGTGGGCTTCACTGGTTCTGAAAGGGTAATGAGGTACACAAGAAATGGTCAAAATTAAAATATTGAACTGAAAAAGACATGAAAATTTTAGGCCACTAAATGGGGGTAGAAGAGAAATATAGATGCAGTGATTTAATTGAAGGTGAGTAGGTGTATGGCTCAGAATTGTGTTCATTAATTCTATTCCTCCCTCACTCCCCACTTCAGAGAGTTATAACATCAAGCTCTCAATACAATCCATTAGGGGTAAGTAGTACACAACTTTGTAATAATCTCGAGCTTGAAATATCTCATAAATTTTAAATTTAATTTTTCATTTTATTACTAATTTAATAAAAAAATAACAATTTATCTTAAAATTTAGATTTTAAAAATAAAATCACTACATTCTTGAAAAAAAAAAAAAAATCGAGATTAATGCCTAGTGCGAATGAAACCAACTAGACATGATTAATTCCCTTGATCCAAATTATTATTTAAATATTTTTGTGTGACCCAACTTTTTTAAAAACTAATTCTCATTCGTAATTAAATTTTACATCATTCCTTCATTCATATATAAAAATACAGTCACCACTTTTAGTATTATTTTTTTTATAATTCATTCTAGAGTCAAATAATTTTGGTATTATTAGATTTTATATTTTACATTAGTTGTGAATTTAGTACTTGTATTTTAATTTGGTCATTTTTAGAATTTGAAAATTTTAGTCCAAAATCCCAATCGAATGATAACTATTAAATTCATTAAGTACTATTATTTTCAAAATTTGATAGTCAAACATATTATCACATCTATAATGTTATGTCAGTTTGTTATTCTCATATATTACTAATAAAAAGTCAATTAATAAATTTAAGGACAATTATTTGTATTGATAATAAAATTTCGAAATTCAAAAAATATAGTGACTAAAAATAATCAAATTAGAGTATATGAATAATATTAATTAAATTAAACCTACACAATATAAAAAATTTAATAGCAGAATTTAACCAATAATTTTCTTTTGATATGTTTTAAAAAGTTTAAAAATTCAACTTTTTCCGGAAACGATTTAAGTGACACTGGAGACTACAATCGTGGTAGTAGCGGATAGCCGTCTCTTTGTTCTTTTACTTTAGGGCACGCGAAATAAGACTCATTTAGATTTATGTCAGAGAAAGAAAACTATTGAATTTTAGGGTAGGTTTGGATGGGCGGTGCGTTTATCTGCGGTTAATGTAAAAACAGCGGTGACGGTGAGATTAGATACTGTAGCGATACTGTAGCGTGAGACAAAAAGTAAGCTAAACGCACCGCACCGCACTCAATCGCCCATCCAAACCCACCCTTAAAGGCAAAAGTTTTTAAAAAGAAAAAAGAAAATCTCAAAATGAAGCAGTTTAAAGAAGAAGTTAACCTTCCACTTCCCTTTATTTCGCTTCTTTATAACTCTTTTCTTCTTTTTTTTCTTCTTGTAACTTGTAAGTCGTCACTACTTTCACAATTATTTATTTTTAATTGTTATATATGTTAATATTTAAATTAGTGAAAAAATTATGAGGTATGATGTGATATTTGCTCGCTTCATTCATTAATTATGAGATTGACTCATAAGAGTGAAGTATATTTACGATTAATTATTTATTTTTTTAAAAATACCCGCAATTTTTATCGAATTAGTGAGAAAACACTATATTATTAGATAGATGAAAAAATTCCATTAGTAATGTTTGATGTGGATTATCTTAGATTTATAATCTATTAAGGCCTTGCTTATTATTGTTTTATAAAATTAGTTATTCAAGTCAACTAGTTTTTATCAATAAGTAATGTTTAGCAATAAGCTTTTGGGTTTAAACTAATTTTGAAAATCAAAGTATCAAACCAACAAGCTAGTAAATTTTGCTTTAGCCTTTTCAAAATTTCTCCTTATTTATATTAATTAAAATTAAATTATATATAGTAAAAATTATTTTAATTACTTAAAAATATTTATAATTTATCTTCTTTGTATAAAAATATTAAGGGATAAATATCAAAATTATATATAAAACTTTCACTAAATATGCAATTTGATACATGAACTTTATTTTAGTGTATTTATTATACACATGAAATTTTGATTGTAGTTCAAATATATACATAAAACTTTAATTTCGATTCAATCAAGCACATTTAAAGAAAAAATGCATCAGTTTATTTTTATATGGGATAAATATAAATATTTTTGTATGCAATATACAAATAAAAATGATGCAATATCAACAATTGTGTTAATAATTCGTGAGAATTGGATCAAATAAAAAATTCATATATAAAATTGCACAAAATCAAAGTTCATGTATATAATTGTACATTGAACCAAAGTTCATATATAATTTTGATATTTATCCCTAATATTAACAATGAGTTACTATAAATTAATTTATATATTTTTATTATAATCTAAGTTAAATCAATTATGATTTTTTTTATTAATTTATAAGGGTTATGCTTGTATAAAATTTTCATATGTATAATATTATTTACACACTAAAATTACTATTTTACAATACATTTAAGAAAAACTAAAAATTTTATCACACATGTATGCGTGTGGAAATTATATATTTAGAATACAAAAGTGTGTTTAAAAATAACATATAATAAATAATGAAAAGTATGATTTGGAACTAATTGATAATAATATATGAAATATGTATGATATTAAAATGAAAAAAAATTGTGAGTAAACCGAAATTTAAACACAAAAAGACATCAGATTAAAATACCAAATGAATACATTTGTCATCAATCTTGAGTTGGTGTCGAGTTTATATGTGGCAAAAACTTTAATAGAATGGAAAATTTAAGATTTTTTTAACCTAATTGGCATGGGTTCAATTCCCATCATATACATATTTTTATTGATTTTTTAAATTAAAAAACTAAAATATCATCAAATAATATATTTTATTTTAAATAAGAAGAAATATTGAAATAATTTGGACCCAGTCAATGAATAACACGAACTTAGTAAAGGGTTTTATAAATAGTATAGATACAATAGATATAAATAATAATAAAAAATCATACCTCGATTAATTACCCAAATCATCCCCGGTCACATTTCACGCTTGAATTTTTTTTTTTTAAAAATAGTGTACATATATCTAACCATTAAAATATTGCACATATTTATTTTAATTGCCAATTTCATATTCAATTAAAAAATTATAGATCTACCATCAAATGGGAGAAGAATCTGACCTTAGGATGCATTTTTAAGATATTCTTTAAAATTACAAATTATAATGTAATATTTTGTGATATTTTATTTGATTGATTGATGATAAATGTTAATTATTATATATAATAAGTCATATCGAATTTATACTATATATTAATAAGTTGTTTGAGTTGGTATTATTCATTGATCAAGTGTCGATTCAATTAAAAAATTACCAAAAGCCTATTTTTTAATTAAATAACAAATATTTTTAGGGTATTTATATCTTTTATATTTGATAAATCTAGAAAAATACATAGCATAATGAGAAATATAAGATTTTTGTACCCAAAATATTATACTCTTTATTATCTTAATTTTATCATTTTAATTAAAGACATATTTAATTTTTATATCAATTTTTAATAAATTTATATAAAAGATAAAATTAAAAATTTTAAATATAAAGACTGAATCTCAAAACTCACATATATCAATTTTTTATACAGTGATTGAATAAACAATTATAATTAAAGTAATCAATTTTTGTTCTCGTCACACTCGATAATCCCACCACGTGGCAGCACTCCCACGTCGTCCAATTGGCCTTGGCCCGCCGTAACATCCGGTGGCCGTAGCTCTTAATTTCGATAAGGATGTTCTCTTCCTCTTTTTCTATAACAAGTCAAGCACCGTCCGATCAACTAACGAAAACCCAATCAAACGGACAACACTAAATCATTCATACACCACGCAACACATAACTTTTCCTCCTCGTAGGCTGCCAAATTTTGCTTACCATTAGCAAACCAAGACAAGCGCGTCCACCGCTCTGTCCGATGTAATGGAACACTTCCATTTCTTCAAAACCTAAATTATTGCACTTTGATTTAACCTTAGGTTAATTTCAATTACCGTGGTAATTAATAAAACCAGTATAAATATAGACAGCCTATCTGTAGCAGAAGCTATGAAAATAGTTGATGTCTCCTTGAAGAAAAAAAAAGTGATAATCAACTTGTCAGGTTGTTGAAATATTCTCTGCTTTTTTTAGTCTTTATTATCAAATTCAGAACCAGAAACAAGAATCTCATCATAAGTTAGAATTTCTTTTTTTTTTTTCTTTTGAAACTGTTAATAGCTTTTTAATCTTTGTTCTTGCGTTGATCCCGATTCAGATCACCTTCCGATTTGCTTTTCTTTTACTTTCTTTTTAAACGTTTTCTTTCGGTAGATCATGTTGGTTAATATTCATAATTGTTTTAATTTGGAGGTTTTTTTTTTCCCTTTTGAGCTAACAGAAGGAAGAAGATATGGGAAGCGAGTCATACGAGGAAGCCATTGCAGCTTTGTCGAAGCTTCTCAGGTAATTTTTAACAGTGCTGCACGTATAACATTTCTCTCTCCGATCTCCGAACCTTAAAAACCGGAAAGCGATAATTTCATTTTCACCAATAATTCAATTGCCGTTCTTATCCGTTTCTTTTGACTCATAGTAAACCGTGTTTTTCATATACCTTGTCCCCAACTGGGGCCCAGCTGAACTGTAAAACCCCGTAACGGTTTTTGTTTGATGATAATGGCTTCGTCCTCGGTTGCAGTGACAAAGCTGATCTCGGGAGTGTCGCCGCCGCAAAAATCAAGCAGATAACAGCCGAGTTAGAGGCAGCTGCCGATTCCACTCAGTTCGACCCGGTCAAGCGGCTCGAGACCGGTTTCCTTCACTTCAAGAAAGAAAATTTTGAGTACGTCACTGCTCTCTCTCTTTTTTTTTTTTTTTTCCTTTCATATCGCGTGCTTAATTGTCTTTCCAATTTAACAAAGCGTTTTTAATGGCTTTCCAAAAAAAAAAAAAAGAAGGAGAATTGTTATTACTATTTTTGTTTTTAAATATAATAAAGCAAGTGGATTTGGAAAAGGTGACAGCACATGAATTATTAATTGCAGAAAAGGGAAAAAAATGTGGTTGAATTTGGATGTTGGCTGGCTTCAGATTCCCGTGGACCTTTTTATTTTGCATAATAATTAGCTTAACTTTAATCTGTTTGTCTTGTTTTCTTTTCTTTTTTCTTTTGCCTCCAATTTTTTCCAGCAAAAATCCTGATCTGTACGGTGCACTTGCCAAAGGGCAAAGTCCTAAGGTTCGTTCTGTTCTTATCATAATTGGGCAGCTTTGTTTTTTTCTTCTCGTACATAATTTACTGATAATTTCAGACAAGATTCGTATTATTTCACATGGTAAATCCTGAGATTCGTTGTTTGTTTTTATTATCGGAATTTGGTCTTTTTTGGGGTCGTAGAGATTGGTCCATTTTTCAAGTTTTTAAGTTTGAACGAAGATACTTTGAAAAAAAATGCAAGTTTGAACGAAGAATATGCTTAATAACTCAACGAAATAAACGCTTCTGTGTTATAATTGCGTGAATTGCTTGACGAAATGGGACGTGTATGGCTATTATTTGCACCACTTTTTGAATGGTGGGGAGTAGCAGAAGAATGAATGATTATGGAGCAGAATGAATGGTGGGGAGTAATTATTTTGATTGTAATTGTACAAATATATTAAAAAAATTCCTAACAAAGTCGTTTGTTTGTTTATTGAAAAAAATTGTATAGTTCTTGGTATTTGCATGCTCCGACTCTCGGGTGTGCCCCTCCCACATCCTGAATTTCCAACCAGGGGAGGCTTTTATCGTCCGTAACATTGCCAGCATGGTCCCGCCCTATGACAAGGTAACCCTGATTACCGATTTCACTTTATTTCTTCTCGCCATTTGGACTTTGATGCCACCTCCCCCAGTTTATTCAAACGATGACATCCAAAATTTTATGTTTTATTTGCTTTTATTTATTCACTGCAGAAAAAATACTCTGGAGCTGGGGCGGCCATCGAATACGCTGTCCTGCATCTGAAGGTGAATTAAATAATCAATACACTAGTCTTATAAGTACATTTTCACTAGTTTTTTTTTTTTTTTTTTTTTTTTTTTAATGATGTGGATGTTGACTCATTGATGGGGGCAACATGATCTCTAAGCCACTTTTTTATATCCAACATGAGTGTCCTTTTTATATTTATGTGTTGGATATAGATGTTAAATACGATTAACTTTCAAGTATGGGAAATACTGTATAGTTCATCAAAGCTCAACTTTTGAAATGTAATAAAGAAACAGTAATTTGTTAGTGGAGTCAAGTTCTCTTTTGCCATCTTACTTTTATGCTTTTTGGAATTGGATGTGGTTGGTTTTAATTACAGGTGGAGAATATAGTGGTTATTGGACACAGTTGCTGTGGAGGTATCAAAGGGCTTATGTCCATCCCAGACGACGGGACCACTGCTAGGTATTGTGGCATATAATTAATACAAACCATATATTTATAGCCATACTTTACAACTCTCTGTTTAAATGTTGCAAGTGCCGCCATTTACTTTTAAGATTAAATAGTGAAAAGGTATTTCAGTGTTTTATTTGGTGTTTCACTCTCAGAATCTCAATAATTTAGTGACTTATCAATAACTAATATAATAAGCTGATAAGTGAGAAGTTCTCTCTGTCTCTCTCTCTCTCTCTATATATATATTATATCACCTATAAAGGGGAATAAAGGAAGGGAATAAAGTTTTGTAAAAATTGAAGCTCTAATATTCAAGCTTTTAGATCCTGGAACATGTCAAAGTAAATGTAGATTCCTTGTCATTTTTTACCAATCAGGTATAAAATGCAAAGACATTGGGATTCATTTATAGCAATTATATGATCCTATATATATATATATATATAATCTTATTCCAAATTTGGGTAAGATGAACTTTGGGTCTTATTAATTTATGTGATGCAGTGATTTCATAGAACAATGGGTTAGCATCTGTACACCAGCAAAGTCCAAAGTGAAATCAGAACAGAATGAGCTAAGTTTCTCGGAGCAATGCACCAGCTGCGAGAAGGTTATATACATTTTTTGTTTAGTGTATAATAAAACGTTAAATATGTGATAATGTTGTGAATTAAATTAAACAAAAAATGCAGGAGGCAGTGAATGTATCACTGGGGAACCTATTGACGTATCCATTTGTGAGAGAAGCAGTGGTGAAGAAAACAGTGGCCCTGAAAGGTGCACATTACGATTTTGTGAATGGGAAGTTTGACCTGTGGAATCTGGATTTCAAGATTTCACCCACTCTAGCAATATGAGGATGCATGCAGCATTTTTTTCGACTAATCAAAGCTCTTCTATTTGCTTCTAGTCAAACTAAATGCCTGCCTTCAGCTTTTATGTTTCTTCATCATCATTGCAAATCACAGAGAATAAAAGTAGTGCTGGTGTTCCTATCTTGGTTCATTTTAATAATTTTCTGTGTGAAAAAAGAAAAAGTATTTAAAAGGAAGTGTTGTTTAATTTGTACTCTAGAAAGAAAATCTTGAGCTTAATGGAGTAGTGTTTTATCAATTTTTGTGTTAATCAAAATTTTAAGAATGAAATCAACTTACATAAGAAATTTAAGCATTTGTTTTACTGTAAAAAAAATTATTATTATTTTTTTTTGTGTTGGAGGAATATTGTAAAATATTTTTTGTTGTTTAGTAGATTTCTTGAAAAATGTTTCATAAAAGCTGTTTTCAATAAAACAAATATACATTTTAAGACTTTCTTATTTTTTTATTGTTTAATTGAGTTTATTTTATATTTATAAATTTATATTTTATATTAATTTTTATAAAACAAACATGACATAAATATATTTGTTATAAAATATTATATTGCAATTTCCTTTTAACAATCGGTATTTATTTTATAATAAGAAAATATTTTGTAATAATCAATGCCATATATAAATTTAATAATAAATAATACTTAATTTAAATTAAATATATCACACGTATAATAATACACATTGACAAATTAGAGTTATAAGGGATAAATGTAGCTAAGCATTATTTAAATAAAAACTCATATTTATATAATTAAAATATTCATATTTTTATTCTAGGTTAAAATATGTCATAAGTCATTGTACTCTTTGTAAATTTGAAATTTAGCCCATATACTTTTATTTATGAGTTAGTCCTACTTTTTAAATATCAAAATTCAGGTTCAACTGTTAGCATTATTAAAAATATTTTGTTACATTCATGTTCATTATAATGTCATTTTTTTAGTTACATAAATACCAAGTATTTTTTTATTTAAAAATGAGACATCAACAAAATTGACAAAAAAATTAACAATGTTAACAATTGGATTTAATTTTTAAATCCAAAAAGTAGAGGGACTAAATTCTTGAAAATAAAAGGTAAGAGACTAAATTTTAAATTTGTGAAGAATACATAGACTTATGACATATTTTAACCTTTATACTACAAAACATTTATTATTAATATATTTATAATTTTAATGAATATTTATTATTGAAATATTAATATTGAACATTTTTTAACAATATATGAAGAATATTATTTAAAATTATTATTTTTAAAATTTATTATTAAAATAAAATTGAAATGTTAATATAATTTATTATATGATTAAATATAGATAATTAAATATGTATGTTTAATAATATTAAAAATAATAAAAACTTATTATTAATATAATAATATTAAGCTTGGCTTAGGTTAATTTTTATATAAAAATAAAATCACACTTTTCAAAAGGGTAAGTCATTTTTATAGAAAAAATGATTTAAATTTCGTTGACTTGAAAGTTATTTTTCGTTGACCAAGCTGTTATCTATGAAACAAATACAGGAAAATGCAGAAAATATTTTTTGAAAATTATTTTCAGTGAAAAAAATGGAACTTATATTATTTAATTTAAAATAATTAGAATTTTTTTAGAAGAAAATATTGTTACAAATAGAATGCATATGTAAGTATTAATACATATCTGAACAAAGAAGAAGAGATAAAATTCATATATGATATTGAGATGATAAATTTGTTTATATTGAGTGGCTAATTACTTTCAATTTCACTTGTAATTTTTGATTTGGAAAGCTCAATTTCTATTAATGTGCTCAAATTCGGCACAACTATAAAAGTTGATAAGATTTTTGTTGTAGTTTATTTGAATATTATATTTGTAAGTATATTGTATTTACAATAATGAAATATTAAAAAAATAGGCAAATATCTTAGTAATTATATAATTTTAATTTTATTGATTAAATTCATGCTTATTTAAGTTGTGATATTAAATTCCTTCAAAAGTTTATATATTAAGGTTTAAACCACACAAGTTAAGTATTAATTTTTAAAAAATGAAGTACTATTTTATGGTTTAAAGTTTATATTAATATATAATATACAAAAATAATTATCTTTAATATTTTAAATAACACTTTTTTGGTACGAGATCCCTAAATCACCACCACCAAAAAAGAGAGAAAAAAACATTTGAGTTAAATTTTGCTATTACTTTTTGTGCTTTGTTAAAGTTGTGGATTTAGTCCTTATGTCATTTTTAGTTTCTCTACTTTTTAAATTTTAAAATTTCAGTCCTCGCAAAATGATAATTATTATATTCATTTAGTTAACTTTTGTTATTTCCAAAATCTAATGCGCTAAACATATTATCATTTGTGTAATGCTATGTTAGCTTGTTATTTACATATATTATTGACTAAAAATTAAGTTAATGGATTAATGATATCATTTGCTTCATGACTAAAATTTTAAAATTCGCAACTTAGAATGATTCAATTGAAAAATATGGATTAAATCTGCAATTATATGTTAATACAAGACTAATAATTGCATTTAAACAAACAAATTTAATAGTTATTGTTTGGATTAGAATTAAAATTTCAAAATTCGGAAAATAAATGGACTAAAATTGACTAAATTTAAAAAAATATAGGAACTAAAATTGATTCAATTAAAATACAAAAACTAAATCCATAAATTTTATAAAGTAGAGATACTAATAGCTGACTTTAACCAAAACATTTGCATTTGTGTTGTTGAATTTGTTTCCACACATTTGTTGGACCACCAAGCTAAGGTCCCTATATATAATGACACATGCTAATTGCTACTAACTGCCGAATAGACACAAATTTAGTCTGGATGTGCCCAACCCATAACCATAACCATAACCATTCTCTTTCTCACTCTCTGGGGTTGTAACCTTGCCATTTGGCATCTTCTACAACCACCTTAATCATCCTTCATTGTCCAACATCGATAAGGTGACTGAGGGGTAGGTGGCCAACCCCCCCTACTCGGCACATGTGTTCATCTTTCATTCTACCATCAAACTATCATATATGCCATTCATGGGGCTATCTAGAAATTTTGGGCTGTTGATATTGCGAAGATATTCGATTCATGGAGACATTTGTTTAGTTTTTTAATCTAGTTATAATAGACATTGATAATAATAATAGAACAATCGTAAAATAATAAGACATACAAATTATTTTGACTATATTAAAAATATTATTTTAATTAATATCAAATAGAAAAAGCATAGTTTTATATAGATTCTACTTGTACAGCATGATCCGTACCCACAGATCCCCTTATTTTACTATTGTATTTATTTTTTTAACAAGTGACGTGATTCAAGTCACACAAACTCTAACAAATCGTTTCCTTAGCTTGAGCATAAAACTAGTTAGGATATCATGAAGATACTTGTACAAAGAATTGAATTATATTTTATTCTCTACTAACAAAATTGATAAATTAATATCAAAGAGTAAACTAGTATTTTTGTTAAAAATTCTATCAATTTCTACTGTTAAAAACTAATCCCTATACATCAAAGCAAAGTACATGTGGCATACCCACGACAATTTTTAATAATAGAAATTGATGAAATTTTTAAAAGAAAGAGACAGTTTATTTTTTTTATCTAACATATAATGATTGATTTATCTATTTTTAAATAAAAAGAGTAAAATACAATTTAACTCTTAACACAAGAACCCATGCATTTTATTTTATATCAAAACCAAAGGCCTTCCTCCATTTGCATGCATTGTCACATTTTATTTGGATATAGAAATGAAGCCTTGCTAGACTTCATTCTTCAATCATAACAACAAATTGACGGAAGAAGACATACGAAAAGTAGCTTGTGATTCTCTTAATAACGTCGCATTCATTCATATACATTGACGTTTTGGTTCTAAAACTAGTTAGGGGTTTGCAGCTTGCAATAGAAAATGGCTGTTTCCCTTTCTCTGTTCTACCTGAGTTATGGAATTGGGTGTATAACTACCTTTCCGGTCGCTCGATTTGTTTCAATGTATGAGAAAGCCTCGTCAACTTGAGTAAATGGGAATGGTCCCCGGGGATCAACAACCGGCTTCACTTTCCCACTCTCTAAATACGAATTTAGCTTCTTGAGAACCTCTCCCTTAGAAGTAACAACAAACCTAAAACCGGGCGGTGTGACAGCACCGGTTAAGGCCACGACGCTGCCGCCTTCTTTCACTGCCTTCACAGCCCTATCACATTGTCCTGTAACCAAAGATGGAAACAATCAAATACGGAAACCGATACCCGAAAATCTCAGAGCCCTAAATTGAAACACAAGAAACAAATTCGAGTTCGGTTTAGGCATGCAATGCAGAAAGCGAAGTTCAGGACACTTGTTTCGCACTCAAGTAATCAAGTATATCCTCATTATATTTTCAAAGGGTCCCCAATGACTGAAAGTAATGATAACACACATCTAGAAAGAACATTGCAATCTTACCAATGGCATCAAAGACCACATCGAATTTTTCTGGCAAATCTTCAAAGTTCTCCTTTGTGTAATCAATAGCCAAATCGGCACCTAAGCTCTTCAGTAACTCCAGTTTTCCAGTACTGGAAGTGGCTGCAACTTTTGAAGCACCGAATACTTGTTTTGCTAACTGTGTAAATGGGAAGAAGATTACTGTAAAAACACTAGAATGCAGGAGGCATAGTGTAAGAAGCTAGTAACTTGAAGCATGAATTATCTTTTATCCCATTCCCAAGGCATAGTGTAAAAACATTCATCCTTGATATTCGAAACGGAATTTGCCATAAATCACAAAACTCAAATTTCTTTTATCCCAAGGCAGGCCAAGTTTGAAATGAAGAAGGGATGCCATACCTGAATAACTAAGCTTCCAACACCACCAGAACCATTCAAAACAAGGATGGATTTCCGGGATGAAAAGCCGGTCCGCTCAAGACCCTCGTAGGCGGTTTCGATAGCAAGAGGGAGACCAGCAGCTTGGGCAAAATCTAGATTCTTGGGCTTTAAAGCCAACAGCTTCTCTTCAACAGCAGTGTACTGAGCAAGGGAACCGAACTGTCTCGGCCCTTCTAATGCTTTCTCATTTATGTTTCCATACACTTCATCTCCTTCCTTTAGCTCCTTCACTTGACTTCCAACTTTCACCACCACACCCGCTACATCATAGCCTGGAACAGTCTACAGGGGAACCAAGTTCAATGATAATATCACATTTTACATGTTAATAAAAACAAGTTAGACCAGCAAAGCAGCAATAATTTTACATGTAAGAAATATTTGGTTCATAGTTAGAATATGCAGGCAAGTTGAATGATGATTCCACATTTTACAGGTTACTAAAAACAAGTTAGAGCAGCAAAGCAGCAATATTTTTACATGTAAAAGAAATATTTGGTTCATAATTAGAATATGCAAGCAAGTTCAATGATGATTTTCCACATTTGACATGTTAATAGAAACAAATTAGAGCAGCAAAGGAGCAATATTTTTACATATAAAAGAAACATTTGGTTCATAGTTGGAATATGAGCACATGGGGACTCAAAAAATGCTTTCATTGAGAGTCGAACTCAAGACCTCCCGCTTACTAAACGGGTGCTCTAACCAACTGAGCTATGAAAGCTACAGAACAACATCGAATTTTAATCACATGAAGACATAAGTTGCATGCAAGCTAAGTAAGCAGAGAAAAGGGAGAAAAATACCGGAAGAGGAGAATCGGTAGCCTTAAACTTGCCCTGCCTTCGCTTGGCATCAACGGGGTTAAGGGCAGCAGCAGCCACTTTTATCAAAACCTCATCTTCCTTCACTTCTGGAACGCTCACTTTCTCATCCAACTTCAACACATCAACACCTCCATACTCCCCGTACACCCAAGCCTTCATTTCGGTGGGAATTGCAGTCAAATTGACAGTAGGTGCCGCAGCGGCTTGAGAACTGGCACTCACCCTCAGTGGCACGTAAGCCAAAGAAGGAGATGGTGTTCCCTTCGGAGTAGAGCTGATGCTTAGTGATTTCCTTCTGGTTTCAGGGAATGCAAAGGAGAGTTTGAAAGAAAGTGGGGTTGGAGAAGGGAAAGACCGGAGATGGGGTGTGGGAAGTGTGGCTTTCATTTTTCTTTTTGTTCCAAAGCCTCTCCAACAGTCAGAGCCAATGCCTTATCTCTTTTCCCTATTTCTATGTTTTCTTTCATCTTAAAAGAATTAAAATGTTGGTAGCCTTGAAAATCTGAACCACAATAATTGCTAGAGTTTTATCACCAATTAATCTGACTCCAGAGATTATAAGGATTTTTTTTAAAAAAAAATTAATTATAAAAAGTTACTGTTATTGTGGGGCAAAACTCCAGAAAATACCAAAAAATAACAAAAATTACCGGAAAGTATAGGGTTGAAAATTAATGACCGGAAGGGCAATTTCCCCAAAATCGCGTCCGTCGGTAGCGCTTTTTGAAGTCTGCAGCTAAAGCGCGTCCGAGGCGCTTTAGGCCACGTCAAGAAAAACGCTTCCCGTGTGGGCGCGTTTTTGGCTGACGTGGCCTGCCTCGCTCCTCCGACGCGCGCTTTGGGCCCAACTGATCGATCGAAAAAAAACCCTATAAATACCCCCAACCCTTCATTTTTTCACAATTCAATCCTTTCTCATTTTTCTCTCAATTTGCTATCAATTTGCTCTCAAATTTCTCTCAAATTTACGCTTAAATTTCAAAATAGTCCTTTACTATTTATAAAAAGCCCTTTATAATTTTTTTAAACCTATTTTTGGAAAATTTTTAAATTATTTATCTGAGTACAATGGTAGGGAATTATGTCGCCTAGGCGAGGACCACATTGCCGTCCAAAGAAAAGAAAATGGTAAGTTTGAATGTTAATTTTTCAATATTATTAAATTTTTAATTATGCAATTTTAATTAATTTAGAATTTTATAATTTTATAATTTTTTAAACGATCAGTAGATCGGGTGTTGCAATGTTATATTCGCAACATGCAGTCCCCATCGCCATTGATCGAGAATTACTGCGGGAAGCGGGTTTTTGGCACGTGGCCACGATAGCCCGGGTTCAAGTTGGAGCGCCTTTGATCGGTAGCGTTGATAGAGAGGTGGAGACCGTAGAGACGCACACTTTCCATTTGCCATGCGGAGAGTGTACCATCACCTTGGAAGATGTGCGATTCTGCTTGGGATTACCGGTGGGCTGGAATTCGGTAGTCACCGGGTCGTAACATCTCTCGATTGGATGGCCAGTATGCTACGAGCTTACGGGTGCCATTCCTGATAAAATTCAAGGAGCTCGGATCGATTTGGCTTGGTTACGAGACGCAATCCGACGTCGAATGACGAATAATGCATGTCCCATCCACCAACCGAGTGTCGTGCGGGGGTTATGTTTTCCATACTACCACCGCACACGGGCACTTCGTGTTTTGCCTCCCACTTACAGAGTGTCGACTTGGGGTCGTGTATTCCCCTCGAACGATACTAGATGTTGAGGTCGCAACGGATCACTTGGAGATGAAAATTCCACATATACCTCGATATAGGGTGAACCACCGGCAAGATGAGTCTCCACCATTGCCTCAAGGCTCAGAGGACCTTTGATGTCGAATGAGTCATATCTCACCGGATCAACCAAGCACAAAATCTATACTTAATAGATGAACTTTCATTAGCGTTGTTCCGAATATTTTACGCCTAATTCTTTTGCGAAGTTCTACCAAATCGACGTCCGATTAAAACTCAATCGCTACTGTGTTCTCCGATAAGAAAACAACACCATTTTCGGTGTCACGCACTTCACCATCGTAGTAAATAACAAAGCGTTAATACGTTCACTCATTGCAAGTGGATCGGTGTAAAAGAGTAAAATTATTGTACTAAAAATCACACTAAGTTCAATTCCCGGGAAAGAGAGGTGGATCACAAGGATCACTTAAGTACCAAGTCTTTCCTAGCGAGAATATCCCTCAATCGTAATTTAATAGCACAATAAATAACTACGATCACACTCACAAGATATGAAAAATTTTGCCTACGTCTTGGGCACTAACAAATATATTTCACTCCAAAAATACAAGTGAAAATTTACAAATAGGAGAGAGAGAACAATGCCTTAAGTAGAGAATGGCAAATTGTGGGATGAAGAAAATGAGAAATGGTTAGGCCTATTTATAGTTGAGGTTTAGGGATCAAACTTACAAAGTACCTATTCAAATAGGGACCAATATTGCAATTACCCCATACCAATTTTCACATCACATCAACTTTCGGTGCCTAATTTTGGAGCCATTTTCTTCCCACTTGCTGCCACCATATTTCCCGGGAAAAAAGCCTAAAGCGCGTCCCCGGGGGAGCGCTTTAGGCCACGTCATCGAAAGCGCGTCCACGGGGCGCGTTTTTGATGACGTGGCCTAAAGCGCCCCCGGGACGCGCTTTACTGCACTCTCCAAAAACGCTCGACGGGACGCGATTTTGGGGAAATTGCCCTTTCCGGTCATTAATTTTCAACCCTATACTTTCCGGTAATTTTTGTTATTTTTTGGTATTTTCTGGTTTTTTGCCCGTTATTGTGACCATTATTAATTATAAAAATGAAAGTGTGATCCATTTTTATCATTCCCTTGATATTTAAATATTTTTGTGTGATCCAACTTTTTTTAAAACTAATTATCATTCGTACTTAAATTTTACATCATTCATTCGTATCTAAAAATACAATCGCCACTTTTAGTATTTTATAATGTAAAGATTAATGGTGAAATCTTTTTATAATTCATTCTAGAGTCAAATTCTATTATTAGACTTTTGTGTTTTGCATAAGTTATGGATTTAGCATCTGTATTTTAATTTGGTCATTTTCAGTATCTGTATTTTTACAATTTGAAAATTTTAGTTCTAGTCAAATGATAATTATTACATTCATTAAATATTGTTATTTTTAAAATTTGATACATCAAATATATTATCATATATGTAACGCTATATCAGTTTATTATTCTCATATATTACTCATAAAAAATCATTTAATACATTTAACGATGGTCGTTTGCATTGATATTGA
This sequence comes from Gossypium sturtianum, assembly GCA_025698515.1. NCBI lineage: Eukaryota > Viridiplantae > Streptophyta > Magnoliopsida > Malvales > Malvaceae > Gossypium > Gossypium sturtianum. The sequence continues at coordinate 19,320,108 of CM046945.1, read as the reverse complement.
AGTTTTGAAATTAAAAAAATATAGTAACTAAGAATAATCAAATTAGAGTATATGGATAATATTGACTAAATTAAAATATAAGTGCTAAATCTATAACTTACACAAAATACAAAGTTTAATAGCAGAATTTAACCAATAATTTTCTTTTGGATATGTTTTAAAAAGTTTAAAAATTAACTTTTTCCAGAAAAGATTTAAATGACGTGTGGACTAGAGACTAGACTTTTTTTTATTATAAAAATGACCCTAAAAATTTGATTAATTACAAAAATGAGTTACTTTTCTAATTATACACAAAAATGACCTGAAAGCTACAATAAAATTTAGTGGGGCCAAAGAATTTGGTACCATCAACATGCCACGTCAGCAAACATGATAAAAAAATCATTTTTTGGTGGAGCCAAAGAGTTTAGCGCCACCAGTTTTCAATGCGTCAGTGTTTTTTTTTTTAATGTTTTCTTATTGGTTGAGCCATTCCAAATGGCGCCACCAGTGCACTATACCTTTTTTTTAAAATTTTTTAAATATTTTATTTAAATTTAATTATAAAAAATAATATTTTATTTGGTGGAGCCATTCTCTTTGGCATGACCAAATTGATATATATAGCCCCCAATGGCAGATCAATCTGAGTTTTGAAGGAAAATTTTTTTTGCTTATATTTTGTTAGAAAATGAATGGAAGAGAGATGATGAACATTTTTTATTTTATATATTTGTGTTTTTTCTTATTTAGTAAATTTTTTAATTTGAAGGTATGTTTTATTTAACGATAATCTGGTGGAACTCCAACACCGGTAAATTTAATGGTTATTTTTGGTTGCCAGGAATTTATTCGGTAACGGGTTCAAATTGGTTATGTAAGTTTTTCCATTGGATGTGGTAAGACGATAATGGGCTCAAATTGGTTATGCAGCCAATGGAATTATTTGAGATTCCCTAGGTCAACGGGATGTTTGAAGGTTTCAATGAATCCCAAATTGAACCGCACAGGTGAGATAATCAATATCGGCAGCATCCGAGCTACAAGATAATAGCACCGAGAAAGTCACTTCTGTTGCGGTTAAACAATTTATTTTTAAATTTGTAAGAAACAATGATATCGGTCTTGAACAAAATCGTTTAATTTTTTTTTTTAGTATTGAGAAAGTTGCTCGTGTTGTAAAATTATATATTATAAGTTACGTGAAACTATTTTAGAATATTTGAAATGTAAAATTTGAATTATGTAAATTGATAGTTATTTTGTAAAATATAATTTTCATGTAAATCATTTATGTAATGTGAAATAAAAAAAATCAAAGGGACATTTAAAAAAAAAGATTGATAAGGGATATTTTTAATAGAAATCAAGAAATAAAGGAACAAAAAATAAAGAAAGTTTAGAAAAAATGAGAAAACAGAAAGAAAGTGGGGGATTGAATTGACTGGGAAAAAATGAGAAAGGGTTTATTTGTAAAAAAAAATAAACTAGGGCATTTTTAAAAGAAATAAAAAAATAAAAGGGTTAAAAATAAATATTCTAATCGGTTACATCGTGTCAGCCGCGTCAACGACGTCAACGATATGGCTGGTCTAACTTAAAAAAAAATAGAAAGGGAGAAGAAAAGAAACGATCAACAACCATTTAAAAAGAAAGGTGGGGTTTTGGTCCCCTTTAAAATTTTGAAGTAGGAGAAGAGAAAGAAAAGAAGAGAAGAGAAGAGAAAAAGAGTTGTATTTATTTTGAAGTTAATAAATACAAGATAAATATAAGTAAGGTATATATAGCTATTTTGATGTGCATGTATTATATTAAAAGTAGTTATTGTAATGTAATAATTAATTATATTTAATTTATGTATTTTTTTAAAATTATGTAGATATTAGAATATATTCTCGAGTAAAAACGGATCACACTTCATCGAGGATAAACAAAATAGTAAAATTAATTAAAAATTAAATAAAAAAGATTTCATTTTTGGTTTCTCGGTTTTTCGTGCTCAGCGCTATTTTGCTCTACGTGTTTTGGTTGCATGAAATTAATTTCTATTTAGTTTTTTTAGCCCTTTTTTGCATGTATTTATTTATAAATCGGTATATATATTTGTTGAGTTATTTTTTTGTTTGCGAGCCTTACCACAGTATATACCTATGCATTTAATCTAATATTATAATCTTATTGTTGCATTGATTTTGAAGTTTCTGCACTTATCACTAAGGGCACGTTTGGTTGGCATGAATAGCCATTCCATTCCTGCCCAATTCAGCGTGCTACAGTAATTTTTTGTTATTACACCGTTTGGTTCACCGTTTTCTTCATTCCACAGTTTTGCTATTACCTTCGTATTCCCTCATATGCCGTAATAGGGATTCCTGGGTGGGAGCGCTGAATTGCTATTCGACGCATTTGTCGTAAAATTTATCCCCAAAATAGCCTGCTTTCTTCTCCGTTGCTCCAGATTTCTTCCACCCAAAATAGCCTTTTCTTCTCCCTTGCTTCTCCTTCGTTCTTCTCCCTCCTGCTTTGGCCGCTGCTCTAGATTGTTGCCGCTTAGCTCGCCACCATCAAAGCTTCTCGTCGTGCGACCATTTGTCGCCGCCGCTCTGCTCGGTCTCTCACCGCCGCCGCCGCCAAAGATCATCGCCCCCGCTTTATCGCCTGGCTCACCGTCCATCGTTCTCGCACGGCACCACCACCGCTGCCCACCCGGGTCATCGATCGTTGTCGCCGAGGCCCACATTAGTGCCCAAACTTCCTCTCGCATTTATGCGCTTCCAATTTTGGATCTCAGAATCGGTCAAAGTTCTTTGTCGATTGCTTCAAATAAGATCGCCGCCTTCTCTTTTATAAGCCAAGGTATGCATATCATCTCTTCTATTATCATTATTATTATATTTTTACGAACTTGTTTGATTTTCGGGCATGAGATAATAATAAAAAATTCGTTTGAATAATTTTGGCTAAACTTAGTTCATTTTTCTGATTAATTAGTTTAGATTAAAACATTTTTAAGTTTCTTATACCAATCTTGATGAGTATATTTTCAACTTTATTTGAGGATAGTGGAATCCTGCAGTGAGTATGGGTTGAACCAAAGAACATCCGAATGTTTTCTCACAATTGGTGAAGCTTTTCTTTATGGTGATCTCATTGATTAATTTTTGGAATTGTATTTACCATTGTAGTTGAAAATTAATATAATGCACTTAATAGAATGCACTAATATGTGTTGTGATTTTGTCCATCTATAAATTTTACTCTTGTGAATACTGACTTTGTTGTTTAATCTTAAGAAAACTAAAGTTATATTCTCTTTTGCCTTCCATTAAGAGTTTGCATGAAGTTTAGATGCATGGTAGAAATTAATAATGGAATCTGTACATCTTTTCTTTTATTATTATTTAAAACGTTTGAGGTGTAGCTAGCTAGTAGCAATCTCTTGCTCTGGGAAACAATGTTAGGTGAGGAGCATGTTTGAGCTCGTAGTCTATTTATTGTTTGGCGGGATTCAGATGGGGGCAAACCGAGGATTAAATATAGAACTCTTTAAGGACCATTCTTACAAGATTGGAATTTGATCTCATTTTTACCAAAGCCCTTGTTCAACCAGAATGCTTAGAAATTAAGTTGCTAATTTTAGATATTCTTGCTGCGTCTGATATTCTTTCCATTTTGGGTCATTAAAACCTCAAGGTTTGCCTTTATGGTTTATGATTTGGTTTTAGTACATTCTGCATCTTGGTGATCATGCATCTCTTGTCATTGTTTATCTCTCACAGCTATGATGTTCGGGAGTTTTTAAATCTTTCGGAGTCATATCCCATGTCCCTATACTATGTTTTCAATATGTTGCTGATGCTCCTTGTGTTCCTTGTTTTCAATACTATGTTAATTGGGATGTTAAAGTGTTGTAAGTTGAGGTGTTTAAATGGTGTAAATTGAAGATGATTTGTTGTTAATTGAGTTGTTAAAGTGATGCAAAATGAAGTGTTTAAATGCTGTAAATTGAAGTGTAAAAGTGCTTTTGCAAATTGAAGTATTTAAATCTTTGTGAATTGAAGTGTAAGACTGCTGCAAATTGAATTGTTTTAAGTACTGCAAATTGAACTGTTTAGTTGCTTGAAATTTAGATGTTTATGGCTGTATTTGAGTTGTATAAATGTTGTTAATTGGGGTGTTAAAGTGTTGTAAGTTGACGTGTTTAAATGGTGTAAATTGAAGATGATTTATTGCTTTGTGATTGAGGTGTATAAATGTTGTTAATTGAGATGTTAAAGTGATGCAAAATGAAGTGTTTAAATGCTGTAAATTGAATTATTTTAGTGCTACAAGTTGAAGTATTTACATACTTATTTAAATGCTGCAAATCTAGCTACCTATTATGTCTTAATGTTGTCAAATGTTAATTTGTTTTTTTTTCTTAAGATAATTATGTCAGGTTTTTCAGAATCAAATATTTCTTCCCAAAGTTCTCGAGGAACCAAAAGGAAATGGGTTCGAAAAGAAGATGCTTGCGTTGGTTTCTTGTATGCTCGACTTGCACAATGTTGGTACCTTTAATGCGATCACGAGATTTTAAAGTGGTTATTTAAATGAGTTGGAAAGAATGTTAGAAAAGTTTTACCCAATTCAATGTTGAAGGCTAAACCTAATATTGAATCGAGGATTAGACTCTTCGAAAAGGGATTGGTCAATCGTTTATGACATGCTTAATGGAAAAAACAATAGCGGTTTTGGTTGGGATGAGCATAGGCGCATCGTTGTTGCTTGAAGATGCGATGTGGAACTCATATATAAATGTAAGAATTATTTCAAGTCTTTATTATCTTATTTTCACCAAACTTATAACTAATATGAATTCCTCTTTTTATAGAGTCATAAAGAAGTCTGGTCAATTTAAACATCGTAGTTTCCCTTATTACGACCAACTTCACGCCATTTACGCAAAAGATCGAGCCATCGGGAAAGATGCTCAAACAGTGACGTGATATCATTGAAGAAATAAATGTTGAGGATGTAGTCTGCTACAAATATTCATGAAGAAAGAAACGAATTCTATGATTGTGAAGCTAATATCTCTTTGGATGATATGGATGTTTCACTCTGAGAATCGCAACCAGCTAGAAACCAAGGGGTTCTACATCTTCAAAGAAGAAAAAAGGAATTACGATTCGAGTGATCATGTTTCTTATTCATTTCATGATCTTTGCCACTTTATTGGCGGAAAACATGCGGTTGTTGGCGAACAAATCAATAGGAGTATTGCCTCCGATGCGGTAATTCAACAAAAGTCGGAAAATTTGGACCATCCAAGAAAAAGCTATAAATTTATATCCAACATTATGTGAAATAGAAGGTTTAACTCGTGGATGAGCGTTTTGAGCATTGACAAAAATTCGGATCATCCAACGCAAATGCTCATTTTCTTTAGTTTACCTTCTTCATGCGATTGGAATTGGAATGGGTCGGAAGATTTCTTCTTTGAGCATTAAAAATCATAGTTGTATTGATGATATTTTGGTAACTTTTTGTGTTTGTAATATTTGAGACGGTATGTTTTAGCTTGGTATTATATTAATCTATTTCTTCTAATTATTTCTAAAAATCAACATGTCAATCATATGTTTCAATCCTTAGATAAGGTGCACAAAGCAAGATATAAAAACTATAGGGATTGCAATAGAAATGTATACTATACTATAATATAAAGCATGCAAGACATGTACTTTAATCACATAAATTAATTAACTAATACATAGCAAGGATCAGAGTTCATCTATTTTGATTAAAATTAGCCTTTAAAGATGCATAGCATAAGTTAAAATTAACTTACTTATATATGTTTCATGTAAACTTTTGTTACTATATGAATATTATGTTTATGCAAAAATATAAATTCTCAAGTTATTTATTACTTCTAATATTTTTTATTGTAGAATAATTAAATTATTTGTTTCAATAATGATATTTTAGCACATTAAATATGCATTACAATTTAAAAATAATAAAATAGATTATATATATTTTTATAGTATTATATATTTGGATTTTTAATTCATATAATAAATATATTAAGAATGTTATTAAATTATTTTTATTAAATTATATTTAATAATAATTATGTTAAAATATGATTAAATTATTTATTATTTTTATTAAATTATTTTCAATAATAATCTTATTAAAATTTAATAACAATAACAATAATCATCTACCTAAAAAAAATTCTGCTAAGGGTATTCTGGTCATTTTAGTTCTTTTCCTTATGCTATTACAACATCATTCCATTCAACCAAACACAAGAATTCTATTACAGCTCTATTCCATTCCATTCAACCAAACAGTTGAATTACTTATTACAACTCTATTCCATTACACCTCTATTCCATTACACCTCTATTCAATTACAGCTCTATTCCATTACAGCGAACCAAACGTGGCCTAAACAATAGGATGAACCTTAAAATTTTTGAACTGTAAATATTTTTTTTATCACTAGATCAACTTATATTTTTTATAGCAACGTTAGAAACAAGTTTTTTTTTTTTCCCTTTTAATAACATTTTATTAATCATTTTCTTCTAGCGGGATGGTACAAATCCTAAACTAATCATATATATAATATAATATGACATTAAAATTGCGACACGTGGCATAATTATATATATTTTAATTTAATTTAAATAAAAATTACTCATTTAATTTAACTTAAATAAGAAAATATTTAATTATATATTATATAATTAATTTTTAAATTAATTTTATGTTTAAAATAAATACAATATATAATTTCTTTATTTTTTTCCTGGGATCTTATTTGAATTATTTATTTTTTATTAGCCAAATTCAATTTCTTTAATGAGTTAAACAAATAAATATATAGTATATAGTAGGTACAAAGAAGCAAATAGATATGAGAATTACTTGAAAGCATTGACAATTTTATGTTTAAATTATATGGATACTTGATTTATCATTTTTTTTATAAAAAAATTTACTATACAGGATGGGTACCGGGTTTTGATGTTGCTGTTTCATTTTCCCAAGTATGATCCGGATGAGCGGGTCATACCATACTTACAGTTGGCGAGATTTAGGGACGTCGCATTGATTCGGAGGTTTAACATGAGGGCGGACCTAATATCCGCCTTGGTTGAGCGGTGGTGGCCTGAGACCCACACCATTATTATGTCATGTGGTGAGTGCACGATCACATTGGGGGATGTCTCTATGCAACTTGGGTTACGAGTTGATGGTGAATTGGTTATGGGCCGAAGCAAAGTGTTGGAACCTTCAGTAGTATGCCACAAATTGCTTGGATAGTCCCCTGGTGACAGGAATGGAACTTCACGTGCTTGACATTGGCATGGTTAAAAGCAAATTTCAAGAAGTTATTGAGCACCGCCACTGAACACAAGGTGATGTGTGCTGCTCGAGCCACTTAAAGTACTTGCCTTTATTGGAGGATTTTCATCGTGCCAGTACTTACAGTTAGGGATCAACAATGTTGGCCATATTGTATTGTGAGCTTTGTCGAACAACAAAACAGGGGGTAAGTAACATGGCCGGTTGTGTGGGGCTGCTACAATCCTGAGCTCTGTACAGGATGTTGTTTTTAGCAGCTGTTAGGCACCGACCAAATACGTGGCCACTTGTAAATAGGTAAAGACAAAGTTATACTTAACATTTAACGACTCAAAAGTGTGGATAATATTTTTCCAAGTTTAAGTGCTAACGTGTTTGTTTCGGTTTCAGATGGGCCACATCTTCGGGAATTGGTGCGAGCAATACATTAATCATTTTTCGCCAAATGATAGAGGCGTCCGCTGGAGAGATTAATATACATTGATTTAACTTAAGGGCCAGTTCTTCATTGCTTTTCAAAAGCACTTCTGGCTCCAAAAGCACTTTTGGAGGAAAAGGCATGCGAGAACAATTTCGCTTTTAGTTGGAATTTTTGGCTTTTCAGAAGTGCTTTTGAAAAGCACTTCAAAAAAGGAAAAGCTAAAATTTTTAGCTTTTCCTCTCCCAAAAGCACTTTTAGTGCTTAATTACATTTTCACCCCTCTAATAACATAGTACTTTCCCTTTTTTTTTCGTGGTGCTTAATTACAAATGTGTTAAAATCATTAATTAAAAATAAAAAAATATTTTTTAAAATATTAATTACAAATATTTAATGGTTATATTTAATATTTAAAATGTAGTTTATATATTCTAATTAAATTTTATAAGTAATTAATATTTATTACTTAAAAATATTTAAAATTTATATTTCATATATTAAAATATTAACAAGTTATAGTAATTTTTTTATATTCTTACTAAAATATAATAATATTAACTAATTTAAATTTTATTTAAATGTATATTTGTTACTTGATAATAATATGTCTAAAATAGACATTTTATTTCTCAAAAGCACTTTTTGACAGCAATGCTAAACACTCAAATTTTAAAGCAAACTTTTCAAAAGCACTTCTCAAATGCACTTTTCCATAGCACTTCTCAAATGCACTTTTCCATAGCATTGCCAAACTAGCCCTAAGTAACATTGATTTAACTTATCCACTTGCAGTATGTGACTTGACCCATTATGTTATTTTGTGCAGTTCTTGTGGATGTCGTATTCCGTGCCGAACGTTGCGACCCTTATCCCACAGTGGGTTTATGATGAAGCCCATGTGTGGTGCATTAACATGTTGGTGCTCAACTTCTCAACTGTTGAGTGGTACAACGCCGATTGGGTTATGCGACAGTTTGGGTGCAGACAATTTGTGCTGGTCGATCCAAAATAATTTGTTGATGTCTACGGTATGACCATGAGAGGAAAAGACAGAGCAGATTGGAGAGTGGAACATCAGCGTTATATAGCACTATGGAACACCCGGTACGACAGATGGCCTGAGATGCGCTCTTATATGTTTGACTTTAGTCCCTCAATTGAATACATGCAGTGGTACATGGCCCGATGGCACATTTATTTATATAGTGAGCAACTTATGATAGTACCGGATCACAACTACAAACGTGGAAGTCAATGTATGGTGAAGCCTGACCCAGATGGCCAACATATGGCAGAGCACGACCCAAAGAACCAACCTCGTAACACATGTATTTCATAGGACCAATGGGTTGACACTTTTTGTGAGGGGTCTCAGAGTAATGCATATCATCCGGAGATAGGAGGTTCCAGTTTGACTTACATGCAACTGTAACCACCGATAATATTTGATATGTTTGGTGATACCATGTACTCCACCCCGCCTCAGGCCATGTTCGACCCGACGCCCAATCCTCCTGATGTGTACAGTACACCCCAACGTCCACCTCGTCAATGGAGGCTCGTAAACCGCTATACCCCGAACGCCGATACCACTCTTGGTTCATTCCAATTTTGATACATGTAAATTTCAAGTGTTATGTCATATTTGTTGTATTGGTTTATACTTCTAAAACTTATGTATTATTATTTTTTTATATAACTTATTATATCTTTTAAAGTATTAAAAGTTGTATAAGTTAATTTTAAATAAAAACTTAACACTAAACAATACAAACTTCATTTCCATAACACCATAAAATGCAAACATCGGGTACAACATTTAATTTCCTTCAGACTGTGAAGATTAACCAGTATAGACGTTTCCATGGGGACACTTACTCCGATTGTGGCCGACTATTTTACATATGGTACAACGCTTTGGATCGAGCTCTTCTCTGATATCTATGTCATTCCGAATCCTCATCGTTTCCGGTCAACCTTTGACTTTCCTACGTAGTGACCTATCTGGAAACATCTCGAATACAAGCGGATGCACTTTCCATGTCGATACATCCCTCAATATGGGGAACTCATTACCCCAAATACACAATGTACGTTTAAACATGTACACATCATTGATATATTGTTCAATATTCAAATTGAAGGTTGTACACGCTGCAACCACATGTACATACGGGTATTGTAGTGGTTGGAACCTCCGGCACTTACACCGTCTATTTCAAAAATCAACTCCGTAGGACCGTGGCGAGATCCCTGACCGATGACCAATGTACTCTGTAACTCAAAAAGTTTCCAAATTTCGGGAATATAGTTCTGCATTCATTGCCCTCGCCCTCTGAGTGTTATCTTTCATGGCATTCCTTACACCTTCGACGTACACGTGTCCTACCTCCAACTGTTTTGCTTGTCTCAACCCTATTTTTGACATCAAAGTTACCAGCCTGTAAAACGTGGCTGAGAAAACCGATGAAATCGGTAAGTGACGCGTATGCCTCAAGATGGAATTAATGGCCTCAACGAGGATGGTCATTATATGACCATATTGGTACCTTTCATCAAAATATTGAGCCCATTGGCACAGCTCCATGCTACCCAACCACTATTTGAGAGAAGGATCAGACCCCACCATATTAGTCTCTAACCTCGTCAACTTATGTATGAATCGATGTGGTTACAGCTCGTACTTTACGTATGTATTTCGATAAAACATGTTACAATCCCTTTTAGTAAATTGACTCGAAATATTTACAGATACAAATTTAGATACGATATTTTTACCCATGTTCACGATTTTTTTACTCTATTCTTTGTTCTTGTACTCATTGTGGAAATTGACAGTGATGTGCCGAATGTAGTAGACGGACCTCCACGAAACCTTGGATTGCAGAATAGTAGCAACAATGCCTTTGATCTCTCGGAGACAATACAAATGGTGTCTTGCTTGACAACATGCCTCCACAAGTTCCTAATGAAAAATTCCCACAATTCGGAGTTCTTCGACTCCACAATGGTGAAAGCGATCAGTAGTATATTTTGATTACCGTCTTGTGCAACCACAATCAAAAGTATCTGCGTGTATTTTCCATAAAGTCACATTTCATCAACTTGCACGAGTGGTTTGAAGTGGGAGAATGCCCTAACACATGGATCGAAAGTCTAGAACAATTGACGAAAAACTCTTCTCCCCGGTTTCAATTGTCCATTTAGGCCTTTGTAAGGCAATGTTTTTAAGTCCACGACAGTTCCTAGGACGTACTCAACCATCGTTGAAATCCACCCTTGAAGTTCATTGTATGATTCATCCTTGTCTCCGTACAATTGTTGCATGACAATTTGTTTCGCCTACCATGCTTTCTTGTACGACACTTTGTATTTGAACTGGGCTTCTATGTCCACAATCAATGTTGACATAGTAATGGTTGGGATATCTTTCACTACTGACATGACGCAGTTACAGATACTTTTGGCATCCAATTTCTGATGGTCTTGAGTCATACGTGTGACAGTGCATGTATGACGCCCTTCTAATTTTTGTATTTGCCACTGTTGAGTCCTCTGTATAAATGCAGCCCGAACCCGCCAGCCACACCTATCGCCAGCTTTCCAACATTCACCAACATATAATGTTGGTGTAGACTTGGTGACCTTGCAATTAATCGACACCTTCATGTTGTACTGTTTGATGGGAAGCACACAGTCCGCCTTGTTCTCAAACCATTGCCCAATGAACAACTCTTCCAACTGCAAATTTGATGCTAATTTGTGAGCATGAACTTTATCGTTGTACTCAAGGAACTCAAATGCATGGACTGTATCTGGATCTATGCTCAACATGTCGCCCCTAGGGTCATTCTGTAAAATAATGCCACGACTTGGGTTACTGAAAAAAGGGGTGTGAGCATCTTCAACCTCTTCCAGGCCTTCATCATTGATATCGTCTGAAACCTCATCAATATCGAGGTCACTAAAATCTTCAACATCCTGATCATAATCTTTACCATTATTGGTCCCCTCTCCGACGTCTACCTCGGTGCCTATCACCTCTGGATGTATATACGAACTCCCACCATAATTTGGATTTTTGGGCATCTGCGATGTCCCTTCGCAGCTTAACTAATCTGTCCATCCGACATTAAGATAAAATTTAAACCCGCGATGTTGACTTGTTGGACTAACATTCTCAACGGGCTCTAAGTCTGCTAACTCAACAAATAACTCAACTGGTTGGGGTTCTCGCTTCTAGTCGACCACCATATTTCCATCATAATGCCCAAGTCATCATCATCTAACAGTTGCATCTCACAAAATATCAACGGATCTGTAGAGATTGGAAACTTGTAAAATAATCTGGACATTGCCCTTCCACAACATATAGCTATTTTCGCATTGATATTCCATTTCATTTCTTCCAGTTTCACAATTTTATTGAATCGAAACCCTACTCTCTGCCGACCTTGAAATACACAACCTACATCACATTCTACAATTTCACCATAAAAAAGAACGTACACTAAAAACACCGAGTTATTCATCTTCACCAGAATTTTTGAGCTCTCCTACTAAACACAACAATTTTTCTCTTTTCTTCTCTTCCAATTCAACTGTTAAAAAAAATCCTCAACAATATCTATATATGTAGGACAACCAAGATGGTGGAGCCATACCAAAATAAAATATCATTTAAAAAATTTTTAGATTAAAAAAACAACACATTTAAAAAAAATACAGTACACTAGTGGCACCATTCTTTATGGCTCCACCAAATAAAATATTATTTTTTAAATAGTTTTAAATTAAAAAATAACACATTTTAAAAAATATATATACACAATACACTAGTGGCACCATTTTATATGGCTCCACCAAATAAAATATTATTTTATAAAAAATTTAAATTAAAAAAACACATTAAAAAAACCCTGGTAATAAAGTGGTGGCGCTTAATAAGAAAATATTTTTTTTATAGTTTTAAAATTAAAAAAAAAACAAAAAAAAAGAACATTGACGCATTGAAAACTGATGGCGCCAAACTCTTTGGCTCCACCGAAAAAGGATTATTTTTTTTAAAGTCCCTTTAATTTTTCAGAAATAGTAGTATTTCCCTCGTATTTATATAGATGACGCCATTCTACATGGCTCCATAAAAAAAATGAATTCTTTAACCTGTTTGCTAACGTGGCATGTTGGTAGTGCCAAACTCTTTGGCTCCATCAAATTTTTCTGTAGCTTTTAGGTCATTTTCCTGTATAATCAGAAAAGTGAGTCATTTTCATAATTAATCAAATTTTTAGGATCATTTTTATAAAAAAATCGAGATTTTATGGCGAGTCGTTAGAAGGTGAGTAAGTGTGGCATCCTGTTTTTCAGTGGTATCAGAAATAGTGGTTTCGGGACCACAAATTTTGACTAGTAAGTCAGTTTTTTATTTTTATTTAATATTTATAGAGTTTCTATAATGTCCTATTAAATTTTGGTTAAGAAATTTTAACGTTTAGATAATTAATTAAAGAAAAAGGATTAAATTGTAAAGGTTACAAAGATTAGTTGCTATTAGTTAAAATGCTTAAATGGTTATAAGCACTTGATTTGATGGCCTTAAATGGTAATTAGACTATCCCTAAATATTAGTGGACGGTTTAGGATTTATAAGCATGAAATTTTAGTTAAATTTCAAGGGTAAAAAGGTAAATAAATTAAATGTCATAAACAAAAGAAAAATGATGTCTATCATATTCTTCATTTGGATTTTTGTAACCAAAATCACCATTAAAAGACCTTAAAGTTTTGGCTAAGCATCTACCTTGCATGTAAGTGATTTTTGATTCCGTTGTTAGTAATTTTCATGTTTTTGAGATCGTTGCAGCTAGATCTAGCTAACCTGGGTGTAAATTTGTGAAATTGATGAATGTTTTGATATGTACCATTGTTGATTTTAGGAGATTTTTTGAAGTTGAGTGATGGTTTTGTGAGTTTGGTAGTTAAATGATGTTATTTTATGAAGTAGTTTTAATGTATTTAATGGTAAGGGATTGAATTAATAAATAATTAAAAGTACATAGATATATGAGGAATTTGTAAATTTTATGGATTGTTATAGAACTATAGGAAATTCGGTTAGCTTGATTTAGCTTTAATTATGCTTAATTTGATAATTTTTGGGTTAAGAACTAAATTGCATAAATAGTAAAGTTAAAGGTAAATTTGTGAAATATGGTTAAAAGGGCTTAAATGCATAAATTAAATATTTAGGTGGTTTAAACTGGTTTAATTAAATCAAATTATACTTTAGATCAAGAAACTCTGTAACACCCCTAACTCGTATCCGTCGCTGGAACAGGGTTACGGAGTATTACCGAAATTTACAGATCAAGTAAACAGATATTTCACATTATATAGTATTCATATCAGAATTCAATCATAAAGTCCCTTATATGAGCCCTCGAGGCCCAAAATACATGTTAGAAATAAGTTGGGACTAAACCGGGTACTCAGAAAATTTTTCAGAAAACACCAAAATTTTTCTAAGGTACAGGGGACACACGCCCATGTGACCAGGCCGTGTGTCTCACACGGTCAAAAGACGCGCCCGTGTCTCAGGCCGTGTGGACATTCGAAATAGGGACACATGGCCGTGTTGCAGCCCGTGTCCAAACTTATGAGTTATCTGTCTTGGGTCACACAGCCAAGCCACACGCCCGTGTGCTAGGTCGTGTGAGCATACTGACTTGCATTAATAAGATGCAGGGGTCACACAGCCAAGCCACACGCTCGTGTGCTAGGCCGTGTGAATAATTTGAGTATTTTGTTTTGCAATTTAAATGATGCAGGGGACACAAGGCCAAACCGCACGCCCGTGTGCTAGGCCGTGTGAACAAATTTTAAGTATACTGACTTGTGCAAAATTTAAAATACAGGGGACACATGGCCGTGCTACCTGGCCGTGTGTCACACACGGCTGAGATACACGCCCGTGTGGACGAAATAGGCCATTTTTCTAGCCACATTTATCACCCAATTTGTCTTCCACCTACATTAACACATTAACACATCAACAAACCACAACAAAGCATTCAAATCAAGCCAATCCAAGTCTTATGCATGATATTTCATCATATATGACCAAGTACCCATGCTTATCAAATTGATCAATTACATATATAAACATATTTGTACCAAATATACCAAATCAAACCATGCCTCAATATGCCTATTAGTTAACCATCATTCAATCATACTAAAACACACATCAACCATGATAAGGCCATATACTTATATATCAAAATGTATCAAACATAAGCCATTCAAATGGCTAATCACAACAAAACATTTACATGCCATCAATGGCCAAATTAACCTATACATGCCATTATAACCAAAGCTGATTTACTAAATATACTAAAAAGGCCGATGGATAGTGTGATGTAGCTCCGACCAGCTTCCAACCTTAACGAGCTTCCGAGTTACTATAAGACAGGAAAAAAATAAAATAGAGTAAGCATTTAACACTTAGTAAGTTCGTATAACATTGAATTTAACTTACCATTATTTCACATATAAGGTAAGCATACAAAACATATTCCAAACAACTTGGCCAAAAGCCTAAGCACATATCCCCAACATGTTAGCCAAGTAATATCATATAATAACCCTTAATCATGGATGAATAAAGTCACCGAACAAGTTCCTTACTTGCATCGCCCATCTCATATTTCCATATATCATGTACTATCATTTCCATATAATTTCATGTATATACAGATAACATTTCGTATCGAATTCACATTTTCTTATAACAGAACATTGATCGTTGAACTATTTAAAATATCGTTGGATTCACGGGTAGTACACACGATGTGTACAAATCTGTAATTCGTCAATTCATATACAGGTATGCCCATACAAGCACGTAATCGGGAAGCTCTTTTGAGCCATATAACGGGAAGCTCTTGCGTGCCAAATATCGGGAAGCTCATAAGAGCCGTAAACGGGAAGCTCAAGAGAGCCAAATTCGGGAAGCTCATGTGAGCCAATATCAGGAAGCTCCGGTGAACCATTAATCAGGAAGCTCATAAGAGACAATTATCGGGAAGCTCCAAAGAGCCAAATAACGGGAAGCTCGTGAGAGCCAAATATCGGGACGCTCATAAGAGCTGTGGTGTGTCCGCAACACATGCATGACCACAACCAATCGGGAACCCTTAATGACAATGCCATTTGTATCTATCGAATTTCTTAGGTTCAAACGAGACTTGGTACTTGTCGGATAAGTAACATCCTTACCCGTATTCAACGCCAGAACCGGGCACGAGGCGTTACCGTATTAAAAACCTCAAAATCGCCACTTAGGCACAACATGACCACTCTCTTTGGCCATCACAACAACCTCAATCCTGACTTACGAGGCCTCTCTCAAACACACGAGGGCTCTCGAGACCATATCGAAAAATCTTACGATCTTAAAATTTTTCCATCTATACAGGGCTCACACGCCCGTGTAAGATTTGGCATGCCCGTGGATGTCACACACGCCCATGGTCACTACCCATGCATGAAAACTCCAGCATTCTGCCAATGCCCCACGGTTAGGGAACACGCCCGTGCCCTCTGCCCGTGGTGCACACTAACTACCTTAACACGGCTTAGAGTTTAGTCACTTACTCATAACCATTGACATGCACCCCTGCGTTCAATGTCACATTTACACAATATACAACACATCATTATTTCTCGATAATACATCCACACAGCTAATCCACACAGCTAATGTCTCAGTGGTTTCGCACTTAGCCCACCACAATCAATTAATAAGGTAGTATCACACTTAGCCTACCATAAAGGTAATCGTAGTGGTTTCGCACATAGCCCACTAGACAATATACCTAACGATAGCATCGCACATAGCCAGCTCATCGTCGTTATGTATTAGGATGGTATCGCACTTAGCCCATCTTTTAGCATTATCACTACACGTTCACATATCTATTTACTCAATCATTCATCCATTCACAAAATCTATCACATTCATTTTCCTTGAATCACATAGGTTCTCAATCATTCTCAACCATGCTATACACTTGCTAGCATTAACAAATTGTAAGTATGAATGCATTGTTTATGCATAGACTTACCTCGATACTCAAAAGTATAGAAACGTGCAATTTAGTTCACCACTTTGCTCTTGCCTCGGTTTCGATCCGGGCTTTGTCTTTCTTGATCTATAATGAATAAATCAGCTTATTCAATACACACATTGACCAAATTGACCCACATCTCATACTTTGGCAAAATTACTCTTTTGCCCCTAATCTTTCTCATAATTACACTATTGCCCCAAGGCTCGTAAAGTGATTTTTATTCAACTTCTTAGCCTTTCATGCTTAGCCGAATCACTTACTCAACTAAAGCAATCATCAATTCTCATTACAACAGACATGTATGACCAAACTTAAGATTTTTACAACCTAGTCCCTACATACATTTTCTATGGAAACTCATTAAGCAAAAGATGTTTCTAATACATCAAGCTTTCATAATCTTTCATAAAACATCAAAATACATGTATGTCATACATGGACACATTTTTGAACATCCATCATAGCTCATCAAATAGCTAAAAATAGATCAAATAGCTAAAAATAGCTTACTCATGCAACAAGGACCTCAAAAATACAAAGAATATAAAAAACGAGGCTAGATGCACTTACTAGCAAGCTTGAAATATTTGAAGAACCCTAACAATGACTCTTGAAAATTTCGGCAGCCTTGGAGAAGAAGATGAGTGAATTTTGTCATCTTTTCTCCTATTTTAATCACTTAATTGTTAAATGACCAAAATGCCCTTTTTGATAAACTTTCTATTTTAACTCATCCATGCCCAATTTTGTCCAAAAATTAGAAATTGGGAAAATTGCTATTTAAGGACCTATAATTAATATTCTAAAGCTATTTCACACAAATAGCTTCTAGAATCTCACATTTTGCAACTTTTGCAATTTAGTCCTTTTGGACAATTCAACCGCAATTTCACAAAATTGCTTCATGAAACTTTCACACTAGCATGCATACATAGCATAAACCTCAAAAACTCATTCATAAACCTCGGATTTGTGGTCTCGCACCACTATTCCGACTAGGCCCTAAATCGGGATGTTACAGGGTATCTTCAGATATGTGAACGATATTTATACATGGTAAATATACATTTAACAAACATAATATTCAATTTAAACATATAAGCATACATTTTAGTTACACGAACTTACCTCGATAAGTGTTCGTAGATTTGTAATCTACTAATCTGATACTTTTTTTCCTCGATCTAAATCCGTATTGTGTCTATCTGGATCTATACGAATGAATTTAGCTTAATTTAATACAATTCACATTTAATTCAGTCCAATACACATCTTTGAAAAATTACTATTTTGCCCATATACTTTTAATTAATTACGATTTTGTCCCTAAGCTCGGAAAATGAAATTCATACAATTTAATCCTTATTCCAAGCCTAGCCGATTTTCATGTATCAAAATAGCAGCCCATATATTTCATAAAATCCAAAATTTTTCCATGAATTTTTCATCTTTACAATTTAGTCCCTAAATCATAATTCATCAAAATTCTCTTTACAAAAGTTGTTTATCTATCAACAACCTTTCATTTTTTAACATAAAACTTCATAATTCAACTATATTCATCCATGGAAAAACCCTAATACTTTGATAGTTTTACAAATTAATCCCAGAGATAGCTAGATTAAACTATTACGATCTTGGAAACATAAAAATCATTAAAAACGAGACAAGATTACTCACCTAATTAAGCAAAATAAGCTTGTCTATCTTCAAACTTCATAACTAGGGTTTCCATGTATTTTGATTTAGGAAAGATGATGAAAATGATGATATTTTTATTATTTAATTCATTTATCATCTTTTATTTTATCATCTTTCCAATTTAACCCTTAATAATTTACTAAATTCCAATGATGAATAATCATCCTTATCTACTAACTCCTCTAAATGGTCTATTTTCCACATAAGGACCTCCAATTTTGAATTCCATAGCTATTTGGTACCTCTAGCTACTAGAATTCAACTTTTGCACTTTATGCAATTTGGTCCTTTTTATCAAATTAAACATGTAATCGGTAAAATTTCTTAACAAAATTTTTATACGATATTTCTATCATAATTTAAACCATAAAATAATTTTAAAATAAATTTGCTTCTGGCCTCGGATTTGTGGTCCCGAAACCACTATTTCGACTTCACTGAAAACGGGCTGTTACAAACTCAACGGGCTGCGAACATACGAGGAAAAGGGGAAATCGTCGATTAGTCATTGTTAGTTGAATTATTCAACAAGTAAGTTTCTACTAGTGTTTTGGTTATAATTTGATATTAATGTTATCAATTGTACCTATATACATATTTAGTTGTCATTATAGTGAATAATTTGAACTATAAGGAGTAGAAATAAATTTTCTGAAAAGATTTCGATAGATCGAGTAAAAGTTTCATACGTGAGAATTTTGTCTGATTATCTGTTCTGGATCGAGCTCTTGCATGTGTTGCAGACTCGGGTTAACATGAGACTCGGATTTAGCCTGAATTTGCTATCCGTTGTCGTTTAATACATTTACCTAGCTCTAACCAAGCTAGTTTATCTGTGTTGTTATTGGTTTAACCTAGAAGGGTAACCTGACGCAATTAATCTGAATTCGATCAGCTCTTATGAGCGTTATATGTTTCTAGACTTACGTATTGAGTACTTTTACAAAGATCCATCGTAATAATAAAATTTATCCAATACGGATTTGTTGCAACGAAGTATAATAAGTTATGAATTCTAAATATCTGTATGTTTAAACGTTACTGACTTTGAGTTTCTGAACCATGTTGAATCAAGGTTGAAGTTCAAGTGATTATAGGTTCATAGATACTTAATGAGCATAGTAAGTAGTGTGTTGATTTTGTGGAAACTTACTAAGTATTTCTTATACTTACTTTGGATATTATTTCTTTGTAAATCTTGAACTATTGGATCGTGTTGGTCGGACCACCGAAGCATACACCTACCATTATCTCTTTTTGATAGTTTTTGAAGTCTCAATTTATGGTTAATCATGGCATGTAAATAGGGTGTTTGTTTTGTAAGAATATGGACATGATTTGGAACATTGTGTTGTAATGGACCCTTATACAAGTTTAGTGCTAAACACTATATTACAAGTTTTATCTTTTGGTTATATATGGCATAGCTCATATTGATTTGGTATTTACTGTTCAAATGGATGAATCAATGAGTAAATTTTTTATAGACGAATGTGCTTTTGTTTAGGTGTTTGAATTGTGGTGTCAATAAGGACACATTGGTTAGGCAATTAGGATGAATGTTTTGGCATATTTTAGGCTTGTTCAATGTTTTTTTAAGGTATGGAATTCGATAGTTTTGATTTGGCTTGGTACCTAAGTTTTGGATGAAAATGTGCCTTGTTTTGCAAACTTTTTTAGGTACACATGGCTTGGGAAACAGGCTATCACACGATTGTGTGTCACACACGGCTCTGTGCTTTATTTGTTTTCAGTGTAGATTGGTCCACATGAGCACAAAGAGTTACACGACCTGATGACACGGTCGTGTGACCCTGAGCCACATGGGTATAGAGAGTCACACAGTTTTGTGACCCTGAACTACATGATTACAGTGAGTTACACGGCTTGGCCGCATGGCCGTGTGACCTTATTTAACACGGGCACAGTTAGTTACAGGGCGCGTGAAATAACTACACGGGCATATGGAGTAGCCACACGGCCATGTTTTGAGCCACACGGTCTGGCCAAACGGCCGTGTGAACCCTGTTTTCAAATATTTTCAAATTTTCCATATTTTTCTGTTTTGTTTCAAAAGGACCCCTGGTTGTTTTCAAATTTTTTTAGGGCCTTGTAAGCCTGATTTAAGGCTCGTAAGTGTATTGTTGCTATGATTAGAATAAGTTATGGAATGTTAACATTAATTTACATAATTGATTCTATTTTGAAATGTATTGTACTATTTTGTTCGGTAATGTAATAGCCCGTTTTCAGTGAAATCGAAACAGTGGTTTCGGGACCACAAATCCGAGTCCGAAAGAAAAATTATTTTTTATATTATTTCATGGTCTGCATTATGATAGAAATGTCATATGAAAATTTCGTTAAGAAAATTTTACCACTTACATGTCTAATTATATAGAAAGGACCAAATTGCATGAAATGCAAAAGTTGAGTTCTAGTAGCTATATGTATCAAATAGCTATGAAATTCAAAATTTGAGGTCCTTATATGGCAAATAGACCATTAAGAGGAGTTAGTAGATAAGTATGATGATTCATCATTAGAAAATTAAATAAAGAAAAAGGACTAAATTGGAAAGATGAAATAATAAAAGATGATAAATGAATTTAATAATAAAAATATCATCATTTATCATCATCTTTCCTAAAATAAACATGGAAAACCTAGCCATGGAAATTGGGTTTTGAGTAAACTTATTTGGCTCAATTAGGTATGTTTTCTTGTCCCGTCTTTAGTAATTTTTATATTTCCAATATCATAATAGCTTAATCTAACTATCTCGGGGATTAATTTGTAACACCCCCTAACCCTTATTCGTCCCTAGAACAGGGTTACGGAGCATTACCAGACTTTTCAGATCAAATACGAATAGTAATCATATCATATAGCATACACATCATAAATTAATCATATTGTCCCTTTTATAGGCTCTCGAGGCTTTAAATATGTATTAGAAACAAATCGGAACTCAGAAAATTTTTCGTGAAATTTGAAATTTTTTCCTTGGTTCAGGGCATACATGACCGTATGGTCAAGGGACTCGCCCGTGTGACCTTATGACATGCCTGTGTTTCAGGATGTGTCCTTCCCCATGTAACTCTCTGACTTATAACACACGGCCAAGTTACACGCCCGTGTGCTAGGCCGTGTGGACTCAAAAGAAGCTTTATACATCTAGTTTACCAACCTTGCAAGCTTAAAATTCAAGCAATTAAAAAAAAAAAACCAATTGTTCAACCAATCCAAATCACAACCAAATATATCTAAATTATGTCAAAACTATCAATCTAATGACCTAACTCATCCAAATTGCAAATCAATAACTCAATTCAGTGTATTCAAATTAAGCTAGGATCATGTTTTAATCATGTAATATTATTATCACGTTTATTTGTATCCAAACTTACCTATTTATCTAAACACGTATGTGCAAATTATTACCAACTAATCTTTTTGAAACCAATTATCACTGTACTTATATGTTTACGCACAACCAATATGTTTTTAGACACCTCTTATGCATATTCAACTACTATTTTACCTTTCATCATTCAATCATATCAACATTATAAGGCAATCATGCAAACACCACGATACCAACACAAGCTAAATACATGGCAAATTTTAATAAAACACATATAGACAAAATAACCTATACATGCCAATATAACCAGAATCAAGTCATCAATAATTACCAATAAACCAAGGGATAGTGTGATATAGCTCCGATAAGCTTCCAACTCGTTTGAGGTTCCGATAATATGTAAAGTAAGTAAATAAAACAAATACGTAAACAATGAATGCTTAGTAAGTTCGTATAATCTTTAATCATGTTAATTCATTTCAAATATAAAATTTATACATATCCAAAAATAATCCAATATTGTTACCATAATACTCATAATACTATATTTATTAATTCACAAGGTAAATAAATCTATAGTATCACACATATACTTATTACCCAAGCTTAGTAAAATTTTATATAATTTTAACTTTCCCACACTTATTCCATATACATGTCATACAAGTTATATGCATATCATTCAGCCATGGTCACAAATTAGTGCATTTAACCAAAGCCTTTTTCGAATTGAACACATAATAAGTCGTTCCATAAGAAATTGCATAATTTAAACCTTATCATTTCAATACTTCAAATAAATAAACATATTACTATTCAGTCAATAGCTTGGCACTTGCCTAAACATCAAGCAACAACATTTGTTAGCGTACTTGCACATCTTACATATAAATTCAATATTGATAAACTTATTTTCTCGACATGTCACCATATACATGCTTTTATTGTATTAACATATCAAAGATAATCACATATTCACATGTCACTTTTTAATATATTAAGTAAATATCATTTCCATGTCACGTTTCAATATATCAATTAAATATCATTTCCAAGACACGTTTCAATATATATATATCGGTAATAACTATAAGTCTTCCAATATTAATTCATACATATTTATAGATCATTCATAGCACATTCAATTTTCATTAAATTTGCTATCTCAAATGACTTTTCACAATTTAATACACAATTCCTATGTCTCATTTTCATTTCACATTTGGTATTATCAATTACCATTCATAATATCATTTCATTTAATTTCCCCTATTAACACGACTCGGACTCTGACGGATACACGGATCCAACCAAAACACACCAGTTTGGCACCCAGTGCCTCATCGAATAATTCGAAGAATAAGTTGACACCTAGTATCTCATCGGCTATGCCGAAGTAATTTGGTACCCAGTACCTCATCGAATTTATCCGAAGTAACAATTTGACACCCAGTGTCTCATCGACTCAAAGTCGAAGTAATCCCTGAACACTTCCAATCCTATGGCATGCCAACTATATCCGACTCAGCCCGATATAGTTAATAGGGTTTAAAATCACTTTTCAATTTCAACCAATATTCATTTCAATTCAATAATCACAAATCCTCAACAATTCAATTCAATATCATAATATCAAATACTCACCTCATTCCACTTACCATACACATCAAATAATAATTACAACAATTAATATTTCATGTACCATCATTTTTATAAATTTCATGTATATGTAACAATTCATAATCATTTATATACATAATTATCAGGCAAGTTTCATATACATAAAATTTTTCATGTCACTAACCAAGTCTTTCCAAATCGGAGAACGACTTACGGATATGAGTACATTGTTTTCTTTGTGCCATAGTCCAACTATAGTCTTACACATGCATTGCCATGGCCCTGCCATGGTCTTACATTCGTAGTGCAATAACCTAGTTATGGTCTTTTCATTAAAATGCCATAGCCCAGCTATGGTCTTGCATTTAAACATTGCCATGGTCCAACCATGGTCTTATCCGTCAATTCATCCTTTGTCACAAACGATGGTACTCAAATCCCGCATTTCATTTAACCCGAACATTCATTTTAAATTCATTGTATAATAGTATTCCATGTTTTTAACTAATAATATAAATAAATACATAATATCATCCATCAATTCAATATAAATATCAAATTTTAACCATACGAACTTACCTGGGGTAGATTGTGGAAGTTGCAATAATTCAAGGACTATTCGGCTAATTTCTCTTTTTCACGTTTGTCTTCGGATTATTGATCTATAATATAAAATTATTCATTCATTAGCATCTAATTCAATTCTAATTCACTTTACAATTTATACCCTTCAATTTTAGAAATTACATATTTACCGCAAATTTTACAATTTTTACAATTTAGTCCCTTATCAGTTATCCTATCAATTGAGCTAATTTTTCTCAATTGACAATTTACCTAATTATTTCAGGCTACCATTCAGCCACTGATATTCAAAATTTCAATACTAAACCCTAATTCTTAACCTTTTTTCAATTTGGTCCTAAAATCAATATCTATCAAAAATTACTTGATAAAATCATCAAATAACAAAATTAAAGCTTCAAATCTATGTTAATTCATCATAAATATCCAGCACTCATCAATGGTAACTTCCAAAGTTACCCATAAAATCAAAAACTAATGAATTATATAGTTGGACCTAATTGCAAAAGTCTTAAAAACACAAAAATTACAAGAAAAAGGATTAAATTGACTAACCAATTGAACTTTGAACCCAAGAAGTCCCTAAGGCCGTGGCTTCCTTTCTTCTTTCTCTTTTTATTTTTCTTTCTTTTTCGTTTGGTTTTCTATTCTGTTTCTTTCTTTATTTGTTTGTTATATTATTATATAATATAATATAATATATATAATATATATAATATATATACTTAAACATTAAGAATATATATATAATAAACTTATAAATATCTAACTTATGCCGCATCAACTTTAAGTAATGAAATAATTGCTTCTTTGGTCCCTTTAATTTTTCTTTAATCTATAATTCAACTTTCGCCCTATATGCAATTTAGTCCTTATACCTAGTTACTTTTAATTCAAGCAAATTCACTTAATTGACACCTAATTAACTATACAATTAGCTTCGTAAATATTTAGAGTCCGATTTACGGGAACAAAATTTCGGGAATGCACTTTTTTTAAAATTTAATTTAGTCCTTTTTAATTAATTAACTATCCAAACGTTAAAATTTCAAAACTTTAATACTAACGAAATGACACTCCGTAAATATTTACAAAAATATTTACGGCTCGATTTATAAAATCGAGGTCTCGATACCCCGTTTTCTACTCATTTTTACCTAATAAATTCTCCTAAATCACAAATCATTAATTCAAAAGTCTTCCTAAAATTACACTTGACTCTTAAATAATAATTATTAATTTTTTTTAAACTCACTCGTCGGATTTAGTGACCTCGAATCACTATTTCAGACACTACTAAAAATTGGGTTGTTACATAATTTGTAAAATAATCAAAGTATTAGGGTTTTGCCATGGATGAATATGCATGAATTATGAAGTTTTATGGTAGAAAATGAAAGGTTGTTGATAGATAAACAACTTTTGTAAAGTGAATTTGATCAAATTATGATTTAGGGAATAAATTGATAAGATGTAAAATTCATAAAAAAAAATTCTGAATTTTGTGAAATACATGGATTGTTATTGTGATATGTAAAAATCGGCTAGACTTGGAATAAAGATTAAATTGCATGAATTTCATTTTCCGAGCTTAGGGACGAAATCATAATTAATTAAAAGGAGAGGGGCAAAATGGTAATTTTGCCTAAGATGTGAAATTGAATTGAATTGAATATAAATTGATGTTAAATTCATTCGTATAGATCCGAATAGACCAAATACGGAGTTAGATCGTGAAAAAGAAAAAGTATCGGATTAGTAGACAACAAATCAACGTACAATTGTTGAGGTAAGTTTGTGTAACTAAATTGTATAATTATATGTTCGAATTGAATGTATGTATGTGAATTGTGTAATTGTCATGTGTGAAAATCTGTAACACCCCTATACCCGGTTCGACCCAAGGAACCTGATATAGGAATATTACATTTGGTGCCAAAGTGATTTTGGCTAATCACTAATATATTTGAACATTAAAAAAAATTATAACTTTTATTTTAGTCCGTACTACTTGGAACACACTTGATCTTCCTAAGTACATGTCATTCTATTCAAAATTTTGAAACATACCCTCTTGGCACTTGGAGATGTGATGAGATGGATGCTCACAACCTCAATTACAACTTTCAAAATCACTGTACCTAATCTGTGCACGGAAAACAAAACCGTACGCTGAGTAAAACTCAGTGGTATTTCTATAATCTGAATATTTAATGATAAGAAATTACAAATATACAATTGAAATATAAACATATATTAATATTTAAATATTATAACAACCATATCATATTTCATTTGTTTCACAAATATCTCAATTCTCATACAAGCTATATAACTAGCTTTTCACAATTTATTTCACATTTCATTATACAATTGTATTATCCATTCCATATTCATTTCATGAGTATATAACTCATATATTCTATATATTTGCAACATATTTCACATTCTATTTTCAATTCACTATTTCACTTCGATTTCTCATATCATGTCATTTTGATATCAATTATAAAACTTTATTATTCATTTACCCCTATTAACACGACTCGGACTCAGACGGATACACGAATCCAACCAAAACACACCAGTTTGGCACATAGTGCCTCATCAGATAATTCGAAGTAATAAATTGACACCCAGTGTCTCATCGGCTAAACCGAAGTAAATTGGCACCCAGTGCCTCATCGAATTAATCCGAAGTAGTAAATTGACACCCAGTGTCTCACCGACTCAGCCCGATACAATTAATAGAGTTTAATTTCACATTTAAAAAACAACCAATATTTAATATCAATTTTTTTTATATAATCACATATACATATGAATTCAATTCAATTCAAATAATCAATACATTCATAATATATATCAATTCCCATCAATTTAAAATCAATTCAATATCAAAATGCCAAATACTCACCTCAACCACTTACAATAAGCATTAAATCAAAATACAACAATTAATAACTAGATTCGGATTATAGAAATACAAACCAGAAATTCCGAGCTATTCCTCGTCGACTTTATCTTTTCCCTTTTTAGTCGAGGGTTCCGGTACGATTTTAGCTATGGAATTAAAACTATTAAAAATCATCAATACAACACAATTCAATTTCATATTGAATATTTTAAATTTTTACTCAATATTTTCCTAAATTTCAATTTAGTCCTTAAACCGAAACTAACTTTATTTCTTCACAATTAATCTTATATTTTCATAAAAATTCTACTTTAAACTAAATTTAACTCCCTAATTTCACTTAAATCCCTAAATTTTGAATTTTTCACAATTTAGTCCCTATTACTCAAAATTCACAATTTATTCTACAATTCAATCCTTTTTTCATTTCTAACTTAAAAATCTATCAATTTAATCCCTAATACTAAAATTATTCAACATAGACAACACTTAAAAACTCAATAATTTCTAAAATTTCGACATGAGTCGGGTAGTATTTAATACTGAGATTTCAAAAACATAAAAATTACAAGAAAAAAGGGACTAAACTGACTTACCAATTGAGCTTGAAACTTTGAAACCCCTAGCTTTGGTCTTTCTCCTTTTCTTTCCTTTTTCTTTCTTTTTCCTTTCTGTTTCGTTTCTATCTTTGTTTCTTTCTTTTTCTATTTCTTTTTATTTTATTTAATTGTTTTATTTTTATATAATATATTATTATTATAATAATTATACTTATATGTTAAGTAAACATATTTTATTGTAATATTTATTAAATTTTACATAGATTTTTTTTTACTTATGCCGCCTCATTTAAGAAAAATGGCATAATTGCCTCTTTAGTCCCTTTAATTTTCTTTAATCTATAATTCTACTTTCACCCTATATGCAATTTAGTCCTTTTACCTATTTACTCTTAATTCAAGCAAATTCTCTTAACCAAGACCTAATTAACTACACAACTAGTTTCGTAAATATTTTTAATAAATATTTACGAATTTGATTTATAGGAACGGAGTCTCGGGAATACACTTTTCGACACCCTTGACTATCGGGTCGTTACAAAATCAATCACATATCCGACAATGTCTGACAAGTATTAAGTCCCGTTTGAACAAATAAAATTCGATAGAATACAGGGTTTACGAATTGGTTGTGGTCCTGCATGTGTTACGAACACAACACAGCTCAAAAGAGCTTCCATTATTAGCTCTCATGAGCATCCCGATATGGGCTCTTTTGAGCTACTTGATACATGGCTCTCACAAGCTTCCCGTTAATAGCTCTTACGAGCATCCCGATTGGTTGTGATCCTGCATGTGTTGTGGACACACAACAGCTCTTATGAGCGTCCCGATATATGGCTCATCAGAGCTTCTCGATTAAAGGCTCTTTTATGAGCTTCCTGATTAATGGCTCTTCAGAGCTTTCCGATATTGGCTCGCTTGAACTTCCCGATATTGGCTCGTATGAGCTTCCCGCTAAAGGCTCTCCGGAGCTTCCCGTTACATGGCTCACATGAGCTTCCCGTTATATGGCTCGAAAGAGAGCTTCCCGTTTAAGTGCTCGTATGAGCATTCCTGAATATAAATTGACGGATTACAGATTTGTACACTTCGTGTGTACTACCCGTGTATCCATCGATATTTTAAATGGTTCAACGGGCAAAGTATTGATATAAAGTAACATGAGTTCAAAGTGAGCTATTGCCTTTGTATACCTGAATTAAATGGAAATGATATTATTTGATATATAATGAAGTATGATATGCCTGATACAAGTATGTGAAACATGTTAAATGACTAAGTTCATCCATGATTATGATTTATTACATGTGATTACTTGGCTAATGTAATATGGATATGTGTTAGGCTATGGCCAAGTTAGTTTGGAATGTGTTTGTATGCTTACCTTAAGTGTGAAATAATGGTAAGTTAAATTCTATGTTATACGAACTTACTAAGCTTTAAAAGCTTACTTTATTTTATTTTCCTCTGTTCTATAGTAATTCGGAAGCTCGTTAGGTTGGAAGCTTGACGGAGATATCATCACACTATCCATCAGCCCATTTCGGTACATATAGAAAACTAATTCTGGTTATAATGGCATGTATAGGGTAAATTGGCCAATGTTGGCTTAATAGCATTTTGTTGTCAATAGCCATTGGAATGGCTTGAGTTAGACATGATTTGATATGTATATATGTGTGGCTTTATCATGTTGTTGTTTTTGAAATGGATGAATGACGAAAATTATATAGATGTATTAATGATTGGTTTGAAAATGTCATATTTAGTACAAGGATGGTTATATATGTATGAGGTTAATTTGGTTAGTTTGGACACTTGGTCATATGTATTGATATGTCATGCATAAGACTTGATTTGCAGGTTTTGTATTGGCATGTGAATGTGTTGAAATGTTGATGTAGGTGGAAGACAAATTAGGTGAGAAAAGTGGCCTTGGAATTAGCCTATTTTTGTCCACACGGGCAGAGACACGGGCGTGTGTCTCAGCATTGTGTGACACACGCCTAGCACATGGGCGTGTGTCCCCTGCATCTTAAAAATTGAGAAATAGAATGCTCAAAATATTCACACGGCCTGGCACACAGGCGTGTGGCTTGGCCATGTGACCCCTGTACCTATTTAATGCAAGTCAGTATGTTCACACAGCCTAGCATGCGGGCGTGTGGCTTGGCTGTGTAACCCAAGTCAGAAAGCACCCTAAATTGGACACGGGCTGGGACACGGCCGTGTGCCCTACTTCAAATGACCACACGGCCTGGCCACACGGGCGTGTGTTCCCTGCAGCTAGGCAAAATTTTTGAAGTTTTGCGAAAAAGTCTCTGAGCTCCCGATTTAGTCCTGACTTATTTCTAATGTATAGTTTGGGCCTCGAGGGCTCAAGTGAGGGACAATATGATTGATTTTAATTCAGTTTATGATATGAATGCTAAATGAAATGAAATGTCTGTATTTGATCTGTAAATTTTGGTAATGCTCCGTAACCCTATTCCAGTGATGGATAAGGGTTAGGGGTGTTACAGGTAATGCTCTGTATCCCTAATCCAGTGACAAAGACGAGATATAGGTGTTACAGTAAGTCTATGACTTAGAATTGTGTTCATTAATTATATTCCTCCATCACTCCCATTTGTATATAGTGTGCGTTGGAGAAGGATACACTGAATTATAACATCAAGCCCCCAATATAATCCATTTGGGGCAATTAGTACAAAAATATATATTTTTCAATTGGAAAATACCGTATTTTTTAAAAAGTACTCAAAAAAATGCATACGAGTGCCGACCATGGCAGTGCCGGCACCAAAAAAATTAAATTTTTTAATCCCCAACTCAATCACAAAGTAATGATTACATGATGATGGACTTTGGTGTCACCATCGGGGTGCCGACACTGCTCGATACTGTAGATTTCAGGTCATTTTCATTATAGTTTTTCAACTTGGGTCATTTTCGTAAATATTTTTTTTTTGGATTAGCTGGGTAAAAAAGCCCCCATAATAATAACTCGAAGGTTAATATATGTTGAGGGTTTATTATTATAAATAATATAATTGTTTAGTTTTAAAAAGAAATAATTATTTATTATGCAAAAAAACTATTTTTTAAACCGAATTTTTTCAACATCACCAACATGGTTTAAATGTTGTAAAGTGAGGAATTGTATTGTTTTTAGTGTTTGGCATGTATATAAAGGCTTAGGCTAATTGAGTATTGCAAATACTTTGACTTGTAAATTCATGTCTCATTGAAAATTATATTGACATTTTAATTTAGTCTTCGATTAAAGAATTGATTTGAACATGTGTAAGATTTGAATTGAGGCTTGAATGAGTTTTGAAAATATTTTAAAGTGATTGGGAGCTTATCGCTATGTTTTGGTAGTGTTCGGGGATAATTTGAATTGTTTAAACTTATTTTAGCTTTAGGGAACTCAAGTTCCGAAACTTGTACTCATATGTATCAGAACATGTTGGACAATAGCGAAAAAGCTATTATTCTAAGCCAAGGTATCGAAACCTATTGATCAGGTACTGATACCTTGCCCCTAAATGGTGCTCATTGCATTATTTTGGTTGTTTGAGCTCCCCAAAGCTCGCAATTGATTCCGAACACCTCCAAGCACTCACGCAAAGTTTCTAAATGATTTTCTAATGTTTTTAAATCCTATAAATTGATTTTATTGTTGGAACATTTTCAACAAAATTTATACTGTTCAATAACTATAAATGAAAATGTGTAATTAATCAAAAGTTATATCTTTTGGTTATTGGTCAAGAGTTATATCACTTGATTTTTGACAAAGAATTATAACTAATCAAACTATATTAATTGAATAGTTATAATATTAGATTAATAATTATATCTCTTTTAAAGATGTTATTATTCAGAAAAGACACCTATAAAAAATGTCTCTATAAAGATACATGAAAATTCCTATAAATAGTAATGAGATTTCATTTGGAAATCATATCAACAAGTTCTAAAAATTCTTTTTATCTTTCATTCATCTTCTAATATTATTAGATTGTTCTATAAAGAATTACTGCAGAAATTCTTTATAGAAATTGATTTTCTTGTTATACATTGCTCAGTGCTTAGTGGACTATTTCTATCAGTGAAAAACACAAATAGTCATTGGGCTTCATTGTATCCTCGAGGCTTATTTGCTTGAAACTCATTTTCATACCGAGTATAGGTAGGGGCAAATAGAACCTTAAAGATAGTGGCTTGATACACGCCTTGGAGCCTTGTCCTATTTCTTCATTTTCTGTTTGAGTTGTTGTTTGTGTTCCGTTCGTGTGTTGGAGATTTTCCTCACTGAAGTTTTGTAGTAAAAAATTTAAGGTTCTAATATCATGATGACTACTACAGCACATGAAAATGGAACACTAAGGGAGTTGGCTTCCAACTTTGTCAAACTTGATCGGTTTGATCGTGGCAATTTCTGACGATAGTAGAAAAAGATGCACTTCTTATTATCAAATTTGAAGATTGCTTATGTTTTGGATACTCAAAGACCAGAAGAGAATGAAAACAAATCTGTTGCTACAACTTGAGAAAGACAAAAATGGGACAATGATGATTACATGTGCATAGGCCACATATTGAATGGTTTATCCGATGGTTTATTTGACACCTACCAAAATGAGGTCACCACTAAGGAATTATGGGACAAATTGGAGATTTTTGGAAAAACAAGTTTGGAAAACGCATCAGAAAATAAATTTAGGGAAAAACTAGAGTTTTTTAAAAAAATTCAAAACAAGATCTTTGTTGTGATATCTAAAGTAATAAACACTTAATCAAAATTGTACCTTTCCGATTTGTCTAGGATGAGCGCTTCGATCGAGTAGTCTTCTGCTGAGTGTGGGCTCGCTTCGAATCAGAAATTTTTTCACAAAAATTACCAGTGGGGTAATTTTACAATTTTTATAAACTTTTGGGTCAAGATGTAAATCAGAAAAATATCTTTAGAAATTTTCTCGAATAATCTCTTCAGAGAATTTTCTCTCTACAACTATCTCTTGAATTCAAGTGTGTGTAAATAATGACCTAATGCTCTTTTTATATAGGGAGAATTTAGGGAGTTCAACTATGATTAAGCTTCATCACTTTAATATTAAATTAATATAATATTTATCTAATATTAGATCAAATTTAGTATTAAATTTTATTAAAATAATAGAATGTTTATCTACAAGATAAACATTAAATTAAATTTAATATTAAGATAATCACTTTAATATTAAATTAATAAAATATTATTAAGATAAGTATTAAATTAAATTTAATATTAAACTATTAAAATAATATTATTTTTGAAATAATTCATCTGAAATAAATTTCTCTAGTAGAATTCGAGTAGGAGTGTAACTCTTCCACTGCTCAACCACCGACGACCAACCACCGCCGGCCACTGGGATGTCGCCGTCGCAGCCACCTGCACCGCTATGTCCGGTGATGTAGGTGCGACACCCTTACGACACCCCGAGCCGATTCGGTCCGGGTCAATGACGATCCGACTGGTCCAGTCTAGCCATCGGTTAGACCGTCGGCCTGGTTTCACATATTGAGCTCGGTTCGACCAGTTTTTGGGTCTTGGTCTTGGTCTCGGTTTTGGGCTCACGGGCCCAATTTACGATCTTAGGTCCAATTTTCAAGTTCAATTGCCCATTGGACCAATTGCCTAACTTGAAAATTAACTTCCAAATATATTAATTTTAATTGATTTGATTAATTTAATTTTACTTGATCAAAGTTAATTTTTCAAAAAATCACTTAGATTTTCCAAATTAATTTTTCAAGAAAATTATTTAATCAAATTCTCTAGTTGAACAATTCTCACGACCACCTAATTTAATTCCACACCAAATAAATTGACTCAATTAAATTATTCCCAAAGTCGTAGAATTTTCTTCTGATTCAAATGCAGTCCGGTCGAGCTTTTGTTGAGCTAGCGGAGGGACCAATCGGACATATACAATTAGGCTCTAGTAATTGCAATTATGTCCAGAAGTATCATTCCGATAATTCACAATTAGTTAATCATGGAGTTAGTCCACAAGAAATACCATGATTGAAAACTCCTTATTGTATACTCTTTACGAAAGCAATTCATCCAGTTGCTTTGTCCAATGACCTCGTCATGTGTGTGATAACCTCATATGATATCATTGATTCGTTTGAATTAAATCCGTTCACTCAATACAATCTTATTTTATCTCATTTTATCATTGTGTCTTCTTAATGATTAATATGATCATTGTCAACAAATGACTATGATAAATTGCTCGTTTAAGAACGAG
This sequence comes from Gossypium sturtianum, assembly GCA_025698515.1. Lineage (NCBI taxonomy): Eukaryota > Viridiplantae > Streptophyta > Magnoliopsida > Malvales > Malvaceae > Gossypium > Gossypium sturtianum. Next base: position 19,286,145 of record CM046945.1, on the reverse strand, counting down.
CAACCCGTGGCCACGTTCCATATTTATCAGTCCACACAATGCCAATGAAAGGATATCATTAACTCTTCAATTGAGCTATGAAATCCACTATTGCTAGTAAAGCCATGCTATACACAAGTCATGTACCCAACATATCGGCCATGGGCTCGATCATCTTTAGAGCATAAGCCTCTACTTATATCAAAGCAAATGAGTTGCATACACATGGTCAATGACTAACTCAGGATTTAGGTAAATCACATCATGAACGTCACAAGTGAATTAATTCACAAATAGATTCAGAATTAATTCATCTTGGGTCCAGTCCAATGTATCATTCTACCAATGAATACATTAATTGGAATTGTAGACGACATAATAATCCTTCTCAATATTTGAATCAAATGCTCACTTTGATTTTTTTACGAGATTACAGACTCATTTAGATTATTTACTAAAGTAAGTTGTCTTTCTTGCAATGTAAACGTTCTTTACAATGCCACTTATCTTCAGTTTGAAATTTAGACAATCAATGAGCTAATATTTGTTTGTTACAATTTCGCTATGCATGCAAAATATAAGAGACATAAATACAAAAGACATAATAGTGAAAAATAAAATTAACTTTATTTATTTATTCATCGTTCAAATAAATAGAAAACAGTTACATGTTTACTATAATATGGGCACATTTCCCAACAGAGACAAGATACATGACCAAAGATGCTACAAGTAAGATATTTCTTGTTAGTCCTTTCAATAATTATCAAATGATTGATGGTCATTCTGTTATGAAACAATTTCGTGATATTGAAAAAATGTTGAATCAATTTAAGCAATATGATATGAAAATGGATGAAATGATTGTTGTATCCTTCATTATAGACAAACATCCTCCATCTTGGAAAAACTTTAAAAGTAGACTAAAACATAAGAAAGAGGAAATATGTAACATCCTATTCCCGACCTGATCACCAGGTTCGGGTACCAAGTGTCACAATTAACCCGAATATCTTAACGAAATTTCTAACTTGATTTACATATAGACTTGGATAATACTACATTATACATCTATTACAACCATTCAACCTTTACTTAACATCATGGATAACAACAAATTTCAAACTTTAAATTTGAATTATATTCTATACCATACAATACTAGGTTCTTACATTAATTCTTCTTCATTAACCATGAATGATAAATGCCAAAAGTAACATGTTTTAGCCTCATTCTTAATGCGTTTTTGGATGATTATTTGATTTAAAATGGTGAATTTTATGCTCCTAATCTTTTAAATTCACGTTTCTATACTTAGGAGAGCATTTGGGAGCAAAATAAGCAAAAATCGGAGCAAGTTTCAAGAACCACACGGGCTGCCACATGGCCGTGTGCCAAACCATGTGGGATTTGTAAATCACACTCCAAACTTGAGGGAAAACGCATTTTTTAGGTTTTTCGAGCATTTTAAGACCTGTATATGACAAAGATAAAAAGAGGATAGGGCCCCGTCATAGAATAATCAAGAAAATAACTCAAAAAACACCATTGAAGCCGACTCTAAAGCAGATTTCCATCAAGATTGAAGATCTCCTTTTGATTCCTTTGAAGTTTATTATGAGTTTCTTTATTTTTTGTGGTTATACTGTATTTGGGATGTTTTTATTTTCTATCATGAACTAATTTTTTAAATACCTAGGGAGATGAACCCTATGATGGATTTTGTTATTTGATTTCTATTTCTACGCAATAAATACTTGGATCTTATTGTCAATTATGTGTGCTTAATTCTTAGTTTAATATTTATAGAATATTAATCAATATTTGATGTGCTTTAATCAGAGGAGGAATATACCCTGTTTAAGAGTAGATCTAGCGTAATTGAGTGGAGTTGCATGCAATCTTATAAATAGGACAATATAAATCTACTGGATTAGAGTCAAATCTAATAGGGGAATCCATAAATCGAGTTAATATGATAATAAGGGTTTTAATTAGAAAGAAATTTCAATTAATCGACCTAGAGTCAGTTGCTGTTAGTCTTGATGAGAGATATTAGCATAATTTAGGGATTTCTACAGATCAAGATACTAAGTGAAGAAATTGCGTTATATAGATTGATAATGATAGATGAAGTCTAGGTGGATTCTTTACTGGGTATTGTCTCGCTTCTTGATTGTTAATCGTTTATTTTCTTGATTTGTTCTTTGTCGTGTTCTTTAGTTAATTTATTTAGTTTATTTTCATTTTAATCAATCACTCTAATTTATCGGTTAAATAATATAAAGACGGTAATTACTAGTACTTTTAGTCTTCGTGGGAACAATATCTTTGCTCACTGTAGCTATACTATTAATTGATAGATGCATTTGCCTTAGTCAGATTTTTAGTTGGTTACGACTGCATCAAGTTTTTGGTACCGTTGCCGATGACTAAAATATTAGGAAAACTTTATTTTTATTAATTTAACCATTTTTTATATTTGTTTTAAATTTAATTTTTACATTCTAATTTTTCTTTTGTTTGATTTTGGCATTTTTTTTTGGTTTATGACAAAAGGAAACCTGTAACACCCCAAACCCGGCCTAGACGTTATGGTCGAATCTGAGAGTGTTACGATGAAGGGTTTTAAAACACGTCTTTCATGTTAAAACGGATCGCGTTACTTGATACCAAACAGAGTCCATATTTTCGGAAAAACTGGTTTTTATTATCTTATTGAAATCGTTATACGTTGTCTTTTATAGTTACAAAAAGTTTTGCAACGGAAGTTTGAAAATTGTTTAAATCAAGACCACGCTCGTTTTTCAAAAATATTTGTTCGCATAAAATCGGAATTTTGTTGATCACATAGTTTAAAAATCATAAACGCAACCAAACCAAAAATCCAAAACGAACAGTCCTAAAAAGTTCGGAGAGTCCAAAAATTACAAAACTCTCTCAAAAACCAGAAATTAAGTAAAACCGGTAAATAAGGATAAGAAGAACAATAGTTTTTCGACTGGTGCTCACCGCTGAGCCTCCGTCGCACCGACCCACCTATGTCTGAGGATTACCTGTACAGAACATACAAAAAGATGTGAGTTTTCGTAAACTCAGTGTGTAACCCAACAGAGATAGACATACAAATGTACCCAGTATTCTCATATGCAGAACAGATACAATTATGGACCTAAGTCCTTAGTAGAAACAGATATCAGAATCAAATAATCAAGACAGATATACAAAATCCTACCCCCATCCTCTACACACCATCTCCAACTGTCCTATCACTCCATGTGGGGTTAAAAACACCCACCCATCCCTACACACCATAGTGTCGATGCGACACATAACAGAATAATATGCAGTCAAGTTGCCAGAAAATAGGCGAAAAGTCATCGTACAGATCATTTCCTCTACATATGCAAATTCCACCCTAAAAACAGATACAGAATATAGATACAGAAATGACAGAATTAACATGTTTAACATGCTCGTATACAAATAACATACATACTTATACAGAACAATTAGACATATATGAGTTTCCTACTCAAATCAGACTATCAGAATATCAGATTACATATAATAAGGTTTGGTTAGCCCTTACTGACCCTGTGATAGGCCCACAGTCAATCGGAACGACCCGTGCAATCCTGGGATATTTCAGAATTTTGGGTCCACATGCCTGTGTGGGCCCACACGCCCAAATTGGTCTGGCCCATAACCCACACACCCGTGTGGCTCACACGCCCAATTCGGCCTAGCCCGTGTGGATCACACACCGAATTTAGCCTAGCTCGTAGGGCCCACACGGCCACACTCTTACCGTCACACAATCGTGTCCCGCACACAACTAACCACACGACCGGCCATACGCCCGTGTGGCGTCGACAGTCCCCTTTTTGTCTTTCGTCAAACCTCAATTTCTCGTGTTATCGTTACACACCTTGTACGGTTTTGATGTTACTGCAATCCCGAGCCCTCTAGAACCTAAAAACAACATTCCAATGATCAATTCCAAGTACCGAAACACCAATTATCAAAACCCTAATCGACATACTTGAACGTAGAACACAAACGAAAAGTTCAATCACTTACTAGAACAACTATGACAGCCTTAACACGCTACACGATAGACAATGAATTTCGATCCCCTTGATTAACACCTACCACCAGAATTTACAACATTAACATATCCGAAAACAACCTACAATCGCACAAAACTTCAAGAACACTTACCAACCAGAATCCAAGCAAGGGTCACAGAACCAAAACGCAAAGATTTGACGACACTTTGCGAACAGGATAGGAGGAGGTAGCAAAGAAAAAAAGAAATGAAAGTGCAGAGAAAGGGAAGAACAAAATTTACATCAGATTTTTAGGAATAGAGAGGAAATTTTGAAAAAAAATAAAAAAGATAATCAATTTGATTTTTGATTAATATCTCAACTTCCTATTATCCCACTAACTAACCCACTAACTCTCCACTACCTTAGAATTTTACTTACACCCAACCTCTAACTCACAATCAAAGAAAAAATATCATCCATGCTCACACAATGAATCGAAAATGAGACCTTAAGACAAACTAACACCTTACCAGTTGAACCAACAGGCTCATTCTAATATGAGTTTACTAACAAGAAAATATAACCCAACCCACCAAGGATAAAGTTAGGGTCTAAAATAACAAAATTTGCCAAAAGCGGGACTTGAACCCAAGACCTCATACACACACCCAAATCACTTAACCACTGAAGCATATACAAATTTATGTCAAATTTCACAAAAATAGGATTAAATTAATCGGGGCGTTACAAAACCCGTCAGAATCGTTAATTTTTCATAGTGAAGTTGAAAAGACTGCTCGCAGAAATTGTAGAGAGGCTAGAGAAGCAACGCAAAATCAAAAGAGCATAGTAGACGATCAAGAGGAAAATGATATCACTGTGGAGATGGGTGATAATCAAAATAATCAGCAACTTTATACAACTTTTGTTCTGTAACACCCTGTAACCCTTATCCGTCGCCGGAACAGGGTTACAGAGCATTACCACACTTTTCAGATCAAATACAAATATTAAACAAATCAATTAGCATACACTTCATAAATTAATCATATCTTCCCTCTTAAGAGCCCTCGAGGCCCAAAACATGTGTTAGAAACAAATCAGGACTTAATCGAAAACTTCAAGAATTTTTCGCGAAATTTAAAAAATTTTCCTTAGGTGTAGGGTATACACACGCCCGTGTGACCCTATGACATGCCCGTGCTTCAGGCCGTGTCCTACCTCATATAACTCTCTGACATACCTCACACGGCCAAGCCACACACCAGTGTGCTAGGCTGTGTAGTCAATTTATTTTTCGAAATTTAAGTGCAGTTTTCACATGGCCAGGGCACATGCCCGTGTGCTAAGCCGTGTACCTCACACGGCTGAGACACATGCCCGTGTCTCTTCCCGTGTGGAGATTCCTGGGCATTCTATTTCAAAAAATTTAAGTTGCAAGGGACACACGGCTGAACCACATGCCCATGTGATAGCCGTGTGTCTCACACGGTCCAGTCACACGCCCGTGTGTTTGGCCGTGTGGACTTAAAATGAACCTTATATAACAAGTTTACCAACCCTGTAGACTTAAACAACAAACAAACCAAAATTCAATCATCCAACCACTTCAAAACACGATTAAACACCTCCTAAACTTGTTAAAATAAACATCCTAAGTGCCTAAACAATGAACTTTTATAAATACCTTGCTCATATTATCAAAACAATCCAATAAATCATCATTCAAACCAATTTCTAAATCATACCAATTTAACCCAAATTTTACCTATTCATTCTTATTTTGCATAAACTTTAACTTACCATTTTATAACCTTATCAAAACACACATACTTTCATGTATATAAGAAACTAATATCATTTATAATATTATTTACAATCATGTTTCCCAAAATGACATACATAACATCCTAGGTACATGCCACTACCAAAAAGAAATATACTTCACCACATTGAGTTCGGGATCGGCTTTGGATGCTGATTCAACGATCTGACTTTAACCTAACTTGTGCATGGAAAACAAACCGTACGCTGAGTATAAACTCAGTGGTATTTCTACAATCCGAATACTTTAAATAAATGATAAATATGCACATTTAATTCATTCAATATCTAAGATCATTTAATTAATCAATTCATATATAAATCATTTATCACACATACAATTCTCATCAATAGCTATCTCAATGGCTTTTCTCTACTTTGATTTTTACATTCATCTTTCAATGTAAATTTCCATTCCATGAATCTCATGATTCATGCTTCTCATTTGTACAATTCAATTCATTATCCACTCCAATTCTCATACAATGTCATTTAATAACAAACTTATTGTCAATTCATTTATTTGCCCCTACTAACACGAGTCAGACTTCGGACGGATACACGGATCCAACCAAAACACACCAGTTTGGCACCCAGTGCCTCATCGGATAATTTGAAGAAATAGATTGACACCCACTGTCTCATCGGCCATGCCGAAATAAATTGATACCCAGTACCTCATCGAATTTATCCGAAGAAATGATTTGACACCCAGTGTCTCATCGACTCGAGGTCGAAGTATCCCTTAACTCTTACAATCCTATGGCATGCCAACTATATCCGACTCAGCCCGATACAGTTAATAGGGTTTCAATTCACTTTTATAATTCAAACAATACTCACATATACTCATAAAATCAATTCAATTCAATTCAATATCAATATCACAATATCAATTCATTTCAATAATCACATACAATCATACATTCAATTCAATTCAATATCATAGTGTCAAATACTTACCTCATTGCTTACCATAAGCATTAAATGTAAATTTGACAATTAATAACTAGTTTTCGGATTATAGAAATACAAATCATAATTTCCGAGCTAATCCTCGTTGACTTTGTCTTTTCCTTTCTTAGCCGAGATCTTCGGCACAACGTTAGCTACGGAAATTAAAACAATTTAAAATCATCAATACACACAATTTCACATTGAATATTTCAATTTATATTCAACTTTTGCATAAATTTTAATTTAGTCCTTAAATCAATACTAACTCTATTTCTTCCAAAACTAATTCCATATCTTATTCAATTTCCACTTTAGACTAATTTCAACTCTCTAATTTCACCATAAAACCCTAATTTCGAAATTTCACAATATAGTCCATATTGTTCAAAACTTATGATTTATTCTACAATTCAATCCCTTTTTCACTTCTAACTTGAAATTCTATCAATTTAACCCCTAACACTTCAATTTATTCAACATGAACAGCTTCTAAAAATTCACTAACTTCTAAAATTTCAACATAAATCAAGTAGTATTTTGTTCTAGGATTTTAAAAACATCAAAATTACAAGAAAATGGGCTAAATTGACTTACCAATTAAACTTTAAACCTTAAATCCTTAATTTTTCCTTTCTTTTTCTTTCCCTTTTTCTTTCTCCCCTGTTTCGTGCCTTCCTTTGTTCTTTATTTCTTTTTCTTTCTTTTATTTACTTTATTTGTTTAATGTTTTATTTTAATTATAATGGTAATATAATATAATAATAATATAATATAATATTTTCTTAAATAATAAGTAAGTATATATATATTACAAATGTATGTATGTATTTATTACACATGTATATTACCATTACCATACAATTGTCACAATTTGGTTTATTTACTTATTTAGTCCCTTAACTTTTCTCTATTCTATAATTCAACTTTTACTCTATATGCTAGTCCTTATACCTAATTATTCTTAATTTCAACTAAGTCACCTAGCCAAAACCTAATTAACCACACAATTAACTTCGTAAATATTTTTAATAAATATTTACAAATCCGTTTGTCTAAAACGGAGACCCGAAAATACACTTTCCAATACCCGTAAATTTTGGGTCGTTACAATTCTCCCCCTTAATAAATTTCGTCCTCGAAATTTACCTAAAAAGAGGTGGGGGTACTGTGATCCCATTGTGTCTTCCGGTTCCCAAGTTGCTTCCTCAATACTATGACTACGCCACAACACTTTTACCAATGTAACTCGTTTATTACGCAACTCTTTCACCTCTCGAGCTAATATCTCAACCGGCTCTTCTTCATATGATAAGTTGGGTCAGATTTCAATATCCTCTGTCGAAATAACATGAGAGGGATCTGATTTATATCTTCTGAGCATTGAGACATGAAAAACATCATGAATCTTCTGTAATTCTGAAAGCAAGGCCAAACGGTAGACAACTGGCCCAACTCTTTCCACAATCTCATACGGCCCAATAGAACAAGGGCTCAATTTTCCCTTTCGTCCAAATCTCAAAATTTTCTTCCAAGGTGAAACTTTAAGAAATACTTTATCTCCAATAGAATACTAAATATCCCGACGTTTCAAATCTGCATATGACTTCTGTCAATCGAAAGTTGCTTTCAATCTATCTCGAATTTTCTTAACAGTGTCATCTATTTCTTGAATTAATTTCGGCCCAATCATCTTTCTTTCATTTAATTCCATCCAACATACAGGTGATTGGAAACACGAAAATTTATACACTTTTTCATGCCCTTTTTAACTCAAATTTATGCAGTTTCGATTAAATTCTTGTCGAAAAATAATTAAATATTATAAAATAATTAATTGTGCTAAAAATATGAACATGATGAATTTTAATTAATTTATAGTTAATTTTGATTAATTTTGACTATTTCGACAGATTCGCACAAAGGGTGAAAATTGGCTCGGCAGACACTGCTCGAAGAATAAAACCGAGAAGCAATTTGAAGTATCGAGGCAAATTTATTTCCAGCCCAAGACAGTCTGAGTATGAATATTAAATCATAAATTAATTAATTTTAATTTATTCCCAATTTAATTTGGGCTAAATAAATTAATCTTAATTAATTATGGAAAAAGGGCCCAGTTGAACCGCACTGGTTGAACCGAATTCAGTGAACCGAACCAACCACCAATTGGGCAGCCCAAACCGTCCATAATGCTGACCCAAATAAGCTTATTAGCTGATTAATTAAGCTTGCAAAGAAGCCCTTGAAGACTTTTCAAAGTTGCATTCAACCCCCTCCACAATTAGTGGCTTTGTAGATTTGCCCCATGCCATATTTAGCAAAGTTGAATCCATCAACTTTGCCACATAGATGGCCGACCAAGGGAGGGCTCTTTGGCTGATGGGATTTGCTATTTTTATCAGCCACATTCAGCTATAAATACCACCCCTTGCTGATCATTCAAGGCATCCCTCAATTCTCATTCACATCTCATTATCTCTTCTCCTCTCTCACTTTCCCTCAACTTTTCATTTTCCATTTTTCCCTTGTTCAAGTGCCGATTTCTCCTCTTGGAAAAGAGGTGTTTTCTCATCCATTTGGAGCAGCAATTGGAGTGTTCATAAGCCACCTTGATAGCCGAGGACGACGGAGAACGAAGAACGGAGCAATCAGTCAAGCCACGGAGAAACACTGAATTTTCTTCTTGTTCCTTATCTCTTTAAATTTTGTTGTTATTTTGACAAACATGTTTATGAATATATATGCTATTGGAATGGTTAATTTAATTAGCTTAGCTTGAATTTAATTCGTGTTGGGTTGATTGCATTTCATCCTCTTAAATGATTAAAATTGTGTTTATACTGTTATAGGCCTCGGTAAAATGCTTGATTAAGTAAAATCATGCTTAAGTTATTCTGGCATTTTAATTGTTTAGATAACTAAAGAATTAATTATTTAAACGCATTGAAATTGTAATTAATGGACACAATACTTAATCATTGCATGTTTAATTCTTCTAAGGTAGTGAAGATTAAATTAGCATTGTATTTGGCGATACATATGCCTTGCATAACTTGCAGGATTTTTGTGATTAAACTGTTTCAAGGTAAGGATACTTTGTTACCTCACATAGTCTTTTATATGCTTATTAGGTTGAATTAATCGGTTGAATCGACATAGGAATATGCGAGAGATTGTTTAATTTAATAAGTATGTATGTGCAATAACATGTTTACTTTTATAAATCTGTTTAATCGGTCGAATTGACATAGGGATATGTACAAGAGATAAATGGATTTTTGATTTGTAAATATGTTCATAAGTTAGCAAATTATCGAGTTGCCGTGATTTATTCGTAACAAGTATAAGCATGAATTTAATGATTCTATGTTAAGAAATGTAATTAATCCAACACAATTATATCATCTTGATTAAAATTATCTTTTGAAATCGTGCATTAGAACTCTATTTTATTTTATTTTATTTTACTTTGTTCTCTAGTTTTTAATCATTTCTCAAAACCAAATATTTTTCCCTCACCAAAGTGTTTAAAAAATCATTTTCATAAATAAGTCTTTTACAGTCCCTGTGGGTACGATAACTCGACATTTACTTGTCACTTTATTACTTGTTGCGATTGTGTACACTTGCACATTTCCACCGTTCCAAGTTTTTGGCGCCGTTGCCGTGGACTGTTTTTCAAAAGCCATTATTTGTGAATCTATTTTACATTTTGGTTTATTTATTTTCGTATTGAAATTTTTACTTACTTAATTTTCTCTGTGATTATTTCAGGTGTTTATGAGTATTGACCAGATTATTGACTTACTCCCTGTAGAACCTGAGATAGAACGAACCTTTCGACAACGAAGAAGACAAGCAACCCAGAGAAGGGCTGAAGAGATGAACTTCGAGAATATGAATCAAGGAAACGGAGCAAACCCTGCTCAGAATCCTATCCTTATTGCTGATGATAGGGATAGAGCTTTACGACGATTATCTCGTGCGATATTTAACGATCTTAATCCGGGTATTAGGAGACCAAATCGAGGCACAACAATTCGAAATGGCTACCATGTTCCAAATGCTTCGAATAGTGGGCCAATTCGGTGGAATGCCTACCAAGACCTTCATCTACACTTGAGACTATTCATGGAGGTGAGCGATTCTTTCAAGTTAGCCGAGAGTATTCAAGATGCCTTACGATTGAAGTTGTTCACATATTCGTTAAAGGACGAGCTCGTGCCTGGTTAAATTCATTGCCACTGAACTCCATCTCTACATGGCAAGAGTTAGCCGAGAGATTCCTCATGAAGTATTTTTCGCCAAGCAAGAATGCTAAGCTGAGGAACGAGATCACTGCCTTCTACCAAATGGATGGCGAGTCCTTGTATGAGGCATGGGAAAGATTTAAAGAATTATTACGAAAATGCCCTCATCATGGAATCCCACATTGCATTCAACTTGAGACATTCTATAATGGTCTCAACGCTCACACAAGGATGGTAGTGGACGCCTCTGCTAATGGTGCTCTCCTTTCTAAGTCTTATAATGAGGCTTATGAAATTATTGAGAGGATTGCCAGCAATAATTATCAATGGCCAACCAGTCGGGCAGCGTTAGGAAGACGAGTCACTGGAATTCATGAAGTAGACGCTCTTACTTCACTCGCATCTCAGGTATCATCAATATCCTCAATGCTTAAAAACCTTACTACTAATAGGTCTAATAGTTTTGCAGCACAGTCGCCGAATCAATTTGAGAATGTAGCCTGTGTCTATTGTGGAGATGGACATTTGTTTGAAGAATGTCCATCAAACCCAGAATCTGTATACTACATGGGTAATCAGAACCAAAATCGAGGAAGGCAAGGGTTGCAATCAAATTTTTATAACCCATCGTGAAGAAACCACCCGAATTTTTCCTGGAGTAACTAAGGGGCTGGAACCAGTACCACTTACACTCAACCCAGACCAACCCAGCTACCTAGTTTCCCTCAACAAGTTCAGAAACCAGTTCAAGCTGAAGCATCTAATAGCATGGAAAGTTTGCTTAAGACATACATAGCGAAGAATGATGCCTTAATCCAGAGCCAAGCAGCTACATTGAAGAATTTGGAAAATCAAGTGGGCCAGCTTGCTACTGAACTCAGGAACCGACCACAGGGTGCTCTACCTAGTGACACGAAGAATCTGAGAAATCTAGGGAAGGAACATTGTAAAGCGTTGGCATTGAAAAGCGGAAAGATAGTAGAGCCCAACACCATTGAAGTTAGAAAGGAGCCAGCTGACGCTCAAGATTCAGAAGAAATTCAACCAAGTGTTGAAATCCCAGTTTCACCAGAACCAGAATCGGCAAAAACCGACAAAGTAACCTCAGGACCAGCTAATTCTGATTAACTAACAACTTCGTTAGGTGCAGAATTATCGCCAAATATGGATCAATTAAAACCAGTTCCAGTAATGAAACCACCACCACCCTACCCTCAAAGACTTCAGAAGCCGAAGTAGGAGATTCAATTCAAGAAGTTCCTTGACGTACTCAAGCAACTTCACATCAACATCCCGTTGGTTGAAGCACTTGAGCAAATGCTGAACTATGTCAAGTTCATAAAAGATATCTTGTCTAAGAAACGAAGACTTGGAGAATTTGAGACGGTAGCTCTGACGAAGGAATGCAGTGCATATCTTCAGGACAAACTACCCCCAAAATTAAAGGATCCTAGATGTTTCACCATACCATGCAACATTGGATCAACATATTGCGGTAAGGCATTATGTGACTTAGGTGCAAGTATCAACTTGATGCCTATGTCAATATTTAGGAAGTTGGGGATAGGAGAAGTTAGACCAACTACGGTTACACTTCAACTAGCAGATCGATCCTTAGCGCATCCAGAAGGAAAAATCGATGACGTATTGGTACGTGTAGATAAATTTATTTTTCCTGCTGACTTTGTAATTTTAGACTTTGAAGCAGACAAAGAGGTGCCACTTATCCTAGGAAGGCCGTTCCTAGCAACTGGAAGGACCCTTATCGATGTACAAAAGGGCGAGCTGACTATGCGTGTTCAGGATGATCAGGTAACATTTAACATCTTTAAGTCTATGCGATTTCCTGAAACAATGGATGATTGTTCTGCAGTATCCGATTTAGAGGAATTAATAGTGGAGAGGGAACTCAACTGTGTTGAGGACCCACTGGAGCGAATTTTGACATTTGACCCTCCAAACGATGAAGAGGAGGATGAATACTTAGCTGTGCTAGAAGCTAATAAAAAGGGATTTAATCTGCAATCCCGTTTTGAATCTTTAGAATTAGAGAAAAGAGATTACATTCAGCCAAAAGCATCAATCGAAGAGCCACCTAAGTTAGAACTCAAGGCTATCGGATGGACCATAGCCGATATTCACAGTATTAGCCCATCTGTATGCATACACAAGATCATATTAGAAGATGGAGAGAGAGGGATGATTGATGGACAACGGAGACTGAATCCCATCATGAAAGATGTAGTGAAAAAGGAAATTATCAAGTGGTTGGATGCGGGTATAATTTACCCCATCTCAGACAGTTCATGGGTGAGTCCAGTCCAGTGCCTGCTGAAGAAAGGAGGTATCACGGTCGTGGAGAACGAGAACAACGAGTTGATACCAACTAGAACAATTACGGGATGGAGAATCTGCATCGATTACCGGAAGCTGAACAAGGCGACTAGGAAAGATCACTTTCCTCTGCCGTTTTTGGATCAGATGTTGGATAGACTCATAGGACGAGATTACTACTATTTTCTCGATGGATACTCAGGGTATAATCAGATTACAATAGCACCGAAAGATCAACACAAAACGACATTCACCTACCCGTATGGTACGTTTGCATTTAGACGCATGCCATTTGGTTTATGTAATGCACCTACTACATTTCAAAGATGTATGATGTCTATTTTTACTAACATGGTTGAAAAGTACTTGGAAGTGTTTATGGAAAATTTTTCAATATTCGAAGATACTTACGATGATTGCTTAGCCAATCTAGCTAAGGTACTAAGGCGATGCGAAGAAACGAATCTCGTACTCAACTGGGAAAAGTGCCATTTTATGGTACGAGAAGGAATTGTTTTAGGCCATCGGATAACGAGGCATGGGATCGAGGTAGACAAAGCAAAAGTGTTATTGAGAAACTCCCACCTCCAACATCTGTAAAAGGTGTTAGGAGCTTTTTGGGTCACGCCGGTTTTTATCGAAGATTTATCAAGGACTTCTCCAAAGTTGCTAAACCCTTATGCAAATTATTGGAGAAGGACTCGATATTCAAGTTTGATGAGGAATGCTTAAAAGCATTCAATGATCTGAAGAGTCGATTAGTCACGACACCCATAATCGTCACACTAGACTAGGAGTTGCCATTTGTATTGATGTGTGACGCAAGTGACTTCGCAATTGGAGCTGTCTTGGGCCAGCGAAGGAACAAAGTTTTTCACCCCATCTACTATGCAAGTCGAACTCTAACCAGAGCTCAACTGAACTATACGGTAACAGAAAAAGAGTTACTGGCTGTTGTGTTTGCTTTCGACAAGTTTTGATCTTATCTTGTAGGTACCAAAGTGATTGTCTATACGGATCACTCTGCAATTAAGTACTTATTAGCCAAGAAAGATGCTAAGCCGAGATTGATCCGGTGGGTGCTTCTACTTCAAGAGTTTGATCTAGAAATCCAAGATCGAAGGGGGGTAGAAAACCAAGTAGCAGATCACTTATCCAGATTAGAACCACAAGAGGGAAATTCTCCACTTTTACCGATCCAAGAAACATTTCCAGATGAACACATACTGAAGGTAAATCATGTCCATAATATTCCTTGGTTTGCTGATTTTGCTAACTATTTAGCTTGTGGTTTGATGTCGCTTGATAAAACGTATCAACAAAGGAAAAAGTTTCTTCACGATGTGAAGTACTATTTCTGGGAAGAGCCATATTTGTTTAAAAAGTGTGCAGATCAGATGATCAGGAGATGTGTGGCAGAAGATGAAATACCAAAGATTTTATACCACTGTCATTCAGCTTTGAGTGGGGGACACTTTGGAGGTACTCGTACAGCGGCCAAAGTATTGCAAACCGGATTCTTTTGGCCAATACTATTCAAGGATGCATACGCTTACGTAAAGAGCTGTGATCGATGTCAGAGGGTTGGAAATGTCACCAACAGAAATGAGATGCCTCGAACAAATATCATTGAGGTAGAATTGTTCGATGTTTGGGGTATTGACTTTCTTGGTCCTTTTCCTCCGTCTTTTGGTCACAAGTACATATTGGTAGCAGTAGATTATGTGTCCAAGTGGGTCGAGGCTGAAGCTTATCCGACGAATGATGCCAAGGTTGTGATGAAGTTCTTGCAGAAACATGTGTTCACAAGGTTCAGAACCCCAAGAGCTATTATCAGTGATGAAGGGACCCATTTTGTGAACAAGTGGTTAAAATGGTCGTTAGATAAACATGGAGTGAAACATAAGGTTGCTACAGCTTACCATCCGTAGACAAATGGGCAAGCTGAGCTAGCGAATAAGGAGATCAAAGGCATACTTGAGAAGGTAGTTTGCCTGAACCGACGAGATTGGTCCAAGAGACTAGATGATGCTTTATGGGCTTACAAAACAGCATACAAGACACCTTTAGGAATGTCACCCTACAGGTTGGTCTTTGGGAAAGCCTGTCATCTACCTTTGGAGTTAGAGCACAAAGCCTACTGGGCTCTTCGACGACTCAACTTGGATCTTAAGTCTGCTAAAGAGAAATGGATGCTCCAACTCAACGAGCTAGAAGAATTCCAAATGTTCTCATACGAAAATGCCAAATTACTCAAAGAAAGACTCAAGAATTGGCATGACAAGCATATTTGAGTTCGAGAGTTTGAAGCAGGTCAGCAAGTCTTGTTATTTAATTCCAGTTGAAGTTCTTCCTGTAAGTTAAAATCACGTTGGTCCGGTCCATTTACGATTCATCGCGTCTATCCATACGGAGTTGTTGAACTCCAAGGTAAGGGAGGTAATTTTCACGTCAATGCTCAGCGTTTGAAACATTACTATGGAGAAAGACCTGAACGAGATCAAATCTTGTTCAGTTTATCTGATCTTTAGATTTTCTTGTTTTCAATAAATTATTTAGGGTATATTTTCGGGTTTATTATGTTTAAATAAATTCTGTCTAGGAGATTGGAACTTAAGCGACCGCTTGTGACCCCTCCAATCTTTCCTGGGAATTGATTTTTACATGATTTTCCAAGAAATTAGCCCCTGAATGACAAAACAAATTTTTGGTTTTCCAAATAAAAAGGTCAATTTTGACCTAAGTTTTAAATTGCAACTCAATTTCAAATTTTCATTAAGTCTAGGGACTTAATTGAAATATTTTAAAATATGGTTGCTATTTTCGTAAATAATAAAAACTAGGTGCCTCTTTTTTTAAATATTAAAAAAAAAGCATCTAGAATAAATATTTTTCTTAATATCATATTTATAAAATATTGATAAACTTTAATATATAATTATATTTCTTATAATTTATATATTAATTTTTATCAACTTAGCTTAGGATTAGGATTAATTTTATTTTATGTTTATCTTAATAAATTAATAGCAATTGATAATTGCATATGCATATTATTAATTGTTGTTAACATTAAGTAGAATTAGAATTAGAATATTTTTTATTAAATTGCTCTAAGAGTTCTACTGTAATTCCTACTCTTTCCATTGTATAATCCATCCATCTATTCTATTTTTCTCATCCATTCTACCCCAAAACCACCAAAATGCCGCAAGCCCCTAGCCACAATAGCCATTCGGCCAGCAGCCATAGCCCACGCCACACGCCTAGCTCCAGCAGCTGCCCAGGTCTCGGCCTCACGCCTGTTGCCTCCAGCCCACGTTGCTTGCTGTGCATCATCTCCCCGCACACCCGACCAGCCCAGGCGGTGTCCTGCTCCTGCGCCGCACTGCATGCGCTCGTGTGGCCTACTTGCGGCAAGGGCCTTGCTGGCTTTGCTGCGTGCGACCCCTACCACGCACCCATCCGCCCAACCTAAGCCAAAAGCCTTCAACCCTCATTTTAAAATTCCATCTTTTGTTCATTAGTATATTTTATTTTAGGAGTTCTTAATTTTTACGAAGAAGGTGGTAAGAACAAATTTCTTCCCTTAAGTTTAATTTTTATACAATTTTTCAATTTATTGAAGAATTAATAATTTTTATCAATTAAATTTTTAAGAAAATAATTTTTTCCATCTTATGTTCAGGTTAATCATGCCTCGTAAGAGAACTCGTGCCTCCACCCAAATTGACGAAACACAAAACAAATTTCATTGTGAAGAAGCCAAAGTAAGATACAAAAGTATTTTCAAAGATCAACAGATGCATCCAGAGAAAGGCTTCACACTGAAGGAAAACAACTACAGAGACTTTATGGCACGTATTCGTCAAGTTGCTGAAGCCTTCAATTGGGAATTGTTTTGTGAAAAGAGACCAAGTGTGGATGAGGAACTAGTTTGTGAATTCTATACGAACTTGACCTCAAGCGAATTGACCAAAGTTCCAGTCCGCGGAATCAAGGTACCAATAAATTCAAATGATATTAATGAATTCTTTGAATTACCTGATTTCGACAACGATGACTATTCTTCTTTGTTGAGCAACATTAAGCCTGAAAATTTGCAAGAAATTCTCGAGGAACTCACAGTTCCAGGTTCTAAGTGGACTGTGTCAAACCAAGGAACCCACACGTGCCGAAGAGAGTATTTGACACAACTTGCGAAGGTATGGTTCTACTTCATTCGTTTCAGCCTTATGCCTAGTTCACATGGGACTACAATATCATTAGAGCGAATGGTCTTATTATACTCAATTCTAACTGGAAAGACCATTGATGTGGGCAAAATCATCCTAAGAGAAATACGAAATTGTGCCGTTAGACGTTCTGGCCCAGCCTATTTCCCCTTCACGATAACAATTCTGTGCTTAAAAGTAAAAATCCTTGCGAACTTGAAGAAGACATGGTATAGTCAAGGCACAATCACCGATTGGGACCTCTACCGAGTAGCTGGAGATTCTATTCTACAGCAACGAGTTGAAGAGAGTGAGGATCCCGAAGAAGCAGAAGATGATCCCACCGAGATCCCGCCAGAGCAATCAACTGAAGTCCCTAGTGAGGCAGAACCAATGGAACCAGAAGCTGAACCTGATATCGAGACTTCAATGTTTGGAGCTCCACCGCCTAGCCCAGATCTTCGTAATGAGCTATTAAAGCTGATGGACTTAATGCAACACATGCAATGGCAGCAACAAGCCTACTGGAGATACACAAAAATAAGAGATGACTCGATGAGGAGTGCCCTCAAGAAAATTTATAATGACCCATTTATTTTTGTGCCTGAGTTTCCAGATTTCATATTTGAACCATGGATTTCATCATCGAAGAAGAAGCAAGGCGATTCATGCAAAGGCAATACTGATGGAGTAAAAGATGAGTCGAATTCGGAAGGATCGACAAACAAATAAAAAAGGGAGGACTTCAACTTTAGCTTATTTTTATTTTTAAGTTATTTTAGGATTAGGTGAATTAGGAATTTTCATTTTTGCATAATAAAATAAGAGATAGGAATCATGAATAAAATCTGACAAGTCCCAAAGGCTAAAGTGTGGCAATAGATATATACATGTCTAGGATTGGATTTTAGAGAGAGCTTGGTACTTAAGCAGTCTATTTGACTCACCTCCTCTTTTCTAAAAATCCTACCTGGTGTATAGTATCTATTCACTTTAAACAATGAGGACATTGTTCACTTTAAGTAGGGGGGACCGAAAATTTGAATTGATTCCACTCAGAATAAAATTTTCTTTTAATTATGATTAGGATATATTTTGCTCAATAAATTTGAATTTTGTTAAGTATGCTAAACTTCAGTATTAATAAAGTTCTATTATTTCAATAAGTTATTATGTTAGCTTAATAATGATATGAATGTATTTTTAATAAAGCATGAAAATTCGTACCATAAAATTTTTAGTTCCCTACGAAAAAATTAGGCATGCATGAAAGTTTAAGTCTTTAGAATTGACTTAGTAATTTCTTGAGGCGAAATCCTAGGAAGCATGGAATATTAAAAATGATTTAGGCAACTATTGTTTGGACCATTTGAGCATTTCAAGCCAACCTTGATAAAATTATCCGTTGAAACCCAACTTTGAGACTATATGGCCTAATTTTATTTGGACCTTTTCAATATTTAGCCATCACTTTTCTCTTCATTACCTTTAAAATTGCCCCAAAAACTAGACTCGGCATTATTTAGAATATCGTTTGAAAATAAGTTTGGGGGAGTTGAAAGGAAGTACCAATTGCTCGAAAATTGTAGTACATGAAAAAAAAACATGTACTCAAAAGAAAATAGATGTACAAAAGAGCATGTTGGTGTATCGAAGGTAAAAATTCTGAAGGTTCGATTTAAGCTGAGTCTAGGGTTTTAAAGCCAAAATTTATCTATCGTTTACCTACCCTTAAGCCCAGCCACGTTACAACCTTATTAAAGACCTATTGATTCAAAATTCCAATGTTACCTACATTAGTGGAGAGAAATTGCTCTGTTCAACATATGAAGACATCAGTTAAGCTTAATGATTGCAGTTTAATTTTGAATAAGGAATTAAAATCAAATTGGTAGGGATTAACATGTCTTTATTAAGAAACATTTAGTCTAATTTTGCTAGTATAATAGTTGTTGGGTGTAATTTGAACGATATGTATACTTAAGTAGCATAATTATCAAATTTCTTATTTTTGAGCCTAAGTATATTGAATTCATAATTTTGAGAAGAAAGTTGTTCTGAAGAAGTTTTTCAAAGGTGTTTCCGAGAAAATTCTTTTCAAATTTGTGCATTACTCGGGACGAGCAATGAATTAAGTTTGGGGGTGTGGAAACATGAAAATTTATACACTTTTTCATGCCCTTTTTAACACAAATTTATGCAGTTTCGATTAAATTCTTGTCGAAAAATAATTAAATATTATAAAATAATTAAATTGTGCTAAAAATATGAGCATGATAAATTTTAATTAATTTTATAGTTAATTTTGATTAATTTTGACTATTTTCGACAGATTCGCACAAAGGGCAAAAATTGGCTCGGCAGACACTGCTCGAAGAATAAAACCGAGAAGCAATTTGAAGTATCGAGGCAAATTTATTTCCAGCCCAAGACGGTCCGAGTATGAATATTAAATCATAAATTAATTAATTTTAATTTATTCCCAATTTAATTTGGGCTAAATAAATTAATCTTAATTAATTATGGAAAAAAGGCCCAGTTGAACCGCACTGGTTGAACCGAATTCAGTGAACCGAACCAGCCACCAATTGGGCAGCCAAAACCGTCCATAATGCTGACCCAAATCAGCTTATTAGCTGATTAATTAAGCTTGCAAATAAGCCCTTGAAGACTTTTCAAAGTTGCATTCAACCCCCTCCACAATTAGTGGCTTTGTAGATTTGCCCCATGCCATATTTAGCAAAGTTGAATCCATCAACTTTGCCACATAGATGGCCGGCCAAGGGAGGGCTCTTTGGCTGATGGGATTTGCTATTTTTAGCAGCCACATTCAGCTATAAATACCACCCCTTGCTGATCATTCAAGGCATCCCTCAATTCTCATTCACATCTCATTCTCTCTTCTCCTCTCTCACTTTCTCTCAACTTTTCATTTTCCATTTTTCCCTTGTTCAAGTGCCGATTTCTCCTCTTGGAAAAGAGGTGTTTTCTCAGCCATTTGGAGCAGCAATTGGAGTGTTCATAAGCCACCTTGATAGCCGAGGACAACGGAGAACGAAGAACGGAGCAATCAATCAAGCCACGGAGAAACACCGGATTTGCTTCTTGTTCCCTATCTCTTTAAATTTCGTTGTTGTTTTGAAAAACATGTTTATGAATATTTATGCTATTGGAATGGTTAATTTAATCAGATTAGCTTGAATTTAATTCGTGTTGGGTTGATTGCATTTCGTCCTCTTAAATTATTAAAATCGTGTTTATACTGTTATAGGCCTCGGTAAAATGCTTGATTAAGTAAAATCATGCTTAAGTTATTCTGGCATTTTAATTGTTTAGATAACTAAAGAATTAATTATTTAAACGCATTGAAATTGTAATTAATGGACACAATACTTAATCATGCATATTTAATTCTTCTAAGGTAGTGAAGATTAAATTAGCATTGTATTTGGCGATACATATGCCTTGCATAACTTGCGAGGATTTTGTGATTAAACTGTTTCAAGGTAAGGATACTTTGCTACCTCACATAGTCTTTTATATGCTTATTAGGTTGAATTAATCGGTTGAATCGACATAGGAATATGCGAGAGATTGTTTAATTTAATAAGTATGTATGTGCAATAACATGTTTACTTTTATAAATCTGTTTAATCGGTCGAATTGACATAGGGATATGTACAAGAGATAAATGGATTTTTGATTTGTAAATATGTTCATAAGTTAGCAAATTACCGAGTTTCCGTGATTTATTCGTAACAAGTATAAGCATGAATTTAATGATTCTAAGTTAAGAAATGTAATTAATCCAACACAATTATATCATCTTGATTAAAATCATCTTTTGAAATCGTGCATTAGAACTCTATTTTATTTTATTTTATTTTACTTTTTTCTCTAGTTTTTAATCATTTCTCAAAACCAAATATTTTTCCCTCACCAAAGTGTTTAAAAATCATTTTCATAAATAAGTCTTTTACAGTCCACATGAGATGCGATAACTCGACATTTACTTGTCACTGTATTACTTGTTGCAATTGTGTACACTTGCACATTTCCACTGTTCCAGTGATCGACATCTACGACCATATAGTGCCTCATACGGAGCCATTTGAATACTTGATTGAAAACTATTATTGTACACAAATTCAGCTAATGGTAAATAACGTTCCTAACCTGATACAAAATAAATAACACAAGCTCGAAGCATACCTTCTACAATTTGTATAACTCGCTCAGATTGTCTGTCAGTCTGTGGATGGAAAACTGTGCTAAAGTTGAGTCGAGTACCAAGAGATTCATGCAACTGTCTCCAAAATCTCATTGTGAATCGTGGATCACGATCAGAGATTATCGACATAGGAATACCATGCAATCTTACGATTTGTCGAATGTAAACTTCAGCAAGTTTTTGAAGTGACCAATTAGTTCTGACCGCAATAAAATGAGCCAATTTTGTAAGCCGATCAACAATCACCCAAATAGCATTTTTCTTGCTTGCTGACAGTGGTAACCCCATTACAAAATCCATTGTAATACAATCCCATTTCTATTCAGAAATATTAATAGGTTGAAGTAATCCAGTAGGAACCTGATGCTCTGCCTTTACTCGTTGACAAGTCAAACATTTAGCCACATATTCAACTATATCTCTTGTCATACCCGGCCACCAATATGATTCTCGTAGATTTTGATACATTTTTGTTCCTCCAAGATGCAAAGCAAAAGGACTGTCATGAGCTTCGCGAAGTATCAACTCTTTTAATTCTGAAATAGTTGGAACACAAATCTGATTATAAAATCTCAAGCAATCATGTTCATCAATACTGAAGTTCTCTAACATGCCATTCTGAACCATTTCTCTTTTCTTCATCAACTTGTCATCTTCTAACTATGCTGACTTGATCTGATCAAACATCACCGGTTTAACTCTTAGTTCAGCCAACAGACTTCCATCATCGTTGATACTGAGCTGTGAAAACATTGCTCGTAATTCAATCGCTGCCTTTCTACTCAATGCATCAGCCACAACATTTGCCTTTCCCGGATGATAATCAATAACATAATCATAATCTTTTAAAAGCTCTATCCACCGACGTTGTCTCAAATTTAACTCATTTTGAGATAAAAGATACTTGATACTTTTATGATCGGTATAAATATAGCATTTCTCACCATACAAGTAATGTCTCAATATCTTTAAAGCAAAAATCACGGCAGCTAGTTCCGAATCACGTGTCGGATAGTTACATTCATGCTGTTTCAATTGTCGAGATGCATAAGCAATCACTTTTCCATCTTGCATCAAAACACACCCATGACCATTCAAGGAAGCATCACTGTAAATAACAAAATCTTTTCCCGATTCTAGAAAAGTCAAAATCGGTGCTTCAAATGTTTGCTTCAATTTCTAAAAACTTTCTTGGCACTGATCATCCCAAACAAACGGAACATTATTTTGTAATAACTTTGTCATCGGCAAAGCTATCTTTGAAAATCCATTTACAAATTTTCGATAATAACCAGCCAATCCAAGAAAACTACGAACCTCTGGTACATTTCTCGGTGCTTTCCACTAGACAATTGCTTCAATCTTTTTCGGATCAACTCTAATTCCATCTATGGAAACAATATGCCCCAAAAACACAACCTCTGATAACCAAAATTCACATTTACTAAGCTTCCCGTACAACTGTTTCTCCCGTAATATTTGTAAAACAATTCTGACGTGTTGCTCATGTTCAGATTCAGACTTTGAATAGAACAGAATATCATAAATGAAAACTACCACAAACTGATCCAAATATGGTTGAAAAATACAATTCATAAGATCCATAAAACCAGCTGGAGCATTTGTCAATCCAAAAGGCATTACTAAGAATTCATAATGGCCATACCGTGTAGGAAATGCTGTCTTCGGTATACCACTTTCTTTCATCTTCAGCTGGTAATAACCCGGTCTCAAATCAATCTTTGAAAACACAGAAACTCCTTTCAACTGATCAAATAAATCATCAATACTAGGTAACGGGTATCGATTCTTGATTGTCACCTTATTCAATTGCTGATAATCAATACACAACCGCATTGAACCGTCTTTCTTTTTAACAAACAACACTGGAGCTCCTCAAGGTGAAATACTAGGACATATAAATCCACGGTCCAATAAGTCCTGCAATTGTACTTTCAATTCTTTTAACTCCGTAGGTGACATACAGTACGGAGGTATTGACACCAGAGTTGTACTAGGATATATTTCAATTGCAAATTCAACCTCCCGATCAAGTGGTAATCCCGATAATTCTTCAGGAAATACATCAGGAAATTCACAAACAGTTCGAATTTTGTTGCATTGACTTTCAACAGAAACTGAATTGATAACATAAGGCAGAAAAGCTACACAACCCTGATGAAGAAGTTTATTAGCCTGAATCGCTGAAATAATACGAGCTAACCCACTGGTTCGAATACCATTCACCTCAATCTTATCTCTATTTTCACTCTGAACAATAAACTTCTTTTTACAACAGTCTAAAATCACCCTGTGCTCTGAAAGCCAATCCATTCCCAGTATTATATCAAAATCACCAAATGGCATTATCAACAAATCAACAGGGAAAGTTATGTTTTGAATCATTAGTAGACATCTTCGACATACTTGATCCACTAGCACAGTTTGCCCCAATGGACTAGACACTGCTATTGATACTCTAGACATTTCAAATTTTAAATTTCTCGACTCAACTAGTTTTGTATTAACATATGAGTGTGAAGATCCCGGATCTATTAAAGCATAAACAGGTTCTGAATGCAATAAAAATATACCTGTCACCATATCATGTGCATCACCCTCTTCACGGGTTCGTACAACATAAGCTCGAGCCGGTACTCTGGCTTCTGATTGTTAAGTAGCAACATCACTTCCTCTTCTAGCACCTCCCTTGGAAAACGAACCACTTCTGCCTGATCCTCGACCTCTAGAAGTAGGTATAGATCTTTGTGAAGTAACTGGTGTAGCATTTTCATTTTTCGGACAATCTCTAACAAAATGCTCAGTAGATCCACAACGAAAACATCCTCGAGTCAATTTCCAACACTCACCTCGATGCTTTTTCCTACAATGTTCACAATCCGAAATTTCAGTATCCCGAGATGGACCTCGTACACTACCAGTAGAAACTGTCATCTGTCTTCTACGGTTTCTATCACCTCTGTCTAATTTAAAGCTCGACCTCCAACTACCACGAGATTCCTTTGATCTTTTGGGTTGTGGGTTTGAACTAGTAGCTCCAAAACGTTTCCCAATCGGACGAGTATTTTCAGGCTTTTTGTCAAGACCCAGTACTTGTTCAACCATCTTTGCTCTCTCAACCAAATCTACAAATTCTGTAATTCTATGTGATACCAGTTGTACCCTAAATTCATCGCATAGACCCCGCAAAAATCGCTTACAACTTTCAGCTTCCGTTGGCATAAATTCAGCTGCATATCTACTGAGTCGCGAAAATTCTCATTCATAATCAACTACTGACATCTCACATTGTTTTAGCATAAAAAACTCTTGGTTTCTGTCGTCAATGTATAACTCACCCACATATTTCTTTTGAAATTCTCTTTGAAAGAAATACCAGTTTACCTGTTCTGCCGATACATGTCGGGTTACCGATTCTCACCAAACATATGATTCTCCTTGCAGTAAAGAAACAACACATAATAAACTTTCTCGGGGAGTACATTCAAGTTGCTGCAAAATTCTTTTTGTAGATTCCATCCAATTTTCAGCTGTAGATGGATCAATTCCTTTTAAACCCATAAATTCAGTTGCACCATACTGACGCAGTTCTTTAATCGGGGCTCGTCGGGTAGTAAGAGCAGATGTCGTAACATATATAGTTCCTGCTACTCGTTGAAGGGTATCAGCTATAACCCTAAGTAACTGTGAATCATCTCTCTCTAGCATTACCTCGTTCAACATTAGATGGTTGATTACCCACTAGATTTACACTCGGGGTTGCCGACTCTGTTTCATCTAATTCATAAGATTCATCATCTCCAGTATACATTTCTTGATCAGTATCTTCAATATATTCATCAGATATCTTTAACTATAAAACAAAAACAAACAAATATATCAGC
Source organism: Gossypium sturtianum (assembly GCA_025698515.1). NCBI lineage: Eukaryota > Viridiplantae > Streptophyta > Magnoliopsida > Malvales > Malvaceae > Gossypium > Gossypium sturtianum. The sequence continues at coordinate 19,260,396 of CM046945.1, read as the reverse complement.
ATCCAAATCCTAACTCAATTCAACTCAATTATGGCATGTACCACTAGACTTAATTACAAACTCAATTTAGTCCGAGAATCGGCTAAACCTACATAGCTCTGATACCACTAAATGTAACACCCCCTAACCTTTACCCGTCGCTGAAACAGGGTTACAAAGCATTACCAGACTTTTTAGATCAAATACAAATATTAAACAAATCAATTAGCATACACTTCATAAATTAATCATATTGTCCCTCTTAAGAGCCCTCGAGGCCCAAAACATGTGTTAGAAACAAATCGGGACTTAATCGAAAACTTCAAGAATTTTTCGCGAAGTTTAAAATTTTTTTCTAGGTGCAGGGTACACACACGCCCGTGTGACCAAGGAACACACCCGTGTGACCCTATGACATGCCCGTGCTTTAGGCCGTGTCCTACCTCGTATAACTCTTTAACTTACCTTACACGGCCAAGCCACACGCCCGTGTGCTAGGCCGTGTGGTCAATTTATTTTTTGAAATTTAAGTGCAGTTTTCACACGGCCAAGGAACATGCCCATGTGTTAAGCAGTGTGCCTCACACAGCTGAGACACACGCCCGTATCTTTTCCTGTGTGGAGATTCCTTGGCATTCTGTTTCGAAAATTTTAAGTTGTAGGGGACACACGGCCGATTATATAACAAGTTTACCAACCCTGTAAACTTAAACAACAAACAACCCAAAATTCAATCATCTAACCATTTCAAATTAAACACCTCTAAAACTTGTTAAAATAAACATTCTAAGTGCATAAACAATGAACTTTCATAAATACCTTGCTCATATTATCAAAACAATCCAATAAATCATCATTCAAACCAATTTCTAAATCATACGAATTTAACCCAAAATTTACCTATTCATTCTTACTTTACATAAACTTTAACTTACCATTTTATAACCTTAACAAAACACACATACTTTTGATAAACCATAATTTATACATATTTTAACCCCATGCTTAGCTTATTTTTGGATGAGTTTTCATTAGATTTGATGAATTCGATGCTCCTAGTCCTTTAATTTCATGTTTTACACTCAGGAGAGCTTAGGGAGTCGAAAAGAACGAGAAACGGGCCAAAAAGAGACAAAATGGGCCTATCTTAGATTTCAACACGGCCTGGGCCATTGGACACAGTCGTGTGTTGCGAGCAGGATCAAACACGGCCTAGAATGTCGCACACGGGCAGACCATACGGCCGTGTGTGGTGAGCAGGAGCGAGCACGGCCTAAGGCTATCGAACACGGACGTGTCCCTGCCGTATCAAAGATTAATTCTATCCGGAAAAGGTTACTTATGGGCAAAGAAAGACGTTCCAAAGCCTATATAAACACCCTAGGGGGTGACCTAAAAGAGGACGGAGAGTAGAAGGTAGAAAATACTCAAAGACAGCCATCGGGAGTAGCTCGAAAGAAGGATCTCCATCAAGACTGAAGATCTCCCATCAAGTTTTTTAGAAATTTTTTGGGTTTTCTTATGTTTTGTAGTTTTCCTTATTCTATGATGTTTCCTTCTATCAGTATGAACTAAATCCCTTAAATACTTGAGGGGATGAAACCTATGACGGATCTTATTATTATTTGATTTATAAGATAAATACTTCTTCTTAATTTAATTGTGAGTTCTTATTCTTGTTTTGATAATTCAGGTTATTGATTCAAGTCGAATGTGCTTATTCAGTGGAGCAAAAGTCCCTGTTTAAGAGTAGATCAACACAATTAAGCGGAGTTGACTGCAACCCTAGAGATAGGGCAACGAAAATCTGCCGGATTAGAGTCAAATCTAATAAAAGAATCCATAGATCGAGTTAATGTGACAATAGGGGTTTTAATTAGATAGAGATTTCAATTAATCAACCTAGAGTCAGTTGTTTTTAGTCTTGAGAGAGATATTAACATAAATCAGGGATTTCTACGGATTAAGTCAAGTGAATAAATCATATGAATCAAAAGTAATAAGTGAATTCTAGGTGAATTCTTCCTTAGGTATTGCCTCTATCACATAAGTTGTCTAAAAGTATTTTTCTAATTCATTCTTTGTCGTGTTTTAATTACTTAGTTTTAGTTTTAAAAAGAAATCACTCTAATTCTTAGGCTAGATAATAAAAAAATAGTAACTACTAGTACTCTTGGTCCTTGTGGATACGATATTTCCGGTCTTACCATAACTATACTACTGTTCGATAGGTGCGCTTGCCTTTATTGTGATCGTAGTTAGTTAGAGACACATCAAGTCTTTGGCGCCGTTGCCGGGGACTAAGATATTAGGAACGCTAAATTTTTATTACATTAGCCATTTTATTTACTTTTATTTGAAATTTACTTTTTATTTCTATTTACTAATTTTTTCTTTGCTTCTGGCAGGAACTTTTAGTTTATGACTAGAAGGAACCCGTCAGGACCATTACTTTTTGACAGTGAGATTGAAAGTACAGCTCACAGAAATCGAAGTGAAATAAGGCGAAGTCTACAATACATAGAAGAAGAGCAAGAAGATGAAACTAACACTACTGAAGAGATGGCTGATAATAATCCGCTACCTCCTGTGGTTGTCGCAAACCTGATGAATCAAAATCCTGCTCCTCGTACTATGTATGATTATGCTAAACCTAATTTAACAGAAACTGAATCAAGTATTGTTAGACCTGCTATTGCTGCAAATAATTTTAAACTGAAACCTAACACTATTCAGTTGATTCAACAATTTGTTCAGTTTGATGGTTTGCAGGATGAGGATCCAAACATTCACTTGGCAAACTTTATGGAATTCTGCAACACTTTCAAAATTAATGGCTTTTCTGATGATGCCATTCGCCTTCGGTTGTTTCCCTTTTCATTGAGGAATAAGGCTAAACAGTGGTTGAACTCGTTACCACGAGGATCAATCACTACATGGGACCAAATGACAGAAAAAATTTTACTTAAATATTTTTCGCCAGCTAAAACGGCTAAGTTGAGAAATGATATCTCTTCTATTGTGCAGATGGATTTAGAGACACTTTATGATGCATGAGAGAGATATAAGTATTTACTAAGAAGGTGCCCTCATCATGGCTTACCTTTGTGGCTACAGGTTCAAACCTTTTACAATGGTGTGAACCCCTCAACTAGGCAGTTGATTGATTCAGCCGCCGGTGGAACCCTAAAGAACAAGACCCCTGAAACGGCTTATGAGTTTATAGAGGAGATGGCACTGAATAACTATTAGTGTCAAGTTATGAGGACAAAGCCAACAAAAGCCGCCAGTATTTTCAACCTCGACGCAGTGACCATGCAATCAAACCGGGTAGAACTATTAAATAAAAAGATTGATGGTTTGTGTGGTTCTTCACAGGTACATCCAGTGATGCAGTGCGATACAAATGGAGGAGGGTCGAACAATACAGAATACCCACCCTATAACCCTGGCATAGAAAATGAACAGATGAACTATATGGGTAACAATTCTAGACCTCAAAATAACCCTTATAGTAATACTTACAATCCAGGTTGGATGAACCACCCAAACTTCTCATGGGGTGGCCAAGGAAATCAGAGACAACAACCCCCTCTGTAACACCCCTATAGGTGTTACCGAAAAGATCGAAAACTTTAACAGACAATTCGTAAAATAAATCATCAATCACACTCATCAAGTCCCATCTATAGGTCAACGAGACCTTAGTCATGCTTTAAACAGAGTCGGGACTAAACCGGAACACATACAGAAATTCTAGGAAATTTAAAACTTTTCTAAGTTTCAGGGGTTACAAACCCATGTGGGCAGGCCGTGTGCCTCCCACGGCTGCTAGACACGCCAATGTGTCTCCCCCGTGGTCGAACCTGACTTAACTCCACGGCCACCAAGCATGCCCGTGTACCTTGGCCGTGGTCGATCCTGACTAAACCACACGTCTATTAGGCACGCCCGTGTGCCATGGCCGTGCACTCTTAGCTAAATACTGAGTTACACCCACGGTCATCAAGCACGCCCGTGTGCCACAACCGTGTGGCAAAACAGGCCATTTGCAAGGCCAAAATGCCACCCACATTAGAGTCATACCTACAAGCAAATTACCAATACATCTCATGCACATTTAATAACCAAGAACATATCAAAATAATCATCCAATCTCTACATTCCAATCCAATTCCATTCATGCCAATTTACAAGACTAAAACTCATGTATACACAAGCACAATTCATCCATACACTTACCATAAACTTAACCATTTCATATGCTATCAAACCATACCAAATCATGCACCATATATCATATTCATTAATGCATATTACCAACACTTAACTAGCCAAATCACATGGCTAAGTTCACATCTCATTCTTAACCAAATATCTAGCCTATACATGCCATATCTAGCTATATACATTTCCAAAAGATACCAAAATGAGTTTGCGAAGTGTGATGACGATTCTCGACGGTCCCCAAGCCTTCAGTAGCTTTGACGATCTATAAAACAGAGAAAACACTCACACACAGAGTAAGCTTTCAAAACTTAGTAAGCCATATACAAATAAACTTAGCATATAAGCATTCAAAACATATAATAAATCTAAGTTCTCTAATGGCTCAGTTGCACAATCATAATTCTTCTTAGTACATACACTTAGGTCATACATCTTTCAATCTTGCATATCACTATATACTTTATTAGCTCATAGCTTTTCTATTCATATAACACACTTACATTCTCATATTCAAATGCATAATTCATCTAGGTAAGTTTAAGAAAATACTTACATTCTTATACACACAAAGTGTACTTATCAAACATACCTGAAACATATGTACAATTCACATAATCATTCATTTCTTAAACTTGACCATTGAACCGTTTAGAATCTAATAGAATACGCAGAGTGCCCGGAATAGTTATACAATGCCAACATCCTAGACGTGGTCTTAAATGTAATTGGATATCGATGCCACTGTACCAAACAGGGTCTTACACTAATCAAATACGATGCCAATGTCCTGGACATGGTCTTACACGTAAACAGATATCGATGCCACTGTCCCAGACAGGGTCTTACTCAAATTAATATGATGCCAATGTCCCGGACATGGTCTTACACGTAAACAGATATCGATGCCACTTTCCCAGACAGGGACTTACTCGAATTAATACGATGCCAATGTCCCGGACATGGTCTTGCACGTAAACAGATATCGATGCCACTGTCCCAGACGGGGTCTTACTCGAATTAATACGATGCCAATGTCCCGGATATGGTCTTACACGTAAACAGATATCGATGCCACTATCCCAGACAGGGTCTTACTAGAATTAATATGATGCCAATGCCCCGGACATAGTCTTACACGTAAACAGATATCGATGCCACTGTCCCAGACAGGGTCTTACTCGAATTAATACGATGCCAATATTTCGGACATGGTCTTACACGTAAACATGTATCAAAACCGGAGCTTCAGTCAAAAGAGTTTTCAACTGATCAAAACTTTTCTGACATTTATCAGACCATTCAAATCTCACATCTTTGTGAAGTAATCTGGTCAACGGAGTTGCTATCACTGAAAATACTTTTACAACCCTGCGATAATAACCAGCTAGTCCTGGAAAGCTACGTACTTCAGACACATTCTTCAGAGGTTTCCAATCCAGAATAGCAGAAATCTTGTTCAGATCAACTCGTATTCAAGAGGCTGATACTATATGTCCCAGAAAACTAACTTCACGCAATAAAAATTCATATTTGCTGATTTTCACATACAATTGCTTTTCTCTCAGAGTTTGCAACAAAATTTTTAGATGTTCAGCATGTTCAGTTTCATTCCATGAATAAATCAAAATGTCATCAATGAATACAACAACAAATCGATCTAGGTACGGTCTGAAAATTCTATTCATCAGATCCATAAAAATTGCAGGAGCATTTGTTAGTCTTAAAGGCATAACTAAAAACTAATAATGCCCGTACCTTGTTCTGAAAGCAGTTTTCGGAATGTCTGAATCTTTTACTCGTAACTGGTAGTAACCCGATCTCAGATCTATCTTCGAAAACACAGTAGCTCCTTTTAACTGATCAAATAAATCGTCAATCCTAGGCAACGGGTATTTGTTCTTTATGGTCACTTTGTTCAACTGACGATAGTCAATGCACATTCTTATTGTGCCATCTTTCTTTTTCATAAACAGAACGGGAGCACCCCAAGGTGAGAAACTCGGTCTAGCGAACCCTCTGTTAGTCAATTCTTGTAGGTGTAACTTTAATTCTTTCAACTCTGTTGGTGCCATTCTATACGGAGCTATCGAAATAGGTGTCGTACCAGGCAACTGATCAATACCAAATTCAACTTCACATATCGGAGGCAATCCCGGTAGTTCTTCAGGAAATACTTCAGAGAATTCACAAACAACAGGCACTGATTTAACTTTCCTTTCAGACACTTTCGAATCAATTACATAAACAAAATAAGCTTTGTAACCCTTTTTCATATAAATCTGTGTTTTCAACACAGATATCACAGCAGGCAATCCATTTAAATCATTCGACTCAATACGAACTATTTTACCATTCTAACAACTCAAATTAATAGTCTTTCTTTTAAAATTCACAACAGCATCATGCAACGTCAACCAGTCCATACCCAGAATTATATCAAACTCATCAAACGGTAATAGCATCAGATCAGTAGGGAAAAAGATATCTCGAAACATTAACGGACAGTTCTTACATATTTTGTCAACCATGACACTTTTACCTAAGGGGTTCGATACTTTTATAACAAATTCAGTTGACTCTACAGGCAAAGTCTTACTGGATACTAAATTTATGCATATATACGAATGAGTAGAACCAGGGTCTATCAATGAAATCACAGAAATATCATAAAGTATAAAAGTACCAGTTATAAAATCAGGAGATGAAGCTTCCTCATGAGCTCGGATGGTATACGCTCTGGCAGGTGCTCTAGCTTCAGATCTCGCAATAGTATCTCTCGTAGTTCTCTGACTACCACTGACATTTCTTGTATTTTGCGAAGGTCTACACCTCACTGGAGCATTATCTGATCTCGGATTCTGAATAGTCTCTGGCTCAACAGACTCTGCGCAATCACGAATGAAATGATCTAATGATCCACATCTGAAACAAGTCTGATCATTCAATCTACAACTTCCTGGATGTCTTTTACCACAATGCTTGCACTTAGGTCGTTCGGATCGAACATTCCCAACACTTGCTACTGAAGTTGCCGGAGCTTTGGAGCACAACGTTGATCTAGCTCGATCTCTACTCGAATGCCTCACATTAGCCTTTGAACGGCTATGTTCATCTCAAAATTTCTTCGAGGCAGACTGAAATGATTTGCTCAAAAATCTCTTTTTCATATCTCTGGCTTCAGACTCAGCTTTGCATGCTCGGTCAACTAGCACTACGAACTCTTGTATCTCCAGAGTACCAACTAGCAATTGGATATCTTCATTTAGGCCATTTTCGAATCTTTTACACATTATCGCTTCAGTCGAAACGCTTTCCTGAGCATACTGACTTAATCTCACAAACTCTCATTTGTATTCAGTGACAGACATGTGACCTTGTTTCAATTCCAAAAATTCTTTTCATTTCTGATCAATGAATCTCTAAATAATGTATTTCTTTCTGAACTCAGACTGAAAGAAATCCCATGTGATTCGTTCTTTAGGAATAACCGAAATCAAAATTTTCCACTACCGATAGGCCGCGTCTAGTAACAAAGATACAACACATTTAATACGTTCTTCAAGACTAAACGACATTTCATCGAATACCCGGATTGTGTTTTCTAACCAGAACTCGGCCTTTTCGGCATCATCATCACTAGTAGCCCTGAACTCTTCAGCCCCATATTTACGGATCTTGTCAATCGGAGGCTTATTCAACAGATTCAGATACATAACCGATGGCAAAACTATAGTCTGAGGGGGTTAACTGGGGGCGGAGGTTGCGAAACAGTCGGGTTATTTCTTACGAATTGATGAACCATTCACTTATCATCTGGAAGAAAACTTATTTAGCTTCTCCCTCTTGACCTCTCGTAACCGGTCTCGAATCAGAGAGCGCTGTCCCTTCAGCAGGAACAGGCGCATTACTTTCTACGTCGTCAGCTACGGCTCTTTCGGGATCCATTACTATACGAAAATCACATTTTATACGTCAGGATTCATCACACTAGCACAGTTCAGAAATATGGCATGTATAGCTAGACTCTGACACGCTACGTTAGTTCGAGAATCGACTAAACCGTAGCTCTGATACCAACCAAATGTAACACCCCTATTCTATATCCGTCGCCGGATTAGGGTTATAGGTGTTACCGGACAGATCAGAAACTTTAACAGACAATTCGTAAAATAAATCATCAATCACACTCATCAAGTCCCATCTATAGGTCAACGAGACCTTAGTCATGCTTTAAACAGAGTCGGGACTAAGTCGAAACACATACAGAAATTCTAGGAAATTTAAAACTTTTCTAAGTTTCAGGGGTTACACGGCCGTGTGGGCAGGCCGTGTGCCTCCCACGGCTGCTAGACACGCCCATGTGTCTCCCCCGTGGTCAAACTTGACTTAACTCCACGGCCACCAACCACGCTCGTGTACCTTGGCCGTGGTCGATCCTGACTAAACCACACGGCTATTAGGCACACCCGTGTGCCATGGCCGTGTACTCTTAGCTAAATACTGACTTACACCCACGGCCATCAGGCACGCCCGTGTGCCACAACCGTGTGGCAAAACAGGCCATTTGCAAGGCCAAAATGCCACCCACATTAGGGTCATACCTACAAGCAAATTACCAATACATCTCATGCACATTTAACAACCAAAAACATATCAAAATAATCATCCAATCTCTACATTCCAATCCAATTCCATTCATGCCAATTTACAAGACTAAAACTCATGTATACACAAGCATAATTCATCCATACACTTACCATAGACTTAACCATTTCATATGCTATCAAACCATACCAAATCATGCACCATATATCATATTCATTAATGCATATTACCAACACTTAACTAGCCAAATCACATGGCTAAGTTCACATCTCATTCTTAACCAAATATCTAGCCTATACATGCCATATCTAGCTATATACATTTCCAAAAGATACCAAAATGAGTTTATGAAGTGTGATGACGATTCTTGACGGTCCCCGAGCCTTCAGTAGCTTTGACGATCTATAAAACAGAGAAAACACACACACACAGAGTAAGCTTTCAAAACTTAGTAAGCCATATACAAATAAACTTAGCATATAAGCATTCAAAACATATAATCAATCTAAGTTCTCTAATGGCTCAGTTGCACAATCATAATTCTTCTTAGTACATACACTTAGGTCATACATCTTTCAATCTTGCATATCACTATATACTTTATTAGCTCATAGCTTTTCTATTCATATAACACACTTACATTCTCATATTCAAATGCATAATACATCTAGGTAAGTTTAAGAAAATACTTACCTTCTTATACACACAAAGTGTACTTATCAAACATACCTGAAACATATGTACAATTCACATAATCATTCATTTCTTGAACTTGACCATTGAACCATTCGGAATCTAATAGAATACGCAGAGTGCCCGGAATAGTTATACAATGCCAACGTCCTAGACGTGGTCTTAAATGTAATTGGATATCGATGCCACTGTACCAAACAGGGTCTTACACTAATCAAATACGATGCCAATGTCTCGGACATGGTCTTACACGTAAATAGATATCGATGCCACTGTCCCAGACAGGGTCTTACTCGAATTAATACGATGCCAATGTCCCGGACATGGTCTTACACGTAAACAGATATCGATGCCACTGTCCCAGACAGTGTCTTACTTGAATTAATACGATGCCAATGTCCCGGACATGGTCTTACACGTAAACATATATCGATGCCACTGTCCCAGACAGGGTCTTACTCGAATTAATACGATGCCAATGTCCCTGACATGGTCTTACACGTAAACGATATCGATGCCATTTGTCCCGCATGTGGTCTTACTCGAATTAATACGATGCCAATGTCTCGGACATGGTCTTACACGTAAACATATATCGATGCCACTGTCCCAGACAGGGTCTTACTCGAATTACACAACAGACACCTATGCCATGATATAGTTAATCCTATCTCGAAATTCATGTGTATATCATCTCATGTGCATTCATCATTATCAATAGTCATATGAACATATATAATTCAATTCAAACTCATTTATTTGTATAATGACTTACCTCGGATTCGATTTTCTTCAAAACGGATACGCTTACTCTAAGCATTACTTTCACTTTCCCGCGATCTAAGTCTGATTTCTTCGGTTCTTGATCTATACATATTCAAATTTAACCCTTTTATTTATCAACTTATTCAATTCAATCAAAATACACATATTTAGGGTAATTTACAAATTAGCCCTTACATTTTCACATTTGGACAATTTAGTCTCTAATTCACAAAATCACAAAATATACCAAATTTCATGTTACTCATGTTTAGCCGAATGTCACCCATGCTCAACAAAGTCCACACATTTCATTTATTTCACAATTTAGTCCCTCAAAATATTATTTTCTCAATTAAGCTCAAAATACTCAAATTCATCAAAACTCCAAAGACAAAACTTGTTAATTAAACACATATCTTTCATTTTCACCATAAAAAATCACAAAACACATGAGTTCATCAATGGCACATTTCAAAATATTCATCAATTCAAAAAAATTGAAGCATGGGTTTTGAAGAACACGAAGCAACGATTACAAAAACATAGAAATTATCAAAAACTGATCAAAATCCATACCTTAATTTAGCCAACTTATAGCCGAACCCTTAAAAGCTTTTATTCTTTCTTTTTCCTTTAACATTCGGTGAACAATGGATGAACATTCCACTATCTTCATTCTTTTTTTTTTATTATTGTAACTTATAATATTTATATAATATAATTTTTTATCTTGTAAACTTAATATATAAAAACATATATATATACACAACAATACTTAATGCCGTCCATTATCTCATTTGTGGCCAATTTGCAACATAAATCCCCATATAAAAGAAAACTCACCAATTAAGCCACTCAATCAAATAGAAGGCTACTTTTACCTTTTATGTGATTTAGTCCTTTGCTCAATTAATCACACAGACGGACAAACTAACTCATAGAAGTTTTCACACATACTAATCACGTATCAAAGGTACAGGAAAATAATATTAAAATATTTTCTAACTCAGATTTGTGGTCCCAAAACCACTATTCTGACTAGGGTCTAAACTGAACTGTTACACCCTCCAGGCTTCCAACAGCAACCCTACCCACAGGAGAAAAAACTGAACCTTGAGGAGATGCTAACAAAATTTATCGCGGTGTCAGAAACCTATTTCCAAAACACCGAAACAACACTCAAAAACCAACAGGCATCGATTCAAGGACTCGAAAACCAAATAAGTCAGCTTGCCAAGCTGATCTCAGAACGACCACAAGGTAGCTTGCCGAGCAACACTGAAACTAACCCAAAAGAGCAAATCCACGCCATTACTTTTCACGATAGTGAAGGGTTAGACGAACCAAAACAAAGGCAAGAGAACTGATCGTTATGTTTTGCGATGTCAAAGTCTTAAAATTTATAATGAGAATGATCGACCCTGGAAACTAACTATGACAACGATTTAAGGCAACCGCACCTATCGAACAGTAGTATAGTTAAGGCAAGACTGGAATGTCGAACCCAAAGGAACTAAAAGTACTAATACTAACTTTCTTTTTATTATCTAGCCTAAAATAAAGGGAATTTGTTGTTTAATCTAAATTAACTAATTATTAAACTAAAGCCTCTAAGACAAAGAAGAATGAATTTGGGGAAAATACTTGTGGGAAAAACCAATTGATAAAGACAATACCTAAGGAAGAATCCACCTAGACTTCACTTGTTATCTAACTCTAAACCAGATGATTTATTCATTTGACTTGATCCGTAAGATTCCCTAATGTATATTAAACCCTCACTCCAAGCGAATAACGTCTAACCCTAGGTTGATTAATTGAAATCTCTTTCTAATTAAAACCCTAGAATTGCAATAACTCGATCTATGGACTCCCATATTAGGTTTCACCCTAATCCGGCAAAATCTCGTCACCCTATCTCTAGGCGTGCGATCAACTCCGCTTAACTATCTAGATCTACTCTTAGGCAAGGACTTTTGCTCCACCACCTAAGCACATCAAACTTGAATTAATATCCCAGAAATATCAACATAAGAATTAAGAACACATAATTAAGAACAAATCAAGTATTTATCATATAGTTCAGCAAACGATAACAAGATTCATCTTAGGTTTCATCCCCCTCAGGTATCTGAGGGTTTAGTTCATAATAATAAAAGAGAACATCTCAGAAGAAAAGATAAAACAAAACATAAGAAAAACCCTAAAACCCCCTGAAGGAATTGAAGAGAGATCCTCCGTCTTGAGTATGACTCTGGCTTCTTGAGGCGAATCAATCGGCTTTCTTGAGTAAATTCCACAAATCGCTTCTTTCGACCTAATTGGACGCCCCGGCGGTAAGGATTCATCGACTCCTTCATTTTTAGGTCATACTTAGGGTGTTTATATAGGCTTCGGAATGTGTTACTTCGCCTCTAAGCATCTTAATCTGAGTGAAATTTATCTTTGTCACGGTAGGGGCACGGCCATGGCACACGCCCGTGTTAATCATGGCCAGGTTGTGTTCGAGGTTGCTGAAGGAGCACGGCCGTGTGGTCTTGGGCCCAGGCCGTGTCGATTTTGTGATATGGCCCATTTGGTCCGTTTTAAGCCCGCTTCTTGTTCTTTTCATCCTCCGGTGCTTCCCTGAGTATAAAACATGAAAACAAAGGATTAAGAGCACCAAATGACATAAAATAAGGGATAATTCATCCAAAAGCATGCTAAATGTGGGCTTAAAATATGTTACTATTTTGGTTTATCAAATACCCCCACACTTAAGCTTTTGCTTGTCCTCAAGCAAAATTCTCAACTCATAACAAACTTCCTCAATTCATGATATTCATCAATAATGTTTCATCATAATTCAAAGATAATTCATACATGGATAATTCAACTCAAAGAGTCCTAAAGATTCAAACAATCTAAGTCATACATTTTTGTAGCACAAAACCTAGGTGTTTCCCCTCATCTAAATAGTTACCTCTGATTCAAAATTGACAAGGATTGACATCCTCACTAAAGATTCACTCAAATCACTCGGAGTGTTTAAGGTTCAGGAAAAAGCACTCATAAGTCGAACATGAGAAGTTAATCCCATAGGCTTGTATGAAAATCAAATCTCCACCACTGAAATATGAGATGATACACAAATCAAAAGGTCTTTAACAGGGTTGTAACGGGGCTTGGTTAAAGGTGTGGATAAAGGCTGAATTAGAAGGTTAGAATCGAGACTGATCTGACAAATTACCTAACTAAAAATAATGAACTGAATATAAATAATTACATCAATTAAAAATTTGTACTAATAATACTCTAATACGAGCTTTTTCTAAAGATGTGAATTTAACTGTTTAGAGCTCATAGAAATAGAACTAATAATGAATGTACTTAGTTTTTTTTTTAAGAACAAATCAAGTACATAATAAAGGATGAATTTAACTACTGAAATAATTAGGCAATCGATCAAATCAAATCTCGATATAAGGGTAGTCAAAAGGAATGGTGATAACGAAAACGAAGGGTTTTGGGTTAATATTAGCGGGTAAGTTAATAAATGGGTTGTTAGGATTAAAAGGGGTTCACTAGGGGTTAATTGTGAAGGTAGGCTTTTTAGTGGAGTAAGTGGGTTAAATCCTAGGTGCCTTCATCATCTCTGTATATCAAATCAAAGGTGTGGTCTCGACATGTATAATCGATGCAAGTTCTAGAATAACAAATCAATGTTGACACACTCATAATCAATAAAGTGAGCAAGAAAAAGAATATATGCTCTATAAGGCTCAAAATCTCACAAAAATTATGGGTTTTTTAATGTCATTCTTGTAAATTTCAAACTCCAAAGTAATATTTAAATTCAGGTAGACAACCTAGAAAAATTTTTAATTTTGAAAAATAGACCTATCATGCTTGATTCTCTAGTATCTTAAAGTATAAATCATCAATGCACAATTATCAATGACTTAATCCAAAACACATTAACAAAAATCATAAATCAAAGGAAATTTTATTCTAATCATAATATGAGAAACTTACTTTAAGACAAGGCATAATTCAGGATTTGAGAATAATGCAAAAAGCTTGGCACTTTTAAGATTCACCCCCCACACTTAAGATGTACATTGCCCTCAATGTACAAAGATAGATAGAAATTCATAAAAGATAGGGAGAGATGAAACTTCCTGAATTTGGATGGATTCCTTGGGTTGGAGGTGTGGAAACTTGATTCGGAGGTGAAAGATAAGTTGGAGGAGGCGTCTCTGGTGGTGGTATGTGGGCTGTCCACTATTACTGCGCTAGATGAATAAATTGGGTAGCCCGTGAAGAAATAGCCAAGAAATACTAAGAAAAAATCAAAATAAACTAATTATTTATTTAGGGACAAGGAAGATAAAGAGAAGGAAAATAAATACTATGAAAAAAGAAAATTAAAAATGAAATGGCCTTAAATATCCTTGGCTTGTCGAGTGGATGAAGCGGCCGGCATGAACTTATGTAAATCAGTCTCCCACAGGGGAAGAATGTGCTATGATCCTTTCGCTTCTTCGACATGGATATGGTGTACATCTAGAGTTTGGAAAAGGGCCAAGGAAGGAGAATATGGAAGGGGGGTCTAAGAATGTATGGAGGAAGGCGAATAGGGAGTAGTTGAGAAGGGGGGCTGGTTTAAATAGAGTTTTGAGGTCTGGTACATCCCCACGCCCGTGTACCATGGGCGTGTTGGGTCACACAGCCGTATCGCACGGCCGTGCTATGCTTCGTTCGTTTCTCCCATGCCCATTTCGTGGTCACCACGCCCATGTTTGATAAAACAGTGTCGACCACGACTGTATCGCACGGCCGTGGTGTTTAGTCAGAGCCCGTGTGACTTCCCTTAGTGTCGGCCACGGCCATATCACACGGTCGTGGCAATTTATAGTCATCCGTGATCTGGGGAATCTTTCGTCATTGGCTCGTATTTACCTACCGCTATGTCGATGACGGAGTCCAGTAGTATCCACACGGCCGTGTGTAAGGCCGTGTGGTCCGGAAATCGCACTTTGGTTAGTTTAAAATTAAATGTTTGAAAAGGAAAAATAAAAGTAAAAATGTAAAAATTAATGGAGTTAGTACTCGGGTTGCCTCCCGAGAAGCGCTCGTTTATAGTCTTAAGCTAGACTTACCTCTCATTCTCATAATCAGGGTGGTTTGAAGAGTTGAACATCCTCTCTCATGCTATCAGTTCTATTATTATGATAAAGTTTGAGTCGAGTAGTATTTACTTTAAAAGTGCCAAATATATGATTACTTAGCTCGACTGTTCCGTATGGGAAAACCTTGATTACCTTAAAAGAGATTTCTTTGTTTGTATTAGGGTCAGGAGGAGATATTCAAGGGTCTGTTTTATCTATCAATACCTGATCTCTAAATTTGAACTTGTCTGTCTCGTAGAGTGGCTTTGGTTCTGCTTTGTGTATCCCTAGTTTTTCTTTGAAATGCGTCTTCCACTCGTCTAGTTCATCGATCTGAATCCTTTGTTCCTCGTGAGTTATTTCTTTTTTGGCACGGGGTATAGGATCGGGTTCAGTTGTGTTCTTTTGTGGTGTTTCCTAAAAAGAAGGGTTAATCGAAAGGTTATCCATAGAATTTATTTTCTCACATTGATTACTCGATGTTCTAGCCGAATCAAGAGCTTGGAGTGTGACTGCCTCATTACCTACACGGCGTATGAGTTCTCCCGCATCAATATCAATTTTAGCTCGCAAATTGCTAAAAATGGTCTTCCTAAGATTAAGGGGATACTATTGTCCTCATCCATGTCTAATACGACAAAGTCTACTGGGAATACGAATTTTTCAACTTTTACGAGTACATCTTCAATTATACCCTAGGAATTCTAACAGTTTTTATCACTAATTGAATGCTCATCCTAGTTTGTTTGGGTTTCCTAGACCTAGTTGTTTAAACATTTTATAAGGCATGACATTTATGATTGCCCCTAAATCAACTAACGCATTATCAATAGATAAACTACCAATTAAGCATGGAATTGTAAAACTCCTGGATCTTTTAATTTCCGTGGTAGTCTATTTTGCACACCGCCGAGCACATTGCGTTTAGTTCCACATGTGATGCTTCGTCTATCCTTCGCTTTTTCACAATGCTTCTTTTAAAAATTTTCTAGAATCGCATCTGCGAAAGAGCTTCAAGTAACGGTAAGTTAATATGTAATTTCTTTAAAAGTTTTAGAAACTTACCGAACTGTTCCTCTATGTCGTCTCTCATTAATGCTTCGGGAAATGGTATGCGAGGTTGGTACTCTTTGATTGCTGGTTTGTGCTTGTTATTACTTACCTCGACCTTACCTTCTTCGAACACATTCTCTTGCCTTAAATTGGGCTCATCTAACCCTTTACTTTCTTGGGCTGTTATGGCTTGGACTTGCTCATTTGGGTTAGTCTCGGTGTTGCTTGGTAAGCTTCCTTGTGGTCTTTCAGCGATCGCCTTAGTTATTTGCCCTAACTGATTCTCGATCCTTTGAATTGATGCTTGTTGATTTTTTAATGTTGTCTCGGTATTTTGGAAACGTGTTTCTGTGGCTGCCATGAATTTTGTCAGCACCTCCTCAAGGTTCGGCTTCTTTTCCGTGGGTAGGCTTTGTTGTTGGAAGTTTTGGGATTGTTGTTGCCTTTGATTTCCTTGACCACCCCATGAGAAATTGGGGTGATTCTTCCAACCTGGATTATAAGTATTACTATAAGGGTTATTTTGAGATCGGAAATTGTTACCCATATAGTTCATTTGTTCGCTCTCCATGCGTTGTCCGTAGGGTGGGTACTCAGGATTCACCATGCCTCCACTTGTTTCGCACTGCATAACTGGTTGTACTTGCGAGGAACCGTAAACACTGTCAATTTTTTTATGTAACATCTCTACCTGATTTGATAGCATGGTTACTGCGTCGAGGTTATAAACTCCGGCTGCTTTTGTTGGCCTTGTCCTTGTGACTTGCCACTGATAGTTATTCAGTGACATCTCTTCTATAAATTCATAAGCTGCTTCAGGAGTTTTGTTATTTAGAGTTCCGCCAGTGGCTGAATCGATTAATTGCCTTGTTGAAGGGTTCACACTGTTGTAAAAAGTTTGGACCTGTAGCCACAAGGGTAATCCATGGTGTGGACACCTTCTCAGCAAATCTTTGTATCTTTTCCATGCATCGTAAAGTGTCTCTAAATCCATCTGCACAAAAGAAGAGATATCATTCCTTAACTTGGCCGTTTTGGCCGGCGGAAAATATTTTAATAAAAAATTTTCGGTCATTTGATCCCATGTAGTGATTGACCCTCGTGGAAGAGAATGCAACCACTGTTTGGCTTTATTCCTCAAAGAAAAGGGAAATAACCGAAGACGGATGGCATTGTCAGTAGCGCCATTTATCTTGAAAGTATCGCAAAATTCTAGGAAATTTGCCAAGTGATTATTTGGATCTTCATCTTGCAAACCATCAAACTGAACAAATTACTGTATCATCTGAATTGTGTTAGGTTTCAATTTAAAATTATTTGCAACAATAGTAGGTCTAACAATACTTGACTCAGTTCCTGTTAAACTAGGTTTAGCATAATCATACATAGTTCGAGGAGCATGATTTTCGGCCATCTCTTGAGGTGGTGGATTGTTCTCGGCCATCCCTTCAGTAGGATTGGTTTCGCCTTCTTGCCCTTCTTCTACGTAGTTTAAGCTTCGCCTTATTTCTCTGCGATTTCTGCGAACTATTCTTTCAATATCACTGTCGTAAATTAGAGGTCCTGTCGGGTTCCTTTTAGTCATAAACTAGAGGTGCCTGAAAGGAGAAAACAATAAAAGAAGAAAAATTAGCAAAGTTTTAAAAAAATAAGAAATAAAAGTAAATTGCAAAAAAAAAAATGGCTAAAGTAATAAAAATTGAGCGTTCTTAATATTTTAGTTCCCCGGCAACAGCGCCAAAAACTTGATCGTTATGTTTTGCGATGTCAAAGTATTAAAATTTATAATGAGAATGATCGAACCTGGAAACTAACTATGACAACGATTTGAGGCAAGCGCACGTATCGAACAGTAGTATAGTTAATGCAAGACCGAAATGTCGAACCCAAAGGAACTAAAAGTACTAATACTAACTTTCTTTTTATTTTCTAGCCTAAAATAAAAGGGAATTTGTTGTTTAATCTAAATTAACTAATTATTAAACTAAAGACTCTAAGACAAAGAAGAATGAATTTGGGGAAAATACTTGTGGGAAAAACCAATTGATAAAGACAATACCCAAGGAAGAATCCACCTAGACTTCACTTGTTATCTAACTCTGAACCAGACGATTTATTCATTTGACTTGATCCGTAAGATTCCCTAATGTATATTAAACCCTCTCTCGAGCGAATAACGTCTAACCCTAGGTTGATTAATTGAAATCTTTTTCTAATTAAAACCCCTAGAATTGCATTAACTCGATCTATGGACTCCCATATTAGGTTTCACCCTAATCCGGCAAAATCTCGTTACCCTATCTCTAAGTGTGCGATCAACTCCGCTTAATTATGCTAGATCTACTCTTAGGCAGAGACTTTTTCTCCACCACCTAAGCACATCAAACTTGAATTAATATCCCGAAAATATCAACACAAGAATTAAGAACACATAATTAAGAACAAATCAAGTATTTATCATATAGTTCAGCAAACGATAACAAGATTCATCTTAGGTTTCATCCCCCTTAGGTATCTGAGGGTTTAGTTTATAATAATAAAAGAGAACATCTCAGAAGAAAAGATAAAACAAAACATAAGAAAAACCCTAAAACCCCCTGAAGGAATTGAAGAGAGATCCTCCGTCTTGAGTATGACTCCGGCTTCTTGAGATGAATCAACTGGCTTTCTTTGAGTAAATTCCACAAATCTGCCTCCTTCGCCTAGCTGACGCCCGGCTGTAAGGCTTCTATCGACTCCCCTTTTAGGTCATACTTAGGTGTTTATATAGGCTTCTAATGTGTTACTTCGCCTCTAAGCATCCTAACTGAGTGAAATTTCTCTTTGTCACGGCAGGGACACGGCCATGGCACACGCCCGTGTGAATCGTGGCCAGGCCGTGTTCGAGGCTGCTGAAGGAGCACGGCCATGTGGTCTTGGGCCCAGGCTGTGTTGATTTCGTGATATGGCCCATTTGGTCCGTTTTAAGCCCGTTTCTTGTTCTTTTCATCCTCTGGTGCTTCCCTGAGTATAAAACATGAAAACAAAGGATTAAGAGCACCAAATGACATAAAATAAGGGATAATTCATCCAAAAGCATGCTAATTGTGGGCTTAAAATATGTTACTATTTCGGTTTATCAAGAACGTGGTAGATAAAGGTAAGGTTGAGGTAAGCCATGATAAACCGAAATCAGTAAGTACAGAGTACAAACCTCGTGTATCATACCCCAATACGACGAAGAAAGACCGCACAGATGAACAATTCGGTAAATTTCTTAAACTTCTAAAGAAATTATATTTTATCTTACTGTTTATTGAAGCTCTTTCGCAGATGCCCAATTCAGCAAAATTTCTAAAAGAGCTCTTATCAAACAAACGGAAGTTAGACGAAGCGTCGCATGTGGAGTTAAATGCAGTGTGCTCAGCAATTCTACAGAATAAACTACCCCGCAAATTAAAAGATCCAGGGAGTTTTACGATTCCTTGCTTAATTGGTGGTTTATCTATTAATTATGCTTTGGCAGATTTAGGGGCAAGCATAAATGTTATGCCCTATAAAATGTTTAAACAGCTAGGTCTTAGGAAACCCAAACAAACTAGGATGAGCATTCAATTGGCTGATAAAACTATTAGAGTTCCTAGGGGGATAATTGAAGATGTACTAGTAAAAATTGATAAATTCATATTCCCAGTAGACTTTGTTGTTTTAGACATGGATGAGGACAATAATGTTCCTTTAATTTTAGGAAGACCCTTTTTAGCAACTGCTAAAACTAGAATTGATGTTGGTACAGGTGAACTCACACTTCGTGTAGGTGACGAAACGATCACTCTTTAGGCTCTTGATTCGGCTAGGACATCGAGTAATAAAGGTGAAAACATAAATTCTATTAATAACCATTTGGTTCAACCTTCTTTTCAAGAAGCACCATGAAATTACACAACTGAGCCATATTCTAAACCTCGTGCCGATAAAGAAATAACTCATGAGGAGCGAAGGCTTCAGATCGATGAACTAGATGAGTGGAAGACACATGTTAAGGAGAAACCAAGAACACACGAAGCAAAATCGAGGCAACTCTATAACGAACTTAAAAATGAAGCAAACTACTTCAAGGTTGGAGACTGAGTTCTAATGGATAATACAGATCCTCGTGTTGCCACTTCTGAACCTAATGGAATAACTCCTTTCACAGTACTTAATACTTTCTCATACGGCACAGTCGAGATAACTCATTCTCAATTTGGCATCTTCAAGGTAAATCGTATTCGTCTAAAACCTTATTTTAATACAATTGATAGTAAGAATGAAGAGTTTCAACTCCTCAAACCACCATGATTATGCGAATGAAGGGTAAGTCTAACTTAAGACTTTAAACGAGCGCTTCTCAGGAGGCAACCCAAGCACTAACCTCATTAATTTTCATATTTTCGATTTTTAGCACCTAACTAAAAACTAACCAAATTAATAAAGCGCAGGTTTCCCTATCACACGGCCTTGCACACAGGCTTGGCCATGGCCGTCTGGACACCACGAATATGCACATCGGCGTGGCAGAAACCGTGAGAACCAAGGACGAAAATTTTCCCCAAAACACGGGCTGCGATAAATGCCACGGCCGTGGCCAACACTGAGAAAGTAACACGGGTGTGCGACACGCCCGTGCTTTTAGACCGTGGTCGACACTGATTAAGCAACATGGGCGTAGAAACCTCTACAAAGGCGTGGGAGAAACGAACGAGGCACCACACGGCCGTGCGATATGACCGTGTGACCTAACACGCCCAGGGCACACGGGCGTGGGCAGCTGATTTCTATTTAAACCTCTTTTTCTGCTCACTTTCTTCCCCAAATTCTTTCTTTCCCAACCCTAGCCACCACAGCTTTTCTCCCTTTTCACCACCGGTCACCGCCTTCTCACTCCATTTACTTCATTTTTCCCACCTCTTCTTCAGCCCAAAAACCTCCATTTTCCCTTTTCTTTTCCCATTATCTTTCCCTTATTCCCTTATTCCTCCTTTACACCACCACCACACCACCACCATCCTTGCCATCATACACAATGACTAATACTACAGGCAAGACCAAAGGCCACCATCCCCATGTCGAAAAAGTGAAAGGATCCTGGCACAGTCTCTCTGTGCGCGACCACTCTACAT
Organism: Gossypium sturtianum; assembly: GCA_025698515.1. Lineage (NCBI taxonomy): Eukaryota > Viridiplantae > Streptophyta > Magnoliopsida > Malvales > Malvaceae > Gossypium > Gossypium sturtianum. The sequence continues at coordinate 19,238,780 of CM046945.1, read as the reverse complement.
AAGTTTATGCCGGCCGCTTCATTAATTCGACAAGACAAGGACCTTTGAGTCCATTTATTTTTTCTTTTTCTTATATTTTCATTCTTAAATTATTTCCTTTTATCTTTCTTGTCTTTAATTTATATTATTATATTTTGATTTCTTTAATTTAGGTTCAAGGGGCTATTACGGAATGACCCCACCACCACCGGAGTATCCACCACCTCTGCCCACCTTTACACCGTTTCTTTTCTTTGACTCCATCCAAAATTCAAGAAGTTTCACTTCTCTCCCTATCTTATGATTTTCTTACTACTTTGTCATTACTTATCTTTGTACATTGAGGACAATGTACATCTTAAGTGTGGGAGCTGTCAACAATACTGAATTATGCCTTGTTCTTAAGTAATTTTCTCATATTATTATTAGAATGAAACTTCTATTGATTTATGATTTTCATTGATATGTTTTGGATTAAGTCATAGGTAATTGTGCATTAATGGTTTAAACTTTAAGATATTAGAGAATCAAGCATGATAAGTCTATTTTCATAATTAAAATTTTGTTAGGTCGTTTCCCTAAATTTAAATATTACTTTGAAGTTTGAAATTTGCAAGGTTGACATCAAAAACCATAATTTTTGTGAGATTTTGAGTCTTTTAGAGCATATTCTTTTCTTGCTCACTTTATTGATTATGAGTGTGTCAACATTGATTTGTTATTCTAGAACTTGCTTCGATTATACATGTCAAGACCACACTTTTGATTTGATATACTGAGATGATAAAGGCACCTAGGTTTTAACCCACTTATTCCACTAAAAAGCCTACCTTCATAATTAACACCTAGTGAACCCTTTTTAGCCTAATAAACCGTTTTCTTGACTCACCCATTAATATTAACCCAAAACTAAATTTTTACTTCTCCTACTTTGACTCCCCTTATGTCGAGATTTGATTTGATCAGCTGCCTAACTATTTTCTTTATTTCAGTTGTTAAATCTCTTCTTATTATTGTTTGTTCTTATTCAAAAAAAAAGAAAATCAGAAATTTATTCATTATTAGTTCCTTATTATTTGAGCTTAATCAGTTAATTTCACATTTTGAGAAGAAGCTCGTGTTATTAGTATTAAGTTTTCAATTGATGTATTTATTTAGTGTTAGTCCATTTTCCTAGTTAGGTGAATTGTCAATTCGATCTCAATTTTAACCCTCCTTTTCAGCCTTTATCCACACCTTTAACCCAAGCTCCGTTACAACCCTTTTTAAAGACCTTTTGATTTGTGTATCATCTCATTTTATAGTGGTGGAGATTTGATTTTCATGCAAGCCTATGGTAATAACTTTTCATGTTTGACTTTTAAGTGCTTAATTTGAACCTTAAACACTTTGAGTGATTTGAGTGAATCTTTAGTGAGGATGTTGAGTCTTGTCGGTTTTGAATCAAAGGTAATTATTTAGGTAAGGGAAACACCTATGTTTTCATGCTATAAAAATCTATGACTTAGATTGTTTGAATCTCTAAGACTCTTCTAGTTAAATTATCAATGTATGAATTATCTATGAATTATGATGAGACATTATTGTTGAGAATTATGAGTCGAGGAAGTTAGTTTTAATTGTGAGTTAAGGGTTTTGCTTGAGGACAAGCAAAGGCTTAAGTGTGGGGATATTTGATAAACCATAATTTATACATATTTTAACCCCATGCTTAGCTTATTTTTGGATGAGTTTTCATTAGATTTGATGAATTCGATGCTCCTAATCCTTTAATTTCATGTTTTACACTCAGGAAAGCTTAGGGAGTAAAAAAGAACGAGAAACAGGCCAAAAAGGGACAAAATTGGCCTATCTTAGAATTCAACACGGACTGGGCCATTGGACACGGCTGTGTGTTACTAGCAGGATCAAACACGGCCTGGAATGTCGTACACGGGCAGACCACACGGCCGTGTATGGTGAGCAGGAGCGAGCACGGCCTAAGGCTATCGAACACGGGCGTGTCACTGCCGTATCAAAGATTAATTATATCCGAAAAAGGTTATTTGTGGGCAAAGAAAGACGTTCCAAAGCCTATATAAACACCCTAAGGGGTTACCTAAAAGAGGACGGAGAGTAGAAGGTAGAAAATACTCGAAGACAGCCATCGGGAGCAGCTCGGAAGAAGGATCTCCATCAAGACTGAAGATCTCCCATCAAGTTCTTTAGAAGTTTTTTGGGTTTTCTTATGTTTGTAGTTTTCCTTATTCTATGATGTTTCCTTCTATCAGTATGAACTAAATCCCTTAAATATCTGAGGGGATGAAACCTATGACGGATCTTATTATTATTTGATTTATAAGATAAATACTTGTTCTTATTCTTAATTGTGAGTTCTTATTCTTGTTTTGATAATTCAGGTTATTGATTTAAGTCGAATGTGCTTATTCAGTGGAGCAAAAGTCCCTGTTTAAGAGTAGATCAACACAATTAAGCGGAGTTGATTGCAACCCTAGAGATAGGGCTACAAAAATCTGCCGGATTAGAGTCAAATCTAATAAGGGAATCCATAGATCGAGTTAATGCGACAATAGGGGTTTTAATTAGAAAGAGATTTCAATTAATCAACCTAGAGTCAGTTGTTTTTAGTCTTGAGAGAGATATTAACATAAATCAGGGATTTCTACGGATTAAGTCAAGTGAATAAATCATATGAATCAAAAGTAATAAGTGAAGTCTAGGTGAATTCTTCCTTAGGTATTGCCTCCATCACATAAGTTGTCTAAAAGTATTTTCCTAATTCGTTCTTTGTCGTGTTTTAATTACTTAGTTTTAGTTTTAAAAAGAAATCACTCTAATTCTTAGGCTAGATAATAAAAAGATAGTAACTACCAGTACTCTTGGTCCTTGTGGATACGATATTTCCGGTCTTACCATAACTATATTGCTGTTCGATAGGTGCGTTTACCTTTATTGTGATCATAGTTAGTTAGAGACACATCAACTTTCATATATATAAGTAACTAATATCATTTATAATATTATTTACAATCATTTTTCCCAAAATGACATACATAACATCCTAGGTACATGTCATTACCAAAAAGAAATATATTTCACCACATTGAGTTCGGGTTCGGCTTTGGATACTGATTCAACTATCTGACTTTAACCTAACCTGCGCACGGAAAACAAACCGTACGCTGAGTATAAACTCAGTGGTATTTTTATAATCCGAATACTTTAAATAAATGATAAATATGCACATTTAATACATTCAATATCTAAGATCATTTAATTAATCAATTCATATATAAATCATTTATCACACATACAATTCTCATCAATAGCTATCTCAATGGCTTTTCTCTACTTTGATTTTTACATTCATCTTTCTATGTAAATTTCCATTCTATGAATCTCATGATTCATGATTCTCATTTGTACAATTCAATTCATTATCCACTCCAATTCTCATACAATGTCATTTAATAACAAGCTTACTGTCAATTCATTTATTTGCCCCTATTAACACGACTCGGACTTTGGACGGATACACGGATCCAACCAAAACACACCAGTTTGGCACCCAGTGCCTCATTGGATAATTCGAAGAAATAGATTGACACCTAGTGTCTTATCGACCATGCCGAAGTAAATTGATACCCAGTACCTCATCAAATTTATCCGAAGAAATGATTTGACACCCAGTGTCTCATTGACTCAAGATCGAAGTATCCCTTAACTCTTACAATCCTATGGCATGCCAACTATATCCGACTCAGCCCGATACAGTTAATAGGGTTTCAATTCACTTTTATAATTCAACCAATACTCACATATACTCATAAAATCAATTCAATTCAATTCAATATCAATATCACAATATCAATTCATTTCAATAATCACATACAATCATACATTCAACTCAATTCAATATCATAGACTCAAATACTTACCTCATTGCTTAACATAAGCATTAAATGTAAATTTTAATTAATAATTAGTTTTCGGATTATAGAAATACAAACCGTAATTTCCGAGCTAATCCTCGTTGACTTTGTCTTTTCCTTTCTTAGCCGAGATCTCCGGCACAACGTTATCTACGGAAATTAAAACAATTTAAAATCATCAATACACACAATTTCACATTGAATATTTCAATTTATATTCAACTTTTGCATAAATTTTAATTTAGTCCTTAAATCAATACTAACTCTATTTCTTCCAAAACTAATTCCATATCTTATTCAATTTCCACTTTAGACTAATTTCAACTCTCTAATTTCACCATAAAACCCTAATTTTAAAATTTCACAATTTAGTCCCCATTGTTCAAAACTTATGATTTATTCTACAATTCAATCCCTTTTTCACTTCTAACTTGAAATTCTATCAATTTAACCCCTAACACTTCAATTTATTCAACATGAACAACTTCTAAAAATTCACTAACTTTTAAAATTTTAACATAAATCAAGTAGTATTTTGTTCTAGGATTCTAAAAACATCAAAATTACAAGAAAAGGGGCTAAATTGACTTACCAATTAAACTTTAAACCTTAAATTCCTAATTTTTCCTTTCTTTTTCTTTCCCTTTTTCTTTCTCCCCTGTTTCGTGCCTTCCTCTGTTCTTTGTTTCTTTTTCTTTCTTTTATTTACTTTATTTATTTAATGTTTTATTTTAATTATAGTGGTAATATAATATAATAACATTTTCTTAAATAATAAGTAAGTATATATATATTACAAATGTATGTATGTATTTATTACACATGTATATTACCATTACCATATAATTGTCACAATTTAGTTTATTTACTTATTTAGTCCCTTAACTTTTTTCTATTCTATAATTCAACTTTTACTCTATATGCAATCTAGTCCTTATACCTAATTATTCTTAATTTCAACTAATTCACCTAGCCAAAACCTAAATAACCACACAATTAACTTCGTAAATATTTTTAATAAATATTTACGAATTCGTTTTTTGAAAACGAAGACCCGAAAATACACTTTCCGATACCTGTAAATTTCGGGTTGTTACAATTCCTCATACTTTGTTTGATTATGCTAATCCCACTCTGACTGGAGCTGAATCGAGTATCGTGAGTCCGATTATTGCTGTAAACAATTTCGAGTTGAAGCCGAACACAATTCAGATGGTACAATAATATGTTCAGTTTGATGGTTTGTAATATGAAGATCCGAATATTCATTTGGCTAACTTTCTAGAGATTTGCGACACATTTAAGATCAATGACGCTACTGATGACGCCATACGCTTACGATTGTTCTCATTCTCTTTGAGGAGCAAGGCACGACAATGATTAAATTCATTGTCATTAGGTTCTATCACAACTTGGGCTTAAATGACTGATAAATTTTTGTTAAAATATTTTTCACCGGCTAAAACAATTAAGTTGAGAAATGACATCTCTTTTTTTTTTCAGTTTAATATTGAAACTTTTTATGATACATGGGAGAGATTAATGATTTGTTAAGAAGGTGTCCTTACCATGAACTACCTTTATGGCTCCAAGTTCAACAATTATAAATTCATTATATTATTAATATAATTATGAATTAGGTATACGAAAGAGTCCCTATAAGGATGATGTACAAGTGATTATCTATACTCAAGTAATATTATCTATACATATATTATACTTAACGTGATTACCTAGACTTTTATTAATTATATAATTATATTTAAAAATTATCTAAATTTTAATAAATTATTTTAAATTAAATTATATTTATATTTAAATGTCAATTTAGTAATATGATAAAAAAGTTTTTGGATCTTATAATTTTATCAATTATATTATTATATTTAGAAACTATCTAAATCTTAATAAATTAAATTATAATTATATTTAAAATTTAATGATACTAATTAAATTTAAAAAAAAATATTGAAGAAGATTTTAACCAAAAAGAAAAGAAGAATATGTGTACGGTTAGGATATGAAATCCGAAGTGAGATAAAATGAAGGGTGGATATTGATGCAAACCATTTAGCCGACTTTGACTCTGCTAACTGCTGAGTGAGTGCCTGCCGTTTCTTAAACAGATCTCTTTAATCTCTCTCTAATCTTCAATTTCTTTCGCTCTCCCACTGGGTAACTCCCAAACCCTAATTTCTTTTTTCTTTCCTCAATATATCATTCGTTAAGCTTCTGTTAAATTATTAGAAACGAAAACCGCAGTAGTCTAATTCGTTAGGCTCGATCAATTCTATTACCTGATCTGTCTGTCTTTTTTTTCTATCGGAATCTGTACTTTTAGGGTAAATTTGGGTATTTTACTGCGCTATCTAAACTTAAATATGTTTGGACTTATATTCTATTATTAGATCCAAGTATTGCCTTTGGATGCAAAACTTGACTGCTTTTTTTTTTTTTTTTGGAACGAACTGCTTGGATCTTGAATTTTGTTAAAAATCAATTAGAGTTTCAAATCATTTTGTTTAGCTACTTTATTTATTTATTGTTGAAGAAAAAATAAATTTGGAATGTAGTAAATCATATGCTGTGCTTTCCTCACCATTCTTCCTATGTTAAGAAGGCATGTGTTTTTTGGTGTGATATTTCCTTTTCAAACCTGGTTTATCTTGTACATTTGTCGATGATTGATATATCTGTGCTTTCTTTTTGAAGATATTGAAATGGCGGAATCAAAGTCATTGAGGAAACCTGTTTTTACCAAGGTGGACCAACTCCGCCCTGGCACTATTGGTCACACTCTTACTGTCAAGGTTGCCAATACAAAGATGGTATTGCAGAAGGGTCGGGCTGATGGTCCTCAGGTGCGTCAAATGCGAATTGCTGAATGCTTGGTAGGAGATGAAACTGGAATGATTATCTTTACTGCTAGAAATGAACAAGGTACTTTCTTATAGTCGTCTCCTGATGTAGGTTTAATTTGGGTAATAGTGTTACTTTTGTTCTTGCTTGAGGTTTCACTTGTCACGCATCTTTCTCTTTTAGACAAGTAATGCAACATCGGTTTCATAGTTAAACTGCTTTTGCAATAACAATGATATCTATTCATAGACCCTTGAGTGGTTGTTCGCACCAAATAGAGTTCACATAACAAGGTGTTTCGTGAACTTCTTTAATAAGCGCCTATATGTCATCCCCAAGTATCTCCATACTTCAACTTAGATAAGTTGCATCATATGCATAAAAGATTTACCATATGCTTGTCTTTGAGCATTGTGTATGCTGTCTCGATAATATGACAACTATGAATGTTTTCAGGAATAACTTTAATGCATAAGGGTTCCATAATTTTAACCCAATACAATATTTTTGAAGGCATGTTCTCATGCGCTTCATTGGATTAGTATCACTTGACAATCAATAATGCCACTAACATGAAGGAAAACCTTGATCACTTAACAGAATATGCCATATCCAATTTGATTGTCTTTGGTCCTTATTTACCTAAAATTTTGAGTATTTTCGCTTGGCTATGGGTTCTAGGCTGTTCATATTTTTGCAGCACATGTTAAGTTTTAGTGCTAAAGTTCCATTTACATCTAATCATTGCAAATATTACATTGCATTTATTGTGATGTCGAACTTCATTGTGGTATATTGTTGAGTTCAGAGAGATGATGCTTTAGGTGTTCTAGTGCATTCTGCTGCTTATACTTGTGATAGAATTCATTCATATTTGGTTTTCTTGTGTTTCTTACTGATGCAAAAGCCTTTTTTCTCGATTAATTTGAAGTGGGGCTGGAAATTATTTTGTTTTTGGGACTTGAATTTTATTCCAATATCCAATGAAATGCTTGCACTTGTATTCATTACAAAGAATACAAATAAGTACTGAATTTCAGTGGTATACATCAAGCCTTAATTCTGGAAAGTCTTCTCAAATTGTCCAATATCAAATAGAATTTTTGCACATGCATAAGGAACCAAATTAACCAGACTGAGGAGTTAAATTTCATTTATGATAATTTACATAATAGTGATTATGAATGTTTCCTTGATCATTTCAATATCCCTTGATTTGATATTATGCCTTCAATCAGATAGGAGATCAACAAACATGGTTTCTTTGTTGGAAGATCACAGTTTTAATTTCCACTAACGCCCATCTTTTTATTTTGGTAGTGGACTTAATGAAAGAGGGTACTACCATAACTCTTCGCAATGCGAAAATTGACATGTTTAAAGGATCGATGAGGCTTGCTGTGGACAAGTGGGGTCGTGTTGAGGTTGCTGAACCTGCTAATTTCAATGTGAAGGAAGACAACAATCTGTCACTGGTCGAGTATGAACTGGTTAATGTCGTTGAAGAGTAACCTTTCGGGACGGCGTTTGCTTTGTTTCTGTATTGTGTCCCAAGAATAAAATCGACTCCAGTAAATGTGTTATTCTGATCTACGCTACATCTCCTCTTCAAAAGGCTTGTGAAGTTCGCTTTTAGGAAGAAGAAATCTGGAAGCTAGTGTGTAGTACTCAAAAGTTGCTTCTTGCCTTGCAGCAAATCCAGCAGAACCTTTTGGTTGCACCTCCAAACAGATGGTGGTGGCTGTAAATTTTAGAGTTAAAAACAGCTAGCTTTTAGAACTTGCTTTCTTTTGTTTAGTTTCTCGTGTTTCCCGGCAGCGAACTTGTTTTGTTCTTTGCTTTTAGATTATGCTTAAGAAGTTTTAACATTATAAAATGTATGCCTACATATGACTTAATTTATCTCTTGCTTGTGTAATCTTTCCATGCTTTCTGTTATTCATCTTTGATTCGAGAAGTGTAGTCAAACCCGACTTTTCGAGATGCGGAATACGTGCAGGTATGATTTAGCCTAATATAAAGGTGCAACATTCTTTTACTTCATACTTCGATGGCATGCTTCATGACTGTTCTTGTTTCTTTTTAATGTTCTTTTTTAACATCTTTTGGAAACTTAAGATCCTGGATGACTGTTCTGTTTAGGATCTTGTTGAGGTTGGAATTTCAGGACTTATTTTTGTTTAAACTAATTAAACAACTTATTAATTCTTTTTTATGAAGGATTAAGGAAATGTGGGTACATTGTAATCTCAATAATCTGATATCATGGCAAAATATATAGGCTGAAAAGGTTACGCCTTTAAACACACAGGGCAAAAGCTGTCCCCAGTGCCCCTTTTTACCGTGATTGGAAATTATAAAATTTTATGATGCCATATTTTTTGGGATGATTAACTAAATAGAATAGAGTTAAAATAATTTTTTGAAGTCATTAAGCTTTTTTCTTTAATAAACTGGCAGTACATTGTTTTTTGCAGAGAGTCAATCAACTATATCTGAAGGTAGAGAAGAATGGGACTGCAAGAGAATGTGAGTATTGGGAGTGGAGTAAGTTTATGTATTGTTTTTAATTGCAAAAATTATATTTTCATACGGACTCCCAAATAGAAATGTGTGGAGGTTGAAAAGATTGTGCTATTTTCTTATGAAGTACTGATTCGCTTTATATAATGAACATGACAAAGTTGGTAGATTAAGGGCGGGCCATTGTTTATCAACCTCGCTTATACTTATAATACATCTCCAATATGCTAATTCTGAACAAAAACAAAGTGCCATCTTATTCATATTGTTTGATGGATTTCCTCTTTGCAAATAACAATAATAAAAAATAGGGTAGGGACCTAACGGTATCCCCATCACCTTTTTCTGCGCATAAACTATGGGACACTGCAGCCCATCCATTTGTCCTTTTTAACATTCGGGCATAATGATTTTTTTGTCCTCTTAACTTTACAAAAAAATCATTTTAGCCCCTCAATTTTCTCTTTTAACTTTTGATTTTTTTTTTGTTAAATTGCCTCAAAATAGATGAAAAAGTTAACGTTTGTTAACTTTGCTGACATGGCATACATGTGGATTGTCATGTAAATGACATATAAACATTTAATTAATATTTTAAATTTTTAATACTATTAAAATATATTTGTTTTCATAATTTTTATGCTTATTAAATAATTTTAGTGATTTTAAATTTTTAAAAATAATTTATATATATATATATATATATATTGAATTTTTAAAATTTTAAAAAATTAATTAAATGCTGACATGACATATACGTGGTATGTTAAAGTTAAAAAACGTTAATTTTTTCATCTATTTTAGAGTAATTTGATAGAAAAATAAATTTAAGGACTAAAAAAGGATGAAAATTAAATTAAAAATTAAAATGACAATTTTAATAAAATTTAGAGGGGTAAATAAAATTCTGGGTAAACCTTAATGTGACAATAGCTCACATGCGCGATGTCCATCCATGATGTATAAATTGAAAGAAAAAGAAAAACAGTGTGTAACATGACACCAAATAGGCTGAAACGTCAAATTTAATGAGTTTTTTCAGCATTTACTGATGCCATTTTATATTAGTCATAATTGCTTAATTTCTTCATTGTATTCAAGTTTTAGTGATGTAGATGAAAGTTGAGTTTTTAGTAAATTAAAAAATAAATATTTGTTTGATGGAAAAAGACAACAACTTTCTGTTGTATATATAGAAAAAAAAAAGAGAGTAATATTAATATGATAAAGATATGAATTTAATTTAAAATTTTATTTATAGTGGGTAAGATATTAATCATATAAAATAACATAAAACAATGTATGTATTAATATAAAATCAGGTTATAAATTGTGAGAATAAAATTTGAAAATTGGTTATTGAACTGTTTATATATATGGTTATACGAGTCATTGACGTGAAGATGACACATGCTTTTGGATAGTCTGCCAAGTGGAAATGATGTGATGTGGTTTGTGGAATGAAATGTATTAATTTATAATTTTTATCATAAATTAATAGAGATTGGAAGGCGAGAGACAGCCTTGTGCTATGCCTCCTGTTGGTTGCATCTATGATCATGCATACTCAAATTTCAAAGTGTGTTTTCACTTCAGTTATTTTACTTTATATATAATGTTGACATAAATATACCCATCAATCATGTTACATGTAAATAGTGATTATAATGTAATGTTAGACGTGGAATTATCATAATCAAATACAATGGTATCAATTTTATTGATGACTAGCTAGAGTAAACATATATAAATATAGCCATAATTTAGAGGACGTACGTTGTTAAACCCTTCCTCAAACGCATCCAAAGATTTTGACTAATGGACGTACGTTGTCATATCCAAAACTAAGAATTGTACACATATCATGCATGAAACAATTTCAACGACGAAAATATATTAAAAGCACTCCCATATATAAATATAATCTCGAAAGAAAGAGATTGTGAATGCAATTTATTTATATAGATGATGTTATGGAGTGAATAATGTCTACCCATCCAAGAATTAAGATCATATGCCTGTAGCCATATTGCAATCAGGTTAATACATTGATGCGTAGAAAAAAGAATGATTTTTTTTTTTTTTTTTTTTAAGATTGTCAAACAATGGGATTGCATGTGAGGCAATCAAGATTTAAGAAGCCAATATATGGAATATTCACAGAATCTTTGCTGTTACTTTGTTTATTTTAATTCCAGTTTTTATAATGGTTTGGTCAACTATAATGAAATTTCCATATATTAACTATGGGCTATGCACTGTTTTCAAACCCTTGGGCCACCTTTCAAATTGTGGAGAATCAAACAAATTGCCCAAACCCTAAAAACAAGCACACAATTTTGGAGGACTATTTTATAAATAAAACATTAATCTCTGGACCGAGGGTCTTAAATCGTCACTTAAGGGTATATATATATATATATATATATATGGGTGTTCAAATTTCGATTAAAATCGAATTAACTAACAAAATTGATCTAATTCGATTAATCGATCTAATTCGGTCGGAGGTCGGTTAATGATATTTTGAAAGTTTAGTTATAGGTTAACTCGGTTCAAAATCGGTTAATTAACCTAACTTAATAAATAATAATACAAATTATATGTAGTTTTAATTCGACCAAATGAACATTATCAATTTATTTATTTTTATATGTTTTATACTTATTTTAACAAAAAAAAAACATATAAATTTTGATTAATTCGGTTAACCAACTGAATTAACCGAAATATTTCAATTTAATTATTATTTTTTGAAAAAATTTCAGTTCGGTTAACGAATTAAAAAGTTCGATTAATCGTTTAAACACCCATATATATATATATATATACATTTGTGGGTGGGTGGGTCTGGTTTGGAACTTATCAACACTACTGTATTTAACTACCCATGTATGTCATGTTCCACACACATGGTTTACGACATAAAATGTGGTCCACTGTTGTCTTTAAGACTTTGAAAGGGAGTTCCAAAACAGAAGCTCACATTTCACCAATTCAAAGTCATGCTATACCCATGATTTTAGATAAATATATATTCTGTTTCGGTGTTAATGAGCTTCATTTAATTTTATTTTACAAATAAAATTAAATGAATGATATATATGTGTCTGATTTGATTTTTTTTTTATTTTTTTCAATATTATTTAAACATATGTGACAGTGCCATACTTGTCGGATTTGTTAATTTCACTAATAGGAGACCAAATAATTTATATATATATATATATATATATATATATATCCCAAATTGGAAATATTTAAAGGGGAAAATCTGGGTGGTGGAAAAAGATTGAATACAAGCGTTTCTTTGGATCCCTCACCTCCCTTTCTTTTTCTTTTTTCTTTTTAACCTATAAGTAGTTGGAAGAAGTAATAATGAACTTTTTTACAAGGTATTTGAATTGTGTTCGAATCAAAGAACCTATCTTAATACGAACCTGGTCCAAACATAATTAATCTCAAATTGTAAAATGAATGAGAACAAATGTGGTTATACAAAAAAAAATAAAAAAATTTCATACCTTAAACAAAATTGGACCATATATAACATTATCATCATAAATTTGTCCAAACATGTTTATATTTGTAAATAGTTAATGCGAGTTCATTTAGGCTCACATATATTATCTTCTCTTTTTTTAATATATGCTATTTTATTTAATATTTAGTAATTTTATTTTTTTTCTTTTACTAAAATTTTAAATATAAACAACTTTGTTGATACTATGATACAACAAGGGAAGAGGAAAAGGAGGCCAGGTCACCTGTGATTGGCGGAGAGTCAAAATTCCTAAGGAGGAGGAGTAGAAAACAAGAGGAGGGAGATGAGGAGAATGAGGAGGAGGTTATGCACTGTTGCAATCTAGGTTTATCGAGGAAGAAGAAAACCCCCAATGTTATGCCTTGGGATATTTATAGACGGGGAGTCTCTTACCTAGTTATGTCATGTCACCGAAAATCTCGGGATAAGGTTCCCTATCGTGTACAACTCTGATACACCCTTTGCTGAGGTTAGGGTGAGTAAAATTCATTTCGATTAAAAAAAATCAAAAAAAAATTCAAATTTTGAGTTAATCGAATCAAGTTATTCGAGTAAACTCAAATAAGAAATTTCGGATTTCGAGTTTGAGTCGAGTTGAATTTTTACAATTCAAATAACAGATTAGTATAAATACCATTTTGGTCCCTGCCAATTTTGAAAATGAGCAAATTGGTCTCTCTTGACAAAAAATACAAAAAAATCAAAGTAATTTTCAAAATTTGAAAAAAAAATTTAAAATTCAAAATATTTATAGAAATTCTAAAATTTATATTTTTTAAAAAAATTATAATTTTTTTTAAAAAATATATAAAAATTTAATAAAACAATAATTTTGGAATCTAAATAAGTGATTATTGAATCAAGTTTATCATATTAAAATATCTTATTTATTATTATTATTTTGCTTTAAAAAAGTTTTCGAATATATATTGTTTCAAATTTTTGTGTTCTAACATGAAAATAGTTATATTGTACAGGATTTTAATTTAACATTATTAATTTTTCTAATTTAACTCAAACGGTTTCACTCGATTCAATCGAATGCTCACCCCTAATTCGAGTTATCCGAAAATCCAAATAAAAAAAAGCCAAAACTACGTCGTTTTGATAAATGTTTACCTTTTCTAAAATTAAAAGTAAAAACTATCAAGTTAAAAGGCAAAACTACGTTGTTTTGCTAAATGTTTACCCATTAGTCTTACTTTACTTGTCGAATCGCCCCACTCTCCTTTTTTCCTTTACTCAAAATTAATCTAAAAGCTTGTACTTCGTCTACTAATAAAATAATCGGTCCATGTAAACGGAACATTGAGATTGAGTATAAATAATAAGATTCGTTAATTCGACTCGACTCGACTCGAAATTTTTTGACTCAATTCAACCCAATTCGAAAAAAAAATCAAATTGAGTTTGGTTGCTAAAATAGGATTCGTCAACTCAACTAATTCGAAATTTTTTGACTCGATTCGATACGACTTGACTCGATCGAATACTCACCCCTAGATAAGGTAGTATGAGGTTGTTGGACCATAGTGGTCCCTTTTTAGGGGCACACCTGCTAATAGTGAATGGCCTATCGGAAGGCTAAATATGGCGGTTAAGGATGGATGATCTTCTTGCGAGTAGTATGGAGGATGCGAGTGGCTGGTCATTGAGTAACCATCCGGATGGTATAAGGTGGATGGCCATATGTGGGTGTCTTACTGTTCGGATGGTTACTCAATAACTAGCACCTGCATCCTCCATACCATTTATGAAATGATCATTCATCCTTAGCCACCTAGTCGAGCCCTCCAATAGGCTACCTACTATTAACGGGTGTGCCCTCCCCAAGAGGGGACCACCTAAGGATCACTAAAGTCTAACAATCTCATACTACCTTAGCAAAGGGAGTATCAAAGTTGTACACGTTAAGGAACCTTATCCCGAGATTGTCAATGAGATGACGTAACTAGGCAGGAGACTCCCCACCTATAAATATCCTAAGGCACATTATAGGAAGGTCTCTTTCCTCCTTAGTAAACCTAGATTGCAGCAGCACATAACCTTTTCCTCATCTCTCTCATCTTGTTTTATACTCCTCCTTAGGAATTTTGGCTTTCCGCCTATCATAGGTGAATCGGCCTCTTAGTTGCCACCACATTTTCCTCCTATCTCTTTCTTTGTTGTATCACAATATCAACAAACTTAATAACATATTTTTAATATTTACATTAAAGTACTATTTATTATCTTCTATATGATATAAATTACATAATATATAAAAGGAAAGAAAACTAAGATATTATAAAATTGAAAAATGAGTATGCGTTAAGCTCGACTCATATTCAAATTTAAATAAATAACTTGATTTTTGGACATGTCTAGGATTTTGATAAAAAAGAAAATTAATATAAGAGACAATTAGCTTACAATTTTAATTAACTTGAAGTCATGGTGTCACGCCACAAAATATAGGGGGTTAATTGAAATAATTAATCAAATATTGAATTAGGCTTGATGCCTAAGTAGCTAGTGCACACCTTAAAGGTCCTAGGCTCAAGTCATTCCTCTCCAATTTTTTTTTCTTTTTAATTTCAACAAACTATGATAAAAATCATACTAAAATAAATATTGTTAGGAGTAAAAACTTAACAAGTAATAGGCTTAGGTGTAAATGGTTAAAGCTAGCTTCTCCTCCCTTGTTTGCCCAGGTTTGAGTCACCCTATCTTTACCATTATTTCTTTTATTTTTCCTTACTATTTTTTGCCCAAAATGTTGGATTATTTACCCATGCCGCCCCTAGGGTTTCAAACCCTAACTATTTAATCAATCTTCTTTCAATTGAACTAGGTTTTCTTTCTTTTCCAAATCCTAAATAGATTTCTCTTCATCTTTTCTATTTCTTCTCCATTTTCTTTTCCATCCTCTTTTTTGCATCAAAATTTCATTCCATTGTTGAGAATTATTTTTGTTTTCCTTAAATCAAAATCAATCTCCGTTAGATCGTCTTTCTACTAGTTGTTAAAATTCGTCGTTTATAGCCTCTGTGTTTTCAACAAAAGTTCTTTAAGTACTTTCGTTTCAATTAGTAGAACTCGTAAATTCTAAAATTGCATCGATCCATGCTAATCTTTCAATTCAATTTTGATCCATTGCAATTCTTGCCGAAATATTCTAAGAATCTTGATAAATCTTGGAAATCAAATGTTAACTCGTGTGAAATTGTCGTTTGAAGGACCCGTTTTAGGTACCTCAGATTAGATTTAAACATGAGGGACGTTGTTCAGGCTTCTGGTGAAAGGTGTGTGTCTTTTACAAGTGAATCGAGGCAAACCGTGTCTAGGATTAGAGCTACACAGGCTCCCACACTAGTGTGTGGACCACTGATAAACCATAAAAGTAACATGTTTTTAGTCCTATTCTTGACACGTTCTATAACACCCATTACCCATATTCTACGCCGGAACCGAGTATGAGGCGTTACCGTACTTAACTCACTTGGTCATGCAACTTTGGTCTATAAAATTTCATTCCAACTTAAAATATCTCTTTCACAATCAAAACATTCTCATTAAGGGCCTACGAGGCCTTAATCAAGCATACGGAGGGTCTCGTAACCCAACCGGGAACTTTTGTGCACTTAAATTTTTTTTGTCTAAACAGGGGCCACACGCCTATGTGAAGTGGGACACGCCCGTGTGAACAGACCGTGAGGTCACACACGCCCATGTCCCTAGCCCGTGCAGAATTTATTTTTATTTCTAACCTACCTACAGGGGTTTTCACACGCCCATGTCCTTGCCCGTGTGTAAAAACCTGGGCATTCTGTTTGTGACGTCAGCAACCTTATATGGGGCACATGGCCTAGGCACACGCCCGTGTGGCTAGCCCGTGGTCGCCACTGACTTGAAACACTAACATGCAGGGGACACACGGCCTGGTCACACACCCATGGGACTGACCGTGTGTCACACACGGCCTAGACACACGCCCATGTGCCTACCCGTGTAGACAAGAACAAGGCTATTTGCCAAGCTCCTTTTTATCACCTTAGTTCACACAACATAATTCCAATTCAACAAGTCACTAAGCAACTCAAATTTGCAACATACACTTCCATAATAACTCCATCTTTTCATAAATTAATCATGATAAGCCATCAAATATGGCAATATACAAAAGGTTTTATCCTTAAGAGAACCAATACATACTTGACCAAAATAACAAAATAATTCACCTAGTCTAGCCTCTATACATGCCATACTTAAAATGCTAATTCTAGATATACCGAGATGAGCTGATAGTGTGTGTGATCTTCCAATTATCTTCGTATCCCGACCCGGCTCTTCGACACTATAAAACAAAGGAAAAGAAAGGGAGTAAGCTTTAAGCTTAGTAAGTTTACATGTAAAAAATAAACATCATAACATGTGCTAATCAATAAATAGCATTCCACAATAAGTAAGAATATTCCACAATCCAAGATCATGCTTACTCACTCATCTCTTACCACATTCCAACCGTATCACAAACCAAATGCTCTTATTATTTAACATACATCCCTGCACTTAATCACCACATGATCACATAAAATAACACATCACAATTTCACAATAAGCCATTCTTAGTAATACAAAACTTTGGTGGTTTTGCACTTAGCCCACCATTTATCTTTAACAGGGTGGTATCGCACATAGCCCAACAACAGGAATATTTACGGTGGTATCGTACTTAGCCCACCAAATGATAATATATATACGATGGTATCACACACAACCTACCGTGAATAAGTAATAAGGTGGTATCGCACATAGCCCACCAACAGGAATATTTACGGTGGTATCGCACTTAGCCCACCAAACGATAATATATATACGATGGTATCACACACAGCCCATCGTAAATAAGTAATAAGGTGGTATCGCACATAGCCCACCAACAAGAATAATTAAGGTGGTATGGCACATAGCCCACCATTATTTACTACAGATAATATTCCACACTTATATGTCTAATTCAACATCCATAAGGAATTTATTCATTTCCTACCAAATTCAATCCATTTAAATCGTAAATGTTCTCAAACATACAATGCACCAATAATTGACAAAATGTGTATTTAAGATGCATCGTTTACACATAAACTTACCTCGGTGCAAAATACGTTAATTTGCAGTTTAATCCGAAACCTTGCCTTTTCCCCGATCAAGGTTAATTTCGCACTCTTCTTGATCTATAACAACAAAATTTCACTCATTCAATCATTTTATAATTATAATACATCATAACCTCTACTTGGAGAAAAATGACCATTTTGTCCTTATATTATGGTAAAATTACGATTTTTCCCCTAGGCTCGTAAATCATTTTTCACCACATTTTGTCATTAAACAAGCCTAGCTGAACATTTATTTCTCTTACAACAACTTACAGAACCATTTATTTCATGCATTTATTACACAATTTCAATATTTGCAAACAAGTCCTATTTAGGTGTTTCTATGGCAACACCCTTCACAAAAGTTGTTTCTCATCTCACTAACATTCATTTTCTTCCATAAAAACTCAGCTAACAACATAAACTCTCTCATGGCAAGTCCCTAAACTTTCAACCATTTGACAAATTAGTCCCCTCATTAGCTAGCTTAAGCTTTGGGGACTCCAAAAGTACAAAAATCATCAAAAATAATCATCAAAATGACTTACTTGCAAGGATGAGATGTAGCTGAAAATTTGAACTTCAAAAACCCCTATTCCCTCTTCAATTTTTGATGGAGAAGAAGTGTGAATAGTAAAAGATGACAACTCTTTTATTCATTTTATTTTATTCATTTTTTTTATCACCTAATATCACCAAATTTTGACTAAAATTAATGCTCTTGTCCCCCTAAGCTATATGGCAAGCCAACACACATCTAATGGCATAATTTCACTTTAAAGACTTCCATTTTGATATCCTTTAACTATTAGACACCTCTAGCTTGAAATTTGAAACTTTCGCACTTTATGCGATTTAGTCCTTTTTTCATAATTAAGCAT
Source organism: Gossypium sturtianum (assembly GCA_025698515.1). NCBI lineage: Eukaryota > Viridiplantae > Streptophyta > Magnoliopsida > Malvales > Malvaceae > Gossypium > Gossypium sturtianum. The sequence continues at coordinate 19,219,921 of CM046945.1, read as the reverse complement.
TAAATGCTAAAATTAATGCACCAAAATTTTCATACATCCTTATAAACATGCTACAACACATAAAATAATATCAAGATAATGTTTTCTTCAACCTCGGATTAGTGGTCCCGAAACCACAGTTCCGACTAGCCCAAAATTGGGCTGTTACACGTTCTTGGATGATTTATTATGTAAATTAGTAAATTTGATGCTCCTAATCCTTTAAATTTATGTTTCTATACTTAGGTGAGCATAGGGAAGTGAAAAGAGCGAAAAACGGGCCAAAATTGGACAAAAAGAGCTATCTTCAGGAACAACACGGTCTGGGCACACGTCCGTGTGAGCCACACGGGCTGGCGACACGCCCATGTGCCAGCCTGTGTTGATATCGCTCCATGTTTCCAAAACACGCGGAAAAACCCATTTTTTAGGGATTCTGAGCATTCTAAAGTTTATAAATACATAGTAGAAGAGAACCTAAGGGGACACGCAGAGAAGAACGAAGAAAAAACTCGAAGATCGCCATCGGATTCATTCCAGAAGCGGATCTCCTTCAAGATTGAAGATCTCCATTTAATTTCTTTAGAAGTTTTATTGGGTTTCTTTATGTCTTGTTGTTTTCCTAACTTTGAGATGATGTTATTCCAGATTATGAACTAAATTCCCTAGATACCTAGGGAAGATGAAACCTATATGAATCTTATTATTTGATTTCTGAATTACATGATAAATACTTGATTCTTGTTCTCAATTATGTATGCTTATTTCATGTTTTAATATTTTTAGGATATTAATTCATGCTTATTGTGCTTATTTCAGTGGAGCAAAAGTCCCTGTTTAAGAGTATATCTAGCATAATTGAGTGGAGTTGCATGCAATCCTAGAAATAGGACGACATAAATCTATCGGATTAGATTCAAATCTAATAGGGGAATCCATAGATCGAGTTAATGCGACAATAGGGGTTTTAATTAGAAAGAGATTTCAATTAATCAACCTAGAGTTATTTGTTCTTATTCTCGAAAGAGATATTAACATAATTTAGGGATTTCTACGGATCAAGGCGCAAGTGAATAAATCGTTTAATTCAGATTCAGAATAATAAGTGAAGTTTAGGTGGATTCTTTCCTGGGTATTGTCCATCTCATTGGTTTTCTTCAAATATTTTCCTAATTCATTCTCTGTTGTGTTCTTAGCAATTAGTTAGTTAATTTTAGATTAAAATCAATCCCATTAATTTGTCGGCTAAATAATAGAAAAATAGTCATTACTAGTACTTTTAGTCCTTGTAGAGACGATATTCCCGACTCACCATAGCTATACTATTATTCGATAGGTGCGCTTGCCTTTGTCGTAATTTTAGTTAGTTAAGTGACCATCAACCACATGAGTGGACTACACGGCCCTTCAAATGGTCATGTGCCTCTGAAACCCTAGGCTAGTTCGAATCTCACACGGCCAAGATCCTTCTACACGGTCTGCCGCATGGTCGTGTCTCCGCTGTAGCTTAAATTTGCATGTTCCACACGGCTACAATCTGTTGCACAGCCTGGCCACATGGTCGTGTAACCTCTCAACACGGATTAAGGCATTAGGCACGGTCTAGCCACACAACCATGTGCCTATTTTTTACAATTTTGCCCAGAATTTTGTGAATTGTTCAGTTTAGTCCCTGAATATTCCTCAAACTATTTTTAGTATTTTATCTCATTCAATTGAGTCCCTAATATTATGAATATTGTTGGAATCCATGATCTGATTGACTAAATTGTTACTATATATACATGATATGTGATTGGTACATGTTTATTGTCATTGGTTTCTTGATATCTTTATATCATATTACTACTCGTACTCATCGTATTTTTCGATTACATGATCAACATGACTACTATTACCAATAAACTAAGTACATGTCATACATGTCTATTGCTACTTTTAATCTGATTACATTCTAAGCATGTCTACTATTTTTGTATTGTACTATTATTAGCATGTCATACCGCATTGCATGGGGCGAGATGCTATGAAAGAGGAAGTATTGACAGTTTATCTGCAAACATTGGTAGTACATCCACAAACTTACTGGCAACTTTTATTTGCAAACCCATTGTGTGCTCACAACGACTAACAGTATATTAGCCTACAACATTGGTGGTTTATCCACAAACTGGAGTGCCCGGGATATAAGAGTTCAGGGAAACTCTTACTGTAGAGCGTAGTGCTGGGGTAGAACCTTTCTTTTCTATTAAGCTGAAATTGCATTGCATTGACACTCAAAAGCATGCTCGAATGAACTGTCAAATTTCTGCTATACTATATGATTATTACTGTACTGAAAACTGTAATTATGTATGATTGGTTGATTATTTTGCACTGATTCTATTGTAATAGAAATCACACTGAGCTTCATAGCTCATTTCTCCCTTAATCTCCATCCTTAGAGATAACCCTCAGGTTAGGACGCGGACACGACATCCGAAGGGTCTCGGCTCAGTTTTGTTTATTCAAATATTTTAGGTTCATTATTTGATACTTTTATTATATAGAGACAATATTATTTTATTTGGAACTGTGACATGAGACTTAGGATTTGTTTTTTTATATATATAGTCTGCATGACATTAAAATTGATTTTATAATATCGAAATATGAATATTAATTTGTTATGCATGAACTCGATTTTTATTAAAAACCTATATAGATATCATTTTTCCACTGCCAAATTATAAATAAATTTTGAGTAATAAACAAATCGGTTAATAACTAAGTTTTCAAAAGCTAAACACCATTACAAGAAAAATGTTAAACCTAATCGATTTTGTCAACTCGTAATTTTTTTTGAAAATGGACTAAGTATTTTTCTAAAATAAACAAATGTTTTAATACAACCGTTTTAAAAACTCTGCTAGCTTACTAAGCCATTTCAGTGGCCGATATAATCTCTCGAATACGAGTATAATGCTTAAGCCGGGTTGGAGAGGTTACACATAGTTTTTGTTGTTGTTGTAACGAAATATCTTCTTATATAAAAAAGAAAAACTGTTATAAAATAAAAGACAGAGAATAAAGAACAAAGAGAATGGGAGAGCAAAAGAGAGAACGTATTTTATTGATCAATGAGAATATTTACAAAGCTTCTCCAAAGTCTCTTTTTATAGGCATAAGAAGTATAAATGAAGTAGAAATCTAATTCTAATGACTATTAGAATTTAAAGTACATCAAAACTTATCTTGATCTTGATGGACATCCACTTAGTAAGTTATTCATAAAAATCCCCCTTGGATGTCCATTGGTAGATAAGATATTCATAAAACTCCCCATTGGATGTCCATTGGTAGATAATGTACCTCGTTAAAACCTTACTAAGATAAAAACCCCGTGGGAAAAAATTCCTACTAAAGGAAGAAGAGTAGACATATCTATAATACGCATAATATGTTGCCTCATTAAAAACCTTACCAGGAAAACCCAATGGGACAAAACCTCGGTTAAGGGAAAAAGAGTACAACGAGTATTTACTCCCTCTCATGAAAATATTACATACTTTCTCGTATTCTACGTATTTAATCTTGAATACTAGTTTTTCAAATGACTATTTGAATGTATTTTCTAAGCATTTAGATCACTATTCTTTTGAAAGTCATGAGTGAGGGAAAATTTGAGGGAAATATATTTTAATCTCTTCAGGAGTTTCAACAATAATCATAGCAAACTTTAATCATGATTCTTCTAGAAAAACACAAATAGGTAGTTTGGATAATTTTATAATCCTCCTTTAACTACTATTTACAACATATGTTCAAATTATTTCAATTCATATAAATGAACAATTTCCCAAGAATTTCAATATGTTTTTAGCATCCTAAATCCTTCAAGGATTTAAATATAAACTTTACTATATATTGGTTTATAAAAGGTTGTAACAACAACCATTAGATGCAAGTTAAATATTTTATGAATTATCAAAATAATATATCTAAAGGTTATTGCATCCACCACAAAAGAATATTATATCTTTTCATAATCAATGCCAGGACTTAGAGAAAAACTTCATATTTTTATTCCGCTTTTACAAAACTACTTCATTTGCACCCTCATTGGCTATATATATTTAAATATTTGGACTACATGTTTAAAAACTCCACGAATTTAATTGTACTTGAGTTGCGTCTTTCTATTTTGATCAATTTAATCCATATCTATATTTCTCAATAGATTTATTCAAGATCCCCCTTTTACTTCATTATTTCAATAATAATATTGCATGTAAAATCATTGTCAACTACTTTTATTATTCGGTTCCACATATTCTGGAATTGATATAACTTATCGAGATCTCTTATTTTCATTATTTTAATCTTCAGTTTCAGGTACTTGAATCTCTTCTGGAGTTTTACTTATTAGTTATGTCTTGGGACTCTTCTGGAGCACCTGTCTCTACTATATGGCCATCTAAAAGAATTTTTATCTTTGGAACCGATCAATCTATTATTTATTCTAACTGATTGTCCTACTAGGACTTTGATTCAAATTAAAATATTATATGGTATATAATGTTTGGTTATTCTCTTTAAGTTTATAAATACATCTGACAGTTAACTTGTAATAAGTTATCCTTGTTAAACTTCTGGTTCAAATTACTCTCCTCCTAACTCATTACAAGTTATTATTTCTCTCCCCTTAATGTCGGGAAAACTATCGAACCAAAATTATAATAATAAATCATGTCATAATTGAATCTCCAATACATTCAAAACATCTAATAATACAAAGAAACTTGTAATTAATATATATTCTCAACTTTCTTTGAGGATTCGCTCATCTTTGTGCATTGTGGTGGAGCAATTGGAACATATACGCACATATAAAAATTCAAAGATGAGAAATATTTAGCTCTTGATAAAAAACCAATTGTAATGGGGATTATTTATAACTTATTGGCTATGCGTACAACACGTAAATCCACATAATCTCATTTTAAAATAGGAAGTTTAGATCTCATAAGTAATGATTTAGACATTAATCAGAGGCATCCAATCAATAATTTCTCTAAATCATTATGCGCAAAAATAACAAACTTTTACAAAAAAATTTCAAACTCAATCAATAAAAGACTGAGATATAAACTCATCAATATTAGAAAGATGAATTGTCTTAATTGCATGATCTAAAATTAATTATTTAAACAAGCAATCTTACAAACGACAGGTTGCAAGTTGATAACACATACATCATTATTTTGTAGATACATCTATCAAAATCATATAATATCAAAACCATATACATGGTGGATGAATGAGCCCATATTCATTTCAGAAATGCAAGACATTAAATCTCAACTTTAGCTAGTGAGTTTCTAACAATCAAATTTCATTGACAACAAGCAACAAATTAGAATTCTTTAAATTAAAGAATCTTCTGGTTTTTTAAGGAATGTCCATATGAATTATCAATTAATTTTCGCATCATATATGATCCAGGATGGTCTAACTGGTCACGCCAAGTAGTAAATGCATTTGTATCAGTAAACTTCTGGTTTACTTTAACATGCGTTTCAATTGTACTAAATAGTAACAAATTGATAATTTTACTATCATTCCTTTCACTTTGCATCCACATATAAGTATTATTGTGACATTTAATACTGGAAATGTTTAAATCAATATGAAGTCTATAATTCCACTAAGTCAATAAATATAATTTCCAAATAATTATATGCAACATTCACTTCAGGGAATATGCCAAAATCTTCAATTGTAGAGCATTTGGTCTAGTGGTATGATTCTCGCTTTGGATGTGAGAAGTCTCGAGTTCGATTCAAAATACTTTTAAAACCCTTTTAACAAGAGTTTTGCATAATCAGTTAACTACCAAGAATAATTGCCTAGGTCATGTATAGAAACAAGCCTATACTAAGTATATCAATAAACGTCACATCTCAAACATAAAAATATGACATAATGAAAAACTAGCAATTTATTTCATAACCATCATCATAAACATGCATGAAATTTAATTCAAAATCCAATCATTCAAGCTTATAGAACTTTTCATTTAGAATTGCTCATGTTATTTCTCTAAATAATTAACAAATGGAATAATATAAAATGTATGAACTACTACCTTTAACAATTCTTTGAACTAAATTAAATCTGAATAACCATAAAATTCATTGGTTTGTTAACATAAATTTGCATACTAGATATGTTTTAATCAAATATATTATTTAATTATAAAACCTACTATAGCGACATAAATAAATCAGTTAATATTCATTTTTATGAACAAATGAGATGCTTAAAACAATATGTAACATATGTAATCAAAACTTAAAAAGAAAACCATCATATATCAAGTTGATTTAATATTTAAATACATACTTCTTTTTTTGTTTTATGTTGAGTCTTGACGATAAGAAGTAAGCAAATTAAACTTCAGTAGTAGACTTCGAATCCAATCAAAATCAATTAATATCAAACTTTGAGAGTGGATCTTATTTTCCAAGTGTACAATAGGTACATAACCAATGACTCTTCATAAATAAATTGTCTCTCTTCTTAAAAAGTTCTTGGAAATTCTTGTTCTTTTCTTGTTTTTTTTCATTTTTCCACTTCTGGTGGTGGAAAAATTTATTACGACAATCCCCCATGACTATTATTATAATTCAATTTATCCACGTTAAAGATTATGTTTTTCAAATTTATTACATATTTTTACATTCTCTTTAGGGAATAGGTAGTTTTCGTGGTGAAAAAATTTTGTTCAATCATAAGTAAATTTTTTTTCATGATATTGCTATCGTAGGAGCACGTTTGAATCATGAAAAGTTGAATAAGTTCTCTCTTGTAAGGTTATCATCAGTAATATTTTTTCACGTAATTTTAATTGAGAACTTATTTTGTATACTGTAGAGTTATACTCACAGTTTTAAAAACCTTGCAACTTCAAGTACATCTAACCATAACGAGCTTTAGATAGATTTACCATATTCTATTGCTCATAAGTGGACCTTTCACAGTCAAATATTTCGCTTTCAACTCCTTAACAGGGATGATGACAAAAGAAGATCACAAAGATAGTCACGATCAATTCAATTTATAACATGAGTAATAAATATAAATCAATAACCCAATCCTCTTTTCATTCATATGAAATATAATATTTTCTTCATTCACAATCCCAATATGATATCCATTGTAACAACCCGTTTTTAGTTAAATTGGAACAGTGATTTTGGAACCACAAATTCGAGGTCAAAATAATTATTTTATTATTATTTTAAGGTTTATAGCATGAATATGTGATTGTGTGAACATTTCGTTAAGAAATTTTATCGTTTGAATGCTTAATTTGATAAAAAGGACTAAATGACGTAAAATGTAAAAGTGATATTCTAATAGCTAGAATTATTAAATGGATATGGAATTAAATAGTGGAGGTCCTTATGTGATAATTAACCCATTTTTTGAGATAGTGGATGATAGTGGCATGGTAATTTTGAAATTTGTAATGTTCATTAAGGTTATTAAAGTAAATTTGTAAATAAAGATAAATTAAATAAAACAAAACATGGCTATCATCTTTCTTCACCATATTCAACCGAAATTTAGCTAAGGAAACACCATTGTTAGGGCTTTGAAGGTTCGACGGTAGTTCTCTATGCATGGTAAGTATTTTGACTCAGTTTTTTCACGTAATTTTAATTGAGAACTTATTTTGTATACTGTAGAGTTATACTCACAGTTTTAAAAACCTTGCAACTTCAAGTACATCTAACCATAACGAGCTTTAGATAGATTTACCATATTCTATTGCTCATAAGTGGACCTTTCACAGTCAAATATTTCGCTTTCAACTCCTTAACAGGGATGATGACAAAAGAAGATCACAAAGATAGTCACGATCAATTCAATTTATAACATGAGTAATAAATATAAATCAATAACCCAATCCTCTTTTGATTCATATGAAATATAATATTTTCTTCATTCACAATCCCAATATGATATCCATTGTAACAACCCGCTTTTAGTTAAATTGGAGCAGTGATTTTGGAACCACAAATTCGAGGTCAAAATAATTATTTTATTATTATTTTAAGGTTTATAGCATGAATATGTGATTGTGTGAACATTTCGTTAAGAAATTTTATCGTTTGAATGCTTAATTTGATAAAAAGGACTAAATGACGTAAAATGTAAAAGTGATATTCTAATAGCTAGAATTATTAAATGGATATGGAATTAAATATTGGAGGTCCTTATGTGATAATTAACCCATTTTTTGAGATAGTGGATGATAGTGGCATGGTAATTTTGAAATTTGTAATGTTCATTAAGGTTATTAAAGTAAATTTGTAAATAAAGATAAATTAAATAAAACAAAACATGGCTATCATCTTTCTTCACCATATTCAACCGAAATTTAGCTAAGGAAACACCATTGTTAGGGCTTTGAAGGTTCGACGGTAGTTCTCTATGCATGGTAAGTATTTTGACTCAGTTTTTTTTTTTGATTTCTATGTTTTTGAGATCGTTGCAGCTTAATCTAGCTAGCCCAGGGACTATTTTGCAAAACTGTTAAAGGTTTAGGGTTTTTCCATTGATGAATTTATATGTGTTTTGATGTTTAATGGTAGAAAATGCATGGTGGTTGTTGGATAAACAACATTTGTTAAGTGATTTTTAGTAAAATGTTCAATTAGGGATTAAATTGTGAAATGTGTAATTTTTTGGGTTAAATTATGAAATAAATGAAAAATATGGACTGCTAGGGACCTAACTGAAATTCGACTAGCATGGGTTTTGGTTGAATTGCATGAATTTGTGATTTTATGAAATAAGGACTAAACTGTAAAAATATAAAGTGTTAGGGGCAAATGTGTAAATTGCTTTAATGTATAATTTGGACTAAATTGAATAAATAGATTATTAAATAAGTAAATTTTGATATTATATAGATAAAAAAAGTGAAATACGGACTTAGATCGGGGAAAGAACAAAGTTTTGGATTAATCGACTCGTTTTGCTTTTTTTGCATCCGAGGTAAGTTCGTATGTAATAAGCATTGTTATAATTGTATTTTAAATACTTTGATATTGCATAAATTATAAATATGATCTTGCAGACACATTCGACGACGATTTGGCAACGAGAAATCCCGATTGAACCTTAGGAATAGATTATGATACGAATGACATGTCATTAGGGGTTATTATTGTTTGGGTCTTTGATGCATGACGTCCCATCGTGGTCGAGTTGTCCAACATGTGTTGCGGATTCTCGTCAGCTTATGTGAGCAGACCCGTTGATAGCTCGAGAGTGAGCATTATTAAGATAGCTTCGACTATGTATTGGCACTTCAGTGCAAGATTTATTGAGATAGCTTCGGCTATATATATATTGGCACTTAGGGTGCGACATTCCCGAGTATCCTGTATTATTCCAAATGGTTTAATGGGTATATCAAGGATATAAAATGGTGAGAAATAGATACATATCAAAACAGGTATGTACGGAAACTGTATATGTATTGAACTTATGAAAGAAGTGAACTCATGGTTATATAAATGATTTAATACATGTTAACATTGTGGTTAATTAATTTATAGTATGTTATATGCATGTTTTTGAATGGTAAATTAAATTGTGAGTTTTGCTTATTATCTTCATACGAGCTTACTAAGCTTTATAACTTACTTTCTTTATTTTCTGTTTTTTATATTGAAATCAAAACTAGCTCGGATTCGGGATTGTCGGAAACTTCATCACACTATCCTACTATCACTTTGGTACTTTTGAACTTAAGTGTTTTAAGTATATGACATGTATAAGAGTTTGGTTATTTTGGTACATATGTGTTAACTATGAATTTAGCCAATTGTAATGGCTTGTAAAAGTTAATGTTTTGGTTTTGTATTTAGCCATGGGAGTTGGCTTATTTTGATTATTTTGGTTGTATATATAAATGTGCATATAGCTTGTGTATGTGATTGATGATGGATATATATATTGCTAGTTGAAAATAGGTAATATGGATATCAAATGGTGGAGTTTTGATTATTGGTAAGCTAGTGAATCTAGGCAAATAATGCATGTTTAGAAAAATGACCATATTGATGATTTGAGAAAGTGAAATGGGTATCAATTGGATGGCAATGTGAAATTGTATATCTTGTATTAGTTTGTGTTGGAAATGGTATGAAATATGCTTGGTTGAGGTTGATTGAATGTCTACATTATGCTATGTTTTGTGCCATTTGATTTTGGTGTAGGTACATGTAAATTGAGTGACAAAATGGCTTGGTAAATAGCCTATTTTGTCCACACGGGCAAAGACACGGGTGTGTGTCTTAGCCGTGTGTGACACACGGTCAGGTTACACGGTCGTGTGTCCCCTGGTGTTGAATTTGAAATCAAGTCAGTATGCTCTACACGGCCCAGCACACGGGCGTGTGTCATGGCCGTGTGGCGTAAGTTAGTATACCCTACAGGTTTGCCATGGCCTAGCACACGGCTTGGCACACGGGCGTGTGTGGCCATATCTTAGGGCACACGGACTAGCCACACGGACGTGTGTGTTGGCCGTGTAACCCAAGTTAGAGAGTTACACGGGGTAGGACACAGTCTCGGGGAACACGCCCATGTGCTTTCATTTCAAATGTCCACACAGTCTGTGACACGGGCGTGTCTTTGGCCGTGTGAGACACACAGCCGGGCCACATGGGCGTGTGACCCTTGTATTTTGGAAAATTTTCTAAGTTTCGTAAAACCTGAGTTATCAGTTTAGTCCAGAACCTTCCCAAATGCATGTTTTGGGCCTCGTAGGCTCATAATAGGGACGATGTGATTGAGTTTAAATGATGATTGCATAAAATTTGGAAATTGTATGTGAAATGAATGTTTAATTGTTTTATAAGTCCGGAAATACTCCGTAACCCTATTCCAGCATTGAATACGGGTAAGGGGTGTTACATCCATTATAATGAATATCTTTTAAAACTAATGTATTAACCATCACAAATTTTGTGCTTTTTAGATATTGATATATTAACTCTTCTAGAGCTTTCAACTGATTTTGTACTATCAAATATTGGAATAATATTTGTTTGTTTCAGTACCAAACAAGATAAATATTTTGTATTTGTAATGATAGAATTCATTACTACATTCTCATATCATTCCTCAAAAAATATTAACAGAAACAAAATATTCGGGCATACACCACATATGTGGCCAATAATCTTTCATATCACATTGATAAGATAGGTTATCTTTACCCTTTGAAGAGTTATCTTTAGAACTCTCATTGTTCTCATATTTATTACTATATTCACACTTTTAGTGGTCCATGATTATATCTTTTATTTTCTTTATATTTGCATTTACTTCAGGGAATGTAAGAAATTTGGTAGGACAGACTTCTAAACGCCTCCATTGATTCTTTATTTTATAACCACCATCGCAAAACATGCGTGGGTTTCAAATCAAAATCTATCTATTCATGTTGTCATGATTAGTCTCCAATTATAATAAGCATGATATAATAAATAAATCATTGTAAATTATACATAAGATTCTTTAACATCATTGTTACCACCTTGGCTATTATCACGAGCACTATTACAAGTAGTAAAACAACTTTGTTTTCGTAATAACATTTATAATCTAATAGTAAAAAAAGTTCATTTAATAAACAAAATCAAAATTTTCATGTACGATGCTTGAAAGTTATCCAATACACATTATACCAAATTTTAATACCACATATATGTTATAAAATCTTATGATGCTCTAATCAAATATTTATAAATTCAATTTAAAAGATATAATACAATCTTTTCAAGTATATTTAATAAAAATAATTTAATCATAAAAAATTTTAATCATCCAAATATCATCCATATTATAATTTAATAAAAGAATCTTAGTTTAAAAGTGTAACACCCCTAACCCGTAACCGTCGCTGGAATAGGGTTAAGAGGCATTACCGAACAATCGGAACATTTACAATCATTCCTCAACACAAAGTATACACAATTCAAACATATCAAGATATATATATATAGTCCCTTAATGAGGTCTACGAGACCTCAAACATGCACTAGAAAGGGGTCAGGACTAAACCGGGATCATACAAATTTTTTCCAAAAATCAAACATTTTTCAAAGTTACAGAGGTTACACGCCCGTGTGGGCAGGCCGTGTGCCTCACACGGCCTCAGACACGCCCATGTGTCTGAGCCATGTCAAAACAGGGCATACATACTGACTTATTCACACGGCCTGAGACACGCCTCACCCGTGGTCGAGCCTGACTTGTTTCAATTTGCAAACTCGAATGAAACGATCGAGCCACACGCCCGTGTGCTCAACCGTGTGGGCAATTATAGGCCATTTGTAAGGCCAAATTTGCCACCCACACTTGGGTCACACCTACATGCAATAATCAATACCATTACATATCCTAATTGGCATCCAAACATACCAAAACATACTCAAATTGAATCTCTTAATAGCATCATTCATCATCCTCTACAATTCCATCTAAGCAGAACCATTCAAAGATATAAATTACATATCAAAAACATATAATTCATGCATCAATTACTCTCAACCATATCATAGCATGAACATACCATCTTCATTCTACTAAAACATATCATAAGGTCATTCACTTAGAATTTACTTACACATCTTGACCAACCTTTACTCAAACCCAAAACATATACCAAAATTCATTAACTTATCTAGCCCTATCACATGGCAAGATCCAAACATCTCAAAACATGCCATATCAACTAGCCTATACATGCCATATTCCATACATAATACATCTTCCAAAAGTACCAAAATAGTTAGCCGATAGTGTGATTGAGTCGCTGACGATCCCCAGATCCGAGCTAGCTTTAAAGACACTGTAAAACAGAGAAACACTTCACACAGTAAGCTCTAAAGCTTAGTAAGTTCGTAATATAATACATTTAATTCAATAATACAATTACAATATACAAAGTTAATCCATCACATAGATCAACTCACAAATATATATACACCATATCATCCATAGCTAATATGTTCACTCAACCATCCATAAATCCATTTACAATTTCATCAACCACATAGGTTTTGTACATACCTTAGCCAACACTTAGTTATCGATCATTCATGCTACTCAATGCTCAATACTTCATTTCGATCAACCTTCATTATTCGTTCGATTTATTCGCACATTTAGTGCCAAATTCATAGTCGAAGCTTAAATATTATCGCACACTTAGTGCCTTTACTTTAAACCAAGTCTAACTCGGTAACACACACAGTGCCAATCAATAAAATCGAAGCTTCTATTACTTCGCACACACAGTGCTATTCATCCCTGTCTCGATTTTATTTACGCACACTTAGTGCCTCATATTTCAATCTCTCATATAACATTTCTAATTCAATAACCATACATTCATTCATTTCATAACACATTGATATGAATTTAACAATTCGTATTATATCCGAACTTACCTCGGACGTAGAAATACCGAGACTAGTCGATCAATCGAGCACTTTGTCTTTGCCTCGATCTCGATTCGAATCTCTCCTTTCTTGGTCTATACATATTCAAATTTAGCTCATTCATTCACCAAATCATACAATTTAATCCAAACACACATATTTAGGGCATTTTACAAAATAGCCCTCACATTTTCACATTTCGACACTTTAGTCCCTATTTCATAAAATCATCAAATACACATAATTTCATTTCACACATGCCTAGCCGAATTCTCTTTATGTCCATACAAACCCACATATTTCATTTATTTCACATTTTAATCCTTCAATTTACACTTTTCTCAATTTAGCCCAAATTACTCAAATCCACCAAAAATTCAAAGGCAAAATATGTTAATCTATCACATATCTTTCATATTTCATCACTAACCATCACAAAGCTCAAGCATTCATCAATGGAATATTACAAAATCATCATCAAATTCTAAAATTAGAGCATGGGCTTGAGAGAACACTAAGCAACGATCACAAAAACGTAAAAATCACTAAAAACCGAGCTCAAAACACTTACCAATCAAGCTTACAATTGTCGAACCCTAAAAGCTCATCAATGGTTTTCTTCTTCCTCTATTTTTGGCCAAAAGAAAGATGATAACATGAATTTTCTATTTGTTTTATTATATTATAACATTTAATAGCTAAATACCAATTTTAACCTTAATGAATATTAATAATAACACCAAAGCCATGCCATTATCATCCATTTACTATCAAATGGTTTATTAATAACATAAGGACCTTTCATTTATGAAGCCATGCCAATTAAGCACTTTAACAATCAGCACACAACTTTTACATTTTATGCAATTAAGTCCTTTTTGCTAATTAAGCACACAATCGAATAAATTTTCACACAGAATTTTCACACATGCTCAATCACATACTGTAAACACGAAAAATAATATTAAAATATTTTTTCGACCTCGGATTTGTGGTCCCGAAACCATTATTCCGACTAGGGTCTAAATCGGGCTGTTACAAAAAGAAACCATAAAGTAATAATATTTTACATAAAATAATTTTACCAAAAATCAATCAACAAAGGAGAAAAAAAATACCACGTAAGGATTATATAAATTTCTTTGCATAATGATTACCCATAATGCGCATGCCTCAATTGAAGACTGGAATAACAGTAGCTCTAGAAGGCAACCGACAACAACTTGAGTAGCAATTTTGAGTGACCGACTATTTCATTGGTTGTTGCTTGAAATGGGTAAGGCTTGGTGAAAGAGAAATTTTTGTGACTTATGGTGAAAAACAATTAAAAGAGAATCGTGCTGATAATGTATTATAAAATAAAAAATAGAGAATAAAGAACAAAGAGAATGAGAGAGCAAAAGAGAGAGCGTATTTTATTGATCAATGAGAATACTTACAAAGCTTCTCCAAAGTCTCTATTTATAGGCATAAGAAGTATAAATGAAGTAGATATCTAATTTAATGACTATTAGAATTTAAAGTACATCCAAATTTATCTTGATCTTGATGGACATCTAATTAAGAAGATATTCATAACAAAAACGAATTTTTTTATTATTATTAAAAAGGCATGTGAGTTGGCATTTAAGTTTATGAACAAAAAAGAAAAAAGAAAAATTGAAGTAGGATATGAAATGGGGAGTTGGGTTTGTTTTGTATTGTTATGGGAAAGCAAGGGCTAAAAACAAAGATGGACAAAATTTGATGAACACAGGTTTTTGGGGGAATGCATGTCTTTGTTGGAAACTAAACAATAAAAGAATCAAAGATTGTGTTTGTGTGTGTAATAAACAAAACCCCACCTTAAAACAAACCATGGAACTTTGTCATTGGACTCATTTGGATATACATATATAATTTATGTTTTATGATTAACATTTTTAACCACATAAATATTTTTAAGATAATCATATGTTTCAAAAGTAGTTTTTTATACTAAAAAAAAAAGTTTTTTTTCTGAAGGGTAGTTTTCAGCAAAGCGAAAATACAATTAAAATATAAGTAAATATATATATATATATATCTTAATAATCTGTAAATCAAATTATTATCGCACAAATAGATTAAGAAATAGAGTAAAGAATCAAATTATTATCATACAAATAAATTATGAATTGGAATAATCTAGACTACGAATTCACTAATCGAACTAAAACCCATACATTTCAATAACTCATGGTAGAATTTGAAGGCACACACAAATTGTGTATGGTGAGTCTCGAACTTAAGTACTTGAGACCCAAAGCTTTCGCTTTTGCCAACCATGTTCACTAACTCATTGTTCCCAATTCAATCAAGAATTTCATTATAGAATATATAAATAAATTATTTATACTATTATTTAAGTGTGTGATTAAGTTGATGTCAGTCATCAATTGAGTCCCAACTTAATTGTAAAATTACCAAAACAAAAAAATACAAATAATGAGTTATGAACTTAAGACAACATGATTCTCAACATCACAACATTATCATTTTAACTAAAAAATTATTTTTTATTATATTTTTTAATAAATTATGTGAATGCCATAATTTAGAATATATTAATACAGGGAGTGTAAAATTTAAAATAAAACGTTTGTGGAGTAGAATATATCATATTTATTTTGTAAATATGCTTTACAATTATCATGAACCACAAAAAAAGGGACACGATTTGAATTATTTATCTATTTTCAATTTCTTCCATTTTTTTGTTTGAAAAATATTAGCATATATAAACTATAAGGTATGATTTTGTTTGGACTTGGATAAGAGATAAAAAGATAAGTTCACATGACAATAGTTTGCTATTAGCTTTTTGTAGTTTTGTTCTTCATCAGAAATAAGAAATTGGAATGGAAACAAATGCATGAAAATCTTACTTTTTATTTATTTATTATTATTCCAAATAATGGATGGCCAAAACGCTAGAAATGCATAATTTTATTCTTCAATAATTTTGATGGATTATTTATACCTTTTTCTTGAATTAATTAGATTTTGACAACCTTCTTCACCAGCTTCCACCTTGATTTGCGTCTTCATGCATATATTCAAAATACTTTTATCGATTCAGTTTTAATTCGATTGCTATAAGTATTGTTGGTAATACAGAAGGACGTAGGTTTGAGTGTGCTGAAGTGCATTATCTTCTTGCTTATGAGTTGGAGATGGGCTATAAGTAATTCTAGATATTATGTTAAAAAAAAAATACATATAATCAGAACCTATGATAAGATTATTAAAATGAATTATTAATACGTTT
Organism: Gossypium sturtianum; assembly: GCA_025698515.1. Lineage (NCBI taxonomy): Eukaryota > Viridiplantae > Streptophyta > Magnoliopsida > Malvales > Malvaceae > Gossypium > Gossypium sturtianum. The sequence goes on along the minus strand of CM046945.1, from coordinate 19,203,142 downwards.
TTGTGTCCGTGATAGTAAGCAAAGTTTTCAAAGTCCAACCAAAGGTGACTCAACTTCAATCCTTTTATATTTTGTACCATATTCTTTGAAATTTTATTTCCATTTGGTAAAAGATTGGTGATTTTGGTGCATATATTATAATTGTTTTAGAATTTATACGTAATTTTGTGAACGAAATTTTAGTTACAATGATAATTAAAAAAAAAATCACTTAAATAAATTATGGCTGGATAAATTTATTTTAGTTGAATTAATTTATTGAGTTAATTATTTGATTTAATATTTATAATAATTTATTATGATTATAACTTAAAAATTCCATGTAATTTGAATGGTAAAATAAATATAATTCATTTATTGCAAAACAAATACAAAAAATGTCTCAAGGAATTGGAAAACTTTTTCCAAACAATTATAGTGATTTGAATACATTGCCTTATTAGAGTACATAGTACAGACATTTTATTTTACTTTTTGTTATAATAATCTGAAAAAGGTGAAAATGAAATAATAAATATATTTGGGTACATGAAAATTATGGGTTGGTCATGGAAAGGAACATCACACATTTAATTGATCTCATAATTATGTTTTACCTTTATATGTTCCCACTGTGGTGCAGAAGGACATTGATGAGTCTGCAAAAGCATGCATGCATGAAGAAATTAGGTTTTTTACTATCTTGGAAACTCACCCCCACAATTTTCTTTTTCTTTGCCAAGTTAACCAAGTTTCTATATATTTAAGTAAAATAAAATAACTACTTATTCATGTATTGATTAACTGTTGATTTCACCAATTAATTTATTTTTAAAATTTTAAAAATATTTCTTTTCTCATTGAAAACCTTTACTCGTTCTAAATTATTACTTTGTCCGCAGCAACACTAGCTTTTGGACCAGTTGGTTGCTGCTTCTCCAACATTATTTTTTTATTTGTTTTTAATTTCACTCAATATTATCATGACTTTATCCATAATTTCGTGGTTTTGTTTTGTCCACATTTTTTGTGGCTTTTGTTTTGTTTATCATGTTTCCTTTAAAAGCATATGTGATTTTATTTTTAATTTTTAGTTTGTAGTCACATCCTAGTATATATATAAGAAATTTGTCAATGTAAAGATGTCGACAGATCTATTAGGAACCTTTTCCGAAGGGCCTTATCATGATTGAATATAGTGATGGCGGTAGATTCGAGATGACAAGGAGTAGTATGGACCATCTAAGACTTGACCTTTTGTGCATGATTGATGTGGTGGGTTTCTGAAGGCTTTTGGCAATTGTTTCTCGGTTGATCAATGTTCATTGTCAGGTTGATTTGATGATGGAAGGACTAGAATGTAACTTTCAACAATTTGATCAAGTTTCTGATTTGTTTCTAAATTATTCTAATATTGCAGTTATTGTCAGTTTGTCTTTCTCTCTCTCTCTTGATATTTTTTTTGTAGACATGACATTTGTGTATTGCAATGATTTATTTATCGTTTGTACGTCGTGTCATGTCTTTGTATTCTTATTGTTCATAGTTTCTATTAGTAATAGTACTTTCCTAAAAAAAAAAAATAAAGACATAAAATTTTAACTATTTACTCAGAATTAAGAAAGAGCACGATTAGTGTCAATTATTTTATTACTCAATTTAAGTACTCATGTTATATAGTTCGGTTATTTTAGTTACTCCCGTTAAAAAAAAAAAAAAATAAGCTGACGTGACAGTTAAAAAATTGGTATAATAAAAAAATTAACCCTCAAATTTACAAAATGATATCGACTTGATCATAATTCTAAAAAAACTCAAAAAAATATGCAAAAAAATACATAAATATTTTAAAAAAATATATAATAATAAACTTAAATTTTATAAGTATAATTATATTAATATTAAATAAAATAAAAATCCTTTCCACCCGTCCCTCTCCCTCTCCCTCTCCCACTCCCACTCCCCCCCCCCCACCATCGTCCCTTGGTTGTAGTGGCTATACAAGACATTGAAATACACATGTAAATAAGGTTGTGAATTTTGGTCCATTGAAGGTCATCAACATCCTGGAAATTACTCCATTTTTCTTCAAAATAAGCCATGGAACAAGGAACAACTTCCCCGAAAGCATTAAACGAAGATCAATCCTCACCTGATGATGATGAGATCACCGATAAACTTTCATAATTCACTAACAAATTCGGATCCAAAAACCCATTTGTATTTAAGAGATCCGACTTTACATTCGGTGCCGCCAAGGTTTCCAGTAACAAACCACCCATTAATAAAAATAGTATTTTTTAGAAGTACTTTTGAACCAAAATGAACTCTAAATAAGTAACTTTTAAAAGAAAATTTTTGGCTTTTTAAAAATACTTTTTCACAAATGGAGAGTTAAAATTTTTAATTTTTCTCTCTTAAAAGTACTTTTTGACAGCTTAATTACATTTTTACTCATCCTACACATGGTACTTTTCTTTTTTTTATTAATTGCTTAACAATATTTAAAATTTATTTTTTATATATTAAAATATTAACAACAAATTATGATAAATTATTTTTCTATATTTTTATTAAAATATCATAATATTAACTAATTTAAATATTATTTAAATGTTTATTTGTTACTTTATAACACTATGTTTAAAATAGAAATTTTATTTCTCAAAAGCACTTTTTAACAATAATACTAAATACTTAAATTTTAAGCTAAAATTTTCAAAAGTACTTCTTGAAAATATTAATATAATTATATTTATTTAATACTAAACAAGAGACAGTGGTGGGGAGAGGTTTGGTGGGGGAGGGAGGGAGACGAGAGTGGGAGAATTTTTATTTTATTTAATATTAATATATTCTTCTCTAAATCTTTTGATTTTTTTTATTTTTGCCTAGCGGCGGTGTTAGCTTTTGGGCTAGTTACTGCCCGCCTTTTTCTCCTACCCATCAACCCTCTTTTTCTTTCTTTTTCCCATTCACTCCATGCGTCTTCTCTTTTTTCAATTTACAGATTTATTTTGTAGGTATGTTTGTTGTCTTCACAAGTTGTGATGGACAGATGATAGTGCCTATCGTCATTGAAACACCACCAACCACTGACAGTTTCTTTTAGAAAGTGTGTAGCTCTTCGTTGACTTCTTAGTCAATTTCTATTTTGAGAGTTTCAGAATAATAAATGATTTCATGAGTCGGTTTGGACTCGTGTTATCTTAAATTTTATATGTTTTTTGTTTGTTTTTCTATTATTTAATAAGTCTTCACTTTTAGAAGTTTTTGTCTACTATTGTAGTACACCTTTTAGTCTTGCTTATGCATGTAGTCTTGCTTTTGCGAGTAATTTTAAGGTTGGTTTTGTCGTCGTCCCCTCTAGTTTGGTGGATGCTCGGTTCTTTTGCTGATTTATGCCCGTCGCTTTGGGCCATCCGAGATTGATTTTTTTATTGTATTAAGTGCTTGCAATCACTCCTGACATGTTGTGCTTGAGTTGTGACAGAGCCGATTGTCAACATGCCATAATGTTCTATTGATGTTGAAGCTGAAGCTTTTGTTGTATTGATGGAGTTTGTCCTTTAGCGCGTATAACGAGTGTTTGTTATTTTTTCCTCGAATTGTATTGTCTTATGAATTTCTCTTTAAAAAATATTTATTTATATTTATTTATTTTTAAAATTTATTATTGTAACTTTTTGAAAATATTTATGTATATATTTCTTTAATCTTTTTAAAATTAAGATCAAATTGAGACCATTTGGAAATTTTGAGGGTTATTTTTTTTAAAATTATGATTAAATTAATATATTATATAAAAGTTGATGGCTAAATTTATTGTTATACCGATTTTGTAACTGACACATCAACTTGTTGTTTATGATTTAATGAGAGTGACCAAAATGACGGAACTATGTGCTTAAATTGCAAACTTTTTATTTTAAGTACATTGTTAAGATTGACCCGATTAAGCAACAAGAAAAAATAGCGGAATAAATTGAGAAATTGAATACACAAATTTAACGTGAAAAAACCCCTCCAAAGAGGATAAAAAACCACGGACAAAGATAATTTTACTATAATGGCAAAAGAACGAAGAGTACAAAAGATGGAGATAAAAATTAAACCCCGAAAACCCGAAAACAAAGAACCCTCAAAACGTAAACACAAAATTCTCTAAATGTGCTATGAGTTCTAATATCTAATGGGTGTATTTTCTAAGGTTGTAAAAGAGCCTATTTATAGGCTAAATTCATAGGTCAAATAATAATAAAATAATCTAAACTAATTAGTGTTTGATTGAAACAAATAAATAGAGTTTAACTAGAAGATTATTTCTCAAATTTGACTGAAATAGGAGTCATACTTAACATACTTAAAATAATTTTTTTTTTTTATAATTAGATGACTATTTGTATAATTTACATGATAATAACAGTATTAATTGGACTAATATTTATTGTAATAAATTGATATGTTGTTGTAGAAGTAAACTTAGGAAGATATAATAATGTTTTCCATTCCCCAATGCTCATTAAAGTTGTCAAATCTTCTTTCTCCAATTTGGGCATTAAATTTGTCAATTTTTGTATCCAAATGGTAGTGGTGAAGGCAAGGGTTGAAATACTGGAATGAATGAATAATCACAGCGTGGGGAATTTATTTTTTATGTGAAATCTATTTTAATGAAACCTTTCCATCCAAAATCCAACACTAATCTTAAATGAAATCATCCACTCCTTTTTTTGCTTTCTTTCTTTTCACATTGTAATAGTGGTTTATGGAACTCTTTAATGCTAACATGGGGTCGCCAAGCGAAATTTAGAAAATGTGGTGAGATTTTATTCAAGTTTTAATGTCAAATCTATCGACCTATAACATTATATTATTATCATGTTGAATGAATAAATATGGTAACGATGATAATGCATATCATATTTGGTGAGACCTTTGTAATGTTTTCTTTTCAAGTTAAATTTGCATTTTTGATGATAGAAAAAAAAATTATACCTCCTAAGTTTCGTAAAGGTTGTTGAAGTTGAATCAGATAGGTTGATTAAATTCAAAATCGGTTATATATTTGTCTAAAGTAAGGTAAAATTTTAATTGATTTGTGAATTGGAATGAACCTCATTAAAAATCGAGTGAATTGGGGTTTATAATTTTTAATAGTTTTTAAAATTTTTATAACTTTTTTAATTAAATAAATTAGTCAAACCAAAAATTGATAGTCTAATTGATTTAACCACCAATTCGATTCCAAAAACATTGTATGAGACTTAAGGTAGTGTTTGGTATTATGGAAAGTAGTTATTTTCCTGGAAATTTAATCAGTTGAAAAGTGATTCTAAAGTTTGGTATCTTAAATTTTATTTATTTTTCTTGGAATCTAACTTTCCTTTTAGAATTACTTTCCTATGAATATGACAATGTGATTCCCATGATAAAATGTAAGAAAATTACTTTCCCATATAGTTTGGAAAGTTAAAAGAAATTTGAGACAAAATTAACCCTATTTTATATTGATTTTGGGTAATAGTCTACTAAAAAAAAAAAAAAAAAAAAAACTATTACCTCCTTTCTAGTACTTGACTTTCTCTATTACTTAACGGATTCTTTGCAAGTACGTTTTTTCCCTAATTCTAGCACTTGTATTTGTATGAAATACTTATTATTTTTTTATAGAATATGGCTAGAATTGTTCCATTTAAGTTGTATAGGAATTGTGGGTTAGATCGTCTATCGTTTTACATTCCTATAATTTATTTATTTGTAGTTTTGCTCAAAGTAATATCTGAAATCAACATTTTTTTATGTTCCTATGTGTTAGCAATTAGCTTAAACAAAATGTGATTTCAAGTTTTTTTTTTTAATTTCCAAAATAAGTTTTATATATCCATGATTTTATATATGCATTATTATATTTAGAAAATATAAGCAAGTCAAATTTAAAATAATTTTACTTTTAATTAAAATTATAATTTTAAAAATATCAATTAAATTTTATTATTAAATATTTAATCCAAATATTTGTTAAGAATAAAATCTATTATAAAAAATAAATACATGAATATTATGTATTGTTTAATAAGGGTAAATTCGTAAATTATCTTTACATTATTAAGAAAGTACTTAATGAACTAAATGTAATAATATAACTTTCTTGAGATTTTAATCAACACCTTCTTATATATATTAAACGTTGTAAAGTAATTTTCTTGACAATCACATTCCCAATGATCAAATTCCAAGAAATTACCTTTCATTAAAATCATAACATGGAAAAACATCAAATGCTATCTAACAGTATTTATACATATTAGCTTGTGAACAATGAATTCAAGCGAAGTTAACGAAGACCTGCTATGAGGGCATGAGTTAACATCACAAAAAGCAAATATTTTTAGTGTCACAGATTATAAAATTTAATCACTATAATTTAGAGTAATTAAAATTAAAATAGTTATTTGTTGCCATAAATACCTTCGTCACCATTGTATTTATGATAATTGTTAAGAAAATGTTACAATTATTATTTTGTGATGATAATTTCGACACTAAAAATATTAGCAATCATAATAAACTTAAACGGTAACAAATGTTGTATTTTTTGAAAAATATTTTTTTAATACTAAATTTGTAAGCAATTATGACAAAATTAAATGGTAATGAATATTGTAACTTTTGTGACTAAATTTCTGTCACTAAAACAGTAAGCAATTGTGACAAAGTTAAATAATAACAAGTATTGAATTTTCGACAATAAAGTTGTACAATTGTCACTATATTATTTTATTAGTTTACAGATGTCCCTTAACTAGTTATTATGAATAAAAAAAGGCTATATAACTTATTTAACCTTCTAACTTTATATACAAAAAAAAAAAGTCAATTTATTCATTCATTTAAATTTTTATTTTTTTAACCCTTAAATTTTTTTTGTCAAATCACTCAAAAAGGATGGAAATGTTAACAAACATTAACTTTGCTGACATAGACATTCATGTGGATGTCACATTAACAATTAATTAATTTTTAATATTTTGTAATTTTTTTTATTTTTACAAAATTTTTAATAATTTTAATAACTTTCTATTTTTGGGATTTAAAAAAATTTAATTAATTGTTGATGTAACATCCATGTGGTAGTCCACGTCAACAAAATTAACGTTTGTTAACTTTCACAACAATTTTGGGGTGATTTGACAAAAAATGCAAGTTCAAAAGTTAAAAAGGTGAAAAATTAAATAGAAGACTAAAATAATTTTTTTTATAAAGTTGGAGAACTAAATAAATCATTATACTAAAATAATACAAATGCCTTTTTTAATTAATAAATTATGTGAAAAATATAAATATCGGTAATGACAATATATATCGCAAAGAAAAGAGAAATAAAATAAAGAACACACTGATTTTACGTGAAAACCCTTTCAGGAAAAAACCACGGGCAGAGGAGAAGAAAAAATTCACTATGTCGAATTCGAACACAATTACAAGAGGAATAGACTATGTCTATTTATTGGCTTGTAAAACCTAATTCTAATCAAAGTAAAAATATATTATGCTAATAAATGCTAAATATATTATACTCATAAATACTAAATCTTCTAGAAAGAAGATATATTTTGTTTAGCTTGACTTGTAAGCAATATCTTAGAATTTGTGTCACACAACTCTAACAACCTCCACCTTGACACGAATTCTCAACGAACAAGTTCTTCATCGCGAACTCTCAACGAACAAGTTCTCCACCTCTTCCATAAAACCCCTTAAGGGTTTAACTTCAACAATGAACACCAACCAAGTCTAAACAATGCTTAAACTTGGTTATAGGAAGTGACTTAGTCATCATATCTGCAGGATTTTCATGAGTACTAATTTTGCTCACAACAATATCACCACGAGCAATAATATCACGAACAAAATGATACCGAACATCAATGTGTTTTGTTCTCTCATGAAACATTTGATCTTTTGTAAGGAAGATAGCACTGATCATCACAAAATATCGTCTTTGATTTGAAGGTCTTCATTTAGCTCACTAAAGAGTGCCTTCAACCAAATAGCTTCTTTACAAGCCTCGCAGCGCCATGTACTCGGCTTGATGGTAGACAAAGCGATCAGAGTTTGCAATGTAGCTTTCAACCGATTGCACAACCTCCGATTGTAAAGACATAACCAAAGTGAGAGATCTTCTTCTATCAAGGTCTCCAAAGAAAATCAAGATCAACATACCCAATGACTCCATCTCTAGTTCTTCCAAATCAGAAGCAAACATCGTAGTACCTCGTAAGTATATTAAAATCCACCGAATCGCTTTCCAATGTTCTTTACCGGGATTCGCCATGTATCCGCTAACTCCATTGATTGCATATGATAAATGACGCGTGAACAAACCATAACATACATTAGAGATCCCACTCGCACTAGAGTATGGAACATGTGACATGTACTCAATCTCATCATCCGATTGTGGAGACAAAGCCGATGAAAGTCCGAAATGGGTCAAGCTAAAGGAGTACTAACAGCTTAGCACTCTGCATATTGAACTCGCAAAAAGAACTTTCTCAATGTACCCCTTCTGACTTAGGTACAATTTACTTGCTTTTCTATCTCTAAGAATCTCCATACCAAGTATCTTCTTTGCTGGTCCCAAATCTTTCATCTCAAATTCTTCACTTAGTTGAGTTTTGACCTTTCTTATCTCTCCTTTATCTTTTGCCACTATCAACATGTCATCAACATAAAGAAGTAGATACACAAAAGAACCATCCCTATTTTTCTTAAAGTAAACACAGCTGTCAAAACTACTTCTTTTAAAATCATGAGAAGTCATAAAGGAATCAAACCTCTTGTACCACTGTCTTGGTGACTGTTTCAAACCGTAAAAGAGACTTTTTCAGCAAGCAAACATAGTCCTCTTTTTCTGAGACTGTAAAACCCTCTGGTTGTTGCATGTAAATATCTTCCTCAAGTTCTCCATGCAAAAATACAGTTTTTACATCTAACTGCTCAAGCTCCAAATCATGCATAGCCACAATACCAAGCAAAGCTCGAATCGAACTATGCTTCAAAACTGGGGAGAACACATCTGTGAAGTCCACTCCTGGAATTTGACTGCAACCCTTTGCAACAAGCCTTGCTTTATATCTGGGTTCTTCAACTCTTGGAGTCCCTTCTTTCTTTTTAAACACCCATTTACAGCGAACATCCTTTTTACCTTTAGGAAGTTTCACAAGATCCCATGTTCTATTTTTGTGGAGTGATTCCATCTCCTCTTGCATAGCAAACATCCAATTTTCTGAGTCTTCACAGCTAACCGCCTCAGAATAATTAGACGGCTCTTGGTTTGCATCTATATCTTCAGCCACATTTAAAGCATAAGCAACTAGATCAGCCTCATCATACTTCTTTGGAGGCTTAATTTCTCTTTTAGTTCTGTTTTTGGCAATAGAGTATTGTGGTGAAGAAGCAACTCTATTCTCAATTTTTGTAATCGCTTGAGGAATCGACTCTGTATTAACTGATGCTCCACCGCTTTTGATTTTCTTTATTGGAAGAGTCTTTAAGAGATAAGTTAGGTAGCATAGCGGTTTCATAAAAAATAACATCTCTCGCTAATCACAACTTTTCTATTTTCAGACACCATAACTTATACCCTTTTACACCAACTTTATAACCAAGAAAAACACATTTAATGGATCTCTGCCCAATTTTCCATTATCAACATGAGCATACACAGGACACCCAAAGATCTTTAAATCGTAATAATTAGCAAGATTACTGCACTGCACTCTTGTGGAGTCTTTTTCTCAATGGCAACGGATGGAGATCGGTTGATCAAAAACATGCAAGAGGGTCGCTTCGCCCAAAACGACTTTGGTAAGTTGGCATTTGACAACATACATCGAACTTTCTCCATGATTATTCTGTTCATTCGTTCTGCAATGCCGTTTTGCTGTGGAGTATGACGAACTGTCAAGTGTCTCACGATCCCTTCTGACTTGCATAGTTTATTAAACTCATTTGAACAAAACTCTAAGCCATTGTCTGTGCGGAGGTATTTTATTTATTTTCCCGTCTATTTTTCAATCATAGTTTTCCAAGACTTAAATGCGAAAAACACATCGCTTTTCTGCTTCAGGAAGAATGCCCAAACTTTTCTGGAAAAATCATCAATAAAAGTTAGCATATAATTAGCTCCACCTCTTGAAGGCACTCTTGATGGCCCCCACAGATCAGAATGAATATACTCCAGCGTTCCCTTCGTGTTATGGATTCCTCTGGTGAATCGAACTCTCTTTTACTTCTAAAAAACACAGTGCTCACAGAACTTCAGTTTGCAAATTCCTTGCCCATCAAGAAGTCCTCTTTTGCTCAATTCTGCCATGCCATTCTCACTCATATGCCCTAGGCGCATATGCCAAAGTTTAGTAATATCATCATCTGACAAGGAAGAGGAAGCGACAGCTGTATCACCAATAATAGTAGAACCCTGCAAAACATATAACTTGGCAGTTTTTCTCTGCCCTTTCATCGCAACAAGGGAACCTTTGGAAATTTTCAAAATCCCACTTTCATCTGTGTATTTGTACCCTTTTGAATAAGGAGTACTTAACGAAATTAAATTTCTCTTCAATTCTGGAACATGTCGTACGTCACTAAGTATTCTGAAAACTCCATCAAACATCTTAACTTTAATTGTTCCAACACCTGCGATTTTACACGAAGTATTATTTCCCATCAAAACAACACCTTCGAGACAATCGTTTCGTAAGTTGTAAACCAATCCCGATTGGGACTCATGTGAAAGGTGCAACTGAATCAAGTATCCACTCCTCACTCACTTTAGAATTGTTGACGGCGACTAGAAGTTCACCATCGCCGTAGTCTTCTACAACATCGCCTTCACCGAATTTTTCTGTTGTTTTCCCTTTGATTCGTAGCCTCCTTTTTAATCTTGTTCTGTAGCTTATAGCACTCCAGTTTAATGTGCTCTTTCTTCTTGCGAAGTTGCAAGTTTTACCTCTGTTTGAAGACTTGATCTACCCTTAGATTTACTGCGAGGACTCGTTCTTGTGTCCTTCCACGATCATCATCGACATTCCGATCTTGTCTCCCACGAACAATGAGACCCTCTACCTTAGAGTCGGGTTTAACTACAATATGCTTCATCTTATCATACGAGGTCAAAGAATCATAAACCTCATCAACTGTGAGAGACTCACGACTATATAAAATCGTGTCTCTGAAGGTTGAATAAGACGGAGGCAACGAACAAAGTAGAATCAACCCTAGATCTTCCTTATCATACCTTGAACCTCCATGGCCTCCAAGTTTGAGAGAATTTCTTTAAACATCATGTTAAGTGTTAGTACCTGAATGCACCTTCCTCCAAACGATGAGCATAAAGACGTTGCTTCATATGCAACTTGCTGGTTAGAGTTTTCGACATACATATTTGTTCTAGCCTCTTCCATAATGCAGCGGCGGTCTTCTCCTTCATCACATCCTGCAAAATTCCGTTAGACAAATGCAGATGTAACTGTGTTAATGCCTTTCGATCCTTGCGCTTCTTCTCTTCCTCCGTCAATGTCGAAGGCATCTTATCTACCCCTAGCAGGGCTTCCTCTAAATCCATCTGTGCAAGAACTGCCTGCATCTTTATCTGCCACAATGTGAATCTGGTGTTGCGATCCAATAGTGGAATTTCATACTTCAAAGACGCCATTACCGTGATCGAGATGAAAAACCCGGAAGCTCTGATACCAATTTGTGAAAAATATAAATGTCGGTAATGATAATATATATCACAAAGAAAAGATAAATAAAATAAAGAACACACAGATTTTTACGTGAAACCCTTTCTGAAAAAACCACGAGCGAGAGGAGGAAAAAAATTCACTATGTCGAATTCGAACACAATTACAAGAGGAATAGACTATGTCTATTTATAGGCTTGTATAACCTAATTCTAATCAAAGTAAAAATATATTATGCTAATAAATGCTAAATATATTATACTCATAAATACTAAATCTTCTAGAAAGAAGATATATTTTGTTTAGTTTGACTTGCAAGCAATATCTTAGAATTTGGGTCACACAACTCTAACAAATTAAAATATAATTGTAGTCACTTCGTCATTTTCTATATGAAAATGATAAAACTACATTAATCAAAGTAAATAAAATGGCTAAAAAATATTACATATTAAAACCTTAAAATTTAATATACAAGATAAACGTATAAATTAAAATCATAGTAATATTTGTTTACTAAAAAGCTAAAAAAGTATTTAAGTGAAAAATTGAACACACAGACTACTCCAACGAAGTTCACTCTATGATATTTTCCTACAAAATAAACAATAAGAACAAGATATGTAACACCCCTAACCCATATCAGTAGCCAGAACAGGGTTAAGGAGTATTACCGGATTTTACAAAACATTTACAGATAATTCATGTTAATTACTATTCATTTTTTGAGATTAATCATAGCGTCCCTTAAATGAACCCTCGAGGCCCAAAATAAACATTAGAATTGAGTCGGGACTAAATTAGGAACTCAGAGAATTTTTCGAGAAATTTCACAATTTTTCTCATATACAGGGGTCACACGCCCGTGTGGGTAGGCCGTGTGGCTCAAACGGCCAAATGACACACCTATGTTCTAGGCCGTGTGGTTTATGAAACAGGTCACACGGCCGTGTCCCCAGCCCGTGTAACTCTCTGACTTGCAAAACATTAAGGTGCAGTTTTCACACGACCAAGGCACACGCCTGTGTCCTAGGCCGTGTAGCACACACGGCTGAGACACACGCCCGTGTCTCTGCCCGTGTGCTCAATTCTGGGCATTCTGTTTCTAAATTTTAAGTTGCAGGGGACACACGGCCAGACTACACGCCCATGTGTTTGGTCGTGTGTCACACACAGCTGAGACACACGCCCGTGTCTCTACCCGTGTGGACGAAAATAGGCCATTTTAAGGCCACTTTTCATATACAATTATAATCCAACCAAGCAACCAATACAAGCCAAAAATCATGTTTTAAACTTATTAAATCATCACAAAACCCACTTGCATAAACTTACCATAATAACTCCATCCATTAATTACTAAAAACTACTACTACGTATATGTATACACACATAAACATATGTATCATTCACAACCATATATCAAGTTTAACTCTTTTCTAAACTAATCCTATACATGCCATATAAACCATGGGTTGTATTACAAAATCTACCGGAGAAATCTGGATAGTGTGTCCCGATGTGTTGATCCGATCCTCCGAACTCACATCAATCTACAAAGAATATTAAACACACAAGAGTAAGCTTATAGAAGCTTAGTATGTTCATAGGCTTTAAAAATAAATCTTACCGAACAAACTATAATAAAACATTAAACAGGAAATTTCACTAATATTTCCTGCCAATCACAACTTTAATCAATAAAATTCACTTGATTGAGCTCAATATAATAAAAAACTTCTTATATTCTTCCACAATAAATCCATATGACACTCACCAATACTTTTCAAATTAGAGAACGTCTTACGGATTTGAGTACATCATTTTCTTGATGCCATAGTCCAACTATGGTCTTACACGTATATTGCCATGGCCTTACCATGGTCTTACACTTGTAGTGTCATAACTCAGTTATGGTCTTATCATCAGGATGCCATAGCCCAGCTATGGTCCTACACTTATACATATACTGCCATGGTCCAACCATGGTCTTACGTTCACGATGCCATAACCTAGTTATGGTCTTTTCTCTGAAATGCCATAGCCCAGCTATTGTCTTACATTTAACACTTTGCTATGGTCCAACCATGGTCTTATCTGTCAATTCATCTTTTGTCACGGAACGATCGTACTCAATCTTGCGTTCCACTTAATTTGAACCTTTAATTTGATTTTCATATCATTACAATATTCATAATTCAATAACAAAAATGTAAAATAATAAAATATATCATCTCTAATTTAACAATTAATCATAAAGTTCAACCTTATGAACTTACCTGAAGTAAATTGTAGAAGTTGCAGAAATTTAGGGACTAATCCGTTAATTTCTCTTTTCCACGTTTATCTTCGGTTTCTTGATCTATAATATAAAATTATTCATTCATCAGCATCAAATTAAAATCTAATTCACATCACAATTTATACCCTTTAATTTTTGAAATTACACTTTTCCCCTAAATTTTACATTTTTTACAATTTAGTCCTTGATCAATTAACCCATCAGTTGAGCTTATTTTTTTCTCAATTAACACTTTATCTAATCATTTTAGGCTACTATACAGCCTTTTGATATTCAAAATTTCAGCACCAAACCCTAATTCTTAACCTTTTCACAATTAGGTCCTAAAAATCAATTTCTATTGAAATCACTTAATAAAATCATCACATAACAAAATTAGAGTTTCAAATCCATGTTAATTCATCATAAACTTCCAGCACTTATCCATGGCAACTTTCAAAATCACTCATAGAATCAAAACCTAATGAATTAAATAGTTGGACCTAGTTGTAAAAGTATCAAAATCACAAAAATTATAAGAAATAATCAAGAATTGAACTTACTTGTAGCAAGAATATGAAAAACCAGCTTAGAAAGACTCTTTAATGGTTGTTTTTGGCTGGAGAAATATGAAGATTTCTCTAAAGTTTCAATTTGGTCACTAGTTTTATTTTTAATTCTAACCAAATTACCATTTTGCCCTTAATTCACACCAATTTTGTCTATTTCTTCTTCCCACATGCCGTCCAGCCATTGCCCATGTGCCTAATTACCTATTTGGTCCCTCCTTAATTATCATTTATGCTATTTAATAATTATTCCTTTAATTAGCAAGTTTTGCAACTTTTTCAATTTAGTCCTTTTTATTTAATTAACTATCAAAACGTTAAAATTTTCTAACGAAACTTTTTATTGACACTCCGTAAATATTTATAAAAATATTTACGGCCCGGTTTATTAAATCGAAGTCTCGATACTTCGTTTTCGAGGCTAATTAACCTAACAATTATTTCTAAAGCACAAATCACTATTTCATAGCTTTCCTAAATTCTCAATTAGCTCATAAACACTAACTAATAAAATTTACGAGCCCACTTGTCGAATTTTAGTGGTCTCGAGCCATTGTTTCTGACACCACTGAAAATTTGGCTGTTACAAGATAAATCATAAGTAATATAAAAAAAGTAATTTTATAATTTTTATTATAATATTAATATGAGAAATTATTATTTTTAACTATTTATATACTGTTACAAACAAATGTGGATGTTCATATTCTAACCCCTTCATTTATGAGATAAAACCCCCACATTCATTATGAAAGTAAATATGCAAGCTATGCTAATGAAGCACTTAAGTAAGCTTCATTTATATGTGTTGCATTAAATGACAATGAATTATAAATAGAACCCTTGTGTGAGTGAAATGAGATACGAGAAACTTCTTTGTTGATTTGATCTATTGTTTACTTTAAGTGTTCTTTTATTTGATTATTTTATAACACGTTATCAGCACGAGCTTCTACAAGTTCATAGTAAAGTTCATATTATTTTGACTTTATATAATTTTCCTGTGTAACTCCCGTTAAACTGCATAGGTGTAACACCCCTAACCCTTATCCGTCGCCAAAACAGGGTTACGGAGCATTACCAGACTTTACAGATTAAATACGAACATTTCACAACATTTAATATACATATCAAGAACCAATCATAAAACACTTACATTGTCACTTATACGGGCTCTCGAAGCCCAAAACACGCATTAGAAATAAATTGGAACCAAATCGGAAACTCAGAGAACTTTTCCCAAAATTTCAAAAGTTTTCCTAGGTGCAAGGGACACACGCCCTTGTGGTCGGCCGTGTGAGGAGACACGTCTGTGTCTTAGGCAGTGTGGGCATTCGATGTGAGGCATACGGCCGTGTCCCAGCCTGTGTCCATACTCGTGTAACTCTCTGACTTAGGTCACAAGGCCAAGCTACACGCTCGTGTGCTAGGCCATGTGTAAAAACCTGAGTATTTTGTTTCTAAATTTTAAGATGCAGGGGACACACGGCCAGTCCACACGCCCATGTGCCAGGCTGTGTGTCACACATGGCTGAGACACACGCCCGTGTCTCTGCCCGTGTAGACAAAAATAGGCCATTTTATGGCCTCTTTCCTCATCCATTCAAGCCTTCAACCTAAACAACTCAAATTGCATATTTATAGGCCACAACAAGATCTTCAAAACAACCAATTCTTCACTTTAATATGGTTATATTATCACATATATTTAAACATTCTAAACTAGAACATAAATTAATTTTCACATGTAACTACCTACATCAACATGTTTTCCCAATTCATTCAATACTATGCTTAGGAATTATTCATCCATTAACCACACTAACACTTATACCAAACATGGCAAAACCATATATATAAGTTGACTTGAAACATAAACAAAATATAATTCTTAACATTTACACAACCATTTCAATCCCTATACATGCCATACAAACCATAGTATGTATAACAAAATTTACCAAAGCAATTTGGATAGTGTGATCCGAAGTGTTGATCCAACCTCCCGATTTCTCGAAAATCTACAAAGAACATTAAACAACACAAGTAAGCTTAATGAAGCTTAGTAAGTTCGATGGTTTTTAAACATAAATCTTACCGGACATACTATAACCAAATCAAGTAAGTAAATCATTCAAATTACATTTCCTGCCAATCACAACTTCAATTTATGATTTCACTAATTCACATCAATACCATCAAAAACTTTAAGTCTTCATATGTTAATTTCATATATCACTTATCAACTCTTACCGAATTGGAGAATGACTTACGGATATGAGTACATCGTATTCAGAAGCCCGAAGGCTGAACAGAAGCACATAAGTGCTAAACAAAAACCCATAAGGGTTTAACAGAAGCTCGTAGGAGCTAAACGGAAATCCAAAAGGGTTAAACTGAAACTCAAAAGAGCTGAATGGAAACCCATTAGGGTTAAACGAAAACTCATATAAGTTAGCTGAAGCTCATAAGAGCTAAACGAAAAGTAAACACGAAAGTTCACAACAAATGCTGAACCTCGGTTTACTTGGGTTTGTCGTCAATTCCTCCTTTGCACAGAACGATTATACTCAATCCCGCGTTCCATTCATTTCGAGCATTCAATTCAATTTCATAATTTTAACAATAATTTTATTTTTAACAATTGATATGAATAAATACATAATACCAGTCATCAATTTAACATATAACGTTAAAGTTTAACCATACGAACTTACCTGGGTTAAATTGTAGATTTTGTAATAGTTTTAGGGATTATTCTGCTAATTCTCTTTTTCATGATTATCTACGGGCTCTTGATCTAAAATGTAAAATTATTCATTCATTAGCATATATTTCAGTTTCAATTCACTTCACAATTAATAACCCTCAATTTTTGAAATTACACAATTACCCCAACTTTTATAGTTTTTTACAATTTAGTCCTCACTAATTATCCTATCAAATGAGCCAATTTTGCTCAATTGACAATTTATCTAATTATTCTAAACTACCATACAGTCTTTGATCAACAGAATTTTAGTATCAAACCCTAATATTTAATCTTTTCACAATTTGGTCCTAAAATCAATTTATATTGAAACCACTTAATAAAATCATCATATAATAAAATTAAAGTTCTAAATCCATGTTAATTCATCACAAACATCCAACACTCATCAATGGTAACTTTCAAAATTGCCCATAAAATCAAAAACTAATGGCATAAATAGTTGGACCTAATTGTAAAAGTCTCAAAAACATAAAAATTATAAGAAATAAACAAGAGTTGAACTCACATGAAGTAAAACTATGAAAAACCAGATTTAGAAGCTCTCCTATGGCTGTTTTTGGCTGAAGATTGATGAAGAAATGTCTAGAAAATCTTTTAATTGTTGTTTTATTTGTTTAATATACAAAATTTCCCATTTTACCCCTTGTTCACACTAATTTGTTATTTTTTTTCTACTCTCATGCCGCCCAGCCATTTCATGTGTGCCTAATTGCCCTTTTAGTCCTCCCTTATTTACTATTTAAGCTATTTAATCACTATTTTTTTATTAGCAATTTTTGCACCTTTTTTTCAATTTAGTCCTTTTTATTTAATTAACTATCAAAACGTTAAAATTTTATAACGAAACTTTAATACTAACTCAATGGCACTCTGTAAATATTTATAAAAATATTTACGACTTGGTTTATGAAATCGAGGTCTCGATACCCCATTTTCAAAACCAACTACCTAATAATTTATTTTAAAACATAAATCACTAATTCAAAAATCTTTCTAAAATCACACTTAACTCATAAATAATTATTAATAAAATTTTCGAACTCACTCGTCGGATTTAGTGGTCTCGAACCATTTTGTCCGACACCACTGAAAAATTGGACTGTTACATATGGTATACGTATTTTTATAATTATTTTTTTATTTTCTAAATGAAATATTTGCTTTGGGTAACATTTGCACATTTACTTTTAAATGCTATAATGATAATTATATATGCATTTTTTTTACTAAAAGAAATTTCAATTAATGTAATTTGTGTTAAGTTATTATTATGACTATTCCTCTCTATGCCAATATTTGACATACATATTATTTAGCAAATTTGGTATATATTACTGAATTATTTTACGATTGAGAATGCTTATTATTTTACTAATTTTTTTATTTTGATTGAAGTGATTATAATGTCAAATCTTGCCAAATTTGAATTTGTGGCCTTAGACATCTGAGGCAAGAATTATTTGTCATGGGTGTTAGATGTTGAAATTCACCTAAATGTTAAAGGTCTAGAAAATACTATATTAGTAGATAAAGAAGTATTTAATCAAGACAACACAAAAGTAATGATTTTCATCCGTCATCATCTACATGAAGGATTAAAAGTGGAATATCTCACTGTGAAAAACCCTATTGAGTTATGAAATAATTTGAAAGAACGATTTGACCATCAGAAAACGGTGATACTCCCTAAACCTCGTTATGATTGGATGCACATACGGTTGCAAGATTTTAAGACTGTAAGTGAATACAATTAAAAACTTTTCAAAATTAGTTTTCAACTAAAATTATGTGGAGAAAACATAACTGATGAGGACTTGTTAAAGAAAACATTTCAACCTTTCATGCTACTAATGTGCTCCTTCAGCACCAATACCATGAAAAAGGTTTTAAAAAGTATTCTGAATTGATTTCATGTCTTTTGGTGGCTGAACAAAATAATGAGTTGTTGATGAAAAATCATGGAATTTGTCTCATTAGTTTTGCACCATTCCCTGAAGTGAATGTAGTAGTACACAATAATTATGAAAATGGAAAATATAGAGGTCATAGTCACAGCCGTGGTCGTGGACGTAGTGGGGGACGTGCTCAAGGACGTACTAGTAATCGTTATCATGGTGGTCATAACGGTGGTACTTCTAACCAACAGAAAAAGAATAACAATGAAGGATAAGAAAGAGGTGGTCAAAATAATCCTTCAAAGATTGTTGAGAATTTATGGTACCGATGTGGTATGAAGGGGCATTGGTCACATACCTGTCCTACGTCTGAGTATTTAGTAAAACTTTATCAAGCATCCACTAAAAAGAAGGGAAAGGATATCAAGACAAATTTTATATCCCAAAATGATGAAATGGAGGCAAAAGATGAAGATATTCACTATGATACTAAAACTGACCATGCCTACGAGGAAGATGAATTTAATGACCTTAATGATATAACTCACCTAGATGTGGCAGATTTCTTTGAGAACCATTAGAAAAGTTGATGTTATTTTGACATTTTTATGTTGTTTTAAATATGCTTTATTTTCTTACATAAAGAATAATTTATATATTTAATAAAAATTTGCAACGTTTCTCATATCATATTTTGTTTATTTTTATGAAGAATATGAATATTCAACAAAATTTTGTTGGATCCAAAATCAATGGAGACATGTGTCTTGCAGATAGTACTACAACAAATATAATACTCAAAGATAAAAAAATATTTTTCTCATTTGACAATAAGTGAGGCCCATGTTAATACAATATCAGGTAGTTCAAAACTTATTGAAAGCTCCGGAAGAGCTATTATATTATTACCTAAATGTACAAATTTTTCATTGATGATGCTTTATATTCCACTAAGTCTCAAAGAAATTTATTGAGTTTTAAAGATATTCGTCTTAATGGATATCATATTGAGACCATGAATGAGAAAAATATTGGATATCTATATATTACCAATGTTGAATGTGGAAAGAAATATGTTTTGGAAAGGCTACCCGCTTTTTCATTAGGTTTGTATTATATACATATTAGTGCAATTGAGACACATGTTACTACAAACCAGAAGTTTGTAGAACCACATACTTTTACTATTTGACATGACCGATTAGGCCATCCCGGATCTATTATGATGTGAAGAATAATCGAGAATTCAATTGGACACCCATTAAAGAACCAGAAGATTCTTTGAAACACCCCAAACCCGGCCCACGAGCTTTGACCAGATTTGGTATGTTCCTCAAGTAAACCGGTTCAAAATTCTTTTGTTACTTAGGAAAAACTTGTATGATTTTTAAAAATATTGTTTGGGTTGGGCTTGAGTTGAAAACAAATTTATCTTATGTTAAAACCCATTAATTTAAGGTGACAAAACATTTAGAGTTAATTTTAAAAGGAATTTACTTAAACTTTAATTGATAAAAATCCATAAACATAATAAATAAAAGAAAAATAAAGTAAACCACAATGGCCTTATTATATCAATGATCCCAAAGTAAAACTTAAAATACTTAAAATAAATTGAAAGTCCAAATCATAAATTTCTTGCTATGCATGGCCACCTTTAAGCTCCTGGCCGACTCCCATTCTTGCTCATCACCAAAAATATTCCCCAAACGGGGTGAGTCAACAGACTCAATTTGTACACAACACTAAGTCATAATAGAATCAGGCATGCAAATGATACACATTCAAATCATAGAATACAATTAATAATGCATTCCCAAACCCAAACCTAATTAACCATCCGCTACACACCACCCGTGCACCGCCGGTCACACCGTGGGGACTACTAAGTCAACCCTCCATCCGCTACACACCATCGAAGGCGTCGCCGCGATCGACCTGCTCATCGCCCATATAATTTGTGTCATTAGACACCATATTCAAATAATGTAACCGGTTACCAAATTCGAGATAATGTAACCGGTTACCATATTCAAATTTTGTGACCGTAGTCACCATATTCCGTTGGTGAGACCGAAGTCAACACCTTCTTCCCCTTTCACATAGATCCCGAATGCCCCATAAATTTTATATCATGCATAACATACTTAATTCTCATTCATGTTACTATTCATATGTTCAAAATATATCATATTCATAATCCTATCGTAAGTAGGAAACGTGCACTGGTACTTTTACCATATTTGTGGTACTTAGCCACATTCACATTCTTATGCATATTCATATATTAAAATAATTGCCATATGATATATCGAAGGTTAGTATGAGTACACACATTCTTAATAATACATTTAATTTAAACATAGCCATGAACCTATCAAAACTTAGGGTAGGGTACACACCTGATTTGCTTAACGAATTCCTTGAAATCCCAAATCGATCTATCGCCTTAGATCTCAAATTCCTACATTTGATTAATCACTTACTAATTTAATAAAAAGCCATTCGACCATAAATCCAAATCCTAGTAGGATTAGTATTCTTAAAACTTACCTTGAAATTCTCAAATCCCAAAATCCTTGTATCCTCTCTCATAAATCCCTATAACTACATGTTAGATCAATTTCTAACATTTATTCACAACAAATAACCCTTAGCCGTATGTTAAATATGACTTACCTTAGATTCTTAAATCCCAAAATTCACCGAATAACTAGGGAACACGCGACATGGTGTACCTTCGGAAAAAGAACTTCTCCTTCCTTGTAGTCGACACTTAGTAAATCCCGAAAGATCTCTTGACAATGAGATATTAAGGGTATTAGAATCTTAATTTCGACATCCTTAAAAGAAATAGAATGAGAATCTAACCTAATCTTACCCTTCTTGAAGAATTTGATGGAACTCTTGCTTGAACCCTTAGCAGTGATTCGGCTATGGCTTTGATGTGGATAACAATTTCTGGCTCTTGAGGCTTAGTGAGAAATCGACTAGGGCTATTGGTATCTTCGGCTTTTGATTGTGTTTGTAATAGAAGAAGAAAAGAAAAGAGAAAAAGAGAATAATGGCGGAGAAAATTTGGCGAGAGAGAAGAGGAGAAACTTTAGAGAATTTCTGAGAGAGGTTTTCTTGAAAAGAGAAGAATGAATGAAGAATAGCCTTACTCTTCCTTTTATAGCCAAAATTACTAGCTAGAGTCCTTTACTTGGCCACCACTCTTCTATTTTGATAGCTTTATCCCTTGATTTATCACTTTAATAAAACTTAATCCAATAATTATCTCTTATCTCTTAATAAAAATAATACTAATAATAATCCTCTTTTATCTCTTCCTTATCTATCAAAATAAAAGAAATAATATCCACATTTATCTCTTAAAAATAATCTAAAATAAATCCATTATTTATCCCTTATTTATCCACCCTTTATCTCTTAAAAATAAAAGAATAAAAGCTCCTAATTTATAGCCATGTGCCGTCCACCTCACTTCTTCCGGAAGCAAAATAAAATTTCTTTTATTTGCTTCCCATGTGACTCCGAACTCGGGCCCAACACCTTGCATGTGGCGCCATTTCCAGAGGCCCTAAGTGGCATCTCGGGACACTTTTCCAAGCCTGTTTGTGTGTCAAATTCCTCATATTATTTTTCTTAAGGCCACCTTGCCTTAGTTTTCTCTTTTAAGCCTTAAAACTTGACATTTCTTTACATTTCCAAGTTTCCAAAAATTTTCGTTTGGCTCTTTAAACTTAACATTTCCTTACATTTCCAAGTTTCGAAATGTTTACTTTCCTCTTTTGAATCATTTCCACATCATTTCCTTACATCCCCTAGTTTCCAAAAATGTTCACTTTCCTCTTTTAAACTTAACGTTTCCAAAGCATTTCCTTACATTTCCTTACATTTCCATACATTGCCTTACATTTCCATACATTTCCATGCACCTTAGGGTTCCTAGAACTCCTCGAACACATCCAACACACCCACCGAGCCCACTATCTCATGAATTACACACGAGCGCATAACCTCTAATCTAGGATGTTACAGTTCTACCCTCCTTAAAAATAATTTCGTCCTCGAAATTACTTATTAACAAATTGTACAATCCTTCTCACCGCACTATGCTTTCACTGCACTCTGATCTTAATAGAACCATCATACTTTCTAGGCACAATCCCTAAGTTCACGTCCCTAGAACTTATTTCTAACATCGCGATTTAATCCGAGTAAAAGTTTTATGAATTAGTCCTTGTTTCACTTGATTATTCGCGAAGAATTTTTATGGAAAAATTTTAGGAGTGGTTCTTTCGTATCCATACATGCACACGATCTTTACATTCATACATCCATCAATCAATTATGAACTTTCGTTCATTCGGAGAAATGTTGTAGTTTTCATTGTTGTTGTTTTTCCACTACCCGGTATTTTCGTAATTTGCCCTACAGGGTATTTTTGTAATTTGTCAAAATGAGGTTCCTTGGTGATTTTGTCAAAAGTATTTTGGAATTTTTAAATTCAGGGTATTTGAAAAATTTTAAAATTCGGGGTATTTTCGGTAATTTTGGAGCTCGAGGTATTTTGGTAATAAACCATGGTAAATTTGTAGAGTTTAATATTTTGGGGTATTTCCAAATTTTGCAAAACTTTGAGGGTTCTTTTTGAGAATTGTACTTTCCAAAACGGTGATGTTGCAAAAATTTGGAAATTAGGGTCATTTTGGTAATTTTGTAAGTTAGGGCGCTTTTGTAATTTTCCAAAATAAAGGTATTTTGATATTTTGCAAATTAGGGTTTTGGACATTTTATAAAGTAATGAATTTTTGATAAGAATGTGGGTATTTTGGAAATTTCATAAACCAAGGGCAATTTAGTAATTTTGCAAATAGGGTATTTTAGTAATTTTTATAAATCAAGAATACTTCAGAAAATTTTATAGAATCATGTTTGCAATTCAAAAGGATAATTTTAAGAGTTTTAAAACTAGGTTTTTTTTTTTTTTTGAAAATACGGCTAGTTCCCTTTGGGTTTTAGTTGGGGTTTAGCCTTATGAATAAGTCCTCTTGGTTAGGGTGAACCAGAAGCTACGCACTGGTAGGATTCTGCGAAGAGGAGGTGAGTCACTAGGGCCGCTTAAATACCGAGGCTCTTCCGGATCCAATCCTAGACATGCGCACAATGGTTGCCACACCCTAACTTTCGGCGACTTAGTCATAGGTTTGTTTAATGGTCCTTAAGTCTTATGCACTTGTGTTTGAATAGACTAGTCCTATGGTTCAATAGATTCTAGTTCACTAATCTACGTTCCATTCCATTTCTACCCTTCTACAAATCATAATATAAATCACACAAGAGATCGAAGTACTTACAGTGTGGATCATGGGTGGAGACTTAGGTGCCATGCCGGAAAACCCGCTTATTTCCAAAAATATTTTCATAAAACTCATTTGGGCTCGATTTGAAAATGTTTTGGGCTTTAGACCACAGGCCGAGAGTTTAAAACTGGGCTTTGATACCAAACTGAAACACCCCAAACCCGGCCCACGAGCTTTGACCAGATTTGGTATGTTCCTCAAGTAAACCGGTTCAAAATTCTTTTGTTACTTAGGAAAAACTTGTATGATTTTTAAAAAATATTATTTGGGTTGAGCTTGAGTTGAAAACAAATTTATCTTATGTTAAAACCCATTAATTTAAGGTGACAAAACATTTAGAGTTAATTTTAAAAAGGAATTTACTTAAACTTTAATTGATAAAAATCTATAAACATAATAAATAAAAGAAAAATAAAGTAAACCACAATGGCCTTATTATATCAATGATCCCAAAGTAAAACTTAAAATACTTAAAATAAATTGAAAGTCCAAATCATAAATTTCTTGCTATGCATGGCCACCTTTAAGCTCCCGCCGACCGGGTCCATTACTTGCTCATCACACAGAAAAATATTCCCCAAGCGGGGTGAGTCATGAGACTCAATGTGTACACAACACTAAGTCATAATAGAATCAGGCATGCAAATGATACACATTCAAATCATAGAATACAATTAATGATGCATTCCCAAACCCAAACCTAATTAACCATCCGCTACACACCACCCGTACACCGCCACATACACCGTGGGACTACTAAGTCAACCCTCCATCCGCTACACACTATCGAAGGCGATCATTTGCAGGTCGACGTGCTCATCGCCCATATAATTTGTGTCATTAGACACCATATTCAAATAATGTAACCGAAGTTACCAAATTCGAGATAATGTAACCGGTTACCATATTCAAATTTTGTGACCGTAGTCACCATATTCCGTTGGTGAGACCGAAGTCAACACCTTCTTCCCCTTTCACATAGATCCCGAATGCCCCATAAATTTTATATCATGCATAACATACTTAATTCTCATTCATGTTACTATTCATATGTTCAAAATATATCATATACATAATCCTATCAGTAGGAAACGCGTGCACAGGTACTTTTACCATATTTGTGGTACTTAGCCACATTCACATTCTTATGCATATTCATATATTAAAATAATTGCCATATGATATATCGAAGGTTAGTATGAGTACACACATTCTTAATAATACATTTAATTTAAACATAGCCATGAACCTATCAAAACTTAGGGTAGGGTACACACCGATTTGCTTAACGAATTTCTTGAAATCCCGAAATCGATATCTTGCCTTAGATCTCAAATTCCTACATTTGATTAATCACTTACTAATTTAATAAAAAGCCATTCGCCATAAATCCAAATCCTAGTAGGATTAGTATTCTTAAAACTTACCTTGAAATTCTCAAATCCCAAAATCCTTGTATCCTCTGTTTAAATCCCTATAACTACATGTTAGATCAATTTCTAACATTTATTCACAACAAATAACCCTTAGCCAGTATGTTAAATATGACTTACCTTAGATTCTTAAATCCAAAATTCACCGAATAACTAGGGAACACGCGGCTTATGGTGTACCTTCGGAAAAGAACTTCTCCTTCCTTGTAGTCGACACTTAGTAAATCCCGAAAGATCTCTTGACAATGAGATATTAAGGGTATTAGAATCTTAATTTCGACAGACCTTAAAAGAAATAGAATGAGAATCTAACCTAATCTTACCCTCATCAAGAATTTGATGGAACTCTTGCTTGAACCCTTAGCGATGATTCTGGCTATGGCTTTGATGTGGATAACAATTTCGGCTCTTGAGGCTTAGTGAGAAATCGACTAGGGCTATTGGTATCTTCGACTTTTGATTGTGTTTGTAATAGAAGAAGAAAAGAAAAGAGAAAAGAGAATAATGGCGAGAAAATTCGGAGAGAGAAGAGGAGAAACTTTAGAGAATTTCTGTGAGGTTTTCTTGAAAAGAGAAGAATGAATGAAGAATAGCCTTACTCTTCCTTTTATAGCCAAAATTACTAGCTAGAGTCCTTTACTTGGCCACCACTCTTCTATTTTGATAGCTTTATCCCTTGATTTATCACTTTAATAAAACTTAATCCAATAATTATCTCTTATCTCTTAATAAAAATAATACTAATAATAATCCTCTTTTATCTCTTCCTTATCTATCAAAATAAAAGAAATAATATCCACATTTATCTCTTGAAAATAATCTAAAATAAATCCATTATTTATCCCTTATTTATCCACCCTTTATCTCTTAAAAATAAAAGAATAAAAGCTCCTAATTTATAGCCATGTGCCGTCCACCTCACTTCTTCTGGAAGCAAAATAAAATTTCTTTTATTTGCTTCCCATGTGACTCGAACTCAGGCCCAACACCTTGAATGTGGCGCCATTTCCAGAGGCCCTAAGTGGCATCTCCAGCCACTTTTCCAAGCTTTGTTTGTGTGTCAAATTCCTCATATTATTTTTCTTAAGGCCACCTTGCCTTAGTTTTCTCTTTTTTAAGCCTTAAAACTTGACATTTCTTTACATTTCCAAGTTTCCAAAAATTTTCGTTTGGCTCTTTAAACTTGACATTTCCTTACATTTCCAAGTTTCGAAATGTTTACTTTCCTCTTTTGAATCATTTCCACATCATTTCCTTACATCCCTAGTTTCCAAAAATGTTCACTTTCCTCTTTTAAACTTAACGTTTCCAAAGCATTTCCTTACATTTCTTTACATTTCCATACATTGCCTTACATTTCCATACATTTCCATGCACCTTAGGGTTCCTAGAACTCCTCAGAACACATCCAACACACCCACTGAGCCCACTATCTCATGAATTACACACGAACGCATAACCCCTAATCTAGGATGTTACATTCTTGAATTCAAGGATTTATCTTGTGTTGCTTGTTCTTAAGGAAAATTGATTATTAGGCCATCACCAGCTAAAGCTGGGATTGAATCTCCCGTATTTCTAGAACGTATTCAAGGTGATATATATGGGCCCATTCATCCACCATGTGGACCATTCAGATATTTTATGGTATTAATAGATGCATCTAGTAGGTGGTCAAATGTGTGTTTATTATCGACTCGCAACCTGGCATTTGCGAGATTACTTGCTCAAATAATTTGATTAAGAGCATAATTTCCAGATTATGCAATCAAAACTATTCGTCTTGATAATGTTGGTGATTTTACGTCCTAAGCTTTTAATGATTATTGTATGTCATTTAGGATAAAAATTGAACATCCTGTAGCTCATATCCACACACAAATTGGTTTAGATGAATCGTTTATCAAATGCTTCCAACTAATAGCTAAGCCATTGCTTATGAGAACAAAATTCCATGTTACAGCTTAGGGATTTGCTATTTTGCATGCAACAACATTTGTGCGCTTCAGGCTAACAAGTTATAATAAATACCCTCCATTACAATTGGATTTTGGTCAGGAGCCAAATATTTCCCATCTTAGAATTTTTGAATGTACAGTATATGTTCCAATTACTCCTCCATAATGCACAAACATGGGTCCTCAAATGAGGTTGGGAATATATGTTGGTTATGCATTTCTTTCTATAATTAAGTATGTTGAACCATTAATTAGAGATTTATTTATTACATGATTTATTGATTGCCATTTTGATGAAACAACATTCCCAACATTAGGGGGGAGAAAATACAATTGGTAAAAGAAATTACATGGAAAGGATCATCATTATCTCAATTAGATCCTCGTACAAGTCAATGTGAACAAGAAGTTCAAAGGATCATACATTTGCAAAACATCGCCAATTAACTGCCAGATTCATTTACTGACCTAAAGAGAATTACAAAATCTCACATACCAGTTGAAAATGTTCCAATACGAATTGATGTCCCAATAGGTCAAACTGTTAGTGCAAAAGAAAGTAACCCACGTCTAAAGCGTGGAAGACCAGTCAGTTCCAAAGATAAAAATCCTAATAAAAGGAAATGAGAAAATATTCAAGATGGTTATATTGTGGAGGCAAGTGCCCAAGAAGAGACCAAAGATATTACTAATAAAAAACTCTAGAAGAGGTTCAGGTACCTAAAAATGGTGATAATGAAGAGATCTCAATAAGTTATGTTACTTCAGGGAAAAGATGGAACCGAAAAAATATAGTTGTTGACAACTATTTTGCTTATAATGTTGCTATTGAAATAGAAAAAGAAAATGAGGATCCTGAACCTAAATCTATTGAGGAATGTAGAAATAGAAAAGATTTGCCAAAATGGAAAGACACAATTCAAGCAGAATTAAATTCACTTTTTAAACGTGAGGTTTTTGGACCTATAGTCCAAACACCTAAATATGTAATGCCGGTAGGAGATAAATGGATATTTGTGCGAAAACAAAATGAAAAAAAATGAAGTCGTAACATATAAAGCACGACTTGTAGCACAAGGATTTTCACAAAGGCCTGGCATTGATTACGAAGAGACATATTCTCCTGTGGTGGATGTAGTCATGTTTAGATACCTTATTAGTCTGGCAGTACATGAAAAACTTGACATGTGTCTAATCGATGTTGTTACAGCCTATTTGTATGGTATACTTGATAGTAAAATATATATATGCAAATCCTTGAAGGATTTAAAATCCCATAAAGGATTTAAAATCTCTAAAGGATATAGAGTTTCTCGGGAAAATTGCTCAATCAGAGTAAAGAAAAATTTATATGGATTAAAACAATCTGGACGTATGTGGTACAATTGTCTTAGTGAATATTTGTTAAAAGAATCATATAAAAACGATCCAATCTGTCCATGTGTTTTTATAAAACGGTCTGAATCAGACTTTGTGATAATTGCTCAAAATGCAGTAAATTATTAAAGAAAGAATTTGAGATGAAAGATCTTAGAAAAAACAACTTTTTGTCTTGGCCTGCAGATCGAGCATTTAAAATATGGAATTCATGTCCATCAATCAACTTATACAGAAAAGATCTTAAAGAAATTTTACATGGATAAAGCACATCCATTGAGTACCCCGATGGTTGTACGATCGTTAGATGTGAATAAAGATCAATTTCATCCTTGTGAGAATGATGAAGAGTTTCTTTTTCCTAAAGTATCATATCTAAGTGTCATAGGGGCATTGATGTATCTTGCAAATAACATAAGACTTGATATAGCTTTCGCTGTAAACTTATTAGTAAGATTTAGTTCTTCTCCAATAAGTAGACATTGGAATGGAATTAAACATGTATTCAAAATCCCTATTAGTCGGCTATGCTGATGCTGGATATTTATTGGTTCCATATAAAGGTCGATCTCAAATAGCATATTTATTTACATGTGGAGGTACTGACATATCATGGCGTTCAACAAAGCAGACATTACTTGTTGCCTCTTCAAATCATGAAAAATAATTACAATGCATGAGGTAAGTGATGGAACTCGAAACTAACTATTATTTCGACAAAGGCAAGCGCACCTATCGAACAGTAGTATAGCTGTGGTGAGTCCGGAATATCGTATCCTCAAGGACCAAGAGTACTAGTATTAACTATCTTTTTATTATCTAGCCTAATAATTAAGGGGATTTATTTTTAATCTAAAATCTACTAACTAATTTAACTAACTATGAACGCGACAGAGAGTAAATTGGGAAAATACTTTTAAACAACTTTTATATGAGATAGGTAATACCTAAGGAAGAATCCACCTAGACTTCACTTATTACTTTTGATTCATGCAATTTATTCACTTGGCTTAATCCGTAGAAATCCCTAAATTATATTAATACCTCTCTCGAGGCTACTAACAACTGACTCTAGGTTGATTAATTGAAATCTCTTTCTAATTAAAACCCCTATTGTCGCATTAACTCGATCTATGGATTCCCTTATTAGGTTTGACCATAATCTGGCATATTTTCGTCGCCCTATCTCTAGGGTTGCAATAAACTCCGCTTAATTGTGTTGATCTACTCTTATACAGGGACTTTTGCTCCACTGAATAAGCATATTCGACTTGAATCAATAACCTGAATTTTCAAAACAATAATAAGAACTCACAATTAAGAATAAGCACAAGTATTTATCTCATAAATCAAATAACAATAAGATCTGTCTTAGGTTTCATCCCCTTAGGTATTTAAGGGATTTAGTTCATACTAAAAGAGGGAAACATCATAAAAGAGGAAAAACAACAAAACATAAGAAAAACTAAAAAACTTCTAAAGAACTTGATGGGAGATCCTCAGTCTTGATGGAGATCCTTCTCCTAAGCTATTCCCGACGGCTGTCTTGGAGTATTTTCTCCTTCTATTCAGCGTCTATTCGACTGCCTGTCGAGCTCTCCTTTTAGGTTGCCCCCTAGGGTGTTTATATAGGCTTTGAGATGCCTTACTTGACCCACAAGTATCCCATTCCGAATAGAATTCATCTTGATTTCGGCAGGGACACGCCCGTGTGACACGCCCGTGGTGGACTCCCTTAGCCGTGGTCGCTCCTGCTCGCCACACACGGCCGTGTGATCTACCCGTGGTTGATAGTCTAGGCCGTGGTTGATCCTTGCTCGAAACACACGGTCGTGTCCAATGGTCCAGGCCGTGTTGATTTCCTAAGTAGGCCCGTTTTGCCCCCTTTTGGCCCGTTTCTTGTCCTTTTCGACTTCCTAAGCTCTCCTGAGTATAAAACATGAAATTAAGAGATTAGGAGCATCAAATTCATAAAATTCAATCAAAATTCATCCAAAAGTAAGCTAAGCATGGGGTTAAAATATGTGTAAATTATGGTTTGTCAAATATCCCCACACTTAAGCCTTTGCTTGTCCTCAAGCAAAATCCTCAACTCACAATTAAAATTAACTCCCTCAATTCATAATCCTCATCAATAATGTTTCATCATAATTCATAGATAATTCATACATTGATAATTTAACAAAAAAAAGTCCTAGAGGTTCAAGCAATCTAAGTCATAAATTTTTGTAGCCCGAAAACATAGGTGTTTCCCCTCATCTAAAAAATTACATTTGATCCAAAATCGACAAGAATTGACATCCTCACTAAAGATTCACTCAAATCACTCAAAGTGTTTAAGGTTCAAATTAAGCACTCAGAAGTCAAACATGAAAAGTTAATCCCATAGGCTTGCATAGAAATCAAATCTCCACCACTATAAAATGAGATGATACACAAATCAAAATATCTTTTAAAGGGTTTTAATGGGGCTTG
Organism: Gossypium sturtianum; assembly: GCA_025698515.1. Taxonomy (NCBI): domain Eukaryota; kingdom Viridiplantae; phylum Streptophyta; class Magnoliopsida; order Malvales; family Malvaceae; genus Gossypium; species Gossypium sturtianum. Next base: position 19,171,280 of record CM046945.1, on the reverse strand, counting down.
GGTTAAAGGTGTGGATAAAGGCTAAATTTGAGGGTTAGTATCGAGATTGAATTGGTAAATTACCTAACTAGGAAAATGGGACTAATACTGAATAATTACATTAATTGAAAACTTAATACTAATAACACGAGCTTCTTCTAAAGATAATGAAATTAACAGTGTAAGCTCATAATACTAATAATGAATAAATTTCCCTCTTTTTTTTTAAGAACAAGTATTTATAATAATAAGATAGAATTTAACAACTAAAATAAAGAATATAGTTAGGCAACTGATCAAATCAAATCTCGATATAAGGGTAGTCAAGAGAAATGGTGATAACAAATACAAAATGGGTTTTGGTTTAATATTAGTGGTATATCAAGAAATGGTTGATTAGGCTTCAAAGGGGTTCACTAGGGGTTAATTATGAAGGTAGGCTTTTAGTGGAGTAAGTGGGTTAAAACCTAGGTGCCTTTATCATCTCTGTATATCAAATCAAAAGTGTGGTCTCGACATGTATGATCGAAGCAAGTTCTAGAATAACAAATCAATGTTGACACACTCATAACCAACAATAAAGTGAGCAAGAAAAATATATGCTCTAAAAGGCTCAAAATCTCACAAAAATTATGGTTTTTGATGTCAACCTTGTAAATTTCAAACTTCAAAGTAATATTTAAATGTAGGAAAACAACCTAGAAAAATTTTAATTCTGAAAATAGACTCATCATGCTTGATTCTCTAATGTCTTAAAGTTTAAACCATCAATGCACAATTACCTATGACTTAATCCAAAACATATCAATAAAAATCATAAATCAATAAAAGTTTCATTCTAATAGTAATATGAGAAAATTACTTAAGAACAAGACATAATTCAGAGATTTTCTGGTAATGATATACTTTAAATAACCTCCCCACACTTAAGATGTACATTGTCCTCAATGTACAAAAATAGATAATGATAAGATAATAAGAATATCGTAAGAGAGAGAGAGAAGTGAAACTTCCTGAATTATGGATGAAATCCTTAGAAAGTGAAAAGAAGCCTGATGAACTAGGCAGAGGTGAAGGTGGGGGAGAATACTCTGGTAGTTTGGTCGTTCCTTAGTAGCATCTTGAACCTTTTGAGACTGCAAAGTCATCAGTAAAGTTTTAGGGAGTTTTATTAATGGTCGTTGGTATGGTTACTCGATAATAGACAGCCAGAGATATATACTAATAAAAATTTAAGACAAGAAAGATAAAAAGAAAGAGTTCAAAATTTAAAATAAAAGAAAAAGAAAAAATAAATGGACTCAAAGGTCCTCCCACGCCCGTGTAGAGGATCACATGCCCATGTTCTTTAGTCATTGTTGACCACGGTCGCAACGCACAGCCGTGGTAATTTTATCGCAGCCCGTGTTTTGGGGAAAATTTTTTTCCTTGACCCGCACGGTCCCCGTCACACTAGTGTGCCTCCTCGTGGTGTCCACACGGCCACGGCCACGCCCGTGTGCAAGGCCGTGTGGTAGGGAAACCTGAGCCTAAAACATGAACGAAAGAGAAAACAAACTAATTAGTAGGGTCAATGCTCGGGTTGTCTCCCGAGAAGCGCTTGTTTAAAGTCCTAAGCTAGACTTACCTTTCATTCGCATAATCATAGTGGTTTGAGGAGTTAAAACTCCTCATTCTTGCTATCAATTGTATTGAAATAAGGTTTTAGACGAGTACGATTTACCTTGAAAGTGCCGAATTTGGAATGAGTTACCTCGACTATACCGAATGGGAAGAGATTCAGTACCGTGAAAGGGGTTGTTCTATTAGGTTCAGAAGTGGCAACACGAGAATCTGTATTATCCATTAGAACTCGGTCTCCAACCTTAATTTGACTCGTTTTATCTTTAGGCTTGTCATGGCTCTGTTTTGGTTCATCGTGTACTTTCAATTTCTCCTTAAGTTGTGTTTGCCATTCATCTAGTTCCTCGATCTAGAGCCTTCGTTCCTCATGAATAGTTCTGTTTTCAATATGGAAGCTAGGCCATGGCTCTGTCATCTTTTCCCGAGGAATTTCCTGCAAAGAAGATTGAACGTTAAGTTTACTTATATTAACAGGATTTGTATCATCTTGATCACTAGATATTCTGATAGAATCACGTGCTTGGAGTTTAATCATGTCATCACCTACACGAAGTGTGAGCTCACCTGTACCAACATCAACTCTAGTTTTAGCAGTTACTAAAAAGGGTCGCCCTAAAATTAAAGGTGTGTTACTGTCCTCATCCATGTCTAGAACAATGAAGTCAACTGGGAATATAAATTTATCGACTTTTACAAGCACATCCTCAACAATGCCCCTAGGAAATCTAATAGTTTTATCTGCGAGTTGAATACTCATCTTAGTTTGTTTAGGTTTCCCAAGACCTAGTTGCTTAAACATTTTATAGGGCATGACGTTAATACTCACCCCTAAATCAGCTAAAACATATTTAAAATTTAAACTACCAATTAAACAAGGAATAGTAAAACTCCCTGGATCCTTTAATTTATCGGGTAGTTTATTCTGTAAAATTGCTGAGCACACTGCATTTAGCTCTACATGCGACGCTTCGTCTAATTTTCGTTTATTTGATAATAGCTCTTTTAGAAATTTTGCTGAATTGGGCATCTGCGAAAGAGCTTCAATAAACGGTAAGTTAATATGTAATTCTTTTAGAAGTTTAAGAAATTTACCGAATTGTTCATCTGTGCGGTCTTTCTTCACCGCATTGGGGTATGGTACACGAGGTTTGTACTCTGTACTTACTGATTTCGGTTTATCATGGCTTACCTCAACCTTACCTTTATCTACCACGTTCTCTTACCTCTATTTTGGTTCGTCTAACCCTTCACTATCGTGAACAGTAATGGCTTGAATTTGCTCCTTTGGGTTAGTTTCAGTGTTGCTTGGCAAGTTTCCTTGTGGTCGTTCTGAGATCAGCTTAGCAAACTGACCTATTTGGTTCTCGATCCCTTGAATTGACGCTTGCTGATTTTTAAGTGCTGTTTCAGTGTTTTGGAAATGGGTTTCTGACACCACGATGAATTTCGTTAGCATCTCTTCAAGGTTCGGCTTCTTCTCTAGTGGGTAGGGTTGTTGTCTCTGATTTCCTTGGCCACCCCATGAGAAATTTGGATGGTTTCTTCAACCTGGATTGTAAGTGTTACTATAAGGGTTATTTTGAGGTCTAGAATTATTACTCATATAGTTCATCTGTTCGTTTTCTATACCAGGGTTGTAGGGTGGGTATTCTGTATTGTTCGACCCTCCTCTATTTGTACCGCACTGCATCACTGGATGTACCTGCGAAGAACCACACAAACCATCAATCTTTTTATTTAACAGTTCTACATGGTTTGATAGCATGGTTACTGCGTCGAGGTTGAAAACACTGGCGGCTTTTGTTGGCTTTGTCCTCATAACTTGCCACCGATAGTTATTCGATGATGACTCTCTATAAACTCATAAGCCGCTTCAGGGGCCTTGTTATTTAGGGTTCCACCGGCGGCTGAATCAATCAACTGCCTAGTTGAGGGGTTCACACCGTTGTAAAAGGTTTGAACTTGTAGCCAAAAAGGTAACCCATGGTGAGGGCACCTCCTTAGTAGATCATTGTATCTCTCCCATGCATCGTAGAGTGTTTCTAGATCCATCTTCACAAAAGAAGAAATATCATTCCTCAACTTAGCCGTTTTAGCCGGCGGAAAATATTTTAACAAAAAATTTTCGGTCATTTGTTCCTATGTAGTGATTGATCCTCGTGGTAACGAGTTTAACCATTGTTTAGCTTTGTTCCTTAACGAAAAGGGAAACAACCAAAGGCGAATGGCATCATTAGAAACGCCATTGATTTTGAAGGTATCGCATAATTCTAGAAAATTTGCTAAGTGATTGTTTGGATCTTCATCCTGCAAACCATCAAATTGAACAAACTGTTGAATCATCTGTATAGTGTTAGGTTTCTGTTCAAAATTATTTGCAGCAATAGCAGGTCTAACAATATTTGATTTAGTTCCTGTGAAATTAGGTTTAGCATAATCATACATAGTACGAGGAGCAGGATTTTGATTCACCGAGTCTACGGCAACCACAGGAGGTAGCGGATTATTATCAGCCATCTTTTCTGTAGTGTTGGTATCGTCCTCTTGCTCTTCTTCTATGTATTGTAGGCTTCGTCTTATTTCTCTATGATTTCTGTGAACGGTACATTCTATATCACTGTAAAAAATCAAGGGTCTTGACGGGTTCCTCCTAGTCATAAACTAGAATTACCTGCCAGAAGCAAATAAAAGAAAAATTAGCAAAGTTAAAAATAAAATAAATATAAATTGTAAATAAATAAAATGGCTAAAGTAATAAAAATTTAGCGTTCCTAATATCTTAGTCCCCGGCAACGGCGCCAAAAACTTGATGGAACTCGAAACTAACTATTATTTCGACAAATGCAAGCGCACCTATCGAACAGTAGTATAGCTGTGGTGAGTCCGGAATATCGTATCCTCAAGGACCAAGAGTACTAGTATTAACTATCTTTTTATTATCTAGCCTAATAATTAAGGGGATTTATTTTTAATCTAAAATCTACTAACTAATTTAACTAACTATGAACGCGACAGTGAGTAAATTGGGAAAATACTTTTAAACAACTTTTATATGAGATAGGCAATACCTAAGGAAGAATCCACCTAGACTTCACTTATTACTTTTGATTCATGCAATTTATTCACTTGGCTTAATCCGTAGAAATCCCTAAATTATATTAATACCTCTCTCGAGGCTACTAACAACTGAATCTAGGTTGATTAATTGAAATCTCTTTCTAATTAAAACCCCAATTGTCGCATTAACTCGATCTATGGATTCCCTTATTAGGTTTGACCCTAATCCGGCAGATTTTCGTCGCCCTATCTCTAAGGTTGCAATCAACTCCGCTTAATTGTGTTGATCTACTCTTAGACAGGGACTTTTGCTCCACTGAATAAGCACATAAAACTTGAATCAATAACTTGAATTGTCAAAACAAGAATAAGAACTCACAATTAAGAATAAGCACAAGTATTTATCTCATAAATCAAATAACAATAAGATCTGTCTTAGATTTCATCCCCTTAGGTATTTAAGGGATTTAGTTCATACTAAAAGAGGGAAACATCATAAAAGAGGAAAAACAACAAAACATAAGAAAACCCAAAAAACTTCTAAAGAACTTGATGGGAGATCCTCAGTCTTGATGGAGATCCTTCTCCTAAGCTATTCCCGATGGCTGTCTTGGAGTATTTTCTCCTTCTACTCGGCGTCTATTCGACATCCTGTCGAGCTCTCCTTTTAGGTTGCCCCTTAGGGTGTTTATATAGGCTTTGAGATGCCTTACTTGGCCCACAAGTATCCCATTCTGAATAGAATTCATCTTGATTTCGGCAGGGACACGCCCGTGTGACACGCCCGTGGTGGACTCCCTTAGCCGTGGTCGCTCCTGCTCGCCACACACGGCCGTGTGATCTACCCGTGGTCGATAGTCCAGGCCTTGGTTGATCCTTTCTCGAAACACACGGCCGTGTCCAATGGTCCAAGCCGTGTTGATTTCCTAAGTAGGCCCGTTTTGCCTCTTTTTGGCCCATTTCTTGTCCTTTTCGACTTCCTAAGCTCTCCTAAGTATAAAACATGAAATTAAGAGATTAGGAGCATCGAATTCATCAAATTCAATCAAAATTCATCCAAAAGTAAGCTAAGCATGGGGTTAAAATATGTGTAAATTATGGTTTATCAGCAAGCCGAGAGTGCATTTGGCTAAGGTTATTGACCCAACATATCCAGAAGATATGTAATTTGCCTTTACAGGAAAAGATGTCAACTATCTTATACGAATATAATACAACATGTATAGCTCAATTGAAGGGTGGTTACATCAAAGGTGACAGAACAAAACATATTTCACCAAAATTATTCTTTACTCATGATCTTGAGAAGAAAGGTGACATAGAAGTTCAACAAATTTGTTCTAATGATAATTGAGCAGATCTTTTTACCAAGGCATTGCCAACTTCAACATTTGAAAGACTACTACACAAGATTGAAACGCGTCAACTGAAAGATTTAATGTGATATTGCCATTAGGGAGAGTCAAAAACACATTGCACTCTTTTCCTTTAACCAAGGTTTTGTTCCACTGGGTTTTCCTGGTAAAGTTTTTTAACGAGACAACTTGTAACAGGAGATTGTGTACTCCATTTCCTTCATTAGGTTTTTATCCCACAGGGTTTTTCCTAATAAAATTTTTAATAGGGCATAGTTTTCTCTAGTGGAAATCTAAGGGGAAGTGTTACAAATAAATGTGGATGTCCATATTCTAACCCCTTCATATATGAGATAAAACCCCCTCATTCATTATGAAAGTAAATATGCAAGTTGCATTAATTAAACACTTAAGTAAGCATCATTTATATATGTTGCATTAAATGACAATGAAATATAAATAAAACCCTTGTATGAGTGAAATGAGATACGAGAAAATTCCCTATTGATTTGATCTATTGTTTACTTTAAGTGTTCTTTTATTTGATTATTTTATAACACATACATCATTACTTAGAACATTTGATTGAGTTGGATAATAGATTTAAAATAAGCCATTCAATTTCTAAATGTGCAAATAAATCTTTTACTTGTTTTAATTCCAAAATATATTTCTCAATAGCCCTTCTTACGGCTAGGGATGAGTAAAACTCTTTTCGATTCGAAAAAATCAAAAAAAAAAATTGAAGTTTGAGTTGATTGAATCAAATTATTCAAGTCAACTCGAATAAGTAATTATAGTTTTGAGTTCGAGTCAAGTTGAATCTTACAATTTGAATAATTCAAAGAATAGATTGATATAAATACTCATTTGGTCCCTATCAGTTTTGAAAATGAACAAATTGGTCTCTCTCTCAATAAAAGTTACAAAATAAATTCAAAATAAATTTTAAAATTCAAAATTCAAAATGTTTATAAAACTTTCAAAATTTATATTTTTTTATAAAATAATCATTTTGGAACCTAAATAAGTTAATTAACGTTTCAAGTTTATCATACTAAAGTATCTTCTTCTTCTTTTCCTTATTTTACATTGAGAAAGTTTTTAAACATATATGGTTTCAAATTTATTTGCTCTAACATGAAATTAGGTATATTGCAACAACATTTTAATTTGACATGTTTAATTTTTTAATTTCACTCGATTTGGATTTCATTTCAATCGACTCTATTCGAAAAAATTTGAAATCAAATTAGTATGATAAAATAGGATTCATCAACTCGAATTTTTTTGCTTGATTAGATTAAACACTCACTCTTACTTTCAACCTCATTTTTTGCACATCCTTTTTGCAATTTCAATTTTGGGTAGAATGTAGCTATTTTATTGAGAGCCAGATATAATCTCTCTAACACTAACACCACGTAAGGTTACTTTGTTCTTAAAACAAGACCAAAATGATCTACTAGTGATACAAGTTCAAATGAAATTCTCTCTATCTTCTTGAAGCTTGTTTTGTATAAAATAAATAATTTTTAAAAAGTTGTATAATAAATTGTATATTAAATCACAAATATATATATACATTTTTTGTAACATTATTTCTTTGCCATTTCGAATAGACCAAGTTCGATAGATTTCATCTGTTTTGCCTTCCAAAGTATTACATCATCCGACCATTCTTCAGTTTTTATATTTCTAAAATAACAAAAATGCCACATTCTAAGAATAAACATAATTAAGGCATAGATAATTTTTTAAATAATCTTATTATAGATTTTGATTATATTTATTTTTTAACACAAAGTCTAAAACTACTCATGGTCCCTCCCCAACCCATAAATAGAAGGATAATGCGTTTCAACGCACTTAAACCTACGTCCTCCTGCATTGGCAACAATATCATACCAATCGAGTTAAGATTCAATCAACAAGGAATAAATACTTTTAAATTTATAAAGTTAACTTTCTACATTATATACATATTGAGTTTACCATCTTATATATTATATACCTTTTGAGTAATTAATTTTATGCCAACAATAGATGACTTTGTTTTGTTTTGTTTATTTTATCTTATTTGTTTTGTTTCGATGACTTTGAGTCTATTATTTTGCAAATATATATAATAATAATAATAACTGATAGCAAAATGCCTTACTATGTAAATTGGAAACTATGTAATGATTATAAAATGTTAAATATATTTCTATGCAACCATTTTTCTGAAGTACATTATTGTTTTTTTTAATGAAAAATAAGAAAAATAGTCAACTAGTTACATAGAAAATTATTGAAAAACAAAACTTTTAATTCTATCCATTTCTAAGATTTCTTGAATCTCTCTTGAAGGAGAATCAAGTATCTGCAAGTCTTCCTTACTTCCAAAAGCTTGTTTGGCTACAACATCCGCAGCTTGATTGTGCTTCCGAGGTATATGTCTTACAAGCCGCTGACCTTCATCAGTCAAAAGGTATTGTATCCTCCTGATTAGAGCAGAATAAAAGATGGCCGATGTGCTATCTTGAATAGATTTAATTGCCTTGGAACTATCCAATTGGATTAACACCTTGTCATGTCCTCTTTTTTGGATGAGGTTGATACCATCCAAAAATGCCCCATAATTCAACGTCAAAAGTTGAACACTTCCCCAGATGGCGATTGTACCCGAGAATTCAGTCCCCATTTTCATTTCGTACAACACCCCTAACAGCAGGAAGATCAGATCCTAACGAAACAATGCCATCAATATTTAGGAAAATTCCTATCTTTGGTTGCCAACAACAAAGTTCTGACAACCAATCAAAACATCTCTGAGCTCCATAGAATACTCCATAGAAAGCACATGTATTCGAGTGACACCAGGAAATCCTATCTGGGCCCCTTGAAGGGTGTGGGGGTGGAATTCCCACAATACATTTTAAGATATCATTTGGTAGCCAAACACGAAAAAGTGTTAAGATTCCATGCACCTTCGTCTCTAGTCATTTCCTTGAGAGGGCAATCTAAAACTAAATTAGGAGTAGCCGAAATGTGATTAATCAGGGGCCTTTTACTTGGGAGCCAAAGATCCTTCCAACACCTAATTTTATTTCCATCTCTAACTGACCAAATTATGTTTTCACGAAGTAAAGACTAGACTTCTGAGAGAGACCTCCAAAGGAACGAACTCCTACCCAGCACAATGTTCTCCGATATACTCTCATTCATCCTATATTTTGAGCAAAGTACACAAACCCATAAAGTATCAGTATTCGCCACTATGTTATAACCAATTTTCATCAAAAAAGAAGTGTTCTGATCGCGTAATTGCCTTATTCCAAGCCCTCCACAGGATCCCAGCTGGCACATTGATTCCAATCCCACTAAGGACATCTTCTTCTTTCCATTAAAAGAGCCCTAAATGAAATTGCTAACTTACATTCGGTCTCCTCGCAGATTTTTGTAAGGACCCTTATAAATTGCATGAAATAGCTAGGAATAGATAAAAGGACCAATTGTGCAAAGGTTACTCACAACTTTTTAGCATCACAATTTTGTAATTTTTTTTTACAAACATTTTCCACCATTAAGTATAAGGTGCTATTAGTGACTCTTTGATGAAAAAGTGGAACACCTAAGTAATTACCGAAGCTTCTATTATTTCGCACACACAGTGCTAATCATCTCGGTCTCATTTACAAATACGCACACTTAGTGCCACCTAACTCAATTCCATACATAGCAGTACTAATCCAATATTCACATAACTATTCATTTCATAGTATTTAAACATACTTTAAGAACACGTATTATATCCGAACTTACCTCGGACATCGAAATACCGAAACTAGTCGATCAATCGAGTACTTTGTCTTTGCCTCGATCTCGATCCGAATCTCTCCTTTCTTGGTCTATACATATTCAAATTTAGCTCATTCAATCATCAATTCATTCAATTTAGTCCAAACACACATATTTAGGGAATTTTACAAAATAGCCCTCACATTTTCACATTTCGACACTTTAGTCCCTATTTCATAAAATCACAAAATACATGTAATTTCATTATACCATGCTTAGGCCGAATTCTCCTTATAATCATACAAGCTCATATATTTCATTTATTTCACATTTTAGTCCTCTAATTTTTCATTTTCACAATTTAGCCCAAATTACTCAATTTCACCAAAAATCCAAATACAAACTATGTTAACCCAACACTAAGCTTTCATATTCCATCAACTAACAACACAAAGCTCACATATTCATCAATGGCATATCTCAAAATTACCATTAATTTCTAAAATTAAAACATGGGTTTTATAGAACACAAAGCAACGATAAAAAAAACGTAGAAATTATCAAAAACCGAACAAAGACTATCCTTGAATCAAGCCACAAATGTGCCAAATATACAAAAGCTTTAAACCCTTATTCTTCTCTCAATTTTCGGTGGAAGAAAAGATGAACAAAGCATATATTTTACTTTATGTTTTATTTAATATCATATATTAACATAATTACCTTTTTAGCCTTTTTATTTTTATTCAAAATCCACTAACCAAAGGCTTTTATGTCCATCCAAGTTATCAATGGTTTAATAACAACATAAGGACTCTCACTTTAATAAGCCATGCCAAATTAACACTTTAACAATCAGCACATAGCTTTTACATTTTATGCGATTAAGTCTTTTTTGCTAATTAAGCACCCAATCGATAAAATTTTCACACAGAACTTTCATACATGCTCAATCACATATTATAAACACCAAAAATAATATTAAAATATTTTTTTGACCTCGGATGTGTGGTCTCGAAACCACTATTCTGACTAGGGTCTAAACTAGGCTGTTACAACTCTCCCTCCTTAGGGATTTTCGTCCCCGAAAATCTTACCAGTGAATAGATTCGGATATTGCTCTTTCATAACATCTTCAGGCTCCCACGTAGCCTCTTCAACTCCGTGTTTGTGCCACAACACTTTCACTAAAGAAATTTTCTTGTTTCTCAACTCTTTAATCTCTCGTGCCAAAATTCAGATCGGTTCTTCATTGTATGACAAATCTGACTGAATTTCAACCTCAGTAGGAGCAATTACATGCGATGGATCCGATCTATGTCGTCGAAGCATCGATACATGGAACACATTATGAATTTTCTCTAATTATGGTGGCAACAACAACTTATAAGTAACTGGCCCAATTCGCTCGATGATCTCATACGGCCCGATGAACCTCGGACTCAACTTGCCTTTTCGGCCAAATCGAAGTATTTTCTTCCACGGAGACACTTTCAAAAATACTGTCACCGACCTCAAATTTAATATCTTTTCGTTTTAAGTCTGCATAGGACTTCTGACGATCTGGCGCTGCTTTTAAACTGTCACGAATCACTTTCACTTTTTGTTCAGTCTCTTTTATCAAATCAACCCCGTGAATCTTATTTTCACTCAGCTCAGTCCAATACAATGAAGTTCGACATTTTTGACCGTAAAGAGCCTCATATGGTGCCATTTTGGTACTAGATTGAAAACTATTATTATATGCGAATTCAATCAACGGCAAATGCTTTTCCCATGTACTTTCAAATTCAAGAATGCAGCATCTTAACATATCTTCAAGAATCTGAATGATCCGCTCGGATTGTCCATCCGTTTACGGATGAAATGCAGTACTAAAATGCAACTTTGTACCTAGAGCCTCTTGTAATTTCTTCCAAAACCGCGAAGTAAATCTCGGATCCCTGTCAAACATAATAGATAGTGGCACCCCGTGCAATCTCACAATCTCAGCAATATACAGTTCAGCTAATTTATCAAGTGAATAATCTATTCTTACCGGAACAAAATGAGCTGATTTCGTCAATCTATCAACTATCACCCAGACCGCATCTTTCTTTCTCGGAGATAAAGGCGATCCCGACACAAAGTCCATCGTGATTCTCTCCCATTTCTACTTAGGAATCATAATCAGTTGTAATAAACCGGATGGAACCTGATGTTCAGCTTTAACTTGCTGACAAATCAAACATCTCGAAACAAATTCTGAGATATCCCGTTTCATACCATGCCACCAATAAAACTATTTTAAATCGTTATACATTTTTGTACTCCCGGGGTGAACAGTCAAACGACTATTGTGAGCTTCATTTAAAATCATCTTAATCAACTCTGAATTCCTTGGAACACAAATCCGATCTCTGAATCTCAAACAATCATCGTTATCAACTCAAAATTCTGAATCAGAATTCAAATCACATTGAGTTCATTTTGCTATCATCTCATCATCACTTTTCTGGGCATCACAAATCTGACGTATAAACATCGGCCTAACTTTCAACTCAGCCAAAACCAAACCCTTATCACATAGGTCTATCTGAGTACTCATTGCTCGAAAAGCGCATATAGACTTTCGGCTCAAAGCATCAGCAACAACATTAGCTTTACCCGGATGATAATCTATCACAAGCTCGTAGTCTTTCAAAAGCTCTAACCATCTTCTCTGTCGCAAATTCAATTCTTTCTGAGTCATCAGATATTTCAAACTCTTATGATCTGTAAAAATATGACATTTCTCACCAAATAGGTAATGATGCCAAATCTTCAATGCAAATACAATCGCGGCTAATTCAAGATCATGCGTCGGATAATTCTTTTCAGGCGGCTTTAACTGCCTCGAAGCGTAAGCGATGACTTTACCTTCCTGCATTAACACACAGCCCAAACCATTCAACGATGCATCACCGTAAACTATGAATTCTTTACCCAATTCAGGTTGAACTAACACGGGTGCCTCTGTCAACAATGCTTTCAACTGTTCAAAACTCTGCTGGCACTTTTCTGACCACTCGAATTTAACATTTTTTTGTAGCAATTTCGTCAACAGAGTCGCAATCATCGAGAAGCCTTTCACAAACCTTCTACAATATCCCGCTAGTCCCAGAAAACTACAGACTTCAGACACATTTCTCGGAGGTTTCCATTCTAAAATAGCTGAAATCTTACTCGGATCAACTCTTATTCCCGCAACTGATACAATATGCCCCAGAAAACCAACCTCACTCAACCAAAACTCACATTTGCTGAACTTTGCATACAATTGCTTCTCACGCAGAGTCTGTAACACAATTCTCAAATGCTCGGCATGTTGTGTCTCATCACAAGAATAAATCAGAATATCATCAATGAACACCACAACAAAACGATCCAAAATACGATCTAAATATCCGATTCATCAAATCCATAAACACTGCAGGAGCATTCATTAGTCCAAAAGGCATAACTAAGAATTCATAATGTCCGCACCTCGTTCTGAAAGCAGTCTTCGGTACATCTGATTCTTTAACTCTCAACTGATTGTAGCCCGATCTCAAATCTATCTTAGAAAACACTGTAGCTCCTTTCAGCTGATCAAACAAATCATCAATACGTGGCAAGGGATATTTATTCTTTATCGTCACTTTGTTCAATTGTCGATAATCAATACACATCCTCATAGTGTCGTCTTTCTTTTTCACAAACAACACAGGAGCACCCCAGGGCGAGAAACTCGATCGTGCAAATCCTCTATCTGTCAATTCTTGCAACTAAGACTTTAACTCTTTCAATTCAGTCGGTGCCATTCTATACGGAGCTATTGAGATGAGAGTCGTCCCCCGTAATAGATCAATACCAAATTCAACTTTTCGTGTAGGAGGTAATCCCGGTAGTTCTTCAGGAAACACATTAGGGAACTCACAAATTACAGGCACAGATTCAACTTTCTTTTCAGTTACTTTTGTATCTATCACATACGCAAGATAGGCTTCGCAACCCTTTTTCACATAACTCAAAACTTTCATCGAAGATATAACAGCCGACAACCCATTCAAATCACTAGATTCAATTCAAACTATTTCACCATTCTGACTTCTCAAATCAATACTCTTCCGTTTACAATTCACAATAGCACTATGCAAAGTGAGCCAATCCATACCCAAAATAATATCAAATTCATCAAAAGGTAGCAACATCAAATTAGCCGAAAAGCAAATATCTCGGAACATCAACGGACAGTTCTTGCACACCTTATCAACTAAGACACACCTGCCTAAAGGGTTCGAAACTCTAATCACGAATTCAGTAGGCTCAACGGTAGAGTCTTACTTGATACTAAATTCACACACACATAGGAATGAGTAGATCCTGGATCTATCAATGCAATCACATCAGTATCAAATAGAGTAAAATTACCAGTAATGACATCTGGAGATGACGCTTCCTCACGAGCGCAAATAGCATAGGCTCGGGCAGGTGCTCTCGCCTTTGATCTCACAGCTGTATCGGTAGTCCCTCTCTGGCTTCCACTTACATTTTCGGTGTTTCTGGTTGGTCTACCCCTAGCCGTTGTATTGCTCGGCCTCACACTATAATTATTGTCTTTCTCACCTAACTTTGGGCAATCTCGAATGAAATGATCTCGTGATCCACACTTATAACAAGTTCTATTATTGTACTTGCCCCAACATTCTCCAATGTGTAATCTTCCACACTGTCTACACCTAGGCTTGTTGCTTTTAACACTACCGACACTCGACTCAGTCGGAGTTTGAACTCTTGGACCAACACTATGTCTCACACAATCTCTACCCGAATGTCCAAACGAAGCATTTGAACGATTAATTGCGTCTCTAAATCTCTTCGTCGAAGGTTGAGATATCTTACTCATCGATCTTTTTCTTTCATCTCTAGCCTCAGAATCTGCTTTCTTCTTTTCTTTATTAAGATCATCGGCTTTGCAGGCTCTTTCAACTAACACAACAAATTCATTCAAGTCAAGTATTCCAACCAGTAATTTAATGTCTTCATTCAGTCCTTCAATGTAACGTTTACACAAAGTAGCTTCGGTCGAAACACATTCCCGCGCATATTGGCTTAATCTCACAAACTCCCGTTTATACTCAGTAACTGACATACGACCTTGTGTCAGCTCTAAAAACTCTTTACGTTTTTTATCTATGAATCGTTGACTGATATATTTCTTTCAAAATTCAGCTTGAAAGAAATCCCAGGTGATTCTCTCTCTCGAAACCACGGATATCAACGTTTTCCACCAATTATATGCCATGTCTCTCAACAAGGAAACTGCACATTTAATACACTCATCAAGAGTCAATGTCATCTCATCAAACACTCAAATTGTATTCTCGAGCCAGAACTCAACTCGCTCGGCATCATCATCGGCTGTGGCTCTAAACTCTTCAGCCACATACTTTTGGATTTTATCTACGGGAGGTTTATTCAATCGGATCGGATCTGCAACTTGTGACACAATAGGTACTTGTAGGGGCGGAGGTTGTGGAGCAGCCGAATTCGTTCGAACAAACTCTGAAAACTACTCATTCATCATTCGGAAAATGGCTTGCTTAGCCTCTCCCTCTTGACTACTATCATTCGGCCTAGATGTGGCCGGCACCGTCCCTTGAGCGGAAGCAGGTGCGTTACTCTCTACATCATCAGCAACTGCTCAATCGGGATCCATTTGCTATATAAAAAAACACATTTTTAACTGTCAGGATTCATCACACTATCGCAATCATATATATGGCATGTATAGCTAAACTCACACACGCTACGTTAGTCTGAGAATCGACTAAACCGTAGCTTTGATACCAATAAAATGTAACACCCCTAACCCGAAACTGTCGCCAGAATAGGGTTAAGAGGCATTACCAATCATTCCGGAACATTTAAATTTATTTCACAACACAAAGTCAATCATCAATCAAACATGTTCAAGTATAAACATATAGTCCCTTAAAAAGGTCATTGAAACCTTAAACAACACATGTTAGAAAGGGGTCGGGACTAAACCGAACATATTTGAAAATTTTTGAAATTCAAACATTTTTCTAAGTTATAGAGGACACACGCCCGTGTGGGTACACAGCCTCGGACACGCCCATGTGTCCAAGCCGTGGCAAAACAGGGCATACCTACTGACTTGTCCACACGGCCTGAGACATGCCTGTGTGCCTCACCCGTGGTTGACACTGGCTTGCACCACACGGCCAGTCACACGCCCGTGTGTCCAGCCAGTGGTCGAGTCTGACTTGTTTTTGAAACACAACCACAAAGGACACGGTCGATCCACACGCCCGTGTGGTCAACCGTGTAGACAATTATAGGCCATTTTCAAGGCCAAATTACCATCCACACTTTTGAATCACCTATATGCATCAAACCAATACCAGTTCATGCCTCAAATGCAACCAAAACATACCATTTCAAGCACCAATTAATCATCAACTATACCATCTATTCTTATACTCAATTCCTACTCAAATAAGTCCATCCAAGACACTTAATTTCACATTCCAAAACATGTAGGTCAAGCATCACATAACCTTACCACAATTCACATTTAAACCACAAGTTTTCATCAACCATATAAGCATGAACAAACCATATTCATCATACACTTATCCCACTTATATATATTTACTACATCATTCAACTTTTAATATATATCTCATGGCAAGATTTATACAATTCTAAACATACCACATTAACTAGCCTATACATGCCATATACCAAATATACACATATTTCAAAAGTACCAAAATAGATAGTCGATAGTGTGATTGAGTCATCGACAATCCCTAAATTCGAGCTTACTTTAAAAACACTGTAAAACAGAGAAACATTTCACACAGTAAGCTTTAGAGCTTAGTAAGTTCGTAAAATAATACATATTACTCAAAAATACAATATCAATACATAAATAAACCATCACTTAGATAGATTCACAACTAAACACAATATCATCCTCAACCATATACTCATACATCCATCTATTCAACCTTAAACATTATCATCAACTACATAGGTTCGAAACATACATTTGCCAACACTTAGTTAACAAACGCTCTTGCTATTCAATGCTCGATACCATAATTTATTCACTGTTCACTATCTCTTCAATTCAATCGCACACTTAGTGCCCCATTTCATAGCCGAAGCTTAAATAACATCACACACTTAGTGCCATAATATAAAACCGAACTTAATTCGGTATCGCACACACCGAATGTGTGCATAATAAAAGATGATTATCATCTTTCTCCGTGAACCACCACCAAATGTGGAGATGAAAAACACCATGGATATAGCTTCAAAGATTTGGCCATCTCAAGGTTTAATTGTAAGTCCCATTTTTGTCCTTTTTTAATAATTTTTACGTTTTTTATATCGTTGCAGCTTAATCTAGCTAGCTCGTATCTCCGATTTCAAAACTGTTAAAGTATTTGAATGTTGCAATTGTTGAATGCATGAGTATTTTTTTAGTTGATGATGGAAAATAAATCATTGTTGTTAGATGTACAAGTTTTGTAAAGTGAATTTTGGTAAAAATGTCAATTTTGGATTAAATTGTAAAATATTGAAATTATGTGGTTAAAAGTGTGATTATTTGGAAAATGTGGGATGCTAAGTTAATAAGAAGAATTCGGCTAAGCATGGGTAGGGTGAAATTGCAAAAATGTGAAATAATAAGGGCAAAAGTGTAATTTTACCAAAATGTGTAAATTGTGTTAAATTGAATGAATTATTGATTAAATAAGTTAATTTTGTTATTATATAGATTGAGAAAAATGATATTCAGATCTAGAACAGAGGAAAACAAAGTATCGGATTAGTCGACCTAATTCGTCGTTACAGCGGATGAGGTAAGTTCGTATGCTAATAAACGTACTTAAATTGTTTTATAAATGCTTATTTATTATTGAATTGAATTGAATGCTGAATGGTCATGATTACGAGCCGAAATCGATAGAGTTATGATGTAACACCCCAAACCTGGCCTAGAAGTCTAGACCGAATTTGGAACGCTACATTGATCAACTAAGTGATCGTGAGAAAATTTTACAAATCAAGTCGTTTAAAAAATTTTAGTTCCAAAAAAGTTTATCCCGAATCAATTCAGAAACGTTTAATCATTTAAATTCCCCAGTAAGTTCAACAGTATAACACTTACGAATTAAAACTTAAAACAAAAGTTGTACCACAGTATTATAAAACTTTACAGTTCAACTTAAACGAATAACAATTAAACCCGAAAATAAAAGCTTATAACTCATTTCCAACAAGACTGTCCGAGCCCTCCGTGTCTAGCAACCAGAACCCAAAAATTGTACCTGAGAAGGGGAAACAGAAGTCGGGGTGAGCTACTCGAGCTCAGTGTGAGATCAAACCAGCTAAACTACAGAAGTAGAAACAGAGAATTGGAAGCAGTTCAAAAGAAGAACACACCTACAGACAGATAAAAGTTAAGTGAGTTCGCCCAACATCAAACACACACCATATGTACCTTACAGTCATACGGAACAAACAGACACACCTAACCTCACGTGCTATTCAAATACAATAGCAACAGTTCACAAGTCAGTCACACTATCACAATAACAGTTCAGTCCGACATTTACAAAGAAAGTCTACAGAAATTGCATAGGCACACGTGCCTTTCAGTCGATCAGTAACACATTGAGTCATATTATCACATTCAGTCATAGTATCACATTCAGCCAAACTGATCAATCAGACATTTCAGTCGAGTAGTACAGTCACATTCAGTCACATAGATTCATTCAGATGCATATGAGTGTAAATGAGTTATAAAATAACCCACCCATCCAGCCAACACACCATCTCCGTCCAACCCTACGCTTACTGTGGGTATTTAATCAACCCACCCATCCCTGCACTCTGAGTAGGACCTCGAAAAGCCCATCAAACCGTATACTCCATAGGATGTCATCCCAGGTTGCCCGGCAACGATGATCATCAGCATTGTCCTCGACCCTCAGGGAATTGGGACCGCCCTCGACCTTTTGGGAATTGGGGCTAACGATTGTGCGTGACAAACCGCGCGCTCTCATATATTACGCAAAGAAAGCTAGCGTATAAGTCGTGATCGTGTGTGTACGATAAACCGTAGTACAGACATGCAGTATGAACTGCCAGATCAGATAGTGGTACGTAGCGTAGCTAACGTACATGTTGTACAGTGCAATGCGGTAATCCGCTATACCGATGAGTTGTAGTAAAACTGCCAGATCAGTCAATGATACGCAGCGATGCTGACGTATGTGTTGTACTGTGTAGTGCGAAAATCCGCAGTACAGTCAAATCGTCCACGACCCTCAGGGTATTGGGACTGCCCTCGACCCTCTGGGTAAAATGGGCTTCAGTATGCAGTTAAACTGCAAAATCGTAAATCTTCCTTCTCTTCAAAATCCCAACCCAAAATACTTTATATGCAGATGTATGAATGCAGATGCACCAATTCAGAACACAATTTCGAGCGATCATTCGAAGCGATTACTTACGATCGATCCAATCGATTCTGAAATGTGCACACTTATGCACTCGATTCGATACCTAGCATAGCACACATTCACTTACAAGCAGTACATAATTCGAAGTCAGAACAGAATCGTATTCACCCTCAGTAAGCTTAGTCGAGGGGTTGGAACACATAGACTCGCAATGGTATTCAATTTGCCCTAAAATCAGAATTTAGCGAGTTAGGGCCACACGCCTGTGTGCTCCGACCGTGTGGAGCAATCCAAGCTGTGTGGGGATCCAAACGCCCGCGCGAGGGGTGGCACACGACCGTGTGATAGAGGCACATGCCCGTGTGGTGCAGGGACACGGTCGTCTGAACAGGCTGTGTAACTCACTGTCTAATTTCCCTAATATTGGGTGCAGGGTAGACACTACCGTGTGAACGTGTCACACGCCCGTGTGGCCATCAGACACAATCGTGTGTTCCATAACATACGCCCGTATGGAATCCCTAGGCCCCAAATCATTCACACGGCCGTGTGTCCCGAAGCACACGCCCGTGTGGGAACCCTAATTTCCCAAATTTGTCACACGGCCGTGTGGCCAGGTCGTGTGTCTTCAAATCCATAATTCCCCAAACTCACACACCCATGTGCTCAGAGGACACGGCCTTATAGATTTCAAAAAAAATCCCCAAATCAGCCACACGCGTGTATGGCCAGGCCGTGTGGCACCCAAAATCAACCGGAAACCTTAATTCACAAATCCACACGGCCGTGTGACAAGGCACACGCCCGTGTGGCCGTCGGGGAGGCTACGAAACCACCCCAATTCAGCCCCAAAGACACCATTTTGGCCACCATAATAGTCGCTAACCTTTATCCTTTCAACATATATTAGAAAACAACGATTTCCCTTCACTTCTATCGTCTAAAAACTCAAAAACGAAGGGGTAATGCATAACTACGAAAAGACGAAGGAAAGGGATTCTTAAAACAAGATAGCAATCGATTTAAAAATAGAAAGTAGTAACCAAATTCAAATCCCACACCTGCTATACGATGACAGAGAAGATGACAGAGGAGCGACTTCCCGAATTCACAAGCCGAAACCGTTCGAAAAAAATAAAAAGTAAAAGAACTGAGAGAGGAAGAAAGAACGAGAAAAGGGGAAAACGTGAAAAGAGTTAACAAAAATAAAAACAAAACCCAAAATAACAATCAACCAATAAAATAAAAATAAATAATATAATATAATATAATATAATAAATAAACATTTATAATTAATACTAAAATAGAACAAAATAAAAGACTCTACAATTGCGCATCCAGCTACTCGAACCCAAGATATGCTAACACTCACGCAACCACTAGACCAGCAGGCTCATTCTTGTCACTAAATTGCACAATTAAACACATATGTGCAATATCCCTAATGTCCTTATGCTCAAAGCTCAAAACTTCTAGGCCCAAAATTCGGGGCGTTACATACGACGTCCGAAAGTCCCGTACGAACATTAGGAATAGTATAGGATACAAATGTCATGAAATTAGGGTTACCAAAATGAGAATACATGTAAGACCATATCTAGGAAATGGCATCGGTATGATATTACGTGTAAGACCATGTCTGGGACATGATATCGATACGAAATTTCGTGTAAGACCACAGCTGGGCTATTAGCATCGATATGAGATTACATGTAAGACCATATCCAGGATATGGCATTGTACGACCTATGTGTGATTCCCGAGTATCTTTAGTGATTCTGAATGGTTCAACGGGCATAGTCAAGACGAGAATGAAAGTACAATCGAATTAAGTGTAACAGGTACGTACAAAACCTATATGAGAATCGAATGAAGGTAATTTGGTGAGTTTTTAGTGTATCATGTATATGAAATGAGAAAGATTTATGTATAAGTATGTTTCATGTCAAAAATGTGTTTATTTGGCTATAATGAGGTATGAATTGAATGATGTGTGAGATATGTGTTATAGATGTTTTAACTAAATATACATATGGCATATAATGTGCGAAATACCGTTATTTGATGATATTTCACATTATTCATCTTTACTAAGTAAAATGTGATTGATATTGGATTGAATAAAGTTATTTATATATATATATATTTGTTCATGTACATGTAAATGTGAATGAATTGGTGAGAATGTGATAGATCTATATGAACAATGATATGAGTAAACATGTGAAACTTTTGGTTAACTATGTAAATGAATTCATGATATAAAGGTGAAAGCATATGAGGACATTATAATTTATGTAAATGTTTAATATGTGTTTATTCAATAAGTTGAGTTTAATACCTTACGAACTTACTAAGCTTTATAGCTTACTTTGTTTTCTTTCCTATGTTTATAGAGTTTCGGAGGCTTGCTCGGGTTGGAAGTCATCGGATATCTCATCACACTATCCAGCTATGGTTTGGTATTTATAAGCTTTGTGATATTAGTTATATGGCATGTATAGGCTATGGTCATTTTGGTATGGTTGTTAGATATGTATATGGTCATTCGAAATGGCTTAATAATGATTTTGATTGATGGATATAATATGGCCCTATGTTTTGGCATGGTTGGTATAAAATGTGTAATTGGCTTATGTTATGTATTTGTGGTTTGGCTTGGAATGCAAATGTGGTAAAAATGTGGTTTAAGAAATGGCATGTATTGGTATGACATTGAGATGTTGAATTGGTATGATCTTTAGGCTTGATTTTATGGTGTGTATTGGTAAAAAGATACATGTATGAAATAGATTAAAATTGTTGGTAATGGCATATAGTTTTAGTAAGTTTTGATTATGATTTGAGTAGTGAAATAGATGGATTTTAAATGGCATGATTTGTATATGAAATAGCATGTTTTGGTTGCCTATAAATGTGATGAAATAGTATTATTTTGGTTGTTTAGGTGAGCATGAGAAAGGGTGGCAAATTGGCCTTGCAAATGGCCTATTCTTGTCCACACGGGTAGAGACACGGGCGTGTATCTCAGCCGTGTGTGACACACAGTCATGATACACGGCCATGTGTCCCCTGGTGTTGATATTAAATTAAAGTCAGTATGCTCCACACGGCCTCACACACGGGCGTGTGACCGGCCGTGTGGCACAAGTCAGTATACCCACTAAATGGCACACGGTCTAGTACACGGGCGTGTGACTTGGCCGTGTTGCATAAGTTAGTATACCCTACAAGATTGGGACGGCCTAGCACACGGCCTGGCACACGGGCATTGTGGCCATTTCGAATGACACACGGGCTAGACACACGGGCGTGTGGTCAGCTGTGTGACCCAAGTCAGTATGTATGCCCTGTTTTCACATGGCCTGGGACACGGGCGTGTCTGGAGTCGTGTGAGGCACACGGCCTGTTCACACGGGCGTGTGACCCTTGTATGTTTGAAAAATTTCTAAGTTTTCAAGAATTTTCATATGTTATCGGTTTAGTCCTGAAACATTTCTAAAGCATGTTTAAGGCCTCATAGGCCCTTATAAGGGACAATGTGATTATGATTAAATGGTGTTTGAGAATGGATGAACAAATGTATGTTGTATGTTGTGATTTGATAGGTAATGCCTCGTAACCCTATTCCGGCGACGAATACGGGTTAGGGGTGTTACATGGAGCATACTGACTTCATTTTAATATCAACACCAGGGGACACACGACCGTATAGCCTGACTGTGTGTCGCACATGGCTGAGACACACGCCCGTGTCTCTACCCGTGTGGACATAAATAGGCCATTTGCAAGGCCAATTTGCCACCCTTTTTGCATATACCTATATAAGCTCAATTGGCACCATTTCAAGACACAAATATGCAGCCAAAATCCATCAACCAATACACAATCATACCACATCCATTTCAACCAAATTCAATACTCAATTCAATGCCATTTACCTAATCAAATACTTATCAACTCAACTTCTAAAATCATACTTCACCAAAGCATTTTTCAAGCATTTATACCTACAAATCAATTAACCATATGAACAACTAAAGACCATAATCACATCATACCAAAACATACCAAAACATATACATTTATAAGCCATTTCAAATGGCCAAAAACACATTAATATTAACATTATTTACAAGCCAACTCTCATGGCTATAATCACAACCAAATATCACATCTAGCCTATACATGCCATATACCATATATATATAACTCAAAAGTATCAACTTAGATGTCCGATAGTGCGATGATGTTCCCAACGACTCCCGGATCCGAGCTAGCCTTGATTCACTATAAAACATAGAAAAATAACACAAAGTAAGCTTCATAGCTTAGTAAGTTCGTATTAATGTAATGAGCAACTTCACCGTTCATTCCCAATTCAAACAATATAAATAAAAGATAACACAAATACATTAAATCTCAAGTCATTTGATCATTCATTCACTAGCTTACCAAGAATTCATCTATTTCATGGATTCAATGTTTATAAACTTTACTCACATACCTGTACCAACTCGTACCAATCTCATTCTGATCCACATCTTTCATTTTCCCGTTGAACCATTCGAAATAGAAGTCGGATACTCAAGAATCTCAATCGATAAGTACCTATACCATGGCCCGAAGCCAAATTAAGGTAACTTATCCCCGGAGTACCTATACCATGGCCCGTAACCAAATTAAGGTAATTTACTTTCGAATTGCCTATACCATGGCCCGAAGCCAAATCAAGGCATAACTCACACCCGAAGTGCCGATATCATGGCCCGAAGCCAACTCAATACCCTAATGGCATGTCATTAATATCCTAGACTATTCCTAAGGTTCAACCGAGATTTTCTAATACCAAGTCATAGTCGAATCATTTCAAATTACTGTCAAATCATTGTCGAATCATGGTCGAACAAATTCGTAGTCTAGTATTTATAATTTATGCATTATCAAAGCATTTAAATACAATTATAATAAAGCTCGTTACATACGAACTTACCTCGTGTTCGGAATTGACGGATCGGATCTACTACTCGACAACCTTGCTTTTCCCCCGATCTAAATCCGAATTCTTTCTTTCTTGATCTATATGAATTCAAAATTAACTTATTTATTCATCTACTCATTCAATTTAGTCCAAAATTACTCATTTAGGCATTTTTACACATTATCCCCTAAACTTCCACATTTAATCAATTTAGTCACTATTTCACAAATACACAAAATTCACATAATTTCAACAAAACCCATGCTAGCCGAATTACCATAATGCCCTTATCAGCCCATAACTTTCATTTATTTCACATTTCAACACTGAATTTGCATATTTCACAATTTAATCCCTATTATGCATTTTCATCAAAACTCACTTAATAAAACATGTAAAACTATCATCAAGCTTTCATAATCTATCATCAAACATCAAAGAACGCATAGATTCAACAATGGAAACTCTCAAAATCTTTAACAATTTCGAAATTAAAGGTACGGGCTAGCTAGATTGAGCTGCAACGATTACAAAAACATAGAAATCATCAAAAACCGAGCTAAAACCGTACATTAATCAAGCTAGGAATGTGCCGAAACCTAAAATCTTCAAACCCTTCTTTTCTTTTCTAATTTCTGGTTGCCAAAGATGAATGAAATGAATTTTTGGTTTTGTTTTATTATAATTATAACTTAATTAATCAATTTACTAATACAATCTTTGTTATAAACATATAAAAACATATAATGGATGTCCATTAGTTTCCATTAACAATTAAAATGGTCTAATTACCATTTAGGTCATCATTTTTAAAAGCCAAAGCCAATTGACACCTTTAACTAATAGAATATGCATTTTACTTTTACGCGATTTAGTCATTTTTCTCAAATTGAGCAATTAAACAATAAAATTAGCTCACAAAATTTTCACACATACATGCTATCATGTTGTAAACACATAAAAAAATATTAAAATAATTTTTTGACATCAAATTTGTGGTTCTAAAACCACTGTTCCGATTTAGCTAAAATCGGGCTGTTACAAGACGTGGATTTGGAGTTCTTAACATACTCACCAAACAAGAGTTTAAGATTGATAAGAATGGTTTGAACAAAGTCTGAAGCATTAGTACCATAGATTATAGTAAAGCAATACTACACATAATTTAACTTGTAACGAGGATCTAAAATTGCAGCATATGACAATATCAAAGAATACTCAGCCCAATATTTATTAAATTTCTCTTGCATTTGCTTAACCCTTGGAGTTAAAAAAGAATGAGGACCTTTAATTGTATCAAGTAAGAACTTGTGGACCTTCCAGATCCCTCTAAAATAAAGATTAGTTGTTGGATAATTAGAGCCACAAAAAACACAAGTCACATCATAAAAGACTTTCAAAAATTAGCAACATTTTTTCACTCCTCATCAGAAAATGCAAATATTTGATAATCTTTTTCTCGTTGACCCCAATAATCTAACACATATTTATAGTAAAAAAAAAAAGGTTCAAGTATCAAATAAGTAGAATTTTATCACACACACATATCTTGACGCAACTTTTTGGTCACATTCAAATGAAAGGTTTTGTCAGCTACATCATAAAATATTTTCCTAGGAATTCCCAACTTTTTTATATACTTAATTCCATTTCGAATCTTACCAACATCATCAGCAAGGTCCAAACCAATTTTAACTATAAGATTCAATATATGTGCACAACATATAACTTGAAAAAAAACACCATCATACAAAAGAGCTCGGTTCACATGAAAATGATTTTTGAGATAAGAAACTATAACATCATTATAAGAAGCATTATCCAAAGTGATGCTAAAAATTTTCTAGTCTATACCACTGAGATAAACATAAAATAAGTTCATTTGCTATGTTCAAACGATCATACAAAGGAGATAAATCTCTAAACCTTATGATTCTCTTTTGTAGCTTCCAATCTTTGTCAACCCAATGAGCACTAATGCAAATGTATTCATCATTAGTATGCTCAGAGTTCCAATTATCAAAAGTTAGAAAAATTAAACTAGGTGCTTTAGCCAACTCCTCTTTAACATGATATCTCTCTTTTGCATAATACATTAAGACATCCCTAGCAGCTATTTGTCCACTTATATTCTTAAAATTAAGATTGGAAATACTAATTATGTATCTAAATCTCAATTTTTTCAGTTGTCCTAAATAAATGCTTGCCACCCACAAGAAAAGTAGAAACAGCTCGACGAAACTCATCAGCATCAAACTTGTAGGTTTTTATAGATGGACCACCTACTAAGGATGGTTGAGTGGCTATGGTGTATTGAGTGATGTCCTTATTAATTTTTTTTCAAACAACTATTTAGATGACGTCTTAAATGGGAGGTTTCATTAGAAGATTTAGCAGAGAAAATACTCTTACAATGATTACATTGTACCTTCAATTCATCTTTATTCTCACATTCAAGCTTTGTCATTTCATCCTACACCTTTGAAGTAGTAGACTTTTTACGTTTGAGAGCATTTTCATATTTATTAAACCCATAATCCACAGGTATTGGAGTGTTCAACTAGCCATTGTCGTGAAAACTTAAGTCCTGAAATCATAAAAACTCAATTAATACACAAATTCATTCACCACCATCATTCACATTTTCAGGAACCATCTTTATCAAAAACAACTTCATCATCTACTATTTATCAATATACTTGGGTAAAAATTAAAATTCTATGTTTCAGTCAAATTAGTGTATGCAAACCATTATTCAACTTATCCAAAATTTTACTAAAATGAAAATAATCGACCCCTTCAATATTTAATTAGTTGGATCGAGCTCAAAAATGATCATGCCGATGATTTCATCCATTTTTAATTTTTACTTTTCATATTTTAAAATACTTTTATATTCTCTTATTAAAATATTTTAGTAAGACTTGAAATTTAAATGGATAAGGATGACTAATTCTTTATAAGAGTTTCAATATTTTTTATGATAAAAGGATAAACCAGCCAAAACTAAGCAAGGACTAATCGACTATGAGTCATGCCACGATCATTATCTTCCAAAAATTGCATTATTTAATATCCTTAAAGGAAAACAATAGATTGAAAAAGGAAAAGTAAATGAGACGAGTAAGAAAAAACATGCACAAACTAACCTCAAATTTCACAGTCAAAGCTGTAGAGAAGAGAAGAGGTGGGCGACGGAGAGGTGCCAGACCAGTTCAGTATTGTAGCAGGGAAGGGCAACTATGATCAAATTGGCAGTGGAGGAGCAGCAGAGAAGAGAAGAGTTTATTGAGATTTTTTAATTTGTAGAGCATTAAGGGTTTAAGGCAGATTACTCTTTAGTGACTTTAGTGGAAAGCTATTAGCTATTCCTTACTTTTTCTATTTTAGACATGTATCCAAGTCAAGCCAGGCCTGAGCCCAAAAAAATTTACCCAAGGCCCGACCCATTTAGAAAACAGGCTTCATTTCTTGTCCAAGCCCATATTTCAAGCTTATATTTTGTCCAAACCTTCCCATTTTTAAAGTGGGCTTTCAAGCCTGGTTGAGTGGCCCAACCCATGGACAACTTTTGTCCCATGAATCAATCTTTCATTTTGATTCCTTAGACTACAAACCATTTAGATTACCTACTAAAATAAGTTGTCTTCCCGCATCATAATCATTTTCATATGATGCAACTTAATACTAGTTAAACCTTAGGTAACCAATGAGCTAATATTTACTTATTCATTTTTTCTTTCATGCAAAAACCATTGAAAACAATCATACAAAGATATAATAAATTAACTTTGGAATTTTATTTAACTAATCAGTTCCAAAAATTACAAGTAGGATGACGAAATTACTGCACTAAGGGCACAAAATCCTAACAAGCATATGTTTGAAGACACTAGTTTACATTCAGTTTTAGGAAGATTATTAATTTCATGAATCACTAGTGCATTGATAATGATGAGTTTGGTGAATCCTGTAATGAGATTACCAAGTAGCTCAGCAATGGAATTCAAGCAACATGTCCAAATGGGCAAGGTTTCAAGGCTTTAGATCTATCACTAACTTATGCTACTTTACATGCAATTGCTATTGGAAATTAGTTTCTTAATATCCAAAGAAATGTGATAACCAAGAAAACGGGATAGATGATATTCAATAAGATTGTGAAGCACACTAAGATAAACAATCTAAGCTTGTCCTTTCCATTTCCTAACAAACAAATGTTTGAAGACACTAGTTTACATTCAGTTTTGGAAAGATTATTGATTTCATGAATCACTAGTGCATTGATAATGATGAGTTTGGTGAATCCTGTGATGAGATTACCAAGTAGATCACTACTGGAATTCAAGCAACATGTACAAATGGGAAAGATTTCAAGGCTTTAGATCTATCACTAACTTATGCTACTTTACATGCAATTGATACTGGAAATTGGTTTCCTAATAACCAAAGAAATGTGATAACCAAGAAAACGGGATAGATGATATTCAATAAGATTGTGAAGCACACTAAGATAAACAATCTAAGCTTGTCCTTGCCATTTCCTAACAAGCATATGTTTGAAGACACTAGTTTACATTCGATTTTGAAAAGATTATTGATTTCATGAATCACTAGTGCATTGATAATGATGAGTTTGGTGAATCCTGTGATGAGATTACCAAATAGCTCACTACTGGAATTCAAGCAACATGTCCAAATGGGCAAGATTTCAAGGTTTTAGATCTATCACTAACTTATGCTACTTTACATGCAATTGCTATTGGAAATTAGTTTCTTAATAACCAAAGAAATGTGATAACTAAGAAAACGGGATAGATGATATTCAATAAGATTGTGAAGCACACTAAGATAAAAAATCTAAGCTTGTCCTTGCCATTTCCTAACAAGCATATGTTTGAAGACACTAGTTTACATTCAGTTTTGAAAAGATTATTGATTTCATGAATCACTAGTGCATTGATAATGATGAGTTTGGTGAATCCTGTTATGAGATTACCAAATAGCTCACTACTGGAATTCAAGCAACATGTCCAAATGGGCAAGATTTCAAGGCTTTAGATCTATCACTAACTTATGCTACTTTACATGCAATTGCTATTGGAAATTAGTTTCCTAATAACTAAAGAAATGTGATAACTAAGAAAACGGGATAGATGATATTCAATAAGATTGTGAAGCACACTAAGATAAACAATCTAAGCTTGTCCTTGCCATTTCCATCCTTAATTTTTCAAATTCTCATGAAGTAAGACTACAAGATCGTGGGTAGGGATGAAGTTTTTGAGCCAATTCCACTAGAACTAAAGTATTCTCCAAAGTGGAAACAAGGGATACATATTGTTGCAATTGAAGATGCTGTTGAAGAAAAAGGCCAAGATGAGAAAGTTGATGTAGAGGTAGTATTAAACCAGTTGCAAGTGCCCCTACAATTGCAGACCGACCTCATCCTTACAAAATTGTGGCCAAAATACCTTGATGAGGGGATTGTTAGGTTGGACCAAAGCATCAAGTACTTGGAAAAACAACTAAAGGTGATTCAACATTTTAGGAATTGTTCTGTTTGAGAAAGGGGGGAGAAATTAGGCTCTAGGTTTTTTTATTGTTGCTCAACAATTTTTTATGTTTTGTTGATTTACTCTCGAATTTTTTGTTGATGTTTTTATTGATGAATCTTAGTTGAGCTTCTTATGTTGTTCTGTTTGATGAATCTTAGATGAGCTTCTTATGTTGTTCTGTTTTTTAGTTTGAACTCTTTCCCATTAATTCTCTATAACATTATCATGGTTACTTTGATTACTAATGCATCTAATTCTTAAGCATCAATGATTACAATATTTGGTTATATTTATAGTTAAGGTTTTGGATTAACGGGAGCTACTTATTGATTAAAAAGGAAAATCTATTGATATAGATCCTTTTGTTTATGATGGTTATTGATTTTGTTCAAAAATTTTCAAAAGGTGAGATTGTTGGAGGAATTATGGTTCCCGCTACAACAACAGCTGCAACTTGAGGTATAGCTGAATTAGACCATAACTTGTCTTATTTTAAATTGGCAATCTTTTGAAACAAAATCTATTGCCCTATGTATTTGTTTATTTTGTTGAGTAACTTTGGCCCATCTATAGAGATCACTTGTGCATAATCATATCACAAAAGGATTAAATCTCAGTATTTATTCAGATAAATGTAGTCCTTTTTGTAAGGCTATTTGTAAAGAACTTTGATGGTAACCGATTGAAATCTTAGAAAGCTTAAAACCCTTATATATGATAGGCTTGCATTAGGTAGTTTGTACAAGAGTTAGCACTTATCATTTGTTTAGTAAGAAACCTATTTAGAGTGCAATTTTTAAGTAAAACTCAAGTGAGTCACTTGGTTTTACAACTAATCTTTCAGGAGAAAAGTCGTAGTGGAGAGTAATCCTGATTTGTGTGCGAGTATGAAGGTGCTACACGATAAGTTGTAGGACTTAAATAATTACTTATCCGTGTTGAAAAATAGTGGATGAAAATGGTAGAGGCAAACTTAAATCAATAATGTTGAGTTCTAGTTCAGCAGCACAAGAGTATTCAGCTTCTCTACATTCCTTTTGGCATCCCTAATGTCACCATATCTAACAAATCCAAATTTTCTCCCTTTAACTGATATTTTCTTAGCGATGAACATGATAATCACCTTTCCTTGTTTTTCGAAGATGTTGCGTAGCCTTCTCTCCAATGGAGTCTCGGTGGCAAGTTGTCGACGAAAACAAACACAGCCATGTTCATGTTGCACGCCATTTAGATTGTTGAATTAGGAGAATGATATCAACATGCATTTTTTGAGGTATATTTGAGCTTAGAAGATTGGGTTTAAAGAAAGATTAGGATATGTTGCACGTCATGTTAGAATTGGGTGATAGATAATGATGGACATGAGCATGGTTGTGTTTGCCATTTTATGAAAAGACATTCATAATTTATGATAGGGTTTTTCTTTTCAAAAACATTTTAGTATAAGAAGTGCGTTTAATTAAATACTTTACCATCCTTGAAAAAAAAAACCTCATTATTATTCTAGTATTTAAACGATATTATATTAAAACAAGCAATACCATTATATCCTAATTTGAGCTAATTAAGCAATAATTACCATGGGATTTTTATTTTCATTTAAAAAAAAAAAAGGAAAAAGCATTTGGTAAGCATTTAAGTTTCAAAAATGTGATGGAAGATTAGACAAGTGCCCATTATTTTCTTCAACGTGGTCACCGACGAAGAAGCGTTTGAAAGAAGAAGATTTGTCATGCAAAAGTAATGAGCTATCAAATCAACTACAAAATACGTATGCGGCTCCGGTGGAAATTAAATTGGAGTAAAGGGTATTATATATATTTTATATATAATTCTTATTTTTAATTACAATTTCTCATCTACCATTAAATAGGAGAGAAAATATAATGGCACCAATTCACCTAAAATTCAATGAAATTTATATTATTATATATTAATATGCTAATTTTTTTTAATTCGTATTTATATTGGTAAAAGTACGATGGAATTTATTGTACTAGAAATCATATTGTATTTTATTTTTTTACCCTGTATATTAGATTAAAGAGCAAATTAATTCTTTATTTTAAAATTTTCATCAATTTTTACTGTTAAAAATTCGGATGGCTGACGGAATAATCAAACAAGTACACATGTAGGCTTAGTTTAGCATTGCTTCTCAAAAGTACTTTTGAGGTTAAAAGGCATTTTTTGTGCCATAAGCGATACTAAACAAATGTTTGTAGAATAAAAAATGTTATTGAAAAGTGCTTTTGAACCCAAAAGCAAAATCAATTTTTTCTATTTTTTTTTTTTTGACAAAAGCGCTTTTAGGAACAAGAGACAATTTTAACTCTTATAAAATGTTTTATATAATATTTATATTGGGTATGTAATTACTTTCCTATTGAAATTTGTTTTAAATATATAATATTATACATATATTTTTATTGGTCATATTTGAATATTTAAAATATAGTTTATATATTCGAATTAAATTTTATAAAAAATTAATATTAATTAGTTAAAAAATATTTAAAATTTATATTTCATATATTAAAATATTAACAATAAATTATAATAAATTATTTTTTATTCTTACTAAAATATCATAAATATTAATTAAGTTGAACATTATTTAAATGCATATTTGTTACTTTATATTTCATAACACTATGTTTAAAATGGACATTTTATTTCTCAAAAGCACATTTTGATAACAATATTAAACACTTCAATCTTAAAACAATTTTTTTTAAAGTATTTTTTAAAATTACTTTTCCAGCGCACTTGTTTAAAGTACTGAAAAGCAATACTAAACTAGCACGTAGAGATCAATTTTTAACAGTACGAATAGATGAAATTTTTAACAGAAGCAGTTTACTCTTAAGTTTAATATATAAAACTAATTTATCCAATTTTAAGTAGATAAAAAGATATATCATTTTATATTTTCTATTATAAGATGAGATGGGGACTGATGTATGATTAAAAGAAGAAGAAAAAAAGGTTGACATGAAATGTTTGTAGAATGGGCGGGCGGTTAGTTCTCAACAGTGCCACTCCACGCATACAACAAATGCAAATGTCATATCCTGTTCTTCTATTTTCATTTCCCAAACTCCTTTATCATATGTACATACAAGTTTCATGTTCGATGGATACCTGATGGTCTCCCCTGTAATTTTTCTGACTAAATAGTAGGATTTTTTAAAACAAATAATGGTTGAAGAGTCAAATATGTTCATACATAAGGATGTTTACATCTTTCTGAACAAAGCTTAGTTAATTAAACGCCTCGTTTGATTATAAAAAAGAAATCAAGAATTTGTCTTGACTCATGACCAAAAGTTTAAAGAGAAATGAAGTGATTAAAA
Source organism: Gossypium sturtianum (assembly GCA_025698515.1). Classification (NCBI taxonomy): domain Eukaryota; kingdom Viridiplantae; phylum Streptophyta; class Magnoliopsida; order Malvales; family Malvaceae; genus Gossypium; species Gossypium sturtianum. Next base: position 19,138,075 of record CM046945.1, on the reverse strand, counting down.
TAGGGAATATTCCAGAATTGACCCTGCGTGGCGGAAGGAATTACAGAAGAAGCCATTTTCACGAGCTTTGTCTCATACCCATTCTCTCTCTCTATCCAATATTGAATCACGAAAAAAGAATATAAATTGAAGACAAAATCAACACTAGCTTTGAGCCTTTGACATCAACGTAAAAACCAAAAACCAAAAGGGAAATTTTAAAGAAAAAATAAAACATTAGCAGCAAAAACCAAAAACGCGTCTAATATCCCGACCAATTAGCAAAGGCCTCCAGCTGTCCACGCGGCTTCTAGAGTTGCTGAATTATGATGTGCGCACCCTCCTCACTTCCATGTTTTCCTTTTCTTTTTCTCTATTAACTTTTGGTGTTCAATCACATCCCAATTAAGGTATCTAATTAATCTTCTGCATTTGGTACACTCATGTTGACCATAAATTTTAAAACTGTTCCATGTCTAAAACAAAGATCAAACCCTTAATCAGAAATCATTATCATCTCACACTTAATAATTTTATTTTCATCATCAACATCAAAATTCTTAATTTTACCTAATTTTATTTCAGTAAAAAATCAGTGAGACACCACTTGTGGAAAGGAATTGCATTTGGTAATGCGAACCCCATCAGCTAATTTTATTTATTTTTGTCCCTTTTTAATTACTTATTTTCTTAATTATTGCATTGTTATGATATTGTAGTAAAAGATTAAGGACAACTATTTTTCTTACAAAAATTAAACATAATTATTTAATATATTTGTGGATTCTATTTTTTAAAATTTTTGTACATACTTTTAAATGATATATTTGAAAATTTAATTAAGTGAGAAACATAATGATTTTTTACTCTTATTTATAGAACTAAAAAGAAACTTAGATGATAATTTAAATATTAAATATTAATTCAATCTCATTAAGTTTACTTGTATGATTTTTTTAAAAAAATAAAAATAAAAACATATCATTTCTTTTTAATAATTATTCATTTTATTATACTTTTAAGCATATATACACAGCTTAATTAATACATTTTTAATGTTATATGCACTAATGATGCATGCGTCTCTACACAACCAATGAACCACATAATGTCACTTGTTAAAGAAAATATAATGATTTTTAAAATTATTTATTAATGATATGTCTTAATATAGTTCATTGACACTATATGAAGTCATACACTATAAATGCACTAACTACAAACTCTTATCAGAGTATATATTTAATAGTATATTATAAAATTAAAAAATGGGCTCAACTTTAATTTTAAATATTAATATTACAATTTAATTTATATAGAGAAAAATAAATAAAAATTTCATTAGCTAAAATATCGTAAGAGTAACTAAATTCAAACCATCAACACACTCAATTTAATTCCTTTCGCTCCCACATGGAACATTAGAATAATTAGTAACTAGAATATTATAGAAAATTCGCAACTTAACTTTTTTTTTTTTTAACTCAAATTTCAAACTTGCAAATTAATATTCTTGGATGAAATTCTAATTCTTCCCAAACCCAGAAGTACTTTTCAACTTGGGTTGGTAGCCTAATTGGACAGGTATAATTGTCATTGTTTATAAATTAGGTTGGATTAAATGGTATCTAACCGTACAAGTTAAAATTATTTAACAATTATTATTATTATTATAAATATAAGACCCTTATTTTATTAAATATCATCTTAATTAATATTCCTATTAAAAAGTAAGAGTTTGTTTAATGAGTGTCTTACAGACATAATTAAGATATAGTAAGTTATTGTTTTTGGAATTGAAATTTTTGAAGCTAACTAAAATATAGATTATACATAATATTAATATCCCTAATTTACCATAAATAAAATGCATTTAATACAATTTTTGCATTAACTAATCTAAAAAAAAAAAAGTTGAAAATATAAAACTCATTTATGAGGATAGATAAAATGTTGAAATAAAAATTACAGAAAAGATTTGTGAATAAAAAGGATGTGATTGTTGAAATCCACAATAGCTTTTTCCCTATTAAGTTGGGTTTATAAAATACTAATAATTAGTATTAAAAAAAATAATAAATATGGATAATCCTTAATTAACCTAAAAATAAAAGAAATAGTTGAAGTGGAGAGATTATAAACAAACCCTCCATTGAGAATTCCTCATCACTGTCTTCACTTCACTAACCAAAAGATTTTGCTTTCTATAAGTTCTCTTCTTCACCGCAACCAAACAAAATATTATAAACTTTTTTTCTCTGAAAGAAACACTGAAAATGCTGAATCTATGGACTTTTATCTTCATCTGCTTTCTCCATCTCTCATCCTTCAATGTAAGCAAATCTATTGTCTTCTTCTTCTTCTTCTTCTTCTTCTTCTTCTTTAGTATGTTCTGGGTACTATGTTTATCTTCTTTGTTTCTTGTACATTAAAATTTAATGTAAGACAGTTTTTTTTTATTCAAAGAAAATTGTAATTTTCGGACAATGCAGGTTGTGTTGGGCGGTGTCGGTGATTCGTTGGTGTCGGAGAATCCATTTACTCCAAAAGCCTCGGTGATTCGTTACTGGAACAAAGAGATCCGCCGCGAAATAACCAAAACCCATTTTCTACTCTCCAAAGTTTCGCCGTTAACCGCCGTCGACTCGGCCAGTTTTTCCAAACTCGCCGCCCAAAACGACCTCGCTTCCCATCTCTCTTCTTTTTGTTCCTCTGCCAAACTCTTTTGCTTCCCCGATTTATCTCCGAGTCTCGAGAAACACCCCAAAGATGAAAGGTTTGCCGTCTACTCCAACATGAATTTCTCCAATTACGGAACGGACCGACTCGCTGGAGTCGACTCGTTCAAGAACTACTCGGAAGACAGCAACATCGTCGTCGACTCGTTCCACCGATACAGTCGGGATTCGACTGGGCACAAGGAACAATTTGCCAATTACGCCAGTGAGGGCAACGTCGTCGACCAGAACTTCCACTCCTACGCCGCCTCCGCCACTGGCGGTTCCGGAAACTTCAACAACTACAACCGTGAAGTCAACAATCCCAATCTCCGTTTCTCTTCATATGGGGATGACTCCAACGGGCATGGGCAGACATTCACGCAGTACACAGAGAATGCCAACGCCGGGAACGGGCAGTCATTCTCGAGTTATGGAAAAAACGGTAACGGCGTTCCTAACGACTTCAGTAGTTACGGAAAAGGAGCCAATGTGATAGGGTCAGGATTTTCCGGTTATGGAGAAGCAGCCAATGGGGCGAATGACAGTTTCACTTCGTACGGATTCGACTCTAATGCTCCACAAAATACGTTCAAGAGTTACGGAGACGGCGGAAATGCGGCGGTCAACACTTTCTCAAGCTATCGCGATCAATCCAATGTGGGTGACGATTCTTTCCAATCTTACGCCAAAAATTCCAATGGAGAGAAAGTCGATTTTTCAAACTATGGCCAATCTTTCAATGAAGGAACCGATAAATTCACAGGGTACGGCCAAGGAGCCGTTGGTCAATCCATTGGGTTCAAAATCTATGGAAGGAACAGCACTTTCAAGGATTATGCAAAAAAGGAGGGCATCGTTTTCGGTAGATACAACAATGGCAGTTCCTCTGAAACTGCTCAAGTTAAGGGCGGTAGCAGTGCCGTGAATAAATGGGTGGAGCCGGGCAAATTCTTCCGGGAAAAGTTGTTGAAGCAGGGAACCGTGATGCCAATGCCGGACATTAAAGATAAAATGCCTGTAAGGTCATTTTTGCCCCGGACTATTGTTTCAAAATTACCATTTTCTTCGTCGAAGATTGGTGAATTGAAGCGGATATTCCACGCGGGGGATAACTCCACACTGGAAACCGTAATGCTGGACGCTTTGAAAGAGTGCGAGCGAGCACCGAGCCCGGGCGAGACCAAGCGATGCGTGGGGTCGGCGGAGGACATGATCGATTTCGCCACCTCGGTTCTGGGGCGGAACGTGGAGGTTCGTACGACGGAGAACGTAAAAGGGTCAAAGCAGAACATAAAGATCGGAAGCGTTAAAGGAATCAACGGCGGGAAAGTAACGAAATCGGTTTCTTGCCATCAGAGTTTGTACCCGTATTTGCTTTACTATTGCCACTCGGTCCCCGAGGTCCGGGTCTATGAAGCGGATATTCTGGATCCGAAGTCACTGGAGAAGATCAATCATGGTGTTGCCATCTGTCATTTGGACACATCCAGTTGGAGTTCGAATCATGGAGCGTTCTTGGCATTGGGTTCGGGTCCGGGTCGGATCGAGGTGTGCCACTGGATTTTCGAGAATGACATGACTTGGACCATCTCTGATTCTTAAACTAGAAAAGCTTTTGGATGGGTAAAATTTACTAAATTTAGTTAAGAAGAAACCATTGGCTAAGATAACTTATCCATTGGTGAAATTAAGAATTTGTCCATTTTGTTTCTCTGTTAATTTAAGATTATGGAATGAAATACACAAATATGAATTATTTTTTCTTATATTCTCTTCTTCTTTTTTCCTTTTTATGCTGCAATTAATCTTATCTTCCTGCAACTTTGTTGGTTTTGAAATTTTTCAAGAAAGCAATGAAAATGGTGTTTTGAATTTCTGTCACATCTACCAATTTTTGCCATCTTTCAAGACTTGAAAGTCAAGTCCACAGTAATTTTCTCTAACATTTACCTTCAATTTTGTTCTTACTCTATGTATTTTGTCAAACTTGTAAATAATAAACTGTTACGATATTATATATGATGATAAGTTTTGGCGCATTAAATTTTGAAATGACTAAAATTTTTAATTTTAAAAGGAATTAAATAAAAGTATAGATACTGAATAAAATTTAAGGTAAATAGTAATCTTGTGAATGGAGACAGAGTAACACATGGATGAAAAGCACTGATTAGCCTCAGAATCAGTCAGAAAGAGGGAATGATTCGGATGAAAGGCAATTTTTGCTTTTTAACAAAATTCTTTTAGAAAAAAATTATATAAAATATGAAGGCGAATTCTGTGTACGGGTTTTCATTTACTATTGCACTCAAACATGGAGACAAATTTAAAAAGTTAATTTCTGCTATTAGTCCCTTTATTTTATAAAAGTTATAGATTTAATTTTTGTATTTTAATTTGGTCATTTTTAGTCTTTGTGCTTTTCAAATTTTAAAATTTCAGTTCTCAATAAACGATAACAGTTAAATTCACTAAGTTCAGTTTAGTTCCAAAATCTGATGCAGTAAACATTTTATCATATGTATAATGCTACGTAAGTTTATTTCCACATATTACTCACTAAAAATCTAGTTATTAAATTAACAACTGTCATTTGCGTCAAGATTTAAATTTCAAAATTCAAAAAGTATAGGGACTTAGAAGGACTAAATTAAAGAATACGAACTAAATCTCCAATTGTACGCATAGTACATGACTAGAATTAAATTTACCAAATGAATTTAATTGCTACTATTTGGGCAGGACTGAAATTTTGAAATTTGAAAAGTATAGAAACTAAAATTGACCAATTAAAAAAATATAAAAAACTAAAATTAATCAAATTAAAGTATAAGGACTAAATTTATAACTTTTACAAGTAAACTAATAGAAACAACAAGGAAGAAACGATATTCATCCTAACAACATTTTAATATTTGACCCTAAAAAAATTTTTTGACACTTAAAATACAAGTTAGATCAAAAGTATTTTTTTTTTTTAATTTCATCTATTGCTAAAAATTGACATGATTAATAAAATAATTAGATAGTTACACATGACGTACTACATGTACCAGTTTTTAAGAATAGAAATTGATGGAATTTTTAGCATAAAGACCAGTTTGTTATTTGATCTAACCTATAGGGACTAATTTACCTTCTTCTTTTTTTCTTTTTTTTAAGAAGAAAAGACAAAATAAAATCCAATCCTAATATAAAGGCCTCCATAATACATTTACTCCTGAAAAGAGTATCATAATATATTATCAAATTTAACAAATATATGTATCCTAAAAACTGTAAGATTATTTAATGCATTATATTAATACTAGATGAATCATAATATTGTTAAATGTAAAACTATAATAAAATTATTAGTATAATAACTAAAAGAGAAAAGAAAAAACAATTTTTTTTTTTTTTTACAATTATTCACTATACTTATTCATGTGTTGAAGTCGTTGAATTAATTTTTTTCTTGTCAATGTTATTAAAATATCTTCTAAATAATTTCCAAAAAATCATGATTTACTATTACCAAATAATGCAATACTTAATTTTATTAATATCTTAAACAACTTTATAATATAAATTTAATATTTGTACTTTTTTATACTATTTAATTTTTTAGCATTTAATTTTTTTTCATTTATAAAAAAAACTTTAAATAGAATTACTATGACAAATTATACGAAATATGATTAATACAACACAAAAATAAATTAAGTATTTATAAAAATTTTCAGCAAGCCAATATACACTAGTAATTTTCTTTTACAAAAATAAAAAGGTTAAAATATGATGTTAGTCTTTGTACTTGTATAAAAATTGGGATTTGGTCCCTGTACTTTAGAAGTGAAAATTTCATTCCTTTACCTTTTTTTTTTAATTTAAAATCTTAGTCCAATCATTATCATCATTGGTAGTCTTAGTTGAAATTTGTTAATTTAGCATATTTAGTTGTTGTTAATCATATGCAAGTCATATGAGGATAGCCTAATCAAAATTCTAGGTTGACAAATTTTGACAGAAAATACTTACGACTAAAAAAAGGTAGGAAGACTTAATTTTTAATTTTTTAAGTACATGAACTAAATCTCAAATTTTATCCAATACAGGGACTAAAAACATATTTTAACCAAGTAAAAGTTACTTGAGTGTCTTTTTTGTGTCATAAGAATGCAATATGCCAAACACAAGGTAAACACAAACACAAGATTCACAATAATCACATAGCAACTGTAATTTCTAAACGAAAATGCTAAAATGCTAATCAGTAATCAAGAAATTCAAGATTATAAAGACAATCAATCTTAATTTTTTCAGGACCTACAAATTATTATCTAATTAAGATGTTAGGGATCTCATATAAAATCTATATTCCAAAATCATTCAATCAATAAAATCTAAATATCGCATCAAACTAATAATCTATCACAAAAAAGTCCCAATCCTAATTTTATAGAGATTAACCAATAAATCTTGAACCAAATTAAAGAGATTCACTTGGAACTAGTGAATTATTGATCACATATTTTGTAAATTTTCTAGTGGATGTGTGTGAGAGAGAGATAATAAGAGAAAGTTGAGAGAAAAGTGATGAATGTTGAAAGAAAGTAAAAAGATTAGGGATTTTCGGGTTTGGGTTTTAGTGGATGGAAAGAGATTAATTTAAAATAAATTTATTTTATAAAATAATGTTTTTAAAAAAATTATGGGTTCTTTTTAATCAATTTAATTTCATTGAATATAACTTTTTTTTAGACAATTTAATAATTATATAAATTTAAAAAATTATATTAAGTGCTTTTTTTATGGATTCAATTTAACTTACAATTATATATGTGACATTACTATCGTGTTCATTATGTCAACATAAACTTGAAATGAATACCACTTTTGATATGAATCTAGTCGTGGGTGATGATTGACTCTGGTTTATCTTATAAAGAAAATTATGGTTAAGATTTATATTAATTGCAATTTTGGATGGGCGGTGTGTTTATTTTCGGTAAAGTTAAAAACAATAGCGATGATGAAATTAATTATTATAACTGCGAGTTAAAAGATTTCATCGCACCACAACCACCGTCCATCTAAATTCACACTAAAATTGATTTAATATAAACAAAAGATGAAATATTTGTGGCTAAGATTGAAATATTCCTAGAAACCTTAGCCAAGTTGGTAGATTTACATTTAATAAATTAAACTTTGTTCGTTAGAATATAGCTTGAATAATTAAATCTTGCATTAGTAATTAAATAAATTAAATTATAATTGATTAATTGAATTACGTGATTCTGTTGAGATATCATTGTTATTGATTTAGTTTATGTTGTATTATAATTTTAGTTTAATTTGGTAAATAATTAAATCCTCTTTATTGATAACTTTAACTTGTCACTTTATTATTTGATTAATAAATGCATATTGCGTTTACAAATCAATCATCTAATGTTTGGCATTATTTCATGGATCAAATTTTATTCATTAGCAATAAGAGCTCATATATTTTCTTTTTGTTTGTAAGGTATTTTAGAATTGCATACGCAATTTTAGATCGACTTCTTTAATACTATTTGACCAGAAAAAGATATGGCATGATACAAAAACTAAGAGTAGGTTTAGATGGGTGGTGCGTTTATCTACGGTTAGTGTAAAAACAACGGTGGCGGTGAAATTAGATAATGTAGCATAAGACAAAAAGTAAATTACATCGCACCGTACTCCACCGCTCATCCAAACCCACCTTAAATAAACAAGCAATTGAGATGGGAAATGATAATCCCAAGAATGTTGGATCCAATCCACCGATTATTTATAACCAATCATGTTAAGTAAATACACGTTAGAAATCAAGAAGGTGCCAACAACTCAAAGGAGTCAGTGGTTAAGAGTTTTTTGTTGACATTTGAAGTCTAAGGTTCAACTCCCGGCAAAAAATCCCCTCCCCCAATATGTTTTGTACAAAAAAAAAAAAGTAATTGAGGAGTGTATTACTTACAACACACACTATTGTACGAGCGAAGCTTTCGCTCTACTATCTGGTTCAGAATAATAACACACTATTGTATGCAGTCAATCACAAACTGTTTAATTTTTCTCTAGATGAAAGAGCTAAGGAATGACTCAACTCTCATGTATTAACTTAAGTAGCAATCTCATTCCTATACTTCGCTAAGATCATTCTTCTACTAAGATTTTCTCCTTAAAAATTTTTACGATATATTTTCAATAAAACAACCTCCTCTCTATAAATAAAATAAGTGCTCCCTAAACTATACATAAATAAAATAAATAAGTCTTCTTTAAATAAGAAATCATAGACTTGTGAACCACCATTTAGTATAATTGAATCATGACATTGAACTTATGCCAAATAGCTTTTTGATAAGGCATGAAAATAAGAAGAAATCTTCATTATTTAGTCTTCTATAGGAACCGAATCTCTTCGAAAATCCTTAAATCTAGTTATTTGTTATTCAAAATCTTTAAATTCTTTAAATATTGTCCTTACTTGATTGATATTTAATATGATCTAATTTAATTATTTGTTACTCAAAATTTTAATAAAGATGGAAGAAAAACAATAACAATATTTAAGTCAGAACATGTCAATGTATAAGACAAGTTATAGAATAATCTAGTTACGAGGTGAATTGCAGTTGACTGTGCCAACTATATCATTTTCAAATCAAGTCATAAGTATTCAATATTGTTGTTTCTTTCGACAATTAAAATTTTCTAGTTTAAGATGAAACGAGAACAAAAGAATTTTCATTATATTTATGAAACTAAATTTATTTGAAATATAAACTAGTTTGATTGAGTTCGCATGAATCATTGCAACCTGGTATATATGATAGGATTCCAAACACATGAATACTTGTAATCACCTATAAATCAATTCAAAACTTACTTTTTTGGACAAAAAAATCATGTATTGCATTAATAGGTTGGTTTTTCTGCAGAGAGAGTTGGACACTTCTATGTACCCCAAAGCTGGTTACGTTTAGTTGAAATAAAACCTACAGGTTGTGCCTTCATTGAAGTGCTTTGGTTGTGTAGCTTGGGGACTCGAGCCTCAACCACCGGGGAAGAAAGCTTGGACCACACCAGACGGTGCAATGTCTCATGCCATTAAATTTGGTAGCTTGGAGGCCATTTATAACACCCTCCCATACTAAGAAAAACCTCATTACTCCTTTCCCAACATCATCATAATAAAATGCGCCCATTATCCCCCATTTTATTTACAACCTTTCCCACTCTCCATTCTCCAACTACTCTATTCAATTATTCATGGAATATGATTTTTTTTTTTTTTAATAATCCTTAAAATAGACAAGAAACCTGCTATATGGAATAAATACACCAACCCCTTTCTCTACCAGTAATCTTAATTCTCCACATTTAATACTGCCAAGGGCTCCATTTGGATGGTAGAACATGACATTAAAAAAATTTTAAATCATGTGATGTTAAGATATGGTATTTTTATTAAATATTTAACATTATTAATTACAATATCATTTATTCGAAATTTAATGGCACTCACTCACTCACTACCCTCCCCAGTAGAGTTGTGAAATAGTCAAAAGTCAGAATAAAAAGCTCACTAATGGCGATGGATGAAGTGAATCCCTGAAATAAATAATTAAGGCAGGCGCCATGTTCACATTCTGGTGTGGATTGCAGGTTTTTAGGCAATGTGTCTTCAAAGTTGAATCCAACATGGTGTGAGCTGAATCCAAATTTGAAAAAAATGGGGTCACAAATTTAGGAAGGTATTGAATAAAATGATTTGTCATAGGTTATCATGACCTGTCGGCATCCACCATCGGCCATGGTTAGAGGTAATAGATTCCCACGCTCACATGTTATTTTCTCAATCATATCATCTGTTAGGTAGATATAATTGGTTGCTGTATGATGTTAATAACCTGAATGGGACTTAGGCACAGCACATTCGACATGGACATTTTGTGGAGTATGATACCCAGCTGACATGTTTGTGTTTGTTTGAAAAACACTCTAAAAAGGACCCAATATTAATAATTTAAAACTTGTCAAAAGAATTACACAGTTTGATTTTCTTCTCTTCTTTTTTCTTTTTTTTTTTTTTAAATTTCCTAACAATGGAATCGCACATGAACAAGATTGTCTACTCTATTTGTCCACTGCACTTTTAACCTCAATAATAATATAAGATGGTAAATGCCTTAGAAACCAACTTGGAGGTTGAGGAATTCGATGTTTTGATTCAATCTATTATCTCCCCCTTCCACAAGTAGGTCAATTCAGTCCATTTAGTTTAAGAATACATCGAAAAATGATATAAAATTGATTCAATCGAGAAATATATATTGTTTTTTTATGTCAATTTTTGTTATTAGTTTTTGTATTATTATTTTAATTATTTTTGAAATCTCAATTTTTACTAAAACTATAATAATTAAATTCATTAAGTTAAATTATATTTTTTTTATTACAGAGTATGAATTTAGTTTTTGTTTTGATCCTATTTAAGTTTTAAAATTTCATTCATAATTTAAGTAATAGACATTAAATTCATTAATTAAAATAACATAACTTTTATATAAATATTACGTAAAAATAATAAATTAATATAACATCACATATATAATAATATTTTTTTTTGTCCCTAGTGGATAGCATAACTAATCACTGCCAAGCGTGGGTAGTTGGTAATGAATCATGACCAAAATTTTGACTAACATGATCTCAACCTCCACTTTCCAAATGCAAACTCATTTTTACCAAATGTCTCTCAACCTAAGGCTGAAGTTTCATTTTCATTTTTCCAATCTCCCTTCCTCTCCCATTGATGGATAATGTTGATTCTTTATGGATGATTTCCAACAATGTTATTTAAATCTGACTAATTAATTGGGGTATTTATTCGAATATTAACTTTGAATTGGTTAATTTAAAACTTAATACGAATTAATTAAATTGAATAAAATATTGGTTAAACCTGATTTAAAAACTTTTAAATAATTTTTAAATCAGATTGATTAAACCCATCAAACTAATACCCTAATTGATTCAACCACCAATTCAATTTTAAAAGAATTGATTTTCACCATTAACATTTTTCCAAAACAAACTTTATAATCTCTCAAACATCATTTTTACCAAAATTTTCAGAAAAAAAAAAAAATCAAATTCTAAGTTTCTGCTTAACCTTTGGTCAATAAGGTTTTGACCTCCATGAGCTGGATTGATTTTAGAAAACAAATATTAAACAGAAAATGTGTTTTAGAAAATAAAAATAAACTTATGTGAAAATTAGAAAACAATAATTTTTTAACTTCAAATAAATTGGTCCTAGTTCAATCTATATAAACTCAAAAATATTTTTTAATAGTTTTCTAAATATTAAATCTAGTACATGATTCAAATCCATATAAATTTAGAATTTCTTTTTTATTTCTCATGATTCTATTATAAAAAACACTGGTTCTGAACATGTTTTTATGATTCTATTATTGAAAATATTTTTTTAAATTTTTCTAAATTTTAATATCACATCGAATTATTATTTTCACATAATACTCAAAGAAAGCCACATCATTTTAGTTAATAGATTTAACAATTATTGTTTAAGTTAAAATTGAATTTTCATAATTCAAAGAGTACAAGAACTAGCAATGATCATATCAGAATATAAAAATTAAATTCACAACTAACACATAATAAAATGTCTAAAATTAAAATTCGACTTAATAAATTTAACGACTATCATTTAATCAAAATTAAAATCTCAAAATTAAAAATATAAGAAAAACATCAAAATTAAAAATAAAAATTAAATCCATTTAATAATATATTCAACTATAGTTGCATGTTTCTTGGAATTTGAATGAAAGAAGTTTCCAGAGTAGACATTGAGTAACATTGGGCCCTCATACGCATAGATCCAGCCCACAAACAACAACTACTCTCTTCCCCTCCTAAAACCCTGAGGTTTTAGGCTTCATCAGGGTTTTGGGGAAGCCAAAGAAAACATGGCGGCTACTTGTGGAAGAAGAACCCTAGGGTTCTCCTGCTCTTCGGCCAAGACCATTTTCACCCATTTACCATCCTCAACACCTGCTAACAACAAGCTTCCCGGCCTTTTCTCTCCTAACAAAATTTCTGCTTCTCGATTCTCTCTCCGCAATCTCACTTTTTCCAGGTTTTGCTTCCATTTTCGATGTTACTGCTTTTCTCTTTGTTATAAAGTGTTCTGGGTATTTTGCTCTTGGTTTTTCTATTACTTCTAGTGATTATTTCGAAAACCCTATTTGGAAATTTATTGCTGTTTTTTTTTTTTATTATTATTATTTCAAGTTGTGAGTACGAATTGCATGATCTGTATGTTTCAGGCTCCCAGTGGAAATGGGTGGTGCAGTAACTTTGATGCCTTTGCATAGTGCTACGGCTTCTGCTTTGTTCACTTCCTTGCTGTCTTTGCATAATCAAAGCTGGGGGTGTTTGTCAGAAGGTGATTTCTGCTGACTGTCCTTTTTTTTTTTTTTCTTATATTCTTCTTTAGCTTATTGTAGTGGCTTCTGAGTTGCGTTATAGCAGTGTACTAGTGCCCCAAATGTCTATTCATTGCTGAATTATTTGTCCTTCTCATTAAGGGAAGAAAATGTGCTCGTCATATGTTTAAGACTTCAGTTTTCCCTTCGATGGATAAATAGAATTGTAGACAAATAGTTTGTACAAGTATTTGGTTTCGGAGCTGAGCTGCCAAATAGGTACACTGGACCTAGAAGCCATTTGGGTTGATCATTATAATGTACATCATTGTATGTACCTCTTCTTGTTTTTTAGTTTCACAGAGAATTAACCGGTTGTAGGCCAAAGTATGTTTAATGTTAATTTGGGAAATTATGGCTGAATTGGGGAAATGGAGACATTCACAGCTGAGTTGTGATTGCTGTCTATGAAACTCGATATGTTTCTTTAATCTTGGTAAACTATTAGAGCGGGAAGCTTAGAAAAGCTAAAGGAGCATTGTTGATGGGATTTAAAAAATATCAGTGAACTTTATTGCCTTATTTTGCAGTAGTCCCTTCAAATGTTTTTGAAAACTATTTGATTTGAGAACCATCTATTCCCAGATTGTTTAGTTTTTGCTGAAGCCGAAACCTCTAACCCTATACCATTTTTTTGTGGTTCACATTTAAGCATTTTAAGCTCAACGATTGGCCGTAAAATTCTTGTGCAACTAATTGTTGCTAGGATTGAGGAAGCTTCCTTTGCCGTGTCCGATGTAATGGCTATCACTATTGTTCTAATTTGCTAAGAACCATTTAGCTGTGAAGAAACCACCTTATGTTTTTTCTCTAAGGGTTCTTGTCCTTCCTTAGGGAGTCTTTGATGGTGAAAATTTGTTAATATCATAGTGTTGGCACTTTGTTTTCCAATCATGTTGATGCTGAGCCATATTAAAGTTCTTCCTGATCCATATTTGTGCATCCCTTTTCCTGAATAATTTATTGGTGGCTTCTCAGCATGCACTCTGGTTTGGCAATAGGGTTTTGTAACACAGCTTTTAGTTCCTACAGAATTTCTTTCAGAAAAGTAAAAACATAATGCAGCTGTTTTTTTTTCCTCCCTGGGGGACCTAATAAAGATTTGAACCAAAAAAGAAACTTGCTATTTTCTTACCTTCAGTTTTCAATTAAAGGAGTTGACAATTGCATGTGGCTTATAGCAGGTTGATTTTGAAAATTAAGTTTTCATTTGCTCCAATTTTCAAATTTTTATTTGAAGTTTTCAACACCCCTTGAAACAATTTTGCAGGAACAACTTCTTGCATACGTATTGAAATTAAGTAACTTTTATTCAACCTCTCTATAAACCATGTGTGCAATCTTTATTGTGGTTTTATGTACTTTTAGCATGAAATTGAAAACTTTTATCAGTTTTAGTGATGAGCATTTTGAAGTAGCAAATAGTTTCATAAACTTGAATAAACATTATTTCTGCTTAGTTGGAAAATAGGTTACTAACTCCATTTTTCTTAAATTATTTGTGTCCAACACTCATGTCCGTAAAATACTTGAACATGGGTATGGGGATATGATCTTTTAAGGCCCTACATACCTGTTTCAAACACATACCCATATCCGACACTTACACCCAAATCCAAGTAACATTGTTTGGAAGTGTATGTACCATTAGTTTCCGTTATTAGCTTATGAGTGCCTCGACTGTTGTGGTTGTTGAGGTTTTAAGTTATTGATTGAGATGTTATGCTGACAGGATTTGCAACTCCTCTATAGCATTGCCTATGTGCTCCTGTTGTCGATGCTGCTCAGACCTCCATCTGCAGGAGACTTTGTTACTCTGCTTGTTTTGAATCGAACATCATATTAAACCTTGAAAAGGAGAGTCGTTGTATGTCTGGTCTTGCCACCATGTTGTGTAAGAAGATTCTTTTATCACTTGAAAGTTTCTTGCATATCCTAAGATACTATTGATAATTTGAGAAAGAGATTCATTTGAATATCTGGGTTCTACATTAGAGTTGGAATAAAAAATTCAGTAAAATTTCCGGTTAGACAAAACTTTGGCTGGCTAAAATAAACATTAAAATATGAAAAGATGTGTTTAAAATAATAAAAAATTGAAGATGTGAGGGTGATTGAGTTATTTTAGGCAAAAGTTGGTTTTGAAAGTCTAAACCTTGGAAGGAAATTGGTGAAAGTGAGATGAAATGAATGTATGGTCGGCGGCCAAAAGTGAGGTCCACCAATTAAAGATCTCCTCGTGAATTAGATGATGGATTAATTGACGGCCCAGAAACTAAAATCTCAAGTTTCTTTGTTTGGTTATAACAACTTCATTTATGGTATAAGCTGAAATATTTTAAATTCTGAGGCTCAAAAGACCCTACTCTGCACTTCTTATTCCAACTCTGGTATTGCAAAGTCACATGTTGGAGCTGAAGTAAACTGCACTTATGTTTGGTACATAATTTAAACACTTTGATTCCGTTCTCCACATAACTCCCAAAAACCAACCATCCCCCTCAGCTAAACTGGCCACCATCATTACCACCCCAAACCATCTCACCATCACATTTTCCTTACCTCTCTCTCAGACCCTCGACAACCATCATCAACCTAAGCTACTTTCAACTATCAGAGCACTTACAATCACCCCTCCCTTAAAGAAACACCACTTAGACCCTAAATCTAAGCTCTCACAATCATCTTCACCATTTTAGCTCACCCATCACTCCTAACAGACCACCAGCAAGCCCCACTTTCAACCATTCTCACCACCACAGTAAAACCAATCCCCATTATCAACCCCAAAACCAATTTACCTGTATAACCCAAAAGCAGCAATAAATGCAATCAAATAAATAAATAAATAAAAAGTAAGGGATAAGCCCCTTCATTCAAACAATGACCTGCAAATCAACGAAAAGAAACAAAATAAAGTTAAAAAGAAAAAAAGAAAAGAAAAGAAAAAGAGGAGACTTATCTTGAATGGAAATCAATGACATGCATGGCGCTCTGAGCATTTATCTTTTAATCAGGATCGTGAAAAGGAGGATGCTGACAAAAGGAGCAATATACCATAAAAAACAAGCCAATCTAACAATAGACAACAGTATGGTGAGAGGATATTTTAAATTTAGGAAAACCCATGATGGTGAGAGGATATTTTAAATTTGATGAAATGGAAGACATTCACGAGTTTAGAAGGTGAAATTTGAGTTCCAGCATTTAACATTACAAATTATACCACGTTAAATTTTCGTAACACATTTAATGTCGGATAATATTTCAATGATTTTTATATCATAAATAGATAACATTAATGACCAAAACCCTGGTAACCAAAAGGTAATTGAGGCAGAGTGTGTGGAGCGGCTACTAATATCAATTTCGGAAGTCATCACTTTCAATATTGTTATACTTATGGGTGAAAACAATCGAATACATGATGATGTGAGAGATAGACAATCTCCGAAAGTGATTGGAAACCAAAGCAATCCAACCAAAAATAATGCACTTTAATATCTGCTTACAAAAAACTTTAATATTCAAGGGTTCTTCATCTTAATTCTTAGCTTCCTAGCTATTTGTGCTGCTTTTGGATGAACCGGTCGCCTGTTGGCATCACACTGCTCCACCTCTACCCAATTAATTACCTTTAATATCAGTGACTGTGGAACTTTCTTCCCCTCCCCTTCCCCTTTCTTCATACCATTCTCCACTGCTTTTTCTAGGAAGTTCATGAACCAGCTCCCTGCTTCTGCTTCTATTTGCTTCCCCAGTTTTATCGTGTTGCTTAAGCTACTCGATACCGGTTTATTTTCATCGTTCTCACCGCCACATGATTCAGTCGGCAGTTTCGATGATACTTTGGGGTTGGAATTTGATCTTAGGAGCCTCTTTTGTTCACTTCTCTCCGGAAACCCTGCAATTGACTTGTACAATGCAGTTCGCCTTTTGCTTTGCTCCATTGAATTCTGCCCAATTTCGTTCAAGATTGCTGGCTCATCTTCACCATTTTTATCCTTTTTTTCAGTTTTTGTGGTTTGTGACATTCCAGTAGCTGCTTGAACGGAGGCTATCTCGCTCAAGGCCTGCACAATTTGGGCGTGAAATTCCAGAAACTGATCGAAGCATGCTGCTGGAGCATCTGGTTTTGCTGATTTGCTTAAGTTGGAAAACATCCTGCAATCACCAGCCAAAGTATATAAACTCAAAAATTATTAAACATACAACAAAATTGGAAAGAACAAAAAAAAAAAAAAAAAAAAAAAAAAGGAAAGGAAAGGAAATTACATACTTGAGAGAGCGAACTAGATTCTCTGTGGCAGTGACATCTCTTAGTGCTTGAAGAGCAATCTTCTGAGCCGTTTCTCGTTGCTGAACAGCTTCCTGTTGAACCACGAATGTCAAATTTAAGCGAAAACCGTTGACAGAATTGACTATGGTTAACATGAGCCTTAAACTCACCTTGCCCAGAATGCCAAGTTTCCCAGGCAAATTCATGGTTAGACTTTTGCTGTTATCAATGGCTGAGTTGTTATCAAGCTGAGATTCTGGTTGTTGGGCAGTCGCCACCCTTCCACGCTTTAAACTTGGTGGTGGTGTTGAACTTTTCTTTTCCTGCAATGGCTGAAATTTGAATTGTATAATCAAAGACAAAAAAACACCATTGAAAAAGTTAATATGGAGAAAAACATGGCAAATTTTTAAATGGAAAAAAAGGGGGGAAAAGTGTACCTACAGCTGAGATGAGAGGACTGTTTGGGATTCTAGGCTCCCGGTCGATGACACTTTTGCTCCTTGGAAACTTTGAGGCCGAGGAAGGTGCAGCACAGCTTTTTCTAAGCAAAGCTGGACTTTCTCCTTTTGTATCCATCATTTTTGCCAACAATCCCCCACCAAAAGAGCACCTTATACCACCACTAACATTTCCATCTTTCCCTACCCTTCTTATCATCGGAGACATCATCGGAGTTCTCACCAGATTAGACCGCTCTTTCACCGGAGTACATTGATCAAAATCTAAAGGTACCGGCTTTAAAACTAAAGGAGAAGAGATCTCATCAGTCCCATTAACACCCTTGCCCCAAGAACCTCTTCTATGTAGCTTAGACTCTTGTTTTTGCTCACTTTTCTCCCCTTTTCTTCTTAAACCCATTAAAGGCTCGGGTGTCCCAACTAAAGGATGCCTTCCAGGGAGTGGCTTTGCACCTTTAACAACAGGAACAGGAGAGCCAGGCTCCAATCTATCAACATAAATGAACTGCCCAAGTTGCATTTTGTTGCTAAGAACAAAATCATCTTGGTCCGAAGGAAGACTAACGTAAATGGAATGCGAAGAATCGGAGATCTTGATGTAAAAGCCATGTTTAGGCCAAAGGTTCTTCTCATCAAGATCAGCCGGCACAATATCAGTGACCTGCAAAAGCGAACTCCTATGTTCACTAGTTGGCTTCACCCCAGTGTTCATCCCATTGAGTAATTTCAGCAAAATCCCAGGTGCCAATGCCGCCATAATCTCGTAATCTAACTTCCCTGAATTGAAAAAGATTTCAAGGCATAAAAGAAGTGAAAGAAAGGAGGAGAATTTGTTTTGGGGGTAGGATAAGACGTTAGCGAACGGTAAGTTGAGTTTGGGAAAGCAAAGGTTTTTAAATTTTGGAATTTTTGGAACGTTGGGGCAACGGTCATGTGGTGGGGCGTCTTATCATAATGATTTTTAATTATACAAATGTGGGAAAAAAGTTTGCTTCCGGATGCTCACCTCACCTGCTTTTGCTTGTGATTTGGCTATTCGCTCAACGCACGCAGCGTTTCATTTAACTCTTGAAATGGATTTGGCTTACAGCTCAATAGGGCCTTTAAGCCCAATTCTGTAAATTCGGCTATTCGGTAAACGCACGTGAGCCATGTCATGTATAACGCTAGTGTATTAATGTACACTTTATGCCTCACTTACATTTGAATATCGAAATTAATAAAAGACTCATTCACATATTTCTCACTTCTATTAATCGATGAATACAACTTTACAACTCTCTTCCATTTGTTGTTTTCATTTTTCCTCAAGTTTCTTTCTTCGTCATTTTTAACAGTCTTTTACTTTCAACTTTACCCTTTTTAATTATTTTATAAGTCAACCAATCACTATCTTCTCCATTAATTTTAGATTTTTTATGTCTATTCTCATTATCCAAAAGTTCAATCATGACCTCGTTGATTACATTAGCCCTTGAACAATTTTTGCACAAAAATCTCCTATGGTTTGAATATTAGAATCAATAAAAGATTTACTCGTGCTTTCTCTATTTTTGATAGCCGTTAATTGCAACTCTCTCCTCCATTTGCTCTTTTCTTTTTTTCTTTAGTTTTTAATTTTCTTAATTTTAATTATAGACCCTTATTATCTTCTTTTTTTTGTTGAGTCGGCCATCACTATCTTCCCCATTAATTTATGAGTCATTATATCTAGTTCCATTCTTTAAAAGTTTACTCATAACCTCATTAGTTGTATTGTCTCTTAAATAATTTGGGCTACTTAATTAAAAAAGCCCCCAAATTATTAGGGTGTAATGTTAATGTACTAAGCTCCCTTTATCTTTGTTGGTCATTTCACTTATCATTGCTTCTTTATTGATGTATACCTTACCACACTCAATACTATGCTCATGTTTTCATGGTTATGTTTGACATTTAAAATTCTCAAAGCTAATTTATTAAATGCGCCCCATTTGCTCTTTCATTGTCTCCACCTTTGAGATGAATTTGTTGTTTTTTCTCTCCCAACATTATTTGATTCAATATCTAATGGAATTAAAGATATGGAGGGTTAGAATCACTTTTAGATAAAAATAGTCAACGATGATAAGATATCTATACATTCTCAAGCTCTAATCATATTATATATAAAAAATATATCATTTAAAAGAATGTATGAAAACATATATAGAAACATTAAGTTGTAAAATAGTACTTCAATTTCTAAATTATTTTTTTAATTATTATCCTATAATTATGGGATCTACTATTAACTTAATTTAATTACACCGTATAACATTTTAATTTAATTTAATTTAATCACATTACATATGTAATTGCCCAATTTCACCCTGGCCCAGATTACAAAACAAATAAAAAAATTAAACCAAAATAATAATAAAGTCCAAATTAAAAAACAGTCCAGTTAGAAAAAATGTCAAGCCCAAATTTACAGGCTCAAATGGCCCAAAAACCTAAATAGTGTACAGAAACCCTAATCCCTAGCTTGCGCGCCGCCGCTCTTCTCACGCCGCCCGAGGTCTGCCATCGTCAACTGCCCCCGTCTTGTCGTTGACTCCGAAGGCACCTAACAGACAAACACGCAAAAGCAATAGGAACAGTAGAAAAATATTAAAGAAAAATGTTTAATAAACAAGTATGTATTGGCTATAAAAGTCAGAGAATGGATTTGTATTGGAATTTTTTTTTGAACAACAGAGAGAAATACAAAAAAAGCAATCAAAAAACCAACAGAAAGGTGATTTATTTTTTTCTTTTATTTATTTTTCGAATCTTTTATGTATATAAAAAGAACACATAAAATAAAGAGGAAAAGAAGGAACTTACCTGACGATTCGCGTTCCACCACCGAGAGAGGCCGAGGTCGCCACCTCCGATGAAAGGTGGCTCCGACGAGAAATTTTTTAAACTCAAAAACCGAAAGGTTTCTTCGAGATTTTTGCGATTCGGTGGGTTTTTGGGAAAAACCTATCCCAGATTTAGGCTCAGGGAGCTGAAACGACCAAAAAGGGGTGTTTTGTATTTTTATTACCATCAGAGAATGAGTGGGTTCGTCGTCGACAACCGCCGTCGTCGTGGAGGCTCGCGACCAAGTGGCGGATTCGGGTCGCTTTGAGAGAAAACAGAGAGAAATAGGGGTTTTTTTTTTTCAAAACACTAATGAAATGAATTTTTTTCCAAATTTTTAACTTAAATAGAGGGTCAGAACGGCGTCGTTTTGGCCAGGGTCCATAAACCCCAAAACGATGTCGTTTTGAGGCGTGACCCGAAAGTCGACCCGAGACCCAACCCGATCCGCGCAAGATCCTCGTGTTTTTTATGCGGGGGGTCTATTTGTGCCTTTGGTCCTTCCGCTTTTGCGGCTTGTTTCAATCTAGTCCTATCTTATTTTTTATTTTTTTATTTTGTCACTTAATTTTATTTTATTTTCATTTTGGTCCTTGGACCATTTTAAGAGGTGGGTACCTGAAACGGCGTCGTTTCAGCCGACTCAACGACCCGACCCGATCCGTCTTAGGACCCGCGTGTTTTCGCGGCATTGGTCTATTTGCGACCCTGGTCCTTCCTCTTTTGGACCCTTTTTAATTCGGTCCTAATTTTGTTCTTTTTCTTTTCTTTTTTAGGTTATACCTTTTAATTTTAAATTATTTTCAATTTAGTCCTCCAATTTGCCAAAAAACGGAGCGTTTAATGGCCTTGAGAATATTTTCCCAGTTGGTCCCTGCTCCTTTGTGCGCATCACATTTTAGCCCCTTTATCATTTATTTTATCCTGATTTGCCCCCAAAATTCCACTTAAGTTTCGATTTAGTCCTTCTTATATTTATGCATTTATTTTTATTATAATTTAGGCTCTTAATTTCATTTCAATTTCGATTTAATCCTTATTTATTTAATTTCGACCATGTATAGATTTTTTATATATTATTTTATTTATTTATTATTTCCTTTACTTTTTTAATATTTAAAATTGGTCTGTTTTTGTATTTCCTTTTTATTGTACTTTTTTTTCTTTTGCCTTTATTATTGTTATTATTATTCCATTATTTATTTATTTATTACTTTTTTTTATACTTTCAAAATTAGATTATTTATACTTGCACATTTATTATTATTATTATTATTATTATTACTACTTACCTTTCTTCGATTATTTCTATTATTATTAGAATAATAATTATAATACGATCATTGCCATCTTCATTACAAATTGGTGTTTTCTCACTATCATAGTTACATTATTGTCATTCACTAGCACGACTTTTTTATTTTTCGAATATCATCGATCCATTTTTAGACACTACCATTTCATTTTATTTCATTATAATCACATCACGAATCGTGTTTAGATATATTTATCCATTGTTGTACTATACCCAAATAAGATAAATACACATTGTTTTAAATGTTACATTTGTATTTACTCGAAAAAGGAAATTTTTAAAATTAAGGCAATGTTCCGTATTTGGAGATTCGAGAAGTCGTGCCCTAACTTACGGGGTTCGACTTTCTCTTTGAACCTAGATAATCGAAAATACTTTTTAAAATTAAAATGCATGAGATTTAATTAAATAATTGAATAATGAGCAAGCTTATTTTTGAGGATTCGAGATGTCGTATCCTAACTTACGGGATGTGACCTTTTTGTTTACCTCGAGATAAGAAGGCCTTTTACATCTGTTTTAATTTACTTAAATGATTTTAATTAAAAATATCGTTATGCAAGGTGGGATTGTGTTTTAAATTCTCTTCAAATTTTAAATTCTCGGCATTAAGATATTAATTAATCAACTAGGTACCATTTTTGGGCGTTACGAGGGTGCTAATCCTTCCTCGTGCGTAACCGACTTTTGAACCCATTACCTGGATTTTGTAGACCAAAAATCATCGTTTTAGTAAATTTAAACATTTTATTAAAATGATTAAATTACGAGGTGATCCGATCACACCTAATAAAAAAGATTGATGGCGACTCCCATTTTCATTTCTTTTAAAATCAAAAATCGATTTCAAAAAAAAAGTTTCGACAGCTTGGCAACTCCACTGGGGACAAAATAAGAGAGTCAAGTCGCGAGTTAATTACTTTTGGTCTTTTTGTCGAAAATTGATAATTTGGTTTAAATTTATGATCCCTTCATTGCATTTCATCCTTCATTTTTGTGGTCTCCATCATTTTGTTACATAATGATATGTTTACTTTATTGGTTCGAGTCTCTTGATATATTTCTGCATATTGCATTGCATAATCATTCAATTTTACCTTTCTTAAGTGAAAGTGAGAAGTTATTCCTTCTTGAGGTCTTCACCTCCGTATAGGATAGTGGATCGCTTTCGGGATACATCCGTACATATGTCTTCGTGAAATCTTCATCTTCGTATAGCCATAAGGAAATGTATTCCCCTGAACTGAACTCGATCCATATGAGCCTATAATGGGTGAGGATTGAGGAATCTTCTGGTTCAGGTACCCTTACTTTAGAACCGAACCGCATATAATGAGCCCTAAGAACTTACCATAGGTAGAACCACACCAAACCCCCAGTGGTCACCCAAATAGGTGCTCTATTTATTATTTATTGCTTGCTTTGAATTCTAGCTTTGTGTAAAATGTATTAACTTGTTTCGTTTTGTTTTGGCTGTGATTGCATTGCATTTTCATCATATAAAATGGTGTTGATTCACGTTCAATTGCTAAATAGAGAGCTTGTCATGGAAAAGGAATTTTTTGATAAAGTGGAATACAATGCGGCCGTCTGGATATGGTTCGAGAAGATACAAAAAGAGAAGGGTGACAACCTGATGTAAAGGTACGTGTCAGAATTATGGTATTTCACTCGCATCAGTGTGACTCAGAATAATCTCCAAGAGTTGAAAGAGGTATGGGACCAATGGGATGACGAAACCAAGCAGTTATTCTACTATAACTATGGTGATTTACCTTATTTACTCGATGTCAAAGTAGATAAGCACTTGTTCCGAGCTCTTGCCCAGGATTGGAATCCCGCCTATAGTTGCTTCACTTTCGGGAAGGTAGATTTGGTGCCCATCATGGAAAAGTACACAACTCTGCTCTGTTGCCCAAGGATCCAAGCTGACAAAGCTTATTCTAAAGCCGCCAACGTCCCGACTTTCTTAAAGAGGTTAATGAGCATAACAGGGGCGAGTGAGCAATGGGTCGTAGCCCAGATTAAACAAAAGGGAGATAGTAAATGCATCCTTTGGAAAAGTTTGCGGGATTTGATCTTGGCACATCCGGATACGAAGAAAAGAGTCGATGTCTTCGCCTTGAGTATTTACAGGTTGGTCATCTTCCCCAAAGCACTAGGGCACATAGATGATGCAGTTTCAGATTTATTTGATCGACTTGACAAAAGGGTCACGCTCGTCCTAGAGATTTTGGCCGAAACCTTTAGATCTTTGAGTGCATGCCGAAGAGCGGGTGAAGGAAGGTTTATCGGGTGTGCGCAACTCTTGTTAGCATGGTTCCATAGCCACTTTTGAAAGGTAGAAAAGGTCTCTTATCGAGTATTCTCCGAGAACTACTCTCCGTTGAAAGAATTCGTGGCTACGCCAAGTAGAGACAACATTTTGGAGGAAAAGTGGATGGTAATTCTCCAGCGTCTCCAAGATGAAGACGTCGAATGGAGAGCCCCTTAGATGATTCCTGATAAGATTTTGTATCGATATGGAGACTTTGTCTAGGTTCCTCTACTCGAGATATGGGGAGCTATTGGATATGCCCCTCTACTTGTATTAAAGTAATATAGGTCGAGGTAGTTTATACCGGCAATGCAAGGGTTGGCTCAGTGTGAGTTTGCGTATAAATGTGATAATTACAAAAAGAAGGTTCGTGAAATATCGAACGCTTGGAACCAAACTCACAGAATGAAAAGATTTGTCCCAAATCCCATGACGACCCCCGAATATGATTGGTGGTAGGGTAAAAGAGTCAATGACAATTTCCCTATATCAAGTTAAGAAAACACTCGGTCGATAGAAGAGCACTTACAAGTAATCCTGTCTGGATTGGAAATCTTAAAGTAAGACTTTGAAAAGAGGAGTTCGGAGCTGGGGAAAAAGATAGAACATTTGGAAGAAGAAAAGATACAACTAGGATTAGACGTCGACGTTCAGAAGCTAGAAGTTGAGAAAATGAGAAAAAGAAATAACAAGGCTGAGAAAGATTTGGACAGTCTAAAAATAGATTATAAGAAGCTGCGCTTGTCGATAAGGACTATCAGGTTGGGTAAAACATCGGAACAATGGCGGTAAGAGATCAAAGAAGAAAAGTTAGAACTGATTAGTGGGAAAAGAAATTTTAAGATGCTCGGGTTCGAGAAGATACTTTAAAAATGGATTTGACAGAAAGCCAAAATAAAAAGGTTGGGATGAGAGCTCGGGTAGCAGAATTAGAAAGGTCACTGCATCAATATTGTAACACCCCCAAACCCGGCCCATTCACTACGACCGAATCTGGTTATGTCACTGGGAAAGACGGTTGGAAATCTTTGACTTTAGAATTAAACTTGAAAATTCTATTATCTCTGGAAATCGTGTCCATTTAAAATTTAATAAATAATATAAGTTTGTTGAAAACTTCCGAATTAAAACATTATTATAAGTTGCCATAATATGAATCTTTTTGCGAAATTATTACTAAGTGTAGTGTAAACTTCAACTTTAATAAATAGAGTACTTTAAACCAAAGAGACCCTTATTACATCAATAAAATCCCAAAATACTGATAATATAAAATACTTAAATAAAGTGAAACATCTTCTCAGATATGAAAATCTCCTTCTCATGATGGGCCACCTTGTATCCACTCCAACCCGTCCACTAGTCACGACTCACCGCGATGATTAAAAAGTTGGGTGAGTCATACTGACTTCGATGTGTAAGATAACCACCAAAATCCACCCACATGCTTAGCCACATAATATCCCAATTATCAAAGGCAACAAGTATATATATATATTCATTTAAACATTACCACAATCTGGGCTTGGCCCACATTCACGTCATACTCAATTACTGGGCTAGGCCCATTTCATAATAAACCACACATCAACTGGGCTTGGCCCATTTCCACGTATGTTCCCAAAACATACCTATCCACATGTCATATTGGGCTTGGCCCATTTCCATATTATTACAAAAAGAATGCAACATGATTCCCAACCCAACCTAGGGTCCATCCGCTACACACCCCCTTATCCAAATTACCACACACCGTGGGGACTATCGAGTCACCCTCTCCTTTTCCTCCAAAAAGGCAATCAATGCCAACCACGATGTAGCGTATAGCTAACATCAAACCACGATGGAGCACACAAAGAATCCATCAAGCCACGATATGGCATGTCGATATCAATCAAGGTAACCACGCGAACTAAATCGCAAAGATCCACAACGCGACCTCGGTCGGCGCCAATCCACGATGTAGCACAAAGTCGACATCAACCACGCACTCAAGTACACCCGCATCTTCTTTTCATACCCCACCCATGCACATGTAACATAATATAGTGCGTGATTTATGCATGTGCATGCTATTCACAATCATAGGCATACTCACATATTGAAAATCAATTATCACATATTAGTCGATTTGCTACTAACTCCTGGTCATCATCATACCCCCTTCAAGGGTATCATTCTCACATATACTCGCACTTGTTAGCAACATATAAAACAGGCAATTATCACGCAAATCCGGAAACAATGGCTAACTACACACCTTACTACTAGGAGTACTAGACTCTCGATCCTCGATGCTATCGTCTAAGCGAAACTACGGCTTTTTGCCTAACATTTTCTCTGCCATTGCCCACACCCCCGTGGCCAATCTCGCATGTGCAGAAACCGCTCTTTCTTAAACTTTGGGACAGGGACCTTCCTTTCCTCATTGGTATCGTACTCGCATCCACGCCCATCGAAAGTCACTTAATCGTAACCACACGATTAATCAACGGTTCATAATCAACTAATTCTAAGTCACTTACTAATATCCTTACCGAAATAATCTGAGATCCCGAAGGCTTCCTTAAACCGAATGGAGCGGAATCGGAGAGGTCGCCTTGCCGATATTCCTACCAACCACCCTAGGCTACTAAGAGGATATTTCGACAAGGGGTGAGAGGAGATTCGGCTAAAACCATAAAGAAGAGAAAAGGAGAAGAGGTCAGGATATTCGGCTTAGGCTACAAGGAAAAAGGTTAAGAGGTTTCGGCAATGGTGCTCAAAAGAAGTTTCGGCCTATGCAAAATAAATGGGAAAGAAGAGGTTCTCTCTTGCTTGCAAATTCGGCCACAAAGAACTAGAGAAGAACCAATAAAATTCGGACAAGAGGGAGATGAGAGAATGCACTTCGGCTACAAGGAAATGATGAGCGGATGGTGAATGAAATGAGCATCTCCTCCCCTATTTATACTACACGGCCTAGCTTCAACCCCCAAAATAAATCCTAAAATCTCTCCTAAAATGCCTCCCTCCACCCATTCAAAAGTTTGAATGAGTCAAACCTAACTAGCCAAAATTTAAAAAAATTGACCAAGTCTTTCTCCATCTTTTAAGCATCCAAAAGCCACCCAACTCCTTACCCCCTTGACGCAAAAAAACAAAGGCCAAAGTGCCGCCTTCAGCACTCGAACACCGCCCCCCTTCCTTGCACTGAGGCGCCACTTTGCCAAGCTCTTAGTGGCGTCCCCTTGCCACTCCACCAGCCCAATTCTTATGCCAAAACCCCACCAAAAATTCTCTTAAAGCCCTCTCCATCCAAACTCCCCTACTAGCCCCTAAAACTAAAAATTTACCAAAGCAATCTACCACCACCTAGGGTTCTCGGACCCCAAAACTTACCCAAACATACACCAAGTGTGCCAACACCCAAGCTAAGTACCAAAAATCTAACCCCTAAAACCAGGGTGTTACAATTCTACCCTCCTTAAAATAATTTCGTCCTCGAAATTACTTTACTAACAACGTCCATACAACCTATGTCACAGACTGATCTTACTAAGGCTATCGTATTCTACACAATCTCCAAATTACGCTCAAAATTTGAAACGCCTCTCTTAGCAACACAGAAAGGCTAACTCATAAGCAAACAAAGTAATTAACGCAAGTACCCAAGCAAAGGAGCTTACCTAGAATCACATCCTTGGTTGACTCACTAGAACCATTCCTTCCATGACTTGAACCACGACCCTCGTCGCTGAGGACAATTCTTGACCAAATGTGCCTTAGATCCACACCGAAAACATTCTTTGCTATTTCCCCAAGACTCTCCCGTGCGAGGTCTCCACATCGAGCACGTAGACAATTCCGATCCATTGGTACAAGTGCACTTACAGATTCTCGATCTTTGGTCTTTTCTCGACATTACCAAACGATGCCGACGGCCCAATATTTCTCTTATCCTCGTTCCTATTCTTTCTCGGTTTCCCTTTACCGTCCTCTTAACTTCTTCTTCGCTATACGAGCTTTCTCCACTAGCACCGCTGAAGTCTCTTTCCTCTGCGGAGCGATCAAGACTCGAAGCTCATCTCGCAATCCGTCTTCAAACCGGACGCACCTCTCATAGTCGGTGGCCACAATTCCTTTAGCATACCGACTTAGCCGCACAAACTCGCTTCAGATTCGCTATCGACTTATTTCCTTGCACCGATTTAGAAACGCCTTCCTTTGCGCATCTAAGTAGCTTGCTCCAACGTATTTTCCTTCAAACTTTTCCTTAAAGTAGTCCCAATCCAATCGATCTGCCGGTACCCCTTGTTTGACAGTGAGCCACCAACGATAAGCCTCATCCCGTAGAAGCGAAACAACACCTTTTAGCTTTTCCTCTGGGGTACAATCTAAGTCATCCATAATTCTTTCGACTCCCTCCAACCAATATTCCGCTATATTCGGGGCCACCCGGATACTCCCTAAAAACTTCACCCCATTAGACACTGAGCCTCTCTCTGCACCGACTTCCGAGTTCCATTTCCCTACTAGCTCTTGCCACTTGTCAGCAGCACTCGTAGCATGGCTTGCGACATCGCATCATCTTCTTCCGTCGATCTTGATCCTCTGCGCCTACTGCTGGCGGCACTTCACTTTCTGACCCATGGCCAGACCCTACTGGTTCCGAAGCTGCCATTCTATCTCTACCGCGTCCCCTAGAACTCATCTCTAGCGCTTCGATTTAATCTGTTTAGAAAGTTTTATGAATTAGAAATTATTGTTTCACTGTTTTATCCACGAGCAATTTTATGCAATGAAGTTTCCGAGTAGTTCTTTCGATCAATCAAAGTTTCCTTCCTACCTGAGGTAATTTCGTCATTTTCCTACAGGGGTATTTTTGGTAATTTTGCAAATCGAGAAAACATCTTTCAAAATCTGATTTAGAGCTTACAAACCCAAGGAGTAGAGTTGAAAATTTTAAAACAGGGAAATTTTAAAAAAATAGCAAGACTAATTCCCTTTCGGGTTTTAATAATTGGTTTAGCCTATGAACAAGTCCTCTTGGTTAAGGTGAACCGTAGCTACGCACTGTAGGATTCCAGCGAAGAGGAGGTGAGTCACGAGGATCGCTAAGTACCAGTGCTCTTCCCGATCCACTCCTGAGACATGCGCACAATGGTTGCCACACCTTAACTCGGCGACTTATTTCACAGGTTTGTTTATTAGGCACTTTAAATCTTATGCACGTGTTTGAGTAGACTAGTCCTAGGGTCCAACAGCCCTATCATTCTATTCTACGAGCCCAACTAAGCCCAAATTAATTCATACAAACAGATCACTTCGAGAAAGTCCGAAGTACTTACAGTGGACTTCTGGTCGAGGCACTGAGATGCCATGCCGAATAACTCAAAAATTTCTTAAAAGCCCATATTTTTGAAAAGCCCATTTTGAAAATGTTTTGGGCCCAAAACCCTCAAAGTCGAGTTTTGAACCGGCTCGATACTAAATCAGAACACCCCCAAACCCGGCCCATTCACTACGACCAAATCAAGGTTATGTCACTTTGGGAAAGACGGTTGGAAATCTTTGACTTTAGAATTAAACTTGAAAATTCTATTATCTCTGGAAATCGTGTCCATTTAAAATTTAATAAATAATATAAGTTTGTTGAAAACTTCCGAATTAAAACATTATTATAAGTTGCCATAATATGAATCTTTTTGCGAAATTATTACTAAGTGTAGTGTAAACTTCAACTTTAATAAATAGAGTACTTTAAACCAAAGAGACCCTTATTACATCAATAAAATCCCAAAATACTGATAATATAAAATACTTAAATAAAGTGAAACATCTTCTGTATGAAAATCTCCTTCTGCATGGGCCACCTTGTATCCACTCCAACCCGTCCACTAGTCACGACTCACCTGCGATGATTAAAAAGTTGGGTGAGTCATACAGACTCAGTGTGTAAGATAACCACTGAAATCCACCCACATGCTTAGCCACATAATATCCCAATTATCAAAGGCAACAAGTATATATATATATTCATTTAAACATTACCACAATCTGGGCTTGGCCCACATTCACGTCATACTCAATTACTGGGCTAGGCCCATTTCATAATAAACCACACATCAACCCAGGCTTGGCCCATTTCCACGTATGTTCCCAAAACATACCTATCCACATGTCATATTGGGCTTGGCCCATTTCCATATTATTACAAAAAGAATGCAACATGATTCCCAACCCAACCTAGGGTCCATCCGCTACACACCCCCTTATCCAACCTACCACACACGTGGGACTATCGAGTCACCCTCTCCTTTTCCCTCCAAAAAGGCAATCAATGCCAACCACGATGTAGCGTATAGCTAACATCAAACCACGATGGAGCACACAAAGAATCCATCAAGCCACGATATGGCATAAGCGATATCAATCAAGGTAACCACGCGAACTAAATCGCAAAGATCCACAACGCGACCTCGATCAGCGCCAATCCACGATGATGTAGCACAAAGTCGACATCAACCACGTACTCAAGTACACCCGTACCTTCTTTTCATACCCCACCCATGCACATGTAACATAATATAGTGCGTGATTTATGCATGTGCATGCTATTCACAATCATAGGCATACTCACATATTGAAAATCAATTATCACATATTAGTCGATTTGCTACTAACTGCCATCATCATACCCCCTTCAAGGGTATCATTCTCACATATACTGCACTTGTTAGCAACATATAAAACAGGCAATTATCACGCAAATCCCGGAAACAATGGCTAACTACACACCTTACTACTAGGAGTACTAGACTCTCGATCCTCGATGCTATCGTCTAGCGAAACTACGGCTTTTTGCCTAACATTTTTCTGCCACCGCCCACACCCCGTGGCCAATCTCGCATGTGTGAAACCGCTCTTTTCTTAAACTTTGGGACGGACCTTCCTTTCCCTCCTTGGACTGTACTGCTCGCATCCACGTCCATCGAAAGTCACTTAATCGAACCACACGATTAATCAACGAAGTCATAATCAACTAATTCTAAGTCACTTACTAATATCCTTACCGAAATAATCTGAGATCCCGGGCTTCCTTAAACCGAATGGAGCGGAATCGGGAGAGGTCGCCTCTTGCGATATTCGACCAACCACCCTAGGCTACTAAGAGGATATTTCGACAAGGGTGAGAGGAGATTCGACTAAAACCATAAAGAAGAGAAAAGGAGAAGAGAGGTGTGGATATTCGGCTTAGGCTACAAGGAAAAAGGTTAAGAGGTTTCGGCAATGGTGCTCAAAAGAAGTTTCGGCCTATGCAAAATAAATGGGGAAAGAAGAGGTTCTCTCTTGCTTGCAAATTCGGCCACAGCAACTAGAGAAGAACCAATAAAATTCGGCACAAGAGGGAGATGAGAGAATGCACTTCTCTACAAGGAAATGATGAGCGGATGGTGAATGAAATGAGCATCTCCCCCCCCCTTTATACTACACGGCCTAGCTCCAACCCCAAAAATAAATCCTAAAATCTCTCCTAAAATGCCTCCCCTCCACCCATTCAAAAGTTTGAATGAGTCAAACCTAACTAGCCAAAATTTAAAAAAATTGACCAAGTCTTTCTCCATCTTTTAAGCATCCAAAAGCCACCCAACTCCTTACCCTTGACGCAAAAACAAAGGCCAAAGTCTTGCCTTCGCACTCAACACCGCCCCCTTCCTTGCACTGAGGCGTCACTTTGCCAAGCTCTTAGTGGCGTCCCCTTGCCACTCCACCAGCCCAATTCTTATGCCAAACCCCACCAAAAATTCTCTTAAAGCCCTCTCCATCCAAACTCCCCCTACTAGCCCCTAAAACTAAAAATTTACCAAAGCAATCTACCACCACCTAGGGTTCTCAGGACCCCTAAAACTTACCCAAACACACACTGAAGTGTGCCAACACCCAAGCTAAGTACCAAAAATCTAACCCCTAAAACCAGGGTGTTACAAATATCGTAGTCGCAACTCCGCAATTGAGTTAAAAGCAAGCCTAAATAAGATTGAAGAGCTAAAGGGAAAGATAGAAAAGCTCGAGACCGTATTGCAAAATTGTGAACTTCGACTTGAGCTTCTTGAAACGAACAGTAAACACTGGAAAGAGAAACTCCAACACTCTCAAAGTCAGATTAGGGATAGGGATCACATTATGGGTGAAACTGTGACTCACGTACGGGAAGTAGCCGACCATTTACAAACCCTAGTGGTTTAAGCCGACATGCTAAGCTTAAAATACGAATCAGAATCGGATCAGGGCCGAGAATTAGCTTGTCTTCTTAGGAAAGTCAAGGCTTTGAGTATTAGGGCAAGGCCGTATATGTAAAATGTATCCATTTTATGTAAAGAGATTCGTTTTCTAGTAAAGTTATTCTAATAGAATTGAATCAGAATCAATGCCTCTTTTTGCATTCATTTTTCATTCATCAGCATTACATTTCATCATATGCATTAAGTTTCATAAAAAGACCCTAATTAATCAAAATTATGATAGTTACCCTAGAAACCAATAAGAATTTGCAAACCGAATATCGTTACAGTACCCGCAGTAAAACCAGAGCCATGGATCAAAGATTAGAGAGATTGAAACAAATTCATAAAGACATGCAAGATTAGTTGCAAGTCCAGTTGCAGGAACAATTAGCTAAGGTACAGCAAGACATGATGGATTAAATACAAGAGTCCTAACGAAACATGATAATCCAGTTGACCCAGTTGTTGGCCAGAGGGACTGAAAAAGGGAAAAATACTGTAAATAACTCTGGAGATGATAATGAAAACCCTATATACCCCCAGGCTTTACCCCAATAAATGTCCAAGCCCAAATAATACATATCCACGAAAGGTACCCGTTACCATAAGACCTCAACAATATCAAGCCGACACTTCAGCACCGGTGAATTACCCTACGGGTTTAGGTTCTAATCCCAGGGATAATTTGACCAACCCTATCATTTCAGATTTGGACGACATGGCAGAAATGGATAGAACAAGAGTAGAATTGTCGAAACAACTAGAAGATCAGTGCAAGTGGTTGGAAGAGAAATTCAGAGCTATGGAGAGTGCCGACTACCTTTGCCAGGTTGATGCTAATGAGCTGAGCTTAGTCCCAGATCTAGTGCTCCCACCAAAATTTGAAAAGTACAACGGGACTAGTTGTCCTGAAGCCCATATCACAATGTTCTATCGAAGAATGATGGGATACGTCAATAACGACCAATTGTTAATCCACTGCTTCCAGGATAGTTTGATCGGGTCGGCCGCCAAGTGGTACAACCAGCTAAGCCGTGCCAAAATCACTCATGGAAAGACCTGGCATAGGCTTTCATATAACAATATAGCCATGTGACCGACATTACACCCGATAGAATTACGCTGTAAAATATGGAGAATAAGAAAAGTGAAAGCTTTAGGCAATACGCTCAGAGATGGAGAGAGGTGGCAATGCAAGTCTAACCGCCTCTTCTGGAGAAGGAGACAACAATGCTTTTCATAAACACTCTAAAAGCTTCGTTCACTAACCATATGTTGGGAAGTGCTACCAAGAGTTTCTCAGATATAGTAATGTCCGGAGAGATGATTGAAAATACAGTAAGGTGTGAGAAAATAGACGCGGGAGAAAACGCTAAAAGATCAACCCCGAGAAAGAAAAAAATGAAGTGAATACTGCGAGTGTGTATAATAAAGGTTATTCAAAATCGGTCACTATAGGCTAACCAAGGACCATAACAACAAGTCATCAAGGCCATTCGAGGCAAGAATCTAACTCAAGACCAAACACAAAAAAACTTCAATTCACACCCATCCCGATGACATATAGAGAGTTATATTAGAATTTGTTCGATACACATGTGGTATCCCCGTTTTATTTGAAACCCATGCAACCTTCGTTCCCAAAATGGTATGATGTAAATGTTCAATACGAGTACCACATAGGAATAACGGAACACTCAATTGAGAACTGTACTGCATTTAAAAAATTGATTGAAAGGTTCATTAAGATGGAGATTGTAAGGTTCGATGATCCATCGAGACCTAATGTGGCAGGATATCCATTACCCAGTCATTCAGACCAAAGGGTAAACGTGATAATTCAGAGTGGAGGAAAGAAGGCCAAAACTGATGTTGCGAAAGTAAGATCCCTGTTAAAATGGGTCTGGCAAGAAATGATAAACATGAGATTAATCGTTCAAGATTCGAATGAGGTACTCCAAGGAATGAGGAGCTACTGTGTGTTCCACGCTGAAGAAGGTCATAAAATCCAGGAGTGCGCTGAATTCAGAGCTTTGGTGCAAGGTTTGGTGGATAACAAAGAGTTGGAATTCTTTGAAGATGTCAAGGACTCAGAATGAGGAGATGTTTGCACCTCGAAGGAAGGATCAACAGAGAAGGTCTACAAGGTCAATCACCCAGTAGTGACTATTTCACAACTAAAAAATAAGGAAGCAAGAACACAAGTTGCGCCGATAGTCATAATTCAAAAACCCGTGGGTTTTCCCTATAAGGATACCCAAAGAGTTCCATAGAATTATGACTGCAATGTGATGGTCATAGGAGAGGAGAGCTTGGTGGGCACTTTAGAAGAGGGTCAGGATATTGGTTTCTACACGCACAGTCAGAGGCGCTATGACCCTGCAAGTGCAAGTACCGAGCCCGTTAAAGGAAAAACCCTGGCAATTGAGCATAAGAAATAAAAGACGGTTAGGCTTGAATCACTTGTTAATGAGCCAGTAAATAAGAACGAGGCTAAGGAATTCCTGAAATTCTTGAAGCATAGCGAGTATAGTGTTGTAGAACAGTTACACAAACAACTAGCTCACATATCAATACTAGCCTTGCTCTTAAGTTCAGAGACACATCGTAGTGCGTTGATGAAGGTGCTGAATGAAACTTATGTCGCTAATGAGATCTCTGTGAACTAGCTAGACCGCCTGGTTAACAATATAAGTGCTGACAACTTCATCTTTTTCAATGATAATGAAATACCTTTAGGGGGCATGGGATCCACGAGGGCCCTACATATCACTACCCACTGTAAAGGATATACATTACCAGGGGTGTTAATCGACAATGGATCTGCACTGAACGTCTTGCCTCTATTTACACTGAATAGATTGCCAGTGTATAGCTCTCACATGAAGACATGCCAGAATATAGTGAGAGCATTCGATGGTACGGAAAGAAGGATGATGGGAAGGATTGAAATACCTCTCTTAATTGGTCCAAATATATATTAGGTAGAATTTTTGGTGATGGATATCAAACCCTATTATAATTGCTTGTTGGGTAGGCCTTGGATTCATTCGGCTGGGGCAGTGCCGTCGTCACTACACCAAATATTGAAATTGGTAATTAAGGGTCGACTGGTGACAATAAACACTGAAGAGAATATCATTGCATTCATAACTAGTGACGCACCATACATAGGAGCGGGTGAAGAAGCAATAGATTGTTCCTTTCGATCACTGGAATTTGTTAATGCAACTTTCATTGTTGAAGGAAGCAAGATCCCAGTGCCTAAAATATCCAAAACTATGAGGATAGACCTGCAGTTAACGGTTGGAAAATGAGCCTTACCTGGGAAGGGACTCGAAAAAGACCTACAGAGAAGGGTCGAGGCACCAATGCTGATGGACAAACAAAATCACTTTGGCTTAGGGTACAAACCAGATGCAAGGCAAAAGAAGAAAGAGGTGTAGAAGAGACAAGAAAGAAGAAGAATGTGACTTAAGCATCAATGCTATATCCGAAGAAAGAATTGAGGAAAACTTGTCAGGCATTCGTCCTTATATCCCCGGAAGTGTTCTGAACAATTGGACTGTGGAAGAGATCCCTGTAATTTTTAGAACTAATTCATAGTAATGTTCAAAACACACTTATTGCTCTAAGCCTGGGAGCAATAAGAATCTTTTTGTGAAAAAGGCATATGTCCATTATTTTTATTTCAATAAAATGCATATTTGTGTCTCATTTTGGAAAACATTCTTTTGTTCTTTCCATTTCATTCATACTCATACCACACAGATAATTATTCTTAGTTCTTTGGGTCTTCCTTCGTGCCTATAATAGGTCTCCAAATATCAATGATATGAGCGACGTTGCTACTGACCCAGAATCTCCTTTTGAGCAAGATATGTGTCTAGAGGAACCTTAGGGCTTTGAAGATGATCGAGATTGTAACCTATCTCCTGATTTGTTAAGGATGGTAGAGGAAAAATAGATTCTACCTCACAAAGAGTCAGTAGAAATTGTGAGCTTAGAAAACAAACAAGAAAAGAAAGAGGTGAAGATCGAAGCTTACATTACTGCAGAGACAAAACAAGACCTCATTGAGTTACTCTAAGAATTCAAAGATGTCTTTGCATGGTCGTATCAAGACATGCTTATCTAAGTACTGATATCGTGGTACACCGGCTTCCCATAAAGGATGAATGCAAGTCGGTTCAATAGAAACTTCGAAGGATGAGGCCCGACGTCCTATTAAAAGAAAAGAAAAGAATAGGTCAAGAAGTAATTTGACGCTGGTTTCCTACAAGTGGTTAAATACTCAGAGTGGGTAGCTAATATAGTCTCCATCCCTAAGAAAGATGGGAAAGTACGAATGTGTGTAGACTATAGGGATTTAAACAAAACAAGCCCAAATGATAATTTCCCGTTGTCTCACATTGACACCTTAGTGGACAATACGGCAGGTTACTCACTGTTCTCATTCGTAGATGGCTTCTCTGGATACAACCAGATTAAGATGCATCCTAAAGATATAGAAAAAACCATATTCGTAACTGTGTGGGGAACATTTTACTATAAAGTAATGCCATTTGGACTAAAAAATACGGGAGTGACGTATTAAAGAGCCATGGTAACTTTGTTTCATGATATAATGCACAAAAAAATTGAGATTTATGTCGACGATATGATTGCAAAATCCCGAACAGAAAATGAGCATATACGAGTCTTGAGGAAACTGTTCTTGAGGTTGAGAAAATTCCAGCTAAAGCTCAATCCAGCAAATGTACCTTCAGAGCTAGGTTGGGAAAATTACTAGGATTTGTAGTCAACGAAAAGAGGATCGAAATCGACCCGGACAAAGTCAATGCTATAAAAGAGTTGTGATACGATCCCGTCTTCGAGTTGAATTCAAGATGTATTCGAGGTTGCCCGATCGTAAATGAAGAAGTAGATTTTTGAGTTCACAAGTAAAAGTAAACGAATCTTTAGACTACTAAGAATGGACTTTGATCGGAAAACAAGATGACTCGAAACAAGGGTAGTGCAAGATATACGTTTAGTTTTAGATTCAAGGTTTTAGAAGAGAATTAAGGGTTATAAAAGGATCGGGGTAATTGATTACTATGGTTCGGGTGATTGAGTTGAGAAAGATAAGTTTAATGTGGTAATAGGAAATAGTCGGCTATTAGGGATTGGTTTGGGTAGGTGAAAATCCGATGGAAACAATGGGGTTTTCGTTTTAGAGATGGATGCGAATGGTACGAAATTGGTCTTAAGAAACAAGCAAGAACCAATAAAAAATTGGTATCGACCCAAATTGCTTATAAGGTTCTTAAGGTTCGGGTTTGATGGAAATTGGACCTCGACCCACTATCGGATTGGATAGGAACCTCGGTATAGGTGGATAGCAAAGGAAACGGGTTGACGCCACTAGCTTACTAAATAAGCCAACGAGTCCTTAACGAAATTTGGAGAAAAGATGCTCTCACAAATTCGGCAGAGTTTCATTAACTAATTTGCCAAAAATTCCCTTACAATTGAAAATGGCAAGCTATTTATAGACTCTTCTAGCTAGCCGAATGGACATGCTTAATGTTAAAGAAATTCAGCCTTGAATATCCTAGATTAGTCTAGAATAATCTCGTTAATTTGCTGACTACATTCAGCCAATGAAACACCAAAAAGCAGCTTCTAGAATGATCTAGGTGCAGCCGAAATTTAATAGGAATGTTGGGAGCTGAATTGCACTTTAAAATTCGGCATTGGGAACTTGGATAGCTTAATGAGAGCTTTAATGTTTGTCTTGAGTAGCTTTCTGGTCAGCTCGTGTGAACTCAAGGGAACCAACGGCCAATAGTGTGAAAACAAGGAGACTAACAGCCTTCAATGTGAACGCCCCATCTTTGCTTTGGTGTGAGCGTAATAACAATGGAGCTTGGTTGAGCTCAATGGCCACGTTGGAGAAGTAAACAGCAACTTATGGTGGCTGTTGCAATGACCGAACCATCACCCCTCTTTGGAAAAAGAATTCAGCAGCTAATGGCTTTAAATGCCGTCCCAAACAATGCACTTGCACATTAATAAATTCAACTCATTAACTCAATGTAAACTCATTAGTTTCCAGCAGCTTAAGACACTTTTAAACCTTGTTTTTGAGCTGGAACATATTAAATAAATGATGATTAATGCATGTCTTAAATTCGGCTGGAGCTAGGACAACTTAATGAGCTAATTCGGCTAAACCAATTAAATGGACAGCAAGCTCTTAAATTTGTCCTAAGCTTTGTGTATGAAATCTTAACCATTAAATCTGTAATAATTGAAGCATAATCAAGCTTATTTAAATTGTCCGGATTTAAACTAACTAATTAATATGTCCAAATTTATTTAATGTATCAAGCTTATTTAATAACTAAGGCCGAATAAACTTATGGAGCT
Organism: Gossypium sturtianum; assembly: GCA_025698515.1. Taxonomy (NCBI): domain Eukaryota; kingdom Viridiplantae; phylum Streptophyta; class Magnoliopsida; order Malvales; family Malvaceae; genus Gossypium; species Gossypium sturtianum. The sequence continues at coordinate 19,098,923 of CM046945.1, read as the reverse complement.
CAATGTGGACGCATGAGCTAGGATTGAGCTGGGGTGAGCTCGTGAGCTGGCTTGTAGCTGAGATTGAGCTCAGAAGTTGGAATAGAGCTGAGGTTGAGCTCGGGAGCTTGAAGTTGGGCTTGTAGAAGGGTACGCCATGGACTCTTAGAGTTGCCACCAGCTTGTTTGAAAGGTCTAACTTTGACATCGTCCCACACTTGCTGAACTAAAGTTATAATGGCTTCCTTAAATTGTTTTGCACGAGCCCTTGTGATCGACCCTTGAGGTAGCACCATCGGATCTCGACTAGCACTTGTCTCATAGTGGTGCGTGATCGTATCATCATCCCCCTCTTGAAATATACTTGTCCTCAAGTCAGTACCTACATCAAAAGGAGTCAAGTCAGAAACATTGAAACTAGCACTAACATTGTACTCACCCGGCAAATCAAGCTTGTACGAATTTTCATTGATTCGCTCGATGACTTAAAAGGGTCCGTCTTCTCGCGGTGACAACTTAGATCTTCGTCGAGCTGGAAACCTTTCTTTTCTTATGTGTACCCAGACCAAGTCTCCAGGTTCAAACGCAACTTGCCTTCGTTTTTTATTGGCTCGTTGGACGTATTGCTCGGTCTGAGCTTCAATGTTCTTTCGTACCTTCCTATGTAATTCCTTGACATACTCAGCCTTTTTTCTTGCATCTGTATGGACAAATTTATCATTAGGCAAAGGTAATAATTCAAAAGGAGTAAGAGGATTAAATCCGTAGACAGTCTCAAAAGGAGAAAACTTAGTTGCCGAGTGGACAGAACGATTGTAGGCAAACTCGATGTGGGGCAAGCATTCTTCCCACGTCTTGAGGTTCTTCCGTACCAATGCCCGCAACAAAGTTGACAAAACTCAGTTTACCACCTCGGTTTGGCCATCCGTTTGAGGATGACAAGTGGTCGAAAAATAATAATTTCGTTCCAAGTTTTCCCCATAATGTCCGCCAGAAATGACTTAAGAACTTTGCATCTCGATCGGATACAATCGTTCTCGATAAACCATGCAGTTGTACAATTTCTCTAAAAAACAGGTTAGCAACATGCACAGCATCGTCAGACTTAGCACATGGAATAAAATGTGACATCTTAGAGAATCTATCAACTACAACAAATATTGAGTCCTTCCCTGTCTTAGTTTTTGGTAACCCAAGGATAAAATCCATGGATACATCAGTCCACGGGGTGTCAGGAACGGAAAGTGGTGTGTAAAGTCCATGAGGTTGAACCTTCGATTTAGCCCGTTTACAAGCCAGACAGTGCCCATAAATCTGTTCTACATCTTTTCGCATCCGTGCCCAATAGAAATGTTTATGAAGGGTCGATAGCGTCTTGCTTATCCCGAAGTGACCCATAAGGCCACCGCTATGCGCCCCCAACACAAGCAACTCTCGAATGGAGCCTTGTGGCACACACAACTTGTTTTCTTTAAAAAGAAACCCATCGTGCCTGTAAAATTTCTCAATAGAACCATTTTCACAAGCAAAATATATATTTCTAAAATCATCATCACCAACATACAGTTCTTTCATATGATGAAAACCAAGTAACTTAGAATCAAGAGCAGCGAATAAGGTATACCTCTGTGATAGGGCATCAGCCACTACATTCTCTTTACCTTTCTTGTATTTGATGACATACGGAAAAGATTCTAAGTACTCAATCCACTTTGCATGTCGTTTATTGAGTTTATGCTGGCCCTTGATGTACTTAAGTGCTTCGTGATCAGAATGAATTACGAACTCCCTCGGTCTTAGATAATGCTGCCATGTTTTGAGTGATCGAATCAGGGCATACATCTCTTTGTCGTACACCGGATAATTGAGGGCAGCTCCACTTAATTTTTCACTGAAGTACGCCACCGACCTTCCATCTTGGGTCAACACAGCTCCGATCCCTACACCTGAGGCGTCACACTCAATTTCAAATGTCTTAGTAAAATCGGGAAGGGATAACAAAGGAGCTTTCACAAAGCATTCTTTAATCAAATTAAATAAACGTTCTTGATCATCAGACCAGTGAAATGCAGAGTTTTTCTTAATTACGCTTGTTAAGGGTGCGGTAATAGTGCTGAAGTTAGGCACAAATCGGTGATAAAAGCTAGCCAGCCCATGGAAACTCTGGACTTGGCTAATGCTCGTCGGGTGCGGCCATTCATAGATTGCTCGGACCTTTTCTTGATCCACCTCCAAGCCTTTGGCACTCACGACATAGCCTAAAAACATAACTTTTTTAGTGCAAAATGAACATTTTTTGATGTTAGCGTACAATACCTCTTTTCGTAGACTTTTCAGCACCGCGTGTAAATGTTGTACATGTTCCTCCAAAATATCGTCAAAGTATACAACACAAGATTTACCAATAAACACACGCAATACACGATTCATCAGTCTCATAAAAGTACTGGGAGCATTTGTAAGGCCGAATGGCATTACCAACCATTCGTACAAACCTAGTTTCATTTTGAAGGCCGTTTTCCATTCATCACCTTCATGCATCCGAATTTGATGGTAGCCACTTTTAAGGTCAATTTTGTGAAAATTCGTGCACCACTTAGCTCGTCGAGCATGTCATCAAGACGAGGTATCGGGTGTCGGTATTTAATAGTGATTTTGTTGATGGCGCGATAGTCAACACACATCCGCCACGAACCATCTTTTTTGGGCACAAGTAACACCGGTACCGCGCAGGGACTTAGACTCTCTCGGATGTATCCTTTGTCTAAAAGTTCGGTAATTTATTTTTTTAATTCCTTTGTTTCTTCAGGATTACTCCGGTATGCGGGGCGGTTGGGTAATGTAGCTCCAGGCACCAAATCTATCTGATGCTCGATGCCTCGAATGGGAGGCAACCCACTTGGTATGTCATCTGGGAAGACGTCTTCAAATTCCTGTATCAAAGATAACACAGAAACAGGAAGATTTTTGGGTAGTTCGTTAGTATTCAATAGTGCCTCTTTGTACAAAAGTACATACATCGGTTGTCTCAAAAACATCACTCGCCGGATATCACTAGCCCTCGTATAGACACTTATTTTTCTGCTTTCTTTTTCCTCTCCGTTTTTCTCTAACTTTTTCTTTTTTTTTCACTTTCTCTCGCATTTTTAGTTTTCTCTCTCTCCCTTTTCTTAACTTTCTCTTTTACACTCTTTTCTTTTTCTCTCGCTTATTCCATGGATAGTTTAAGTTTTTGTTGATCCTCGTATACTTGTTTCGGAGTGAGGGGTGCAAGTGTCACGTTTTGTCCAAGGTGTTTTAAGGTATATCTATTAGTGTAGCCATCGTGCATCACCCGTCGATCGAACTGCCATGGTCGTCCTAGGAGTAGGTGACTCGCGTGCATTGGTACTACATTACATAGTACTTCGTCGAAATACTTCCCGATGCTAAAAGACACTAGGACTTGTTTCGTTACTTTGAGCTCTCCGCCATCGTTGAGCCACTGTAGCTTGTAAGGATTCGGGTGCTTGGTGGTCAGTAGCCCCAACTTTTCCACCATTAGGGTGCTTGCTACATTCGTGCAACTCCCTCTATCGATTATGATACTATTCACTTTCCCTTGCACTTGACATCTCGAATGAAAGATGTTCTCGCGTTGCTGCTCGTTCTCCACACTTTGGATACTTAGACTTCGCTTGACTACGAGTAACTCACCTTCAACGGGCTACTCTAAGCCCTCTTCGTTTTCAGAAATTGATTCAGACTCATTCTCCTCCTCATCCTCGTTTCGATCTCGCCATCGGCCCGCAACACAATGGTTCATCTATTCAGACACTGGCTCGTAATATGTCCTTGACCGAGGCACTTAAAGCACTTTATGTCCCTTGAACGAGCGGTGGAACTTTCAGGAACCTTGCCTTTGCTTGTCTCGGCCATAGGCTTGTTTGTCTTAGGTATTGTTGTGGATTCCTTCGATCGATTTGTTGGAAATCCCTTGCTGGTTTTTTGGCCCCACTTAGAAGGTTTGGCATTGGAGTAGACTCGGTTTGTGCCCTTATGCTTCAACTGCTTCTCCACTTTGATTGCCATGTGGACCATGTCCACCACCTCAATATAATGTTGCAATTCTACGATGTTCGCGATCTCCCGATTGATTCCGGCTAGGAAACGAGCCATTGTGACTTCTCGATATTCTTGTACATCGGCACAGATCATAGCCACTTCTATTTCCTTATAGTAGTCTTCGACGCTTTTCATCCCATGGGTGAGATTTTGGAGTCTTTGATGTAATTCCCGATGATAGTACGATGGGATGAAACGTCGTCGCATGGCCGCCTTAATTTCGGTCCAAGTAGTAATAGGATGTTCTCCGTTATGCCTCCGACTAGTGGTCAACTGATCCCACCATATCATGGCGTAATCTGAAAACTCAATCGCGACGAGTTTAACCTTCTTATTTTCAGAGTAGTTGTGACAGTCGAACACGAGTTCGATTTTCTTCTCCCACTCGAGGTATTCCTCGGGATCAAATTTTTCTTAAAAATGGGGAATGGAGAGTTTGATAGTCTTTAAATCATCATCTTCCCTCATTCGTTCTCTTTGTCCACGGTTTCAGGGATCTCTCCTCCCAACGCTTAGGTTAGACTCGTGGTCGCTTTCATCCTCACTAGGTCCGTTGATATCGTCGTCTTGGACTCTTGTTCATTCTCGTCATTAATTGGGACGCCTGGGCCTTTGTCTAGCAACTTCAGGGGTTACGTCACGTGGTCCTTGGGTCTCGACTTAGTAGAGCTGATCTTCAAGGGGGTTAAGTCTTCGATCAAGTAGTCATTCTATCTCGCGCAAAAGGGCTTGCATATGCAAGTCTGAAACGTTTCTTACCGGTTGTCGCCCTTGTTGTTCTTCCAGGTTTTGTCCACTATTTTGTGACATTTATACAATAATATATCCTCATAATCAAATCCTCACGTTTCACTCGGAAAGAAAAAAGTTCAATGACACTCACGCTCGTGTTTACACTCTTAGTTCGGCTTTTACCTCCCCTCGGATGTACTCACGCTCTCGTGCCTTTTACCTCTCCTCCTTTCTCGTAATTTTGTTTTTCCAGACTCGTCAAGGCCTTATAGTAGGCTTAGGGGTAGGTCACAATAGGTTTTCAAAGATCGTAACGTAAGGGTGATGGGGTAGGCTGAAAGAAAGAATTTAGATGAGATGGGGGGTGAGGAAGATAAGGTAAGTAGAATAGGGTCAAGAATTTTTTTTTGGTCAAAGAAAAGAAAAAGAAAACTCAAAATTAGATTCAAACTATTTTTTTTAAAATTTCCTTTTTTTTGTACAACTTACTTCGGTTCTTCACAGGCTAATTTTGGGATTGCCTTTGGAGCTTCGTACTTCTTGTTTTAAATGGCTCTGATACCAGATGATACGATCTCGTTTTCGAGTTGAATTTAAGATGTATTCGAGGTTGCGCAATCGTAAACGAAGAAGTAGATTTTTGAGTTCACAAGGAAAAGTAAACGAATCTTTAGACTACTAAGAATGGACTTTGACCGGAAAAGAAGATGACTCGAAACAAGGGTAGTGCAAGATATACGTTTAGTTTTAGATTCAAGGTTTTAGAAGAGAATTACGGGTTATGAAAGGATTGGGGTAATTGATTACTATGGTTCGGGTGATTGAGTTGAGAAATATGAGTTTAATGTGGTAATAGGAAATAGTCGGCTATTAGGGATTGGTTTGGGTAGGTGAAAATCTGATGGAAACAATGGGGTTTTCGTTTTAGAGATGGACGCGAATGGTACGAAATTGGTCTTAAGAAACAAGCAAGAACCAATACCGAATTGGTATCGACCCAAATTGCTTATAAGGTTCTTAAGGTTCGGGTTTGATGGAAATTAGACCTCTACCCACTATCGGATTGGATAGGAACCTCGGTATAGGTGGATAGCAAAGGAAACGGGTTGACGCCACTAGCTTACTAGATAAGCCAACGAGTCCTTAATGAAATTTGGAGAAAAGATGCTCTCACAAATTCGGCAGAGTTTCATTAACTAATTTGCCAAAAAGTCCCTTACAATTGAAAATGGCAAGCTATTTATAGACTCTCCTGGCTAGCCGAATGGACATGCTTAATGTTTAATAAATTCAGCCTTGAATATCCTAGATTAGTCTAGAATAATCTCATTAATTTGCTGACTACATTCAGCCAATGAAACACAAAAAATCAGCTTCTAGAATGATCTAGGTGCAGCCAAAATTTAATAGGAATGTTGGGAGCTGAATTGCACTTTAAAATTCGGTATTGGGAACTTGGATAGCTTAATGGGAGCTTTAATGTTTGCCTTGAGTAGCTTGCTGGTCAGCTGGTGTGAACTCAAGGGAACCAACAGCCAATAGTGTGAAAACAAGGAGACTAACAGCCTTCAATGTGAACGCCCCATGCTGCTGGTGTGAACGTAATAACAATGGAGCTTGGTTGAGCTCAATGGCCACGTTGGAGAAGTAAACAGCAACTTATGGTGGCTGTTGCAATGACCGAACCGTCACCCCTCTTTGGAAAAAGAATTCAGCAGCTAATGGCTTTAAATGCTGTCCCAAACAATGCACCTGCACATTAATAAATTCAACTCATTAACTCAATGTAAACTCATTAGTTTCCAGCAGCTTAAGACACTTTTAAACCTTGTTTTTGAGCTGGAACATATTAAATAAATGATGATTAATACATGTCTTAAATTTGGCTGGAGCTAGGACAACTTAAGGAGCTAATTCGACTAAACCAATTAAATGGACAACAAGCTCTTAAATTTGTCCTAAGCTTTGTATATTAAATCTTAACTATTAAATATGTAATAATTGAAGCATAATCAAGCTTATTTAAACTTTCCGGATTTAAACCAACTAATTAATATGTCCAAATTTATTTAATGTATCAAGCTTATTTAATAACTAAGGCCGAATAAACTTATAGAGCTCAATGTGGACGCATGAGCTAGGGTTGAGCTGGGGTGAGCTCGTGAGCTGGCTTGTAGCTGAGATTGAGCTCAGAAGTTGGAGTGGAGCTGAGGTTGAGCTCGGGAGCTTGAAGTTGGGCTTGTAGAAGGGTACGCCATGGACTCTTAGAGTTGCCACCAGCTTGTTCGAAAGGTCTACCTTTGACATCGTCCCACACTTGCTGAACTAAAGTTATAATGGCTTCCTTAAATTGTTTTGCACGAGCCCTTGTGATCGACCCTTGAGGTAGCACCATCGGATCTCGGCTAGCACTTGTCTCATAGTGGTGCGTGATCGTATCAAGTTGCCTCCGCCGAGCACTCAAAAGGAGGTCTGGGGTTTTTTAAGGAGATTAAATTATATCGCCCGGTTCATTTTACAACTAAATGAGAAATGCAACCCCATATTCCGTCTCCTTAAGAAACACAATCTAGGTGTATAGGATGAAGAATTCCAGAAGACTTTTGACAAGGTCAAACATTACTTGTCCAATACCCCAGTACTGATGCCACCTAGTCCAAATAAGCCACTGATACTGTACTTGGCAGTACTTGGAAATTTTATGGGACGCGTGCTTAGCCAACACGATGAGTCGGGAAGAAATGAAAGAGCGATATACTACATCAATAAGAAATTTATTGAATGTGAGACAAGATATTAACCAATTGAGAAGTTGTGTTGCACTTTGATCTGGACAACCTGGAGACTGAGACAGTACATGCTGTACCACACAACTTGGCTAATCTAAAAAATGGATCCACTAAAGTACATGATAGAGTTGACTGCTCTGAATGGAAGAATGGCCCGATGGCAGATTCTGCTTTTTGAATTTGATATAATCTATGTGAACCAGAAAGCAGTAAAAGGGAGTGCAATAGCAAATTTTCTAACCAGTAGAGCTCTAGAAGATTACAAGCCTTTGAACTTTGATTTCCCGAATAAAATCTTATGTATGTTGCAACCACTGAAGAAGATGCTCAAGAAGGACATCATTAGAAACTAAATTTTAACGGAGCTTCAAACGCTATGAGTAACAGAATTGGGGCAGTCTTGTTCTCCCCAAATAGAGATCATTATCCCTTTACTAGTAAATTGGATTTTGATTGCACGAATAATATGGCAAAATACGAAGCATGCATCATGGGTATCCGTGCAGCCATAGAACACAAGATCAAAGTACTATAAGTATGTGGGGATTCTACATTAGTGATCTATCAACTCAAAGGTGAATGGGAGATAAGAGATCCCAAGTTGATTGAGTATAGAAGGCTGGTCTTGGAGATAATTGAAGAGTTTAATGACATCACCTTCTCCTACCTCTCGCGAGATGAAAATCAGATGGCTGACGCCCTAGCTACTTTAGCTTCCATGATCAAAGTGAACAAACAAGAGGATGTAAAACCTATCCAGATGAGTATTTATGAGGCTCCGACTCATTGTTACAACATCGAAGAAGAAGAAGAAAAGGATGATCACCCTTGGTACCACGATATACTACGATATATAAAGAACCGTGAATACCCCGATTAAGCAACCGAGAATGATAAAAGGACGTTGAGAAGACTAGCCAATGACTATGTCTTATATAAGGAGATCTTATACAAAAGAAGAAAATATCAGGTGCTACTAAGATGTGTGGACGTTGTTGAGGCTAAGAAAATCTTGGAAGAAGTTCATGAGGGTGTCTACAGAACACATTCTAATGGCTTTATAATGGCCAAGCAAATCATGAAATTTGGATATTATTGGTCCACCATGGAATGGGATTGTATCAGTTATGCCAAGAGATGTCATAAGTGTCATGGAGACAAAGTTCATGTACCTCCTTCACCTCTTCATGTTATGACTTGTAATAGTCCGATTTATACCCTAGTCAGAACAGTGGTTTCGGGACCACGAATCTGAGTCTGAATAATATTTTAATATTATTTTTTGTGCCGTTGATATATGACTAAGCATGTGGTAAAGTTTCGTAAGCTAATTTATCTGTTCGTGTGTTTAATTTGAACAGAGGATTGAATTGTATTAGAGGTGAAAGTTGTATGTTATTCGTTAAATACCAAAGTGATATGGCTTTTACATTATAAGGCCTTATGAGGTAAATATGCAAATTTTTGGATAGTGGATGGTGGAATGTCATGATAGCCATGATATATATTTGTCTTATATGATTATTAAATGGGTAAATGGGTAATTAAATAATTATGTTATTAGTAAATATAACAAATAAGCATGATAGTGGTTTTATATCATCCATTTTATCACCGAAAATTCATAAGAAAGAAAGGAAGAAAACTATCCTAGGTTTCGGCAATTACCAAGCCAAATTGAGGTATGATTTTGAATTAGATTTTTATGATTTTTATGTTTTTGAGATTGTTGCTTAGTCTACTATCAAGCCCATGTACCAATTTTGTGAATTTATGATGTTTGTGTGAGATGCCATTGTTGATATGTTGAGTTTTGAGATGAGTTTAGTTGCTAAATGAAAGATTTGAGTTAAATGAACATGTTTTGTTCTTGAAGATTTGATGAATTTAGCTAAATAAGTCTAAATTGTGAAAATATTATTTTGGAGGACTAATTTGTGAATTTGATGAAAAATATGGACTTATATAGTCCCTAGTAAGATTCGGCTATGCATGAGTATGAACAAATTATGTGAATTTGATGTTTTGTGAAAAATAGACTAAATTGATAAATTGTGCAATTATGAGGGCTAATTTGCAAATTACCCTAAATGTGTGTCTTTGGATTGAATTGAATGAATTAGTAAATAAAAGGGTTAATTCTGAATATGTCTAGATCAAGAACCAAGGAAAACGGACTTAGATCGTGGGAAAGCGAAAGTAAACGAGTAGCCATTTCCATTTCCGATAAATCAAATCCGAGGTAAGTCATTTTACAAATAAACGCATTGGTATTGAATTGAGTTTATTCATATGATTATTGATGATAATGAATGTTTATGAGATGCTTTGTATATGAAATTTCGAGATAGGGATTAATTAGTGACAATGTCCGAGAAGTCCCGTACGAACCTAGGACTAGATAGGATTAGCTATGTCATGACATAGGTTTCTGTTCTGTTTTATCATGTAAGACCACGTCCGGGACGTTGGCGTTGATTTGAGATTTGTGTAAGACCACGTCTGGGACGTTGGCATCGATATAAGTTTTATGTGTAAGACCACGTCTGGGACATTGGCGTCGATATAAGCTTTACGTGTAAGACCATGTCCGGGACATCGGCATCGTATTGACACGTGTAAGACCCTGTCTGGGACAGTGGCATCGATGTCTGAGTGCATGTAAGACCTCGTCTGGGACGTTGGCATTGTACGACCATTCTGAGCTTTCTGAGTATCCTATTAGATTCCTTACGGTTCAACGGGCAAGTCTATGATACGAATGGCTATGTAAATAATGAATCCGTTTCAGGTACGTTGATTTGTACACTAAGTGTATATATAAGGTAAGTCCCTATATGATCTTATTATGATGATTATGTATATTGGGATATCAAATTGATAGGTGAAAGTGAGCATGAAAAGCTAAGTACTTATATATGATTCTTGAATTGATGATGGTGGCAAATGTGGCCAAAAGTATGAACCAAAGCATATATGTGAGAAATTTGTTAAGTATAAGAAAGGTGTCTATGTTTTTATATGCTTATATGCTTACATATATAGTTTATTTGTATTATGACTTACTAAGCTTTTGGAAAGCTTACTCTGCATATGTTTTCTCTGTTTTATAGGTCGTCAAAGCTACTGAAGGCTCGAGACCGTCACGGATTGTCATCACACTACTAAACTCATTTTGGTACACTTTGAAAATGTATATGGCTAGATATGGCATGTATAGACTAGTCCTTAGTATGAGTTGTTATGTGAACTTAGCCATGTGATTTGGCTAGTTATGTTTTGGTAATATGCTTAAATGAATGTGGTATGTGAAGTTTGTTTTGGTATGATTAGTTGATATATGAAATGGTAAGTATATAGATGAATGGTGCTTGGGCATATTTGAGATTTAGTCATGCAAATTGGTATGTTTGGAATTGGTTTTGGATGCATAGATTGAATGGATATTTAGTATGTTTTTGGCTGCCATATATGCATGATATGTGTTGGTAAATAATACTTGTAGGTATGACCCAAGTGGGTGACATTTTGATTTTGTAAATGACCTATAATGTCACACGGCCAGGGCACACGGGCATGCCTAGGGACCGTGGGAGAATATCAGGATTTAGCCTAGTAGTACACGGCCTCGACACGGGCGTGTCCACTAGCCGTGGGGCACAAGTCGATGCTAGCTTAATGTCACACGGTTGTGGCACACGGGACGCGCCTTCTGCCTAGTAGCCGTGTGATTTTTGGCAGAATCGACCACGGCCTGAGCACTCGGGCGTGCTTGGTGGCCGTGGAAGGTAAGTCAGTTTCGACCACGGCCATGGCACACCTGGCGTGCTTGGTGGCCGTGGGCGAAAGTCGATTCGACCACGGGGAGGACACGGGGATGTCTAGCGATCGTGGAGGGCACACGCTTTCCTCCCACGCGTGTATCCCAGCATACTTTAGAAAAGTTTTAATTTTCCATGAAATTTTGTAAGTGTTTCGATTTAGTCCCGACTCGGTTTATAAGCGTGTTTAAGGTCTCGATGACCGTATTAAGGGACACTATGCTTGAGAATGATGAATGAATGTATGAATTTCTGTAGATTATTTCTGATCTGTCCGGTAACGCCTTTAACCCTAATCCGGCGTCGGATACGGGTTAGGGGTGTTACATGACTTCTCCATGGCCTTTCTCTATGTGGGTCATGGATGTAATTGTGCCAATCTAGCCAAAAGCTTCCAATGGGCATCGATTCATCTTCGTAGTCATTGATTACTCCACCAAGTGGGTAGAGGCCACTTTTTACCCCAATTTCACGAAGTCGGCAGTCAGCAAATTCTTGAAGAAAGAGATCATATGTCAGTATGGGATGCCAGAAAGGATTATATCTGACAATGCATTGAATTTGAACAATAGTACGATAGCAAAGGTCTGTAGCCAGTTTAAGATCAAACACCACAACTCGTCACCATATTGCCCAAAAATGAATGGTGCGGTGGAGGCAGCCAATAAGAACATTAAGAAGATCATGGGGAAAATGACTGAAACTTATAAAGATTGGCATGAGAAGTTACCATTTTCCCTCTATGTTAATCGAACGTCTGTCAAGACCTTCATAAGGGCAATGCCTTTCTCATTGGTTTATGGAATGGAGGCGGTTTTGCCCATTGAAGTTGAATTCCTTCTCTTTGAGTTTTGTCAAAGTTGAAGTTAGATGAAAAAGAATGGATCCAATCCCGATATGATTAGCTGAACTTGATTGAAGAGAAGAGGTTGAAAGCTATCTGTCATGGTCAGATATACCAAAAACGAATGATGCGAGCTTATGAAAAAAAGGTTCGCCCCAGAGAATTCCATGAGGAGGACCTGGTATTGAAAAATATCATTCTTATACAAAATGACTTCACAGGAAAGTGTATGCCAAACTGGGAAGGACCTTATGTGGTAAAGAAGGTCTTTTTTGGAGGAGCGCTGATTTTGACCGAGATGGATGGCAAAAACTTGCCTAATCCTGTGAATTCAGATTCAATCAAGAAATACTTCACCTGAAAAAAAAAGGGGAGGAGAGGCCAATGCTAAAACTCGCAAAGGGCGCCTTAAGACTAAAGGGGTTTGAGTTGAAAACCCAGAAAAGGGCAGCTCAGATTTAGATCGAAGATTGAACATGTGGTGGTCGGATCTTCTCAGAAGGAGAAATGTTATATCTTGGAGCATCAACAAAGTACTCTAGATCTCCTAAATACATATCAAGCTCAAAATGATCCTCGAGAAGTTTGTGCAGAGAAACTCATGCTACGATATTTGGGGCACCAGTTTTCATCTTACTCATTTTGTATTTTAGCAGCGTTTGCTATTTTGATTAATCTATTCATTTCAAGCTTTGCTCCCAGTAAATTTCAATCCTGTCCATTATTACAATCTTTTCAAGCATTTTTTCATTGAAATAACGATTAATGGATTAATAATATTCAAGTAAAAGGGTTTTTATATATTGCTCTGAAAGGTTTTCTAAATAGTATAAGGACCTAAAACGGGACCACTAGTCAGAACTGACCAAATCTAAGAGTTGGAAATGTTTGGGAACGAATAGTTTAAATTGTGATTTTTTCTGCGGGTCTTCGTCAAAGATACCAGATCTAAACAAGAAGGCATGGTAACACATCAGTGATGGAATCTTGACGAACAACGAGCAATGTCAACCTAAGCATTAAAAAGGGATCATTCTCGGAAAATGACATTCTGCATTCATACAAATATCATTCATATACATCTAGTTATGAGCATTTGATTCATTCTGATCATAACATCCTAATCGCTTGGCATAAATATAAGCCCATGAAATGGATTCTACAGGTCATGTTCCCCAGAGAACGGTGTAACAGATTAGTGAAACCACAAATCTTATACCCCTGAAGTTGCAATGGGACAGATTGAAGTCATCGTGGCAAACCTTATCTCCCTGAATTTGCAGTGGAGCAGATTAAAGCCACAAATCTTATCTCCCTGAAGTTGCAGTGGAGCAGATTGAAAAATAGCTACAAATCTTATTTCCTTGAAGTTGCAGTGGAACAGATTAAAGCTACAAGTTACAAATCTTATCTCCCTGGAGTTGTAGTGGAGCAGATTGAAGCTACAAATATTATTTCCCTGAAGTTGCAGTGAAACAGATTAAAGCTACAAGTTACAAATCTTATCTCCCTGAAGTTGCAGTGGAGCAAATTAAAGTTACAAGTCCAATCTCCCTAAAGTTGCAGTGGAGCAGATTAAAGAGACAAATTCTATACATTTAAAGTTACAGTGGGTCGAATTAAATCAAGTCACAAATCTTATCTCCCTGAAGTTACAGTGGAGTAGATTGAAGCTACAAGTCTTATCTCCCTGAAGTTGCAGTGGAGTAGATTGAAGCAACAAATCCTATACCTCTGAAGTTGCAGTGGGTTAGAATGAAGTTACTTGAAAAAGAAGAGCGCCAAAAAGGTTGAGATTCGGCGAGACCAGACAAAATTGGTCCTTCTTAAAAGTCTTTGCTCCATTCTCGTTACACGACAACGAGCAAAGAGGTAATGGCCCAATTTCACCTGGGCCCAGATTACAAAACAAATAAAAAAATTAAACCAAAAAAATAATAAAGTCTACATTTAAAAACAGTCCAGTTACAAAAAATGTCAAGCCCAAATTTATAGGCCCAAATGGCCCAAAACAAAGAAAAATCCTAATGGCCCAAAAACCTAAATAGTGTACAGAAACCCTAATCCCTAGTCTACGCGCCGTCGCTCCTCTCACGCCGCCCGAGGTCTACCACCGTCAACTGCCCCCGTCCCGTCGTTGACTCCAAAGGCACTTGCAAAAAAAAAAAGAACAGACAAACACGCAAAGGCAATAGGAACAATAGAAAAATATAAAAAAAATGTTTAATAAACAAGTATGTATTGGCTATAAAAGACAGAAAATGGATTTGTATTGGAATTTTTTTTGAACAACAGAGAAAAATACAAAAAAGCAATAAAAAAACCAATAGAAAGGTGATTTATTTTTTTCTTTTATTTATTTTCGAATATGTTATGTATATAAAAAAACACATAAAATAAAAAGGAAAAGAAAGAACTTACCCGACGATTCGCGTTCCACCACTGAGAGAGGCCGAGGTCGCCACCTCCGATTCAGTTTCTTCGAGATTTCTGCGATTTAGTGATTTTTTGGGAAAAACTGATCCCAGATTTAGGCTCAGGGAGCCGAAACGACCAAAAAGAGATTTTTTGTATTTTTTCGACCACTGTAAACAGCGGAGTCATCGTCGGTGACCAGCGGCCATTGTGGAGGCTTGCCGGACCAGTGGTCGGATTCTGGGCTACTTTCAGAGAGAAAACATAGAGAAAGATGGGTTTTTTATAAAACACTAATGAAATGAATTTTTTTCAGATTTTTAACTTAAATAGGGGGTCAGAACGACGTTGTTTTGGCCTGGGTACATAAACCCCAAAATGGCATAGTTTTGAGGCATGACCCGAAAGCCGACCCAAGACCCAACCCGATCCGCACAAGATCCGAGTGTTTTTTATGCTGGGGGTCTATTTGCGCCTTTGGTCTTTCCGCTTTTGTGGCTTGTTTCAATCTAGTCCTATCTTATTTTTTATTTTTTTATTTTGTCACTTAATTTTATTTTATTTTCATTTTGGTCCTTGGACCATTTTAAGAGGTGGGTACCTGAAACGGTGTCGTTTCAGCCGACCCGACTCGATCCGTCTTAGGATCCGCGTGTTTTCGCGGCATTGGTCTATTTGCGACCCTGGTCCTTCCTCTTTTGGACCCTTTTTAATTCGGTCCTAATTTCGTTCTTTTTTTCTTTTTTTAGGTTATACCTTTTAATTTAAAATTATTTTCAATTTAGTCCTCCGATTTGGCAAAAAACGGAGCGTTTAATGGGCCTGGGAATATTTACCCAGTTGGTCCCTGCTCCTTTGTGCGCATCACATTTTAGCCTCTTTATCATTTATTTTATCCCGATTTACCCCCAAAATTCCACTTAAGTTTCGATTTAGTCCTTCTTATATTTATGCATTTATTTTATTATAATTTAGGCTCTTAATTTCATTTCATTTTTTATTTAATCCTTATTTATTTAATTTTGACCCTGTATAGATTTTTTTATATATATTATTTTTTATATTATTTTATTTATTTATTTATTATTTCCTTTACTTTTTTTAATATTTAAAATTGGTCTATTTTTGTATTTCCTTTTTATTGTGCATTTTTTTTTCTTTTGCCCTTATTAATGTTATTATTATTCCATTATTTATTTATTTATTACCTTTTTTTATACTTTCAAAATTAGATTATTTATACTTGCACATTTATTGTTGTTGTTGTTGTTGTTGTTGTTCTTATTATTATTATTATTATCATTATTATTATTACTTACTTTTCTTCGATTATTTCTATTATTATTAGAATAATAATTATAATACGATCATTGCCATCTTCATTACAAATTGGTGTTTTATCACTATCGTAGTTACATTATTGTCATTCACTAGCATGACATTTTTATTTTTCGTATATCATCGATCCATTTTTAAACACTACCATTTCATTTTATTTCATTATAATCACGTCACGAATCGTGTTTAGATATATTTATCCATTATTGTACTATACCCAAATAAGATAAATACACATTGTTTTAAATGTTAAATTTGTATTTACTCGAAAAAGGAATTTTTTAAAATTAAGGCAATATTCCGTATTTGGAGATTCGAGAAGTCGTGCCCTAACTTACGGGGTTTGACTTTCTCTTTGAACCTAGATAACCGAAAATCCTTTTTAAAATTAAAATACATGAGATTTAATTAAATAATTGAATAATGAGCAATGTTATTTTTTAGGATTCGAGATGTCGTGTCCTAACTTACGGGATGTGACATTTTTGTTTACCTAGAGATAAGAAAGCCTTTTACATCTGTTTTAATTTACTTAAATGATTTTAATTAAAAATATTGTTATGCAAGGTGGGATTGTGTTTTAAATTCTCTTCAAATTTTCAATTCTCGGCATTAAGGCATTAATTAATTAACTATGTACCATTTTTGGGCGTTACGAGGGTGTTAATCCTTCCTCGTGCGTAACCAACTCCCAAACCCATTTCCTGGATTTTGTAGACAAAAAATCATCGTTTTAGTAAATTTAAACTTTTATTAAAATAATTAAATTACGAGGTGATCCGATCACACCTAATAAAAAAGCTTGGTGGCGACTCCCATTTTCATTTGTTTTAAAATTAAAAGTCGATTTCAAAAAAAAAATCGACAACATAATAATTAACTTCACTACTAACCGCATCATATAATAATTTAATTTAAATTTATTTAGGAATCAAATTATATATCATCATATATATTATAGATTTATATGTCAAAAAAGCCTTTAAGAAAATGCAAAAAAAAAAAAAAATCAATTAAGCCCTTGCATTAAATTAGCACCTAATTAAGCCTATGTCATTAACTAAAACAATCAATTAAGCCCCTCCGTTAATGCTTTCTGTCATTGACCACGTTGATCGTTAAAATAAATTAACGAAGCAACCAGATGGTGACATGTGGTAACTTATGGTTTAATCTAATATTTTCCCCATAAAAATCATTAAAAATTTATTAAAAAAGTAATATAAATATAAAAAATATTTAAAATATGTAAATTGATTTGAACTTTAAAAAATTATAAAAATTATAAAATATATAAAAATTCTAATAAAATTAATAAAATAAAAATATTTAAAATTTTATAAAAACCATAAAAATTATAAAAAAATATTAAAAATATTAAAATTGATATAAACTTATAAAAATTATAAAAAAAATCATAAAAACTTGAACTAAACAGATTAAATTATCTTCAATATATTAGGAAAATATATTTTTCCATATATATCACCTCTCACAATTTAATTTCAATGCATCACAATATATTTACAGATTTGGTCAAATATTTTTTTTTCAAAGGTCAAATATATATATTTTTAGTATTCTTTATGTCCGTTTTATAATCCATGGTCAGAGTTCATGATTGTCCCTCCCAACAATATTATATTTAATATTCAAACCTATGTCCCCATTGAGAATATAATGTGCCTTATCAAATATATCATATTCATTCACTCTTTTATAACTTCAAATAATTTTTTTCAATTTTCTTTATTACCAATATTATTGTAAATCACTATAAACAATAATTAATATAAAATAAACTTTCCTTTTAATGACTTAATTAAATTCATATTCCTTTGCACATACATTCTAATTGCTTGAACGTAAATTTTTTTTTAAATAAATTGCTTGAGCACATTCTAATTGCTTTGATACAATGTTTTTATGAAAAAATAATTAAATATTTAATTATGTTATTTTTCAGAGAAAAAAAATCCTAATGTATGTTTAAAGATTTTATTTTAGGTTACATTAATTAAATTAAAATAAATTATGATGACCAATTATATATATAATATACCAAGATGCATAGATTATATAAACGACAAGTGGCACTCTCTCATTTCTTCATTTAATTTTTATTTTTTAAACATAAGAAAAATATTTGTTTTCCAGAAAAAGAATATAAATAAAAATTATTAAAAATAGTTTAAAAACCAATTTTGTTATAATTATTTTAAAAAAAAATTCCTAACAGTTCTAAACGTTTTTACAAGCTTTAAAAACATATTTTCGAAATAATTCTATGATTTTTTTTATTTATGAAAAGTGTTCAATATTTATTTGAGAAAATAGTTTTTAAGTAATAAATTCAAATTAAGTAAATATAGATTAAGAAATTTTTATTTAGAACTTTTTATGCTTAGCAGCTTCAAAACATTGACTAAAATATTTTTTAAACACATTTCAAACAATTAATTAAAATATTTAATTTTTGCTTATTAGAATTAATTAAAATATTTTGATTTTAAAAAAGTCGATTGAGTCTTAGATCGATTGGTATGGGCATTGTTGTCAATATAGGAAGACGTGGGTTCAAGTGCGTTGAAGCACATTATCTTTCTATTTATAGGTTTGGGAGGGGCTATGAGTAGTTCTAAGCATTCTCTCTGTTCAAAGAGAACAAATATGTTCAAAATTTTTAATCAGATTGGTCAAAAAAATATTTAAAAAATCAAAATACTGTTAAAAATAAAATTTTAACAACATTATTAGTTTTTAAGTAGTTCAGATTAAAATTTTAAATAAGCATTTATCCATTTAAAAATTTAAAATTTAAAAATAATATTTAATTTTTATCCATTTAAAAAATTAATTAAAAGTTAACAATTATCCCTATAATTTGCCACAACAATTGTTTTAAGTCACATAAAAAAAAGGTTTAAGGTTGCAAAAAACCCTCAAATTTTTTCAAAAAAATCAATTAAGTCCCTACTCTTTTTTTTTGCACTCATTTGGGTATTTAAATTTTCAAAATGCATCAAAAAAGCCCTCAAACCTTTTCAAAAAAAGCAATTAAGCCTCTACTTTTTTTTGCACTCAATTTGATATTTGAACTTTCAAAATGCATAAAAAAGACCCTCAATTTTTTTCAAAAAAGAAAATTAAGCCCATGCTTTTATTAGAAATTAGAAAAAAAATATAAAAATCGTAAAAAAATATAAAAATTTGTAAATTTTATAAAAATCATAAAAATTAAAAAATATATAGAAATATAAAAAAATTTATAAATTTTATAAAGTCATAAGAAAATTATACAAAATGTAAAGAAATATAAATTTCGTAAAAAAAATTATAAAAATTATGGTAACAAAAGAAGCATTTTATAATTTTTCTATAACTTTTATAATTTTTTATTTTTTATCATTTTTCGCCACATGTCACGCTGTGTTGCGACACGTGATGATTTTAATTGAAAAAAATTAGAGGTCATTAATTTTTTATGATTTTTATAAAATTTTACAATTTTTATTTATTTTTTACGATTTTTATAAAAAAATCTAATTTTTAATAAATTTTATATTTTTTTATATTTTTATTAAAATTTAATAATTTTTCTAAAATTTATTATTTATTATTTATTATTTTTTTCTAATTTTTAATTAGAGCAGGGGCTTAATTGCTTTTTTGAAAAATTTTGAGGGGGCTTTTTGATGCATTTTGAAAGTTCAAGTACCCAATTGAGTGGAAAAAAAAAGCAGGGGCTTAATTGCTTTTTTTAAAGAAGTTTGAGGGTCTTTTTTATGCATTTTGAAAGTTGAAGTGCTCAATTGAGTGCAAAAAAATGAGGGGCTTAATTGCTTTTTTTAAAAAATTTGAGGACTTTTTACACTCTTAAGCTTAAAAAAAAACTATATCAATAATTTAAATTGATAGATTAAAATATCAATAATTTGATTAGTTGGATAATGATTTAAATAGAAATAATGTATATTTAAATTAAATTTTATTTACATGCATAGTTATTATCCCCAAAAAAAAAAAAAAACTGATCAATACACTTTATTTTTAAAAATGGAAGTTATCTGAATAATTTTACTATGAGATAAAATAAACAAATTTAAAATAATTTTGATAAGTTGAGATATTTAAAAAAATAATTAATGTGATAAATATTGGTTTCATTATTATCCTTTATTCTCTCCTTTATGCAACACTAGCCTTTCTCTGTTATGTTTTTTCTATATATTTTTAACTAATAACTCCTTTTTTATATATATAAATTAATAAATAAGTTAATGACATTTTAAATATTTTTGTAAATATTTATTGCTTAAAATAATTTTTTTTAAATTAAAACACTTGAAATTATTTTATAAAAAACGTTTAGAATTATAAAGTTAAACACACATATATCACTTAATAAATCAATGTAATTAATTTGAACAAAGTTATTTTAACTATAATTTTACATCTTATTAGCATGACTTTATTTTTTGTTTAATGTATCTAAACATATATTATAAGATTCATCTATGTTTAATTTAAGAAATTATATATATCATATCCATAAAAAAAATTAAGATAATATTTTTATAAAAAAATATTGAATTAAAAAATATTATAAAATTGATTTAATTTTATTTATAATATCAATCATAAATTACATTAATATAAAATCATAAAATAAATTTATTATATTTAATTGATACATACAATCAAACCCATATATCATCGAATTAGATTAGTTGTAGAAATTAAAAACCAAAAAATTTCGTTTATGACAATATTTTTTCGATTATTTACATTAATTATTAATCATTGGCAGGAACAACTTGCAATTTACATGTGTCATAATTTTACCGTGACAAATGTCAACTATTATTTTTTAAACCCTAACTTTATTTTAGTATATATATGTGATAAGTAAGGTAAATATATTAATAACCATAATTAGAGTTATCATTAGGTTGATTAAAAGGTTTAAAGATTGTTGTCCCACATATTTCATTTTGTGTGTGTAAGACATGCCAGGCCCAATTACAAAACCCATTAAAATTAATTACCCAAACCTATCAGCCTAAGCCCACTAACATAACCCAACAGACTCAAAAACAGTAAACCCAAAACCAACCAGCCCAAAACCAAAAAAAAAACACAAGACAAAATAGCAAACCCTAGGTGCGCCGCACCTAGGGTGTCTGACCCTCTGCTCCACCGCCCATGCCAGGCCTGCCATCGCCACTGTCAGAGCACCACCGACCCCTCCACTTGCACCGAGCACCTGCAAGCATTAAAACAAGAAGTGACTGAAAGCTTGTAAAAAATGGCCATATAAGCCGATTAAAACCATTGTAAAAGGGGTTTCCTTTTTTAATCGATACCAAAAAAACAGAGATTAGCAATACAATAGCAGCAGATTATCAGACACGAAAAGAACAGATATTAGGCAAAGAAAGGGAGACGAACCGAAAAAGAACCAAAAATCAGTAACTTTAGGAGGTGATTTTTACCCTTTTTTTATTTTTTATTTATTTCATTTCGGATCCTTTTTTCACATAAACCTAAACATATATACTAAGTAAAAAAGAAGAAGAATAAAAAAAAATAAAGTTTTTACCTTTCCCATTGTAGTAAGCGCTGTGTACAAGCGCAAGCGATCACGGAAAGCTCGGCCGAGAGACCCTAGACCTGCAGAGAAAAAAAAACAAAGGGTTATTTTTTTTTAAAGCAAGCAGCAGAAATGAAAAAAAGAAAGGAAAATTCGCTTTTATAAGGGACCCAAAACGACACCGTTTAGGGCCTGTTTCAGTGGCCCCAAAACGACGTCGTTTCCCTTGGCCGACCCGAATTCGACCCGACCCAAGGCCAGGATCCGCGTGTTTTCCTGCGGAAGGGCTATTTTCGCTTTTAGCCCTTCCGCTTTTTCGGTCTATTTCAATTAGGTCCTTTTTTATTTTAAATTTGACCCGACAGTTACATTTTATTTCATTTTGGTCCCTGTCAAGATGCTGCGTTTTAGGAGAAGGGAATAATTTCCATTTAGGTCCCCCTCATTTCACGCGCGTTTCAAATAGGCCCTTCCCTCTTTATTTTATTTCAGATTTACCCCAATAATCTGCATTTAATTCGATTTTAGTCCCTTTTAATTATTTTAATTATTTTACTATTAAATTCATTACTTTTAAAAATTATTATTATTATATGTATTATTATTTGTATTATTACTATTATATTTATTATTATTTGTTAATACTAATTTGTATTATTATTTTAATGATTATTATTATTTAATAATTGTTTTAAATGCTATTCTTCATATTATTTCTTGCTAAACTATTAATTATCGTATTTATATTGTTATTATTATTATTTTATTCACTATTATTTATTTTAATATTATTACTACATTGTATTTGTTTTTCTTATCATATTTATTATTTATTATTGTCATTACTATTATATTTGTTACCATTATTAATATTATTTGTTATTACTATTATTTTCATCATTGTTTTACCATCATTCTTGTCGCGCGCGTAAGATTATATTTTCGCATTATTACTTGTCACACTAATCTTTCTCGATGCATCAGGTTTTAAAATGACCGATATTTCGTATAAAAGATTCGAGGAAATCGAGCCCTAACTTATTGGGTTCTGATTTTCTCGTCCAATCTAAATAACGTAATATCCCTTTTAAAATCACAATGCAAGTTTTGACAAAATACTTATTCTCGGGAATTCGAAGTGTTGTGCCCTAACTTACTGGCCATGATATCTAGATACCCCGAGATCAGTTTGTTTTAAAATAAAGGCAATATCCCGTGTTTGGAATTTCGAGAAATCGAGCCCTAACTTACTGAGTTCTGGTTTCTCATTTGACAAATAACGGGGTACCCTCCTCAAATTTAAATCCGAGTTTTAAATTTTAAAAGACAAGCTCAGTTCCGGGAGCCCAAAAGTGTCGTGCCCTAACTTACTGGGTATGACATTTTTATCTATTCGAAACAAGAGGGTCTTATCATCCATTTTGATTTGCTCAATTTTTAAAAATAAAAGAGGATCGTATTTTCAAATCTTTTCGAATTTTTGACATTAGGACATTAATAATCAATTAGGTACCAAGTTTAGGCGTGACGAGGGTGCTAACCCTTCCTCGCACGTAACCGACTCCCGAACCCGATTTCTCAAAACTTTGTAGACCAAAAATCATCGTTTTAGTATATTTAAATTTTATTAAAATGATTGAATAAAGGGGTGACCCGATCACACCTCATCAAAAAAGACTGGTGGCGACTCCCTGTTTTATTTTCATTTTTTTTCCAAACCCTAATCAATCCACGTTTTTAAAAAAAGGGTTACGACAGTTTGGCGACTCCACTGGGGACCGGTTGAGAGTCAGGCCATAGATTGATTAATCTTTGTCCTTTTGATTGAAAATTTGGAAAATTGTCTTGAAAATTCATGTTTCTTTAAATGCATTTCTGATGCTATAATTGTAATAATGTCAAGTATCATAAAATGCTTTGGCATTGCATTGCATGACCGTTGTGGTCGCGCCTTAAGTGGGAGCGAGAAGCTATGCCTTCGTGAGGTTTTCAACTCCGCATGGGCTAGTGGATTGCTTTCGGGATACATCTGTACCTATGTCTTCGTGAAGTTTTCACTTCCGCATGGCCATAGGGAAATGTATTCCCCTGAATCGAACTCAGTCCGTATGAACCTATAATGGGTGAGGATCGAGGAATCTGTTGGTTCGGGTACCTGAACTTTAGAGCTAAATCACACGTAGAAAACATAAGAACCCACCCTCAGTAGAACTATGTCAAACCTTAGTAGATACCCAGATATGTGCTTGTTTATTTTACTTGCTTTATATTTCATTCTGCGGTACTAACTTGTTATGTTTTATTTTTGTGCATGTCATTTCATATTTTAAGAGGTATCGATTCACGGTCAGTTTCTAAGTTAGAAAGCTGGTTATGGAGAACGAATTCCTTGATAAAGTGGAAGACAATGCAGCCGTCCGCATATGGTCAGAGCAAAGGCAATTAGAGAAAGGGGACAGCTTAGCTAAGGGGTATGTGTCGGAACTACGGGATTTCGCTAGTATCAGTGTCACGCAAAATGAACTCCAGGAGTTGAAAGAAATATGAACCAAGTGGGATGATGAGGCAAAGCAGATGTTCTATCGTACTTATGGCGATCTACCTTACTTGCTCGACGTTAAGGTAGATAAGTATCTGTTCCGAGCAATGACTCAATTTTGGAATTCTGCTTATAGCTGTTTCTCTTTCGGAAAAGTAGATTTAGTGCCCACGGTGGAGGAATATACGACCTTGCTTCGCTGTTCAAGGATCCAAGTTGACAAAGCTTATTCTAAAGCTGCAAATGTCCCAACTTTTGTGAAGAAGTTAATGAATATCACGGGGATGAGTGAGCAGTGGGTCTCAGCCAGAATTCAGAAGAAAGGCGGAGGTAAATGTATACCTTGGGTGAGTTTGAGGGACCTAATCCTAACACACCTCGATGTAAAGAAGAACATTGACGTCTTTGCCTTGTGTATTTACGGTTTGGTAATCTTCCCTAAAGCTCTAAGACATGTAGATGAAGCAGTTACTGATCTATTCGGCCGACTAGGCAAAGGGGTCACGCCTGTGCCTACGATCTTAGCTGAGACGTTCAGATCTTTGAATGCATGTCGGATAACAGGTGAAGGCAGGTTCATTGGATGCGTGCAGTTGTTGTTGGCTTGGTTCCATAGTCATTTCTGGAGGGCGGAGAAAGTGTCTTATCGGGTTTTCTCTGAGAATTACTCTCCGTTGAAAGAGATAGTAGCTACACCAAGAAGAGAAGACGTGTCCGAGGAAAGCTGGATGGCGCTCCTTCAAAATCTTCAAGAAGAAGACATCGAGTGGAGGGCTCCTTGGATGGTTCCCGACGAAATCCTTTATCGATGTGAGAGTTTCGACTGGGTTCCTTTACTTGGAATTTGGGGAGCCATTGGGTATGCCCCTTTACTTGTACTGAGGCAGTATGGTTCAAGATAGTTTGTACCAACGACATATGGGCTAGCTCAATGTGAGTTCTCATATAGAGGGGAAAGCTATAAGAAGAGGGTTAAGGAGATTTCTAGTGCCTGGAATCAGATTCGTAGAATGAAGAGATTATCTACAGGCCCAATAACGACCCTAGAATACAGTGGATGGAGGATTAAAAGGATTAATGATAACATCCCTGAGCCGAATCCAGAGGGCACCCGATCAAGAGAAGAATGCTTGCGAGTGGTCCCATCAGAGTTAGAGATTGTAAAATAAGATTTTGAAAAGATGAGTTCAGAGCTTAGAAAGAGGATAGAGAAGTTGGAAGAAGAAAAAATGCACCTGAAATTAGATGCGGATGTTCAGAAATTGGAGGCCGAGAAACTAAGAAGAGAAAAGTGGAAGATAGAGGAAGATCGAGATAGTTTAAAGACAGAATATAAGAAGATACGTCTGACGATGAAGAACGCTGGATTAGGAAAGACTCCGTAACAGTGGCTACAAGAGATTCGAGAGGAAAAGGCCAAAGCTAACTGTTGGAAGAGGAAGTTTCAAGAAATGCAAGCGCAAAACGAGGCCTTAGAAAAGAATTTGGCAGAAAGCCAAAAAGAGAAAAAAGGATTAAAAGCTAGAGTGGCTGAACTTAGGCGATCTCTTCATCACCATTGAAGTCGTAATTCGGAAATCGAACTAAGATCAAGTCTGAACAAGATCGAGGAAATGAAGAGTAGGATTGAAGAATTAGAGTCGAGACTTTGCATGATTGAACTTCGGATTGAGCTTCTTGAAACAAGAGAAGAGCATTGGAAGGAGGAGCTTCACCATTCTAATGATCAAGTTAGAAATCGGGATTACCTCATGGGTGAAGTAATAGTTCGGATTCGGGAGGTAGTTGATCACCTACAGACTTTGGCAGCACAGGCTGATATACTGAGCGTGAGATATGAGCTACAGTCAGATCGTAGTCAAGAGTTAACCTCATTGTTTGGGAAAATCAAAACTTTAGACCGTAGGGCGAAAGCATATTTGTAGTCTGCTTTATGTAAAAGATTTTGTTTTCTAATAAAGTTTTCTAAAATGAAGTTGAATCTGAATCGATGCCTCCTTGCATTCATGCATTTGCATTACATCATATCATATGCATTTAAGACCATAGAGAGAGCCTAATTAGTTGAAATTATCAGAGAGAGAGAAAAAGAGAAAGAAAAATCTGGAAGCTGAACACCATTACGGTACACGTGCCATGACAAAGAAAATGGATCAAAGATTTGAACAATTCCAGAAGGACATACAGGACCAAATGCAAGAGCAATTGGCAAAGCTCCAACAAGAAATGAGAGACCAAATGTTGGAAGCTCAAAGAAACATGATAGCTCAAATGGCCCGAGATCTTTGAGCGGGGCAATGGACAAAGGAAAAGGTCCCATGGCTATTACAGAGAAGATAGCGAAGGCATTCCTCCGCATTTTACCCCATCGCACGCACAAACGCAACCCGAGGAGTATCCCCAAAGGCCATCTGTCACAATCAGGCCTCAACAAGGGCAAGCTGATGCCAGACCGCCCATGAACTTTCAAGCTGGCTCGGGATCCAACCCAGGAGATAACCCAGCTAATCCTGTCATCCCTGATTTGGATATAGCAGAGAGGGAATGGACAAAAACTAAATCCTCTGGGCAGTTAGAGGATCGCTGTAGATGGTTAGAAGAAAAGTTCAAGGCTTTGGAAAATGCCGATCATCACCATGGTACTGACGCAAAAGACTTGAGTCTGGTGCCAGATTTGGTGCTTCCTCATAAGTTTAAGATGCCAGAATTTGAGAAATACAATGGGACCAGCTGTCCGGAAGCCCACATCACTATGTTCTGTAGACGGATGACTGGTTACGTGAGCAATGATCAAATTTTGATTCATTATTTCCAAGACAGCTTAGTGGGGGCAGCGTCCAGATGGTACAATCAACTTAGCCGTTGTAACACCCCTTACCCGGGTTCTACACCGGGAACCGAGCCCGAGGCTTTACCGAACTCAAACTGCTTAATCGCCACTTAGGCTCAACGTCATTACTCGCTATAACCTCATTCTCGACTTACGAGGCCTCACTCATACACACGAGGGCTCTCGAGACTAATCTGAAACTTTTACGATCCTTAAATTTTTTCTCTTTTATACAGGTCTCACATGCCCGTGCAAGATTAGACACGCCCGTGCATGAGCACACACGCCCATGTCCCCAGATCGTGCCTAAAAACCCAAGTATTCTGCCAAATGCCCCACGGCCATGGCACGCCCGTGCTCCCCAACCGTGGTGAACACTAACTTAGCTCGCACGGCCTAGAGTCTAGACACACGTCCGTGTGGCTAGCCCGTGGCCAACACTGATTAATCCCACACGCCCTAGGTACACGCCCGTGTGACTAGTCCGTGGTCTATTCTGTTTTCAAATATTAACATGCAGGGGCGACGGCCACAAAGACACGCCCGTGGGGTGACCGTGTGTCACACATGGTCTAGACACACGCCCGTGTGTCTACCCACATGGTCAAGAACAAGACTAAGTGTCAAGTTCTTTTCACCCTTCTAACATACACAACATATACTCATCTAACACCATCATAATCAACTCAAATTAAAGTGCATTCTCACATAGAAAACTACATCTTTCTTTCATATAATGTAATAGCCAACAACCATGGCATTATACAAAATAAGCTATCCATCTATAGGCCAACACATCTTAGCCATTTACAACAAATTTTACTAACTTATCTAGCCCCTATACATGCCATATACAAAACATTAAGTTTCATGTACCAAAGTGTGCTGATATGTGGGCTATCTTCTGATGATCCTCGTATCTCGATTCAACGCTTTTAATCTATAAGACAAGGGAAAAGAAAGAGAGTAAGCTTTGAGCTTAGTAAGTTTACACATAAACAATTAAGCATCATAGTATAAGCCCAACCACAATTAGCATTATACCAACATATAATATACAACTATGCTTACTCTTTCTATCCCTTACCATATTACCAGCACATCATGAGTCACATGCTCATAATTATTGAATTGCACCCCTGCATTCAATATCACATTTACACAATATACAACACATCATTATTGCTCAATAATACATCCACATAGCTAACTCACATAGCTAATCCACACAGCCAATCCACATATCTTATCCACACAGCTATTACACACAGCTAATATACACAATTAATCCACACAGCCAATATCTCGGTGGTTTCGCACTTAGCACACCATAATCAATTTATAAGGTGGTATCGCACTTAGCCTACCACAAAGGTAATCATCGTGATCTCGCACATAGCCACTAAATGATATACCTAACGATAACATCGCACATAGCCAGCTCATCGTCAATATGCATTTGGATGGTATCGCACTTAGCCCACCATCTAGCATTATCACAACACATGCACAAGTCTATTTACCCAATTATTCATCCATTCACATCTATATTACATTCATTCTACTAGAACCACATAGGTTCCCAATCATTCTCATTCATTCTCATTCATGCTACACCCTAGCTAGCATTTAAAAATTGTAAGTATGAATGCATTGTTTATGCATAGACTTACCTCGATACTCAAAAGTATTGAAATGTGCAATTTAGTCCACCACCTTGCTTTTGCCTCGGTTTCGATCCGGGCTTCATCTTTCTTGATCTATAATGAATAAATCAGCTTATTCAATACACACATTGACTAAATTGACCCACATCTCATACTTTAGCAAAATTACTATTTTACCCCTAAACTTTCTCATATTTACACTTTAGTCCCAAAGGCTCGTAAAGTGATTTTTATTCAACTTTCTAGCCTTTCATGCTTAGCCGAACCACTTAATCAACTAAAGCATTCAACAATTCTCACTAAATCACCCATGTATGACCAAACTTAAGATTTTCACAACTAAGTCCCTACATGCATTTTCATGGAAAATCACTTAGCAAAAGATGTTTCTACTACATCAAGCTTTCATATTCTTCCATAAAACATCAAAATACATGTATTTCATACATATGTACATTTTTTAACATCCATAATAGCTCACCAAACAGCTATAAATAGCTTACTAGGACTTCAAAAATACGAAGAATATCAAAAACCGGGCTTAGGAGCACTTACTAGCAAGCTTGAAAAATTGAAAGAACCCTAACAATGGCTTCTCAAATTTTTGGCAGCTATGGGAAGAAGATGAATGAATTTCTATCATATTTTCACCTATTTTAATCACTTAATTGATAAATGACCAAAATGCCATTTTTGATAAACTTTCAATTTTAACTCATCCATGCCCATTTTTGTCCAAAAATTAGAATTTGGATAAATTACTATTTAAGGACCTCTAATTAATAATCTAAAGCTATTTCACACATATAGCTTCTAGAAACACACATTTTGCAACTTTTGCAATTTAGTCCTTTTGGACAATTCAACCACAATTTCACAAAATTGCTTCATGAAACTTTCACACTAGCATGCATACATAATATAAGCCTCAAAAACTCATTCATGACCCTCATATTTGTGGTCTCGAACCACTATTCTGACTAGGCCCTAAACCGGAATGTTACAGCCGTGCTAATATTAGCTCCTGGAGAGACCTAGCCCAAGCCTTCATGAAGCAAAGATAATCATGTCACGCATGACGCTTTGTAATCATGTTACAAAATATGGAAAAGAAGTCGAATGAAAGCTTCAGGCAGTACGCGCAAAGATGGAGGGAGGTTGCTATGCAAGTTCAGCCATCGCTCTTAGAAAAGGAGACTACAATGCTTTTTATCAACACCTTGAAGGCTCCATTTATCACCCACATGATAGGAAATGCTACCAAGAGCTTCGCTGATATAGTGATGGTAGGAGAAATGATTGAAAATGCCATAAGGGGTGGCAAGATTGAAGCAGACGAAACCACTACAAGGGCTGCTCCTAGGAAAAAGGACAATGAGGTAAACAATGCGAGTACATACAACAAAAGGGTACTCGAAGGTAATCACTGTTAGCCAGCCAAAGGTAGTTACAGCTGGGCAACAAGGGTCGACCAGACAGGAATCAGGCACCAGACAAAATTCTGAAAAGCTCCAATTTACGCCAATCTCAATGACGTATAAAGAGCTATACCAAAGTTTATTTGATGCGTACATCGTGTCTCCATTTTATCTACAGCCGTTACAGCCCCCATATCCTAAATGGTATGACTCAAACGCTCACTGTGATTACCATGCAGGAATAGCGGGGCATTCAATAGAAAACTGCACTGCCTTCAAAAAGGTAGTCGAGAGGCTCATCAAGATGGGGATTGTAAAACTTGATGATAAACTTCGTGTCGAGAACCCATTACCCAACCATGGGGATAAGAGGATAAATACGATCGGTGAAAAGATCGTGAGAAATATCAAGGGGGATATCTCAGAGGTGAAAACCCCGTTGAGAATGGTTTGGAGAGAAATGATGAGAAGAGGGTTGGTAGACTTAGATTCTGTGAAAAGATGTGGAAGAATAAGGGACTACTGCAAGTTCCACAAGGCAGAGGGGCATGAGATCCAGGAATGTGTTGAGTTTAGGATCCTGGTACAAAGTCTCATGGACAACAAGGAACTGGAGTTTTATGAAGAAGGCTTAGAGGGAGGAAACATACATGCAATCGAAGGAGAATTGACGAAGCAAGAAGTCAACTATTCGAGGATCGTTATCTCCCAACCAAGAAACACGGAAGGCAGAGCACAAGTGGTGCCAAAAGTTATATCCAGAAACCTGTTTCCTTTCCTTATAGGGATAACAAAAGGGTACCGTGGAATTACAACTGTAATGTGACAATACCGGGAGTGGAAAGCTCAGTTAGCACTTCCGAGGAGGTCCAAAATGAAGGTTCCTACACACGTAGTGGAAAGCGCTACGATTCAAGAAACGCTAGAGCAGAACCAGTGAAATCAAAGACCATGGCAGTTGACCGAGAGAAAGGACTTGAGGCCCTTATCAACGAACCTGTGAAGGAGGAAGAGGCTAAAGAATTTTTGAAAATTTTGAAGCACAGTGAGTACAACGTAGTGGAGCAACTGCGTAAACAACCGGCTCGCATATCAGTGCTAGCCTTGCTTTTAAGCTCAGAAGTGCATCGCGAAGCACTGATGAAAGTGCTGAATGAAACTTACGTTACTAAGGATATATCCGTCAACAAACTGGATCGTCTGGTTAGTAACATAAGTGCTCATTTACTTCAGTGATGATGAAATCCCACCGGGGGCATGGGATCAACAAAGGCTTTGCACATACTACTCATTGCAAGGGATACACTCTGCCAAGTGTGTTAATAGATAATGGATCGGCTTTGAATGTCTTACCGTTGTCTACGCTGAAGAGGTTGCCTATAGACAGTTCTCACATGAAAAAATGCCAGAACATAGTGAGAGCATTTGATGGCACTGAAAGAGGAGTGATGGGAAGAATTGACATACCATTATTGATCGGGCCTAACACATATGAAGTAGACTTTCTGGTAATGGATATCAAAACCTCCTACAACTGCTTGTTGGGAAGGCCCTAGATTCATTCAGCGGGGGCAGTGCCCTCATCGCTGCACCAAAAATTGAAACTTGTAACAGAGAATCGGCTGGTAACTATAAACGCAGAAGAAGACATCATAGTGACTGTTACCAATGAGACGCCATATTTAGAGACAAATGAGGAGGCCACTGAATGTTCCTTTCAATCTTTAGAGTTCGTAAATGCAACGTTCATCTTGGAAGGGAATGAAGTTCCGGTGCCTAAGATATCCAGAACCATGAGGATGGGCTTACAAATGATGATAGGGAAAGGATCCCTACCAGGGAAAGGATTGGGCAGACACCTCCAATGAGAAGTTCAAGTTCCGGTACCAAAAGAGAAGAGAGACCATTTTGGCCTAGGTTTCAGGCCAGATGCTAAACAAAAGAAGAGGGAAATAGAGAAAAAGCAGGAGAAGAGAACGGCACGGTTGAATGGGAAAGACGTCAAGTGGGAATCGATGACATTCCCCCACATATTCCAGACCTTTGTATCAGCAGAGATAATTCACCCGGAGAGAGGATTATCAAAAAATGAATATCCTCACATCAATGCCATACACGATGAAGAAACTGAGTAAGGAAACCTGTTGGGCATTCGCCCGTATGAACCTGGAAGCGTTTTAGACAATTGGACTGCAGAGGAACTTCCTGTAGTTTTTAGAGATTATACAGAGTAATATTCAGAATGCACTTGTTGTTTTTAAGCCTAGGAACAATAAGGTCTCTTTTGTGAAATAGGCTCATGTTCAGAAATCTTTATTTGAATGAAATACATTTTGATCCATTCAGGAAAATATTTTTTCATTTTTCTTTTGATCTTTTAATTTTATTCCAATTCTTTTTATTCTCATTCATAGCATGTGAATAGTTGTCCTCGAATTCATTTATTCTTTATACATTCTTTGGCGCCCACCACAATTCCCTAGATATCAATGATATGAGCAATGATACTACAGATCCAGAGGTCTATTTTGAGCAAGACATGTGTTTAGAGGAATCTCAGGATTTTGAAGGTGACAGAGATTGTGACTTGTCTCCAGATTTGTTAAGGATGGTAAAGCAGGAGGAGAAACAAATTTTACCCCATGAAGAGGAGGTAGAGAACATAGTTTTAGATGAAGGAAAGGTGGTGAAAATTGGAACGCGCATAGCCAAAGAGATGAAACAAGACCTTGTGGAGTTACTACGGGAATTCAAAGACGTCTTTGCATGGTCATACCGAGATATGCCTGGTCTAAGTATTGATATTGTAGTGTATCGCCTTCCCATAAGAGAAGAATACAGGCCAGTTCAGCAAAAGCAACGAAGGATGAGGCCTGACGTGGTGTTGAAAATAAAAGAGGAAGTCAAGAAACAGTTGGTGGATAATACAGCGGGATACTCACTGTTTTCTTTCATGGATGGTTTTTCCGGATACAATCAGATCAAGATACACCCTGAAGACATGGAGAAGACCACTTTCATAACGTTGTGGGGTATCTTTTGTTATAAAGTAATACCATTTGGACTAAAGAATGCAGGGGCAACATATCAAAGGGCCATGGTAACTTTATTCCATGACATGATGTACAAAGAGATTGAAGTATATGTTAATGATATGATCGCCAAATCTCGAACAGAAAAGGAACACATTGAGGTTTTGAAGAAATTGTTTTTAAGATTGAGGAAATTTCAATTGAAGCTTAACCCGGCCAAGTGTACTTTCGGAGCTCGATCAGGGAAATTATTAGGTTTTGTGGTCAGTGAAAGAGGAATCAAAGTTGACTCAAATAAGGTCAAAGCGATACAAAAGTTGCCTCCACCGCGCACTCAAAAGGAAGTTCGAGGCTTTCTTGGGAGATTAAATTACATTGCTCGATTTATTTCACAATTAACTGAAAAATGTGATCCCATATTCCCTCTTCTCAAGAAACACAACCAAGGTGTGTGGGACGAAGAATGCCAGAGGGCTTTTGAAAAAGTCAAACAGTATCTGTCAAATGCACCAGTATTATCTCCGCCTAATCCAGATAGACCATTGATACTATATTTGTCAGTGTTCAATAGCTCCATGGGATGTGTGCTTGGACAACATGATGAATCAGAAAGATTCACTGAATGTGAAATGAGATATTCGTCGATTGAAAAATTGTGTTGTGCCTTGATTTGGACAACTCGAAGATTGAGGCAGTACATGCTATATCATACAACCTGGTTAATTTCAAAGCTTGACCCATTAAAGTATATGATGGAGTCAACTGCTCTGAATGGAAGAATGGCAAGGTGGCAGATTCTGCTTTCTGAATTTGATATAGCCTATGTAAACCAAAAGGCTATAAAAGGGAGCGCAATAGCAGAATTCTTGGCTAGCAGGGCTCTAGAGGATTATGAACCTTTAAGCTTCGAATTCCCCAATGAGGAGTTAATGTATGTAGCAACTGCTGAAGGATGTCCGTGGAAGCTTAATTTCGATGGAGCGTCAAACGCTGTTGGAAATGGAATTGGGGCAATCTTGGTATCCCCTAATGGTGATCATTATCCATTCACATGCAAATCGGATTTTGATTGCACAAATAACATGGCAGAATATGAAGCATGCATCATGGGAATTCGAGCAGCTATAGAGCGTAAAATCAGAGTGCTAGAAGTATATGGAGATTCTGCACTAGTGATTTATCAGCTTAAAGGTGAATGGGAGATGAGAGATCCCAAACTGATCAATTATCGAAAGATAGTTTTGGGATTGATTGAGGAATTTGACGGCATCACTTTTAATTATCTCCCACGTGATGAAAATCAGATGGCAGATGCTTTGGCAACCCTGGCTTCTATGATCAAAGTGAACAAACCAGAGGATATGAGACCCATTGAGATGAGTATCTTCGAAGTTCCAGCCCATTGTTATAACTTGGAAGAAGAGGAAAAAGATGACCACCCTTGGTATCAGGATGTATTGCGATACGTAAAAGATCATGAATACCCAGAGCATGCAACTGAGAATGAGAAAAGAACATTAAGAAGATTGACTTCTGACTATGTTTTAGATGGGGATATATTGTACAAAAGGAGAAAAGATCAAGTACTATTGAGATGCGTTGATGCTGTTGAAGCTAGGAAAATCCTAGAAGAAGTTCATGAAGGCGTTTGTGGAACCCATTCTAATGGATTCACAATGGCCAGACAGATAATGAGATTTGGATATTATTGGTCCACCATAGAAGGAGATTGTATCAATTTTTCCAAAAGATGTCATAAATGTCAGATTTATGGAGACAAAATTCATGTGCCTCCGTCA
Organism: Gossypium sturtianum; assembly: GCA_025698515.1. Lineage (NCBI taxonomy): Eukaryota > Viridiplantae > Streptophyta > Magnoliopsida > Malvales > Malvaceae > Gossypium > Gossypium sturtianum. The sequence goes on along the minus strand of CM046945.1, from coordinate 19,064,023 downwards.
CTGTTGCATGTTATGACTTCCCCATGGTCTTTTTCCATGTGAGGCATGGATGTCATTGGACCAATCTCACCGAAAGCTTCGAATGGGCACCGTTTCATCTTTGTAGTCATTGACTACTTCACAAAATGGGTAGAGGCTGCTTCGTATGCTAGCGTTACTAAGTCAGCAGTTAGTCGGTTCTTGAAAAAGGAGATCATTTGTCGGTATGGAATGCCTGAGAGGATCAATCAGACAACGCACTGAACTTGAACAATAGTACGATAGTGGAAGTTTGCAGTCAATTCAACATCAAACACCACAACTCGTCTCCGTATCGTCCGAAAATGAATGGGGCAGTGGAAGCGGCCAATAAAAATATCAAGAAGATAGTAGGGAAAATGACTGAGACGTATAAGGATTGGCACGAGAAATTACCATTTGCACTCTATGCTTATCGAACGTCCGTCAGAACCTCTACTGGGGTAACGCCTTTCTCGTTGGTCTATGGGATGGAGGCAGTTCTACCTATTGAAGTAGAAATACCTTCCCTTCGAGTTTTGTCAGAAATAAAGCTGGATGAAGCTGAATGGATCCAGGCTCGATATGATCAGTTGAACTTAATTGAAGAAAAGAGGCTAAGGGCTATTCGTCACGGTCAGATGTACCAAAAACGAATGATGCGAGCCTATGACAAGAAAGTTCACCCAAGGGATTTTTATGAGGGGGACCTTGTACTGAAAAAGATCATTCCCATACAAAAGGATTTAAGAGGAAAATGGATGCCGAATTGGGAAGGACCATATGTGGTAAAGAAAGCTTTCTCTGGAGGTGCACTGATTCTAACTGAAATGGATGGGAAAAGCTTACCCAATCCTGTGAACTCGGATTCAGTCAAAAAATACTTTGCTTGAAGAGGCCAAGACGAAAACCCGCAAAGGGCGCTTTGAGACTTCTAATAAAAAAAATGGGGAGAGGCCAAGACGAAAACCCGCAAAGGGCGCCTTGAGACCAAATGGGCTTTTGAGTTGAAAACCCGAAAAGGGCGGCTCAAATTTTGAATGGACATGCAGTGACCTTGCTACACTTGAATCAACAAGAAATGAAGTATGTCGCATATCGGGGCATCAACAAAGTACTTTGAGTCTTCCAAACACATGTTAAGCTCAAAGCAGTCTTCATGAAGTTTGTATATAGAAGCCCAATCTGCGATATCTAGGGCATCTGATCTTTGTTTTATTCATTTTACTATCTCTGAGTTCCTTTTCGTCTCGGAGATATGTTCCTGGTTAATTTTCCTTGTACCTTTGATAATTCATTTAACTCTCTTTGAAATCAATTTATTGTTACCCATCATTCATGAACATGTTGCATTAAAATAATGATTGATGAACTACTAATTTCACAAAAGAATTTCTACATATTACTTTGGAAATTTCTAGATAAAACAAGAAACCGAAATAGGACAATTGTTTAGAATTTCCATGTACAGAGATTGGAGATACTTGAGAAAGAAGAGTCTTGATAGAGACTATTTCTCTTAATTCTTTGTCCAATTGAGTGGATATGACAGAGATAAACAATGTCATCGGGTCATTCGGAGGATAGTGTGACAGACCAATTTTGACGGGAAAAGATTCGAAAAACCCTAAATTGTGGTAGAATGAATCGAAGTTGAAACAAGTCATGTATCCTTTAAAGTTGCAATAAGGACGGACAGAAAAAGTTGTGATTCCTGTGGGGATGGTTTGAAGTCGATATACGACTCGTGTCCCGAGGTTCAAGCCCTAAAATTTTCATAAGGGCAAATTGTTTGAGCAAGAAAATGATACTTCAAGGGGAACGAAGATGAAACATTGATGGATAAATGAGTGATAACACCTTGAATAGGAATCATACTCATATTATTTTTGCATTCACATATCATAGCATGGTTGAATAGGAGTATTTGATTCATTTCGGTCATAGTATCCTAATCATTCGGCATAAGCATATACCCATGCTACAGGTCATAGGACGATGTAGTAGGGTAAATGATTACATCAAATCTTGTCTCCCTGAGTTTGCAGTGAAGCAGATTGAAGATAGCAAATCTGGCATTCCTGAAGTTGTAGGAGCAGATCGAAGATAGCAGATCTGGCATTCCTAAAGTTGCAGGAAGCAGATCGAAGACATCAAATCTTGTCTCCCGGAGTTTGCAGTGGAGCAGATTGAAGATAGCAGATCTGGTATTCCTGAAGTTGCAGGAAACAGATCGAAGACATCAAATCTTGTCTCCCTGAGTTTGCAGTGGAGCAAATTAAAAATAGCAGATTTGGCATTCCTGAAGTTGCAGAAGCAGATCGAAGATAGCAGATCTGGCATTTCTAAAGTTGCAGGAAGCAGATCGAAGACATCAAATCTTGTCTCCCTAAGTTTGCAGTGGAGCAGATTGAAGATAGTAGATCCGCATTCCCGAAGTTGCGAGAAAGCGGTCGAAGACATCAAATCTTGTCTCCCTGAGTTTGAAGTGGAGCAGATTGAAGATAGCAGATCTGGCATTCCTGAAGTTGCAGGAAGCAGATCGAAGACATCAAATCTTGTCTCACTGAGTTTGCAGTGGAGCAGATTAAAAATAGCAGATTTGGCATTCCTGAAGTTGTAGGAGCAGATCGAAGATAGCAGATCTGGCATTCCTAAAGTTGCAGGAAGCAGATCGAAGACATCAAATCTTGTCTCCCTGAGTTTGCAGTGGAGCAGATTAAAAATAGCAGATTTGGCATTCCTGAAGTTGCAGAAGCAGATCGAAGACATCAAATCTTGTCTCTCTGAGTTTTCAGTGGAGCAGATTAAAAATAGCAGATTTGACATTCCTGAAGTCACAGGAGCAGATCGAAGACATCGGATCTTGTCTCCCTGAGTTTGCAGTATAGCAGATTGAAAACATCAGATCTTGTCTCCCTGAGTTTGCAGTGGAGCAGATGGAAGGTATCAGATCTGGCATTCCTAAAGTTGTAGGAAGCAGATCGAAGATATAAAGTCCTATCTCCCTGAAGTCACAGTGGAGCAGACTGAAGACAGTTAATCCTGTCTCCCTGAAGTTGCAGTGGAGTGGATCAAAGCAACAAGATGCGGTGGACAAGAACGAAGCTACCTGAAGAATAAAAGTGCCGAAGAATCAAGACTTAGCGGGACCGGGCAAATTAGGACCTTTTAAAATCTTCGCTCTGTTCCCGTTGCATGACAACGAGCAAAGAGGGACAGCTGTAAGACCCATAATTTGCCCGGCCCAATTACAAAACCCATTAAAACTAATTACCCAAACCTATCAGCCTAAGCCCACTAACATAACCCAACAGACCTAAAAACAGTAAACCCAAAACCAACCAGCCCAAAACCAAAAAAACACACAAGACAAAATAGCAAACCCTAGGTGCGCCGCACCTAGGGTGTCTGACCCTCTACTCCACCACCCATGCCAGGCCTGCCACCGCCACTGTCAGAGCACCACCAACCCCTCCACTTGCACCGAGCACCTGCAAGCATTAAAACAAGAAGTGACTGAAAGCTTGTAAAAAATGGCTATATAAGCCGATTAAAACCATTGTAAAAGGGGTTCCCTTTTTTAATCGATACAAAAAAAACAGAGATTAGCAATATAATAGCAGCAGATTCTCAGACACGAAAAGAACAGATATTAGGCAAAGAAAGGGAGACGAACCGAAAAAGAACCAAAAATCAGTAACTTTAGGAGGTGATTTTTACCCTTTTTATTTTTTATTTATTTCATTTCAGTTCTTTTTTTCACATAAACCTAAACATATATACTAAGTAAAAAATAAGAAGAACAAAAAAATAAAGTTTTTACTTTTCCCGGCCACCAGAAGTAAGCGTACACAAGGCATGATCGCTAAAAGCTCGGCCGAGACCCTAGACCTGCAGAGAAAAAAAACAAAGGGTTAGTTTTTTTTTAAAGCAAGCAGCAGAAATGAAAAAAAAAAAGAAGGAAAATTCGCTTTTATAAGGGACCCAAAGCGACGCCGTTTAGGGCCTGTTTCAGTGGCCCCAAAACGACGTCGTTTCCCTTGGCCGACCCGAATTCGACCCGACCCAAGGCCAGGATCCGCGTGTTTTCCTGCGGAAGGGCTATTTGCGTTTTTAGCCCTTCCACTTTTTCAGCCTATTTCAATTAGGTCCTTTTTTGTTTTAAATTTGGCCCGATAGTTACATTTTATTTCATTTTGGTCCCTGTCAAGATGCTGCGTTTTAGGAGAAGGGAATAATTTCCATTTAGGTCCCCCTCATTTCACGCACGTTTCAAATAGGCCCTTCCCTCTTTATTTTATTTCAGATTTACCCCAATAATCCGCATTTAATTCGATTTTAATCCATTTTAATTATTGTAATTATTTTACTATTAAATTCATTACTTTTAAAAATTATTATTATTATATGTATTATTATTTTTATTATTACTATTATATTTATTATTATTTGTTAATACTAATTTGTATTATTATTTTAATGATTATTATTATTTAATAATTGTTTTAAATGCTATTCTTCATATTATTTCTTGCTAAACTATTAATTATCGTATTTATATTGTTATTATTATTATTTTATTCACTATTATTTATTTTAATATTATTACTACATTGTATTTGTTTTTCTTATCATATTTATTATTTATTATTGTCATTACTATTATATTTGTTACCATTATTAATATTATTTGTTATTACTATTATTTTCATTATTGTTTTACCATCATTCTTGTGCTGCGCAGTAAGATTGTATTTTCGCATTATTACTTGTCACACTAATCTTTCTCGATGCATCGTGTTTTAAAATGACCGATATTTCGTATAAAAGATTCGAGGAAATCGAGCCCTAACTTATCGGGTTCGATTTTCTCATCCAATCTAAATAACGTAATATCCCTTTTAAAATCACAATGCAAGTTTTGACAAAATACTTATTCTCGAATTCAAGTGTTGTGCCCTAACTTATCGCCATGACATCTAGATACCCCGAGATCGGTTTGTTTTAAAATAAAGGCAATATCCCGTGTTTGGAATTTCGAGAAATCGAGCCCTAACTTATCGAGTTACGTTTCTCATTTGACAAATAACGGGTACCCTCCTCAAATTTAAATCCGAGTTTTAAAGTTTAAAAGACAAGCTCAGTTCCGGGAGCCCAAAAGTGTCGTGCCCTAACTTACTGGGTATGACATTTTATCTATTCGAAACAAGAGGGTCTTATCATCCATTATGATTTGCTCAATTTTTAAAAATAAAAGAGGATCGTATTTTCAAATCTTTTCGAATTTTTGACATTAGGACATTAATAATCAATTAGGTACCAAGTTTGGGCGTGACGAGGGTGCTAACCCTTCCTCGCACGTAACCGACTCCCGAACCCGATTTCTCAAAACTTTGTAGACCAAAAATTGTCGTTTTAGTAAATTTAAATTTTATTAAAATGATTGATGCGGTCGTTGAGAGCACCAAAAATATCCTATTCCCTGCGAAATAATGAAAAAGAACAGTAAATGGGAAGTAAGGTCGAATCCTCAGGGATCGGATTATACGAATGCTTGTTTCTTGAAATCCTGGGCAGAATCGTGCCCAAGAAAACCTGGGTTCCTGAAAAAAATAAAGATAACAGAATTAAAAGTTTTGATCTGAAAACGAAAATAAAATAAAAACAGAATTGAGAAGTCGAATTGGAATTGCAAAAATTAAAAATAGGAAATAGAGTTGAGATAAAGAAATTCTTATGGGGAGATTCCAGCCTCCGGTTGCCTCGATCTGCCTTGGGCTCAATCCTTAGTTTTTAGATGATCCTTCTCAAACCGAATAAGCCAGTTATAGTGGAAGAGGACGCCTACGACCACCAGCTCCAAGGATTTAGACTTCGATTTAGTGGAATCTGACTCTAGCCAACAATCGCTCTTGTGGAACCATCTTATGCTAGATCTACGTTTCTCAATGGCGAATCTCACGCCATTTTGTCTCTCGGGCTCGCCAACCTCTGACGCAGTAAGCTAACGAACAAACTGTGCAACCTTCTCAAAATATACAAAGCGGTCGTTCCTTGCACACGTTGAAAAGATCACTTTTTAAGGGACATGGATGGAAGCGTCAGCTCCGTAATGCGGAGAAACGATGAATACCCTGTTGAGAAGGCTAAGTACGGATTCTAAACCTCAAGAACCCTTTTTGGGGATTTTCGGCAACCTTTGGCTAGATGAGTTTTAGTGGCTCATGGTTGTGGTGGAAAAGAAAATAAATATATGATAAGAATAGAGATTTTATTAAAATGAAATATGGAAAGAACAAAAGACTTTTGGGGAGAGAGTTTTCAGAAAAAGATCAAGCCTTTTTAGTCATCTCACCCCCTATTTATAGTGCTAAGATAGATAGACTAGTCCTACTTAAATTCCTAAAGATAATTACAAATAATCAAAGATAAATAAAATAAATCCTAAATTAAATAATCCTTAATAATTATCTTAATATTAATTATCCTAATATTATCAAAATAGAGTCTAATAGAATAAAAACTCTTCTTTTTGCATTTCAACCCTTGTGTCCTCCATGCTTGCACTTTTGGCACCAACTTTTCCCTGTGTCGCACATTGACCCATTTTATCTCTAAATTCACGCTTTTGGCCCTTAATTTCTCTTTTGCCTCCAATTTAGTCCCTACAAGATAAAAGACCATAAATAGCCCAAATTAGTAGAATCATACTCAAAATAAATATGCAATTAGCACATAAAAATATGACGTTCTAGAGTATTATCAAATTCCCCCCTACTTAGCCCATGCTTGCCCTCAAGTATGGTTCCTATCCACTGTAAAAATTAGATCCTGAAAGAAATTCTACTCCAAAGTTTTATAAAAATTAGTCAAAAATGCATATGAAAAATAAAGAGAACTTCTAAGCTTGCTTTAAGTAAAACAGAAAAAATATTCTAATTAACACATACAAAATTTAAAATCGTCTTGAATTATTTCATGCTATTTAGGTAAATTACCAAACCTACCAAGACACTCTATTTATTTCCTCCTTTAGTCCCCAACTGCAACTTTTTTAGTACTATTTTTCTTTTCTTTTTTTTTTATTTTTTTTTATTATTTATTTACTTAGGAATATATTGAACATTTTGACGCGAAGAGAGATGACAACCCAAGCACCCCACCCCTAAGTTACTCATTGACATACTCCTAAAAATTATTTATTTCCGGTTAGCGGAGTTTTACCCATTACGTCACACAACCTTTTGACGCTAAGTAGAATGACAACCCAAGCACCCTACCCCCTACATTACTCACCAATCCACGTTACGAGCCGCACTCATAACCTTGGTTAGCGGAGTTTTACCTATCACGCCACACAACCTTTGACGCCAAGTAGAATAACAACCCAAGCACCCTACCCCGGTTACTCACTCGATCACGTTCTAAGTCAGCACTCATAACCTTGGAAACATTTATTAAACAAAATTTACACGAAAATTTAATTTTGGAGGACCTAAGAGAAATAATCAAGTGTCGAAAATAAGTTTTAGTAACCACCTAATAGACACGAACATAATTTAGGCATGCAATTGTATTAAGTGTCCACTTTATATTAAACTTGATCAATTTTACGAAAAGCAAGATAGAGTTAACTTACTAATCATAATTATTTCTAGCCTAATAAAAATAAAACAGTGGAGATAAAATCAAATGCATGTAAATCATAACTAACTCAAGAGCCAAGAATCATGCATGTAGGTCAAACAAAGGGCAAGTCGTGGTCAAATTCTTGGGCATGAAAAGCAACATAATATTCTTAAAAAATATATATATGGACAAAATGGAGCCTCAAGTAGCAAGCACAAATCACAGCAAAAGACGACAGTAATACGAAGAGTATCTCCCCCTACTTAAAACACATTGTCCTTAATGTGGACGCAAAAGAAATAAATAGGTAGAAAAGTTTAGAAAAACTCCCGTGTAGCTACTTTATCGATTCATGCGGAGGATAGCAATGAGTTCGGTGAGTTGCTGGCCAAAAGTGTCGAGTCGAGCCTCAATGCGCTCTAAGCGTTGTTCAACAGTCGAAGGAGGCTGGGCTTGAGTGGGTGCTGGTGCATCATTTTGATTCTGCTGTTGAAAGACTCGTTCAGATGGTGTAGAACGAACACCAGGAGGGACAAAGCAGAAGGATGACGGAGTGCCGAGAAGGAGTCCCATTGAGTCGAGGCATCGAGCATCTAAAGGATCAGCCTGACAAGCAACATGTAAGTCTGAAATATGAGTGTTAGAACCATGCAGAGAAAACAACAGTTGTGTAATAAGAGAACCTAAAATTAGAGGGCGCTTAGCTTTGATAACATGCTCAAATTGAAGTGCAAACCAATAACCCAAATTAACCGGACGACCGGTATACATACACCATAGAAAGAATAATTCCATCTTTGAGACGGTGGCCGGAGCATCTCGACGGCCTGAGAAATTGTAAGCTAAATAACGGTGTACGTAACATAAGGCAGGGTCGCGAAACCATAAATCCTTTGATGTTTTTGGGCTATACACAGATTCGGCATTATTAGTTATCAAAGCAAATGCCTCAACAGCCTTAAAATTAGTAGGAAATGTACACAAACTGTTCTGAAAATCTGGAGACATAGCATACTCTTCAGTTACGAAAGATAAAGCAATATTAAATTCAATAAGAGATAAGCTATGCATGGTACCTAATAACCTGAATTTGACAACATCCGGTGTATCTAACGAAATGTGACTGTGCCGATGAAATTGAAAAGTAGAATAAAATTCTAAAACAAGTTCATAATAGGTAGGATGAGACACATCAAAATTTTTAACCCAGCCAATATTTTTGAAATAATCTATAACCGTAGTTTCAATATGCAAAGGATCCAAAACAGGTATCGACAGGCATTTACAAGGTATTATCGTCTTATGTCGAAGAAAATCATAACTGTTCCGATCAATATCAGAAGTAAAGGTAAGGTTACAGTGCAAATGAGCCACCGGGGGTAAGACATTGACTCGAGAACGGTAGGTACGGCCACGAGAGGGCATGGGTCGATTCTCGTCAGTGGCGTTGGAGGAGTCGACGTGTGAATCGGCGGCAGTGTTAGAGGAAGAGTCTGTGGTGGTGTCGACTGTTCGGGCCGTACGTCGGGGTGGACGATGACGAGGCCTACGGGACGGTTCGGGTGATGCGTGGCGTGACAGCGGTGGAGACTGCTCCGTCGGCGGCGGTGGGAGGGCTAGCATTTGGTTTGGACGGTAAGGTGCGGAGGTTGATGATTCGGGGCCACTGTGTAGAGGAGAAAACTAACGGTAAAAAGGGGGTGGCATATCTGTTGGCGTGGAGGGCGGAGGGCTTGCGCGTGAAGGGGACATCGTGGAGGGCGCGGCGGCTTGTGTCGCGGTTGTGGAAGAAGAGGAGGAGGAGGAGGGAGCTGAATGGCGCGACGGTGATGGAGAGAGAGAGGAGGCGCCGGCCAAGTCTATTGTTTGAGGGGCGAAGAGACGGCGACGGCGTGAGTTGATGGAGAGGGGGGCTCGGTGGCGGCACGGCTTCGGGTTCGCACCATTGCAAACGGCGATCGGCGATAACAGGGGGAGCGGTAATAACGAACGGCGATGGTAGGGGAGAGGGGGTGATTTCGGCGGCTAGGGGGTAAGGTGAAAGGGAATAGGAAAATATTTTAGGTTTTGGGGGTTTTATTTGGCTGAAAAGGGGTGTTTGGTTGCAGGTTTTGGGGATTCTAAGGCTGGAATAGGACCGTTTGGCTGCATGGATACGACATTCTGGGTTGGAATAGAATATGGAATAGGGGCTGTTTGGTACCGTAGATAGGGCTGTTTGGCTCTATTTTTCTGACTTTTCTCCTTTTTCTTCGTATTTTCGCTCCGTTTTACCTAGACGGAAGAAGAGAAATTTATTCATATTTAAACAAAATAAAATAAATTAAAAGGAAAAGAAAAGAAAATAATAAATAGTAAATAGTAAATAATAACAAAAATGAAAATAAATAATAAAAGAAAAATAAAGATTGGGTTGCCTCCCAACAAGCGCTTGTTTAACGTCATTAGCTCGACGACTTAAATGGTTCTACGGTGGCTTCAAATAATTTTTTTCAATCGAGTGAGCTTGAAAATTCTCGTAAAATGGCTTCAACCGCTGGCCATTGACTATGAACCGCTTCCCTGATTCTTCACCTTCTATTTCAACCGCACCATGAGAGAATACTTCAGTAACAACGAAAGGCCCTTGCCATCGTGATCGAAGCTTACCTGGAAATAATTTCAACACAGAGTTATAAAGTAAAACTCTTTGTCCTACCGAAAAATGCTTCTGAATGATTTTCTTATCATGAAACAACTTGGTCTTGTCTTTATAAATACATGCGTTCTCGTAAGCATTGTTGCGGATTTCTTCCAACTCTTGAATCTCTAACTTCCTCACCTTTCCTGCGGGATCTAACTCCATATTACATTGTCGAACCGCCCAATAGGCTTTATGCTCTAATTTTACCGGAAGATGGCAAGCTTTGCCAAAAACAAGTCTGTACGGGGTCATTCCAATTGGTCCTTTATATGCCGTCCGATAAGCCCACAGTGCATCATTAAGCCGAAGACTCCAATCTTTTCGGTTGGGCCAAACTGTCTTCTCTAAAATAATTTTTATTTCCCTGTTTGAGACTTCGGCTTGTCCATTTGTTTGGGGATGGTATGCCGTAGCTATACGGTGATGAAATCCATATTTCGATAATAGTGCCTCCATGACTTTATTGCAAAAATGGGTGCCACGATCACTGATTAGGGCTCGGGGTGTGCCAAACCTGGAAAAAATAGTTCGTTTTAGAAATTCCACAACAGTCTTGGCATTATCATTTCGAGTAGGATTTGCTTCTATCCATTTAGAAACATAGTCCACCGCGAGAATTATATATATTGCTAAATGAAGAAATAAATAGACCCATGAAATCGATGCCCCAAACATCAAAGATTTCGCATACATGAATCGGGGATAGGGGCATCTGATTTCGTTTAGTGATGTTACCTATACGTTGGCATCTATCGCAAGACTTACAGAACTTATATGCGTCTCAAAAAATTGTGGGCCAATATAGCCCGCATTCTAAGACCTTATGAGTAGTTCTTTTAGGGCCAAAGTGTCCTCCGCAAGCTTCAGCATGACAAAAATTAAGGATAAAAGTTACCTCAAATTCTGGAACACATTCATTGTATTATCTGGTCCGAACAGTGTTTCCACAAGTATGGGTCGTCCCAAATGTAGTATCGAGCTTCTCGTCTAAGCTTGCCCCTTACGGAACGTGCTAACTCAGTGGGTAACGAGTCTGTGGCTAGAAAGTTTACTATATCTGCATACCATAGGAGACGTGCCTCGGTCAAGAATAGGCTTTCGTCAGGGAATTCTTCCTTAATAGGGACGTCGTCAAAAGGCACTTTTATTCTGCTTAAGTGGTCAGCCACTAAATTCTCGCATCCTCTTTTGTCTCGTATTTCGACGTCAAACTCTTGGAACAACAAAATCCACCTAATGAGCCTCGGTTTTGCTTCCTTCTTTGTGATCAAGTACCTAAGTGTTGCATGATCAGAAAAAATAATTACTTTAGATCCCAATAGATAAGGTCAAAATTTATCTAAAGCAAATACAACGGCTAAAAGTTTTTTTTCTCAGAGGTGTAGTTGCTGCTCATGTCGCATCTAGGGTTTTCGAAGCATAGCAAATGACATGGGGTTCCTTGTCTATCCTTTGCCCTAATACAGCCCCTACACTGCGTTCGCTTGCATCACACATAATTTCAAACGGGTACTTCCAATTTGGCGGTTGCACTATAGGAGCGGAGACCAATTTCTGCTTGAGTGTATCAAAGGCCTCCTTACACTTTTGGCCAAACTCAAACTTCTTGTCTTTCTGCAACAACTCACACAGTGGTTCTGCTACTTTCGAGAAATTCTTTATAAAACGCCTGTAGAACCCTGCATGGCCAAGAAAAGAACGAATTTCCCTCACAGTGGAGGGATAAGGCAAAGAATTTATAACGTCAATTTTGGCCTTATCGACCTCAATTCCCCTAGAAGAAACTATGTGACCTAGAATTAAACCCTTGTCTACCATAAAATGACATTTTTTTATAATTTAAGACAAGATTGAATTCTATGCACCTGTTCAAAATTATCGTTAGGTTTTTAAGGCATTCATCAAAACAATTTCCAAAAACAGTAAAATCATCCATAAAAAATTCGATAATTTTTTCCACATATTCAGAAAATATACTCATCATGCATCTCTGGAAAGTAGCCGGTGCATTGCAAAGACCAAACGGCATCCTCCTATACGTAAATGTACCAAATGGGCACATAAAAGTGGTCTTCTCTTGGTCCTCTGGCGCGACCGGTATTTGAAAAAAAACTGAGTATCCATCAAGATAGCAAAAGTGAGTTTTACCAACAAACCTTTCAAGCATTTGATCAATAAAGGGAAGAGGGAAATGATCTTTTCTAGTGCAAGAGTTCAACTTCCTGTAATCAATGCAGACACGCCACCCATTTTGTACTCGGGTTGGCACTAAGTCACCTTCAGGATTTTTCTTTACTGTCACGCCCATTTTCTTGGGCACGTCTTGCACCGGACTTACCCATCTGCTATCCGAAATGGGTAGATTACGTCAGCATCTAAAAGCTTAATTATTTCCTTTTTTACTACCTCCATCATATTCAGATTTAGTCGTCTTTGCACCTCCTGTCTTGGTTTCGTGTCTTCCTCCAAGTAGATCCTGTGTGTGCACGTCAAAGGGCTTATCCCTTTTAAGTCTGCAATGCTCCAGCCAATCGCCTCCTTATGACTTTTTAGTACACGAACCAAACTTTCCTCTTCATGCGCAGAGAGTCTATTGGAGACTATGACTGGTAGGGTATCATCCTTACCCAAAAATGCATACTTCAGATGCTCAGGAAGCGGTTTCAACTCTAACTTTGGTGCCTGTGTAACAGAAGGTAAAAGTTTAGTACTTGGAGATAACAACTCATTAACAAATTCAAATTCATCAAGCTCAAATTTATCATCATAAATTGACTCAAAATTTTCTTCCACTAATGAGTCAATTATGTCGACACGATTTACGCTCAAGATTTCACTGGGATGGCTAATGGCGTCGTAGACATTAAACTTCACGATCTCTCCATCAAACTCCATCGTGAGAGTTCCACTTCGAACGTCGATTTTAGTACTAGCCGTACTAAGGAAGGGTCGTCCCAACAAGAGATCTGAAGATTCGGGAGTACTATCCTCCTCTATTTTTATCACATAAAAATTTGCAGGGAAAATAAGTTCGTTAACTTTTACCAACACGTCCTCGAGGACTCCAGCTGGGTGCACAATGGACATGTCTGCCAGTTGAATGATAACACCTGTTTTTGTCAAAAAACCTGCGTTAAGTGATTCATAAATAGAATATGACATTACATTTATGGAGGCTCCTAGATCACACATAGTATTTTTTTAATTCCCAAATGACCTATTTTGCATGGTATTGCAAACATGCCCCTATCCTTACATTTTGCCGGCATTTTTTGCTATAATACTGCGGACACATTTTCACCAACATTCACCCTTTCATTACCTGTTAACTTCCGCTTGTTGGTGCAAAGTTCTTTAAGAAATTTAGCGTACCTCAGTATTTGCTTGATGGCATCCAACAGCGGAATGTTGATCTCGACATTCCTAAATGTTTCGAGGATCTCCTTGTCCTCCTTACCTCTTCGACACTGGTTGAATCGTTTTGGAAATAGAGGTTGAATTTTAGGCAGTAGGGGTTTCAGTCGGACCTGTTCGTCTTTTTTGGGTTTTTCCTGGGCGATTTCTTGGTCAAGATTCTTGTCGGGAATAGGTTCCAGTACCTTACCGCTTCGCAACGTCACTGCATTCGCGTTTTGCCTCAGGTTTGGTTCTATTTGTGACGGCAGCTTCCCTTGAGAACTTATTTTCTCAATTGATGTGGTCAATTCTCTTATAGATGCCTCGGTTTTCTATTGGAAATTATTTGTCTCTTTTTGGAAATTAAGAGTTTGTTGTTGGATTTGCTGTTGAAAATCAAGAACATTAGCTGCTAACTTATTGACCATGGTTTCTAGAGAATTACCTGAACCTTGCGGCTGTTGTGGAAATCAGTTTTTGTATGGCTGGTTATTTCATGGATTAGCTCCATAACTCAAGTTAGGATGGTCCCTCCACCTTAGGTTGTAGGTATTAGCATAGGGATCATATCGCCTCTGTGGTGGGCCAGAGAAATTTCCCACTGCATCTAAATGAGCCATAGAGTCATCATACAAACTGGGACATGCATCAGTTGTGTGCTTAGGTGTAGCACATATTCCACATAACCGAGCTGGTTTAGCTTTTTCTGCAACAAGAGAGCTCACAATATTAGTAAGTCTATCAAGTCTATCTTCTATGAAATAATTACTTAGCTGGTGAACCCTTCTGGGGGGTTCAGGATTGGCTCGAAATTGTTGAGAATTTGCAGCCATCATGGAGATCAAGTCTCTTGCTTGTTGGGGAGTCATGTTGACCAATGCTCATCCACTAGCAGCGTCTACCATATTCATCTCCATGGGCTTCAATCCTTCATAAAAGTACTGGAGGAGGGATTGCTCTGTTATACCGTGTTGTGGGTAGCTCGCACACAACTTCTTAAATCACTCCCAGTAATCGTAAAGAGTCTCTGCTTCTTTTTGTCTTATTCCCACGATCTCTCTTCTTAGCTCAGCTGCTCTAGATGCTGGAAAAAACCTGTTGAGAAATAAACGAGATAAATCAGCCCAAGTAGTTATAGATCCAGGAGGTAAATAAAACAACCATTCCCTAGCTGAATCTGTTAGGGAAAAATGGAAAGCGCGCAATTTAATTTGATCCTCAGTTACGCCTTGAGGTTTCATACTCAGACAAACCATATGAAACTCCTTCAAATGTTTATGGGGGTTTTCATTTTGTAACCCTCAGAAAGTTGGCAGCAACTGAATTAACCCTGACTTCAGTTCAAAATCGGTATCCATAGTAGGATATGCGATGCACAATGGTGGTTGTTCTGTTGGAGCTTCGGCCAGTTGCCGAATTATTTGAGCCATTGGTTGACGTGCCAAATTCGGGTTTTCGTTAACCCTAGTTTCAAGTACTTCTTCAGGTGAATTGATTTCTACTTTTTCACCTTCAAAAGTCTGAGTAGGGTTTTCGTTAACCCTAGACTCTGCTTCGTCGTCGATTCTGATTTCTGGCGGTGGATTGCTTTGAGTCTCAACCACCACTGACTGCTTTTTCCTTAGCTTTGTTTCCTTGCGATTAGCTTTTGCAGTCTTTTCAATCTCCGAGTCAAACGCAAGAGTGCCTGGAGCAGATCTGGTCATAGAAAACAAAAAATGAGATTAATATGTTACCGATCCCCGGCAACGGTGCCAAAATTTGATGCGGTCATTGAGAGCACCAAAAATATCCTATTCCCTGCGAAATAATGAAAAAGAACAGTAAATGGGAAGTAAGGTCGAATCCTCAGGGATCGGATTATACGAATGCTTGTTTCTCGAAATCCTGGGCAGAATCGTGCTCAAGAAAACCTGCGTTCCTGAAAAAAAATAAAGATAACATAATTAAAAGTTTTGATCTGAAAACGAAAATAAAATAAAAACAGAATTGAGAAGTCGAATTGGAATTGCAAAAATTAAAAATAGGAAATAGAGTTGAGATAAAGAAATTCTTATGGGGAGATTCCAGCCTCCGGTTGCCTCGATCCGCCTTGGGCTCAATCCTTGGTTTTTAGATGATCCTTCTCAAACCGAATAAGCCAGTTATAGTGGAAGAATATGCCTTCGACCACCAGCTCCAAGGATTTAGACTTCAATTTAGTGGAACCTGACTCTAGCCAACAATCGCTCTTGTGGGACCATCTTATGCTAGATCAACGTTTCTCAATGGCGAATCCCACGCCATTTTGTCTCTCGGGCTCGCCAACCTCTGACGCAGTAAGCTAACGAACCGACTGTGCAACCTTCTCAAAATATACAAAGCGGCCGTTCCTTGCACACGTTGAAAAGATCACTTTTTAAGGGACATGGACGGAAGCGTCAGCCCCGTAATGCGGAGAAACGATGAATACCCTGTTGAGAAGGCTAAGTATGGATTCTAAACCTCAAGAACCCTTTTTGGGGATTTTCGGCAACCTTTGGCTAGATGAGTTTTAGTGGCTCATGGTTGTGGTGGAAAAGAAAATAAATATATGATAAGAATGGAGATGTTATTAAAAGGAAATATGGAAAGAACAAAAGACTTTTGGGGAGAGAATTTTCAGAAAAAGATCAAGCCTTTTTAGTCATCTCACCCCCTATTTATAGTGCTAAGATAGATAGACTAGTCCTACTTAAATTTCTAAAGATAATTACAAATAATCAAAGATAAATAAAGATAAATAAAATAAATCCTAAATTAAATAATCCTTAATAATTATCTTAATATTAATTATCCTAATATTATCAAAATAGAGTCTGATAGAATAAAAACTCTTCTTTTTGCATTTCAACCCTTGTGTCCTCCATGCTTGCACTTTTGGCACCAACTTTTCCCTGTGTCGCACATTGACCCATTTTATCTCTAAATTCACGCTTTTGGCCCTTAATTTCGTTTTTGCCTCCAATTTAGTCCCTACAAGATAAAAGACCATAAATAGCCCAAATTAGTAGAATCATACTCAAAATAAATATGCAATTATCACATAAAAATATGACGTTCTAGAGTATTATCAATGATTGAATAAAGGGGTGACCCGATCACACCTCATCAAAAAAGACTGGTGGCGACTCCCTGTTTTATTTTTGCTTTTTTTCCAAACCCTAGTCGATCCACGTTTTCAAAAAAAGGGTTACGACAGTGTGTATGAGACTTTTGAGTGTTTGGGCAGTTACTTTCCCCATTAAGTAAATTTGAAGTTAAATAGATTAAATTTGATAAATTCTTTTAGGTTCTGTTTATTTCATTAAAAATTATTTATAGAATATATTTTTTACATTTTCTTTTATTTATTTCATGAAAAACAGTTTGATTAATGGAAAATAATTTACAGGTCAACGGAAAAAGTCATTTTCCAAAAAAGAGTTCCAGGTAATTTTATTTTTATATAAAAATTAACTAAAATCAAGCTTAATAATATTATATTGATAATAAAATTTATTTTTATTTTTAAAATATTTAAAATATTATAATTTTTAATATTATTAAACATACATTTTAATTATTAATATTTAATCATATAATAAATAATTTATTAAATTTATTATTTCAATTTCATTTTAATAATAAATTTTAAAAATAATAATTTTAAATAATATTCTTCACACATATTATTGAAAATATTCAATATTAATATTTTAATAATAAATATTTATTACAATTATAAATATATTAATAATAAATATTTTGTAGTATAAATGTTAAAATATGCCATAAGTCCTTGCACTCTTCACAAATTTGGAATTTAGTCCCTGTACTTTTATTTTTAAGAATTTAGTCCCTCTACTTTTTAGATTTGAAAATCAAGTTTAATTGTTAACATTGTTATTTTTTTTTTTTCAATTTTGTTGATGTCACATTTTTAAATAAAAAACACTCATTTAGTATTCATGTAATTAAACAATGACGTTGTAATGAACCTGAATTTTACAAAATATTTTTAATATATGCAAAAAAATAATGTAAAATATAAATGGATAGATATAAAATAAACTCAATTAAATAATGAAAAGGTAAAAAAAATCTCAAATATATGTTTGTTTCATTGAAAACAGTTTTTATGAAATATTTCCAAGAAATTTATTAAACAATAGAAAATATTTTACACAAATTTATCCAAATACCAAAATATATTAATTTTTTTAAAAAAAATAAATCATCTTCTTAAAACCATTTCCAGTAAAAATAATAATGAAAGCGTTAATATTATTTTATTTTCATAAAATTTAAATTTGAGACTTCACCTAAAAGAGCATTGAATTCTTTACTGGTTGATCCACAACACTTGATCCAACCCACGTTAGTGGCCTAATAGGTACTCTTGTGATATTTTTAAGATGAATTTTGAGTAACAATGCTTTTAGGGATGGAACTAAATTTTGGGCATGATGTAATGCAATTCAAGGAAATGAGAGTAGACAGAAAATGTTGAATGCATTTTTAAGTAGTGAAATTTAAGGGTGGATTTCGATGGACAGTGCGTTTTTTTGTTATTAGTGTAAAAATAATGGTGACGATAAAATTAAATACTGTAATTATATTATAGTATAAGATAAAAAGTAAACTAAATGCACTGTACTACACTCTACGATCCATCCAAACTCACCCTGATTAAATTTTGAATAACCATGTTGTCCGCATATGATTTTGGTGCTGCATGAATTGATTGTTAATGGAAGAACCGTTTTCATAATATTGAAAATGTGGTAAGCTGCCAACATCATGGTGCATGAACAGAATACGGCCCTTAGCCCCTCGCTAGCTCATCATGGTGCTGATACAACAGATGAGGTCTATCATCTGTTTTACTATTATTGCTGCTCTCAGTGCTCAGCTTTCTCACTAATACACGCATTAAGGGAAAAACACCATGAGAAGGAGATCTAGAAAGTGGGCCAATGACTGCATTTTTCTTAACAAGTCATGTCAATTAATCAAAAGTATAAATCAGGTTTTTATTATCATTGGAAAAAAAATCAACACAATACATACAAAATCCACCTCTAATCAAAAGAACAATCCCGAAAATTGAACCAAATAGAGCCTCATCTTTTAAAAACAAAGTCGAAATAGGTAACATCATCCGCATTCCACACGGATCACAATGCATTACAAGCACAAACACAATAAAAAGCAATCACACTTACCCTTTGTGTGCACCCATAATCTAATAATGGATGCAGTCTATAATCTTTACGTTGTCATCTGAAACCAATACTTGCTAATGTTCCCAAGGTATTTTGGAATGGCTGTAGAGTCACAGGTGTGATTTCTAGTATTGAAGACAAAAACTATTGCTTAATCTTCAAACATGAAAAAAGGGTTAGTCCATGAATCATGTGCCCGGCCTCACACAAATGGATTAGGACGTAGGCATGTAAGTCCCTGTTGTCTCTTTTCTTTTCTATCTGTCTGAAAGGTGAAGAAAAACGACTACGCCGCAAATTACTTTAAATCAGAATAACATGACGGTGTCCATATTGTCTTTTATAGATTCTTTTTGAGGGATATCAAATTGCTTCATATTAGAATATGTTGACATCTAAATTAAAATAAATTTAAAAAATTACCCTAAACTGGAACAAATTAGTACTTACTTTTATTATTTATTTTGAATTTATTAAATTATATAATAATTTTATTATTTAATTTATGAAAAATATTAACTACAATAGTAAATTTAATTATACTCTCAATAAAAAAATACCGGGTTGAACTTAAAATGATTTTGTATTAGGATAAATTATAAAAATAGTCATTTTTATTTGTCTCAGATTACTTTTTTTTTTGGTGAAAACCTCAGATTACATTTTAGTCACTTATGTTTGAAATGTTACGTTTTAGTCACTTACGTTATCGTTTTGTTACGAACTGGTCACTCTACCGTTAAGCTCCATTACCTCCCTAACGACAATCCTACATGGTAGTCCAAATAATTTTTAAATGCTAACTTGGATGTTCAACTGAGACGAGAATAGGTTTTTAATTAAATAAATTTAATTAATTAAAAAATTTTAAATTAATTACACCTTAAACTAAAAAAAAACTGTTTGTCTCTTTTTTCTTTTAGTTTCTTTTCTATTTTGACTGAAAAAACTATTATCATCCCAGTTAGACATTCAGGTTGACATTTAAAACTCATTCAGACTGCCACATAAGATTGTCATTAGGGAGATAACGGAGCTTAATGGTAGAGTGACTATTTCGTAACAAAATGATAGTGTAAGTGACTAAAACGTAACGTTTCAAACATAAGTTACTAAAATGTAATTTGAGACAAATAAAAATGACTATTTTTGTAGTTTACTCTTTATATTATTAAAAGTGCCAACTTTAATCTAAATATTGGAAAATTAAAGAAAAATCTCAATAAACCCCATATGATAACTTGATGATTAAGGGTGTTTACCGTTTCAGATTAGCATAAATTTGAATTACATTTGTTGTTTGAATTTTACTTTATTATTATAATTTTAAAAAAAAATCGATGACTAGTTTCTTTTTTACTTATGGTCTCATCTTTCAAATTTGTGTCATGGAGAAAACGTGTTTCGGCGCCAAATAAATTTTCTTTTATTTTTTCTCTTATATTATTAATGAAAGAAAATTAATATTATTTTTAAAATCTCAACTCCAACATCGATTGATACGCTCTGGAACACTGGGTTTACAGCAAAAAGGAATAAAAACTGAACTTTAAAAGTCAACTTCCATATTTAACTTTTAAAAAGGCTTAAGTTTTTAACATTTTTTTAGTTTCATAATAAGTAACTGCTTCCTTTAATAATTATTTCATATGTATATTGTTTTCATAATATAAACGTCTTAAAAATATTATTTATATAATTCATTTTATTAAAATTTTACACACTGATTAATTCATATATACTATAATATTCATTATTATTGGTCCGCTATCTTAATTATTCTTAATCTATAATCTATATTATTCGTATGTGAAGTGTTTGCATCTTTCTACGAAACAACGTCATATTAATTTGCATCATTATGAAATTAAATAAATATTAATCTTAAAATAGAATACAAATTAACATATATAAATACATACCTCTACGACGTCCCGTGCATAAACAATAACTGAAATTTTAATCTATTTCTGTTCTTTCTTATCAAACTATATTTTCATCGTATTCGACGTAGATCAACGACACCAGCTAGTAGCTAACTCATGGCCTTCCATCGAAAAGAGGTTGCCAATTTTATTTTTTTATATTTTAAAAGATGGGAATTTATCATTCAAATGATTGGATAGTGAGATTCACGCGCTGACTCCCCGAACGTGGTAACGAACAAATTGCTTTTTTGGCGGTATCGTTTTCACTTCGCCTCCACTCCAACTTCCCTGCCTGCACTTATAATAACCGCTTTCTTTCACCCTCTCGCTTCTCATCTCATACATATTCCCAACTAAGCTGTGAGTAACCAACTCTCTCTCTGTCTCTGTCTCTGTTTGAAACCCTAGCTGTTGAAAGAAAGTGAATTTGAATCTCGGAGATTTTGAATTTTTCTATCCTTTTCACAGTTTCCTGAACTCTGTTTTCCCCCGTTTGTAATTTGCGTTTCCTTGAGAGGTTCCGGCTGTGAGAAGAATGGGAACGAATGGGAACGAGGAGGTGACGAGCTTGTACTCCTTGTCCTGCCGTGATCGACGGTTCTCGAAGCACATCCATGACAACGTCCACGGCAACATCTACCTTGATCCGGTATTAGCTTCACTTCCATTTCCGAACTTGCACTCGTGTGTTTGTGTGTGTGTGTGTGTGTGTGTGTGTGATTTAGGTAAGTAAAATAGTCTCAAATCGGATTTTATTATTTAGTTTATGTCATAATAATGTTTTTCTCTGGTAAACCATTTTTTGGGTTGAGCTAGTAAACGAGATTTTAATCGGGGAGATATAAAGATAAGCTTTGGAATCTACGAATCTTCGTGTCGAGACAAATCGGAAGAATATGATATATATTAATAGAATTTAGCAAGTAAAAAATTGTGGAGGAATGACGAATATCTTGTACAGATTTAGAAGTTTCTACTTTAGAATATGGACACAGCTCAAATTTGATATTATTTTTCTGAAGGTACTGTTGATGATCAAAGTTTTTCTTGAGATGACTTTCTGCTTTACTGTTAATGCAGTTCTTCTTACAATTTGTTGACACAGAGCAGTTTCAGAGGCAAGCTTGATTTGATTTTTTTTGAACAATATGCACATGTATTTCACTCCTTTTTCATATATAACTAGAAATTATATGTTTTTGAGGATTTTACTGTCTACTGCAGACTTCGCGAGCTAAAGCAACTTGGTAAGCTGAACTTTCTTACATCAGATTTTTAGGAACTTAATCGGTTTGCTGATCTAAGTTGCTTGCTTATCAGGCCTAACGCACATGGTGTACCCTGGAGCTGTTCATTCTCGCTTTGAGCATTCTCTGGGAGTTTATTGGCTGGCTGGTGAAGCTGTTCATACAGTTCAGGGTCACCAAGTAGGAACATGACTTCACTGTCTGGTGGTTCTCATTCTGATCTCCCATTATATTGAGACATTCCCCTTATTCGCATGGTATCCTTGTAGGGCTCGGAGATCAACATTGAACGTAATGATATCAGAACAGTAAAACTTGCTGGTAATCATCCTCGTTACTGATATTTTCTTTCTTATCACTGTTTCTGTATCTAACCTTTTTTTCTTATTTTTTCTGGTTACGTGCGTAGGACTACTGCATGATGTTGGACATGGACCATTCAGCCATCTGTTTGAGCGCGAGTTTCTTCCCCGGGTTCTTAATGGATCTGAATGGTGATTCTTACATTCAACTCTAGATATAGATTGTTAGGTTTGCCTCAGATGTAAGCACTAGGTGCATTACATTCCCGTAGTGAATATGCAATAGCTCATTATCCTAAGAATAAAATTGTGATTTGTATCTAGGTAGTGTCTAGTATTTTTTTGTTGAAGTTATTCCTGCCCTGCGAGTTTGAAGCTCTTAAATTTTTTTTCTTCGTTATGTTCAACATTCAAAAATTTCAATTTGTGTACCTTCTGCTTGTTTTATATAAATGACAATGTTCCATAGTCTGCACCGCATGTTGGGCATCTAAATCTAATAAAAAATAAATAAATTATTACAATTTATATTGATCTCTCATTGCTTTAACCCCTTTTTTTTTTTCTGATTACTTGTGGGAATATATTAGGTCTCATGAGGACATGTCAGTGAAGATGATTGATTACATTGTTGATGCGCACCACATTGAAATAGATGCTGTAATCCTTAACAATGTGAAGGTTGAATTATATTATTTGAAATTTCAATTGCATTATATACATGAAAATTAGCTACATGAAATGCGAGGCTTGATATGATTTTGCCATTTCAACAGGAAATGGTACTTGCTAGCTCAGCAAATGCTTCACAAAATGTAACTACTCATAATTCACCTAAATCTTGTTTGTTCTTTCACATTCTCGTCTGTTTTTAGTTTCATCATCATTTACCTGGCCATCACAATTTTAAAGATCCTTTAATGTAGACTGTGAATGAAAAGCGTTTTTTGTATGACATTGTTGCAAATGGTCGAAATGGGATAGATGTTGATAAGTAAGTAATCGATTTTCCATAATTAAGTTTTATTTCTAACTTTACTACAATTTGTGGTTTTGAAAGTAGAATCAATAATTTCATTTTCCTTGCAGATTTGACTATATTGTACGTGACTCTCGTGCTTGTGGCCTTGGCTGCAATTTTCAGTTTCAAAGGTAGGGATCAATGTATAATGATCATATGATCATTTTGTTTAATACATACTCTGGTGGGATGTTAAGTTTCAAGCTAATTCAACATTTCTGCATCTGCAAAAGCGCAGAGCTTTCTAGTTTATTGAACATATTTTGTAGTCGTGCATATTCTTCATGTTCATTTTAACTTGCAGGTTACTGGAAACAATGAGAGTGATGGGTGATGAGATATGTTATCGGGCCAAGGATTGTTAGTATTTTTCCAAATTTATTATCTTCATCTAACAATTAATCTTCAACTAATATATATGTTTCTGACAGATCTGACTGTCCACAAGTTATTTGCTACTCGAGCTGATTTACATAGAACGGTTTATACGCATGCTAAAGTAAAGGTACCAAACTGCAATTACTCTGTTTTGTCCACAACTTCAAAATGTTAGTTCTGGCGTATTTGGAGCTTTTTAATCTGAACTTTTTAACAGTAAATGCTACAGGGTGTGTACAAATAGTAAATGCAATAGACTTTTGACACTTCGGCATTCTTTTTTCCTTGTTCCTCCAGGCAATAGAACTCATGGTTGTAGATGCTTTAACATTAGCAAATGGTGAACTTAGTATATCAGCCTCAATCCAAGAGCCAGCTAAATTTTGGAAGGTCTATTGAGCTTAAAGCATTATTTACACTTAATCTTCAACATTCCAACTTTTATGTCATTACTCATTAGGACTTCAATTGCCCTTTAACAACTGCAGTTGGACGATTCAATATTAAGACAAATTGAAACTTCTGATAAACAAGAGCTCAAGAAGGCCAGAGATCTGGTCCTTCGCATCCGGAGAAGAGATCTGTACCAGGTCTTCTTTAGGAAACATTATTAATAAGCAAATAGGATTTTCTTTCTTCAATTAGAGCATTTTTAGATTGTCCACTTCAACAGCTGATTACATTTCGCAGTTCTGTAATGAGTTCGCTGTTCCAAAGGACAAACAAGAACATTTCAAGGACATCACTCCTCAAGATATTGTTTGTTCTCAGGTGGCAAAATAAAAAGAATTTTATGCTAGATTCTTTACTCAAAGATTAATATCCAACTGTAATGACAAGTAATCTTCTTATCAGAAAAATGGTGACACTCCATTGAATGAGGAAGACATTTCTGTGAGCATTGTGAAAATCGACCTGACTCGTGGGAGGAGTAACCCTCTCGAAAGGTACTTGCGGAAGAACATAATGGTTTCATTGCACTTTTTTTTTTTCCCTTTTCTTGAACATTGTAACAGATTTGGTGTGGCTCTCCTTGCATGTATTTCCACATCCAGCATAAAGTTTTTCCAGGTACTAACACCACTTCCTACAAAATATTTCATACTTCCAGATTGTTGCACCATGATGATTGCTAAGCAAAGTAGAGTTATGGTGCTAGCTGCATACTCAATTTATAAGTTGGAAAAAACCCAAAATGAAGCAAGCACCCTTAATACATTAACTAGTTGTGTTTTTTGTGATGGATTCAAAATTATCCATTAACACTGAAATTAATTTAAGATAACGGCGATGTTGGGATTTCTTGTTCAGGACTATGAGAGCGATTACAAATTTCCGATCAGAGATGAGCGCATAAGTCACTTGCTGCCTGCATTTTGTCAAGATATGATTGTCAGAGTATACTCCAAGAAACCTGAACTGGTATGGTCATTGGTCCTAAATTGATTATGTTTAATTTCCACGAATAAAGAATATTACCATGATTTAGATGATATATATATATATATATATATGCATATGTATTAATTATTATGTCTCTCTCTCTATATGTGTGTGTGTGTGTAGGTAGGAGCAGTTTCTAAGGCCTTTGAAAATTATCAGCTAAAGACATATGGAATGAAAGCACAGGTTCATGATACTCCTGAGAAGAAGAAACGTCGGGTGTAAACAGTAATCACCCACTACCTTCATATATAAACAAATATAGTACAATACTCATTCTAGAAATGTACATTACTCTTATGGCTTGACAGTATAAATTTTCCCATACAACATTTAAATACTAAGAAACCTGTTATGGTATGCGTTAAAAATTAACCCATTTTGACCCAGGCCTCATCTCTTGTGGATCATATATGCTTACTGGTAAAAAGAAAAACAAATCTGCACAAAGTTAATTGCAGCTGTGCCATTACCATGCATGCTCTTTTGCTTTTCTTTTTCCTCTGTATCGGGCTTGAATCATATTAAGTTCTTACGGGAATTGTAGTACTTGGGTTTTGGTCTCTGGAAATTAATTTATGGAACCCCTCAAGTAAATAATTTTATTTCTTTGAAACTCATTAATTTTGATAATGTTTCTATCACAAATACACGAAGGTGGAATTCATTTACACCATTGTAAAACGATTTACACATTTTCATAATTTTTTATTTCAACAAATTGGGTTAAATTTAACAATATAATTATATTTAGGGATAATTTTAAAAATTATACATTACAATTTTATATATCTATTTCTCACAAATTATTAACACAATTATTTATATAGTATTATTTTATGCTTATATATTGTGTACACATATAATTATATTTATGAAATATAAGAATAAATTGATGTATTTATTTATTTAAATATGTATGATTGAATCAAAATAAAGTTTCATGTATATATTTAAATTAAATTAAAAGTTAATTAAACAAATAAAAATTATACTAATAAATATTAAGTTAAAGCATGCAACCAAGTAAAATCAACTTAATTTTATGTTAGTAAATTTTATATACATATCATTTTAGGAGTTGAAAATAGAGATCAGTATTGATCGATTGGAATTGGGCATTTGAAACAACCCTAGATGCGGCACATCTGTGTGCCAAGTCTCAAAAATGACAAAACCAGACAATTTAAACAAAAATCGTGCGACTATCCCCATCAGCTCGAAATTATAAGACTTCTTGATCTAAAATACTTTCAAAAAAGATTAAAAAAAAAAAACAAAAAACAAAATGTTCATACAAAATTTAGATGGTGGTGAAACTGAGAGCTGACCCATTTTGATTCTCGATATCTAAAAATATAAAATTTATTTTATTCATACAAAATTTAGATGCTGGTGAAATTGAGAGTTGATGGATTTTGATTTTTAGTATCTAAAAATATAAAATTTTGTTCATATAAAATTAGTCATTCTATTATTAAATTATTTTAGTTTTTATATTATTAAAAAAATAAAATAAATTTAAATTGTAACAATGATAACATTTACTATATAAAAAAAGACAAACTACAGTAATACTCATCGAACTATAAAAAATTTAAATCGTGGTGAAATTGGTTGATTCATCTCATTTAATAATTCCATTTTGCTTATACAAGTATAGTCCATTTTTTTTTCTTTTCGTATTTAAATATTTTTTTACCCATTTTAGTTCATTAATCTAAAACTTAACTGATATTTTAAAAAAAATATTAAAGCACTTTTTGTTGGAAATTGTATATTGCAAATTCATAATTATTTATGAACACTTATTAGAAAGTGGTGATTTATTCAAAGGATGCATTTGATTCCATGAGACATATTTTTCTAAGAAGTATGTCCAAGGGAAATCAAATGTAAAGAGTTGTGACTCTTCAAAATAGTATCCATTGAGTGTATACAAAAAGAGGTCACTATAGTGCTCAAAAATACACTTACAATCAATCCTATTTTTAGAAATTAGAGTAAGAGTTAGATAATTCCTCGATTTTTCAACACGTTGGAGGTATTTGTATTATAGAGACGGAATTAAATTAGTCGTTATATTATTAAATGGATTAATTTAGTCTTTATACTATTAAAAAGAATCAAATAAGTTCAAATTGTAACAATGGTAACATTTACTATATAAAAAAAATAAACTACAGAGATAGTCACCCAACTATAAAAAAATTTCATTTTAGACATCCAAAATAAAAAGTTTGCAATTTAAGTATCCATGTTACATAGTTCGGTCATTTTCATCACTCACGTTAAAATCACAAAACAACAAGCTGACGTGGCAATTAAAAATCGGTATAATAACAAATTTAGCTCTCAACTTTTACATATTATATCAATTTAGTCATAATTTTAAAAATTAACCCTCAAAATTTACAAATGATTTCAATTTGATCCTAATTCTAAAAAATTCAAAGAAATATATAAAAGTACATAAATATTTTCAAAATATATAATAATAAATTTAAAATATATAAAATTAAAAAAAATATTATTTACAAGAAATAATAATATATAAAATTTAAAAATATATAATACATATTTTCAAAAAATATAATATTAATATTAATATTAATATTAATATTTTTTTTTTGAAATTAATCAGATTGGGCTTCCATAAATGAAAATTGAGTCTTAACAAATAATAAAATAAGCCCATATTAAAATGGCCCGTGTAGAAGAAAAGTCTAGAAACCAAAAAAGGAAACCAAAAAACAGAAGCACCGCCCTACCGCCCAATCAGTTTTCTGCGCCAGTCTGTTCACATCGCGTAAATCATTTCGTCTTTAATGGCATTAATCGTGTACCGAGGAAAAGTAAATGCTTATCGATCTATTTGGATGAACCTTTGAAGAAACCTTCCTCTTCCTTATCCTTTCTCGCTTCACCTCAATCTGCTCCCTCGCATATTCAAGCGTCAAATCAAACTCAAAGATAACTTGGAACTCCATTAACCAGGTAAAGCCTTTCTTTCCTTCTCAATGACTCTGTTGCTAAAATATGGGCTAGGTTATTTGCTGATCTAGGAACAAACTCGAATCTGGCTTTTTTAACTCTAGTCTTCAGTTTATGAATATCGTGAATGTATGAACCCACCTGTGATTTGTCGAAATCCCTCTTATTGCATTTCTTTATTATAGACAGAGAATCTCCTTCTATGATAACGTCCTCTCTGTTTATGTTGATGGCTATTTGAGTTGCACGACGGCAGGCAATAGCTTCGACGGCAAAAGCTGAGGCCACTTCTTTGTGAAGTTCTGTGCTTGTGAGAAGAACAAAACCGCTACTGTCTCGGACCACTACCCCCGATGCTGAAAGTTGAGATCTCTCATCAAACGCACCATCAAAGTTAATCTTGATCGTCTGACCAGGTGGGCTATTCCATTTAACGTCCTCTGTAAAGATACTTTGATTAACTTTTCTGACTGCATCAAGCTCCCTGATGTACCCATGTATAAAACTAACAATCTCCTGGCTTGTTCTGTTTTTTTTATCATGAATACGAGAATTCCTGTCCCCCCAGATGGCCCAGAGAGTAACACAAAAGAGTCTGCAAACATTCAAGGGAAGATGAGTCATAACCTTGGTAAGCCACTCAACAAACTCTGTACATGGGAACATTACTGAGATGACATCTGATAGATCTTTCCAAATTGTATCTGAGACAGGACAATCTCGGAAAAGATGATTCATCGTCTCCTTTCCAGATCCGCAACGAGGACACAAACTGATTGTAGAAAGTTTCCTAAGAGACATATTCACCCGGTGGCTAGGTAGTTCCAAGAAATTTTCCAGATAAAAGTTTGATTTTCAAGGAATGTCAATTTTCCAAAGTTTGTTGTAAAAACCTTTGTAGATATGTTGTAAAGCATAAGTCGTAGGATCGAGTGCAGTAATAGTTTATAGGATCACAGACTGAAAACTCGCCCGACAGTTCGCCATTCCACACCAGAAGGTCCTCATGAGGTTCCATCGCCAAAGGGATTCGGAGAATCAGTTCTGCCTCAGCTTCTGGGAAGGTATTGCCAATCAACTCTTTATTCCATTCACGCTCATTGCTATTGATTAATTCTGCCACTTTAACAAATTGCAAACTACCAACATCAGACGTTAATCTAACATTTGCATAATTTGGAATCCATGCGTCTTCAAAAACTAAAATGTTTTCAACCGTACCGACTTTCCATATCAGCCCCTTCTCTAGTGAAGCTTTTGCTGCCCAAATGCTACGCCAAACATAAGAACTAGATCTTCCCAAACTCAAAGCACGAAAAGTACAATCTGGAAAATATTTTTCTTTGAAAACATGCGCGACCAATGAATCTGGAAAATTTAACAATCTCCATCCTTGTTTTGCTAACAGGGCGATATTAAATTGGGCCATATTTTGAAACCCCAAACCTCCCTCTTCTTTAGGTCTACACAAATGAACCCATTTACACCAATGAATACCTCGCCTACCAGCTCCTTTCTGCCACCAAAACCTAGCAAACTTATTCTCAATCATCTCGCACAGTGTTTTAGGAAGAAGAAAACAGGACATAGCATAAGTAGGAAGTGCTTGTAAAACGGATTTTATAAAAATTTCTTTCCCCCCTTGCGACAATAACCTGGTGCTCCAACTATCAATTCACAAAGAAATCTTATCAAGTATAGGTTGAAATGCCTCTTTTTTCCGCTTACCCACCACATTAGGAAGGCCCAAGTATTTCTCTGGGTTTGAAGAACTTCTGACTCCTAGCAATGATGACACTAACTCCTTTACATCTGCTGAAGTGTTAGAACTATAAAAAAGGGTCGATTTACTGAAATTAACACACTGGCCTGAGCAACTTTCGTATTCCTTCAAGATATCTTTCATATTCCTCGCTCCTTGTTCAGTTGCTTCTCCAAACATCATGCAATCGTCAGCAAACAATAAGTGGGATATCTCTGGCCCTCTTCTACTGACCCTTGCACCTTTAACCAAACCTGCTTGTTTTGCTGATCTCATTAAAGAAGAGAGACCTTCACTGTAAATAAGAAAAAGAAAAGGGCTTAATGGATCACCCTACCTGAGTCCTCTTGTTGGTTGAAAAATTCTACCCCTATGACCATTGATGTTAACAGCATAAGAGACTGAAGTAATGCATTTCATTATTAAGCCCACCCATTTATGTGCAAACCCTATCTTGATCATCATTTTCTTCACAAAATCCCATTCTACCCTGTCGTATGCTTTGCTCATATCTAACTTTACAGCCATGTATCCCTTCTTCCCTGCTCGTTTCTGTCGATATGTATGAAGAATTTCATAAGCTAGAAGTACATTATCAGTTATCAAGCGACCTGGGACAAATGCGCTCTGTACTTCATCAATGCACATGCCTATAACATTTTGCAATCTATTTGCGACTGTCTTTGCCACGATTTTATATAGAACTGAGCACAGGCTTATTGGCCTAAAATTGACTAGGGATGAAGGATTAGGGATTTTTGGGATAAACACTATTTTCGTGACATTAACAATATCAACCCCTCTGTTTCCATTTAAGATACTCAAACAAAACTCCAAAACATCCTTACCCACAATATGCCATCTTCGTTGAAAGAATAGAATGCTGGAAACCATCTGTCCAGAGCCTTTGTCGGTCCCATATCTTTTAACGCTGCTCGTACTTCATCTTCCCTGAAAGGAGATAATAAGTTCTCATTGACTTCATGCGAGATAATCCTTCCTATGCCCTCCATCACCTTCCAAGGATCTCTAATACCCTTAGATGCAAAAAGATCTTCGAAATATTCTGTAGTTGCATCTAGTATTTATGTTCCTTCAGTTATCTCTCTACCATCTTCTGACACTAACTTTGTGATTGAATTGATCCGTTTTCGGGCTGATGCATACTTATGAAAGTAGGTAGTATTTATGTCTCCTAGCTGAAGCCAATTAGCTCGTGCTCTCTGCTCCCAATACACTTCATCTTTATCAATCTCCAGATTCAAGTGAATTTTTGTATCTATAATCTTAGACAGCGTTTCGTCATCTCTATCCTTCCCAAGCAAAGTTTCAAGCTCTTTTGTAAGTCTTTTCTTAAGTCCCTCCTTCCTGCTTTTAATTGAACCTGCCCATTTCTTCAAACGAATCTGCAAAAGCGTTAATTTCTCCATCAACGGAACAGTAGATGATTCCCAAAACTCTCTGATCAAACCTTCAAAATATTTTTCCATAGTCCATCATGCTTCAAAGTGAAATCTTTGATGCCCTGATAAAATGGTTGGGGTGTCTGTATTTAGAAGGATGGGACTATGATTCGAAGAAGAATAAGGGAGATGTTGAATGTTCCCCATTGGGAATAAAAGTAACCATTCTTCGTTAGCAACCCCTCTGTCGAGCCGCTCTCTTATATTTGTCTCTGAAAGATTACCCCTTTCCCAAGTGTACCACACTCCCGAGTACCCTATATCCGTCAATTGACATTCCTCTAACGTGTCCCTAAAAGCTTCCATTCTCTTCTGTTCTCGTAGGATTTCGCCACTTTTCTTAAAAGAGTACAGAATTTCATTGAAATCTCCTGATACAAGCCATTGATGAATGTTACCTTGACTAAGACGACTGAGCAAACTCCAAGCAGAATTTCTATCTTTTAAATACGGTGATCTATAGAATCCCGTAAATCTCCACTCCTTTTGAATACAACCCTCCCATACTAATACATCAATATACCATTTAGAAAAACTCCTCAACGTAACCACAATGTCATTTTTCCATGCAAGACACAACCCTCCTCGAGACCCTTCTGCTTCAATATCTATCCCGCCACTGAAGCCGCAACTTCTTCTAACCCTCTCCATACGTTTTTGGTCCAGCTTAGTCTCCATTAAGAAGACTATATAGGGATTCTGCTGCTTACATAAATATCGCAGCCTCCTCACAGCCCGTGGGCTTCCCAACCCACGGACATTCCAATAGATGGTTTTCATTGCGTCCGATCGGCTTGCCCATTGGCAGCCGCCGATCCTGAATTGTTGAAAGTGATCATTTGTGTCTCTTCTTCAATCATATCCTCCTTACAATCTACTGATAATTCAATCCCCCCATCAACTTTTATTCTCTTTATTCTAACCCTATTTGATGAATCCAAACCGACCTCACCATCTTCTTCATCAGGAAAATTCATTTTAGCCCTATGACCATTGGACGTTCGCGAACTTTCCTGTTTATTTCTGGCCAATTTTTTCCAGCTTGCCTTCCTGGAAGTTTGTAAAATTTCCTTACTTTTGTTGTTCTCTGCATTCTGTACCACCTCCTCCCTCAAAGTAATATTTACTTCCTGAACCTTCAATCCATCCTCCCATCTCGCCAAAATTTTTCCCCCTGAATTATTCTCATACAAAATATTTGAATCGCCCCAAATTTCCTGACTGACACACGCCTTAGTCGGACCTGTATAAGTACGCTGAACCCACTGCTTCTTAGTAAAGTCACTAAATTTCATACTTTCTTTACCCATCATCTTCGATTCTGCTTTTAGCGCAATAGAATATGGTGGATCTTCTCTAATTTTTGTCTTTTTTGCAGGATCTATCACCAAAAAATCCTGGAGACTATGATCCAATTTACCACACCCAAAGTAAAAGACCGGCATTTTTTCATATTTGAATGGGATCTAGGAACTTACACCGTTTGCACTTGAGACAAAGATACCTCTCCTTAGGGGTTTTTGAACCTCCAGATTCACCCTGAGTCTGCAACAATCAGCCCTAATTTTGGATCTGAGAACCCCACCAAAGGTGCTACCAATAGCATGCAACATATCTTTCTTATCAAATTCTGGAGAACACGAACCAATCTTAATCCAATATGGAGATGAAGTAAGACAAATCTGATCTCGTTCAATTGGGTTCTTTAATCTATCAAACAAAATAATGGGCTTACGAAAAAGCCATGGCCTACCCTCCATAATCAATTCTAAATCTTCTTCTAAATCAAAGACAATGAGAATAAATTCTGCCCTACCATCTGAATTTCAAATTTCCTCTTGGATTTCCAGATAATCTTCATTTGAGCCTTAAAACTTTCTGGATTGAAATATTTTTTCGTCCACACTGAACAAATCAGAGTAGGCTTTTCACTAGGCACCACCAAAGACCTTTTGATCGAAAGTTGAATAAGTTCTTCTGCCAACAAAGATATCTCTTCATTGCTCTCCCTCTCCACGCCACCACCCTCTTCCATCCCAAGCTACAGCAGAGACTGTTTTCTTTAGGACTCTACAGAGAGCACTCTTGGTTTTCGAGGGAACCTTTCTCCAATAATTAATTTAAAAACTATATGCATTGATAAATTAATATTAATATTAAATAAATATAATTATATTAATATTAGATAAAATAAAAATCCCCCATTCCTCTCGCTCTGCCCCTCCCCTCCCTCCCCTTACCACCGTCCCTTCCTTTTTTGGGAGATTTTTATTTTATTTAATATTAATATAATTATATTTATTTAATTTTAATTTTAATTTTAATTTTTTATTATATTTTTTTGAAAATATTTATATATATTTATATATTTCTTTGAATTTTGAGGGTTAATTTTTTTAATAATTATAACTAAATTGATGTAATATGTAAAAGTTGATAGCTAAATTTATTATTATACCGATTTTTAACTGTCATGTCAGCTTGTGGTTTGTGATTTTAACGTGAGTGACTAAAATGACCGAACTATGTGACATGGGTGTTTAAATTGTAAACTTTTTATTTTGGGTGCCTAAAATGAATATTTTTGATAGTTGGGTGAAGATTTATGTAGTTTACCCTAAAATAGATTATATTACTTGAGGGTACTTTAGTTTTTTTTTATTATTAAAAAACTAATAAAAATATGCATATGATAGGATTTGAACTCAACCTAATTGAGTTAGCAAAAACTTGATTTTACCACTGAATCAAAATTTTATTTTAATAATTTTATTACAATTTATTACCTCTATGAATTGTATATCCATACACTTCTTATCATTATTAAGTCTTTTACTGAGTTGGTGTTACTCATCAACCAGATCTCAACTCAGTTAAAGAATTACCAAAAAATATTTTTTTTTGTTAAGTAAGTTATATGATTGTAACAACCCGATAGTCACAGGTAATCGAAAATTGTATTTTTGGGTCTTCGTTTTCGTAAAACGGATTCATAAATATTTATTTAAAATATTTACGAAGTTAGTTGTGTGGTTAATTAGGTTTTGGTTAGTTGAAATTACTTGAATTAAGAGTAATTAGGTATAAGGACTAAATTGCATATAGGGTGAAAGTTAAATTATAGATTAAAGAAAAAGTAAATGGACTAAATAAGCAATTAAGCCTTAATCAACAAGTGGTTGGTGTTGGTTAAGACATATGTAAAAATAATATACATATGTATAAAATAATAAAATAAGTATTACTTAATATTTAAGTATATATATTATATTATTATTATAATAATTAAATGAAATAATAAAAAAAACAAATAAAATAAGAAAAAGAATAAAACAAGAAAGAACAAGAAATGAAACAGAGGGAAAAAGGAAAGAAAAGAAAGAAAGAAGGAGAAAATTAGGGTCTATTTTCTTATAATTTTTATGTTTTTGAAATCCTGGTATTAAATATTGCTTAACCTATGTCAAAATTTTTGAAAATATTGAGTTTTAAAATGTTGTCTATGTTTGAATAATTAGAGTATAAGGGACTAAATTGATAGATTTTTAAGTTAGAATTGAAAAGGGAATGAATTGTGGAATAAATTGTAAATTTTGAGTATTTGGGACTAAATTGTGAAAATTTAAAAATTTAGGAATTTAAGTGAAAGTAGAGAGTTAATTCTAGTTTAGAGTGGAAATTGAATGAAAATATAGAATTAATTGTGAAGAAATAAAGTTAGTCTCGGTCTAGGGACTAAATTGAAATTTAGGTAAATGTTGAATAAAATTCAATGTGAAATTGAATTGTATTGTATTGATGAATTTTAATTGTTTCAATTCCGTAGCTAACATTGTGCCGGAAACCTCAACTAAAAAGGGAAAAGATAAAGTCGACGAGGAGTAGCTCGAAAGTTTTGGTTTGTATTTCTATAATCTGAATCTAAATATTAATTGTTGTGTTTTTGATTTAATGTTTATGGTAAGTGGATGAGGTGAGTAATTAGCATTTTGATATTGAATTGAATGTATGTGAATTTGTGATTAATGTGATATTTGAATATTGGATAGTTGTGGCATTTGAAAAGTGAATTGAAACGCTATTAACTGTATCGGGCTGAGTCGGATATAAATGACATGCCATAGGATTGGAAGAGTTTAAGGATTAATTCGACCTCGAGTCGATAAGACTCTGGGTGTCTGTAACGACCCGAAATTTACGGTTATCAGAAAGTGTATTTTTGGGTCTCCGTTTTCATAAAACGGATTCGTAAATATTTATTTTTAATAAATATTTACGAAGATAATTGTGTGTTTATTTAGGTTTTGGCTAGGTGAATTAGCTTGAATTAAGAGAAATTAAGTATAAGGACTAGATTGCAAATTTGGTAAAAGTTGAATTATAGAATAGAGAAAAATTAAGGGACTAAATAAGTAATTAGACCAAATTGTGACAAACGTTTGGTTATGAACATGACATGTGTTAAAATAAAATTCATATATTAAAATATATTTACTTATTATTTAAGCAATAATTATTATATTATATTATATTATATTATATTATATGATATGATATTATAGTAATTAAAACATAAAATAAATAAACCAAAGAAATAGAATTAGAAAGAATAACAGAAAGTTGAAACGAAAAAGGGAGAAAGAAAAGGTAAAGAAAAAGAAAGGAAAATTAGGGGTTTTAAGGTTTGAAGCTTAATTAGTAAATCAATTTAGTCCCTTTTCTTGAAGTTTTTATGTTTTTAGAATTCTAGAACTAAATAATACTTGATTTATGTTGAAATTTTAGAAGTTAGTGAACTTTTGGAAGTTGTTCATGTTGAATAAATTGAAGTGTTAGGGGTTAAATTGATAGAATTTCAAGTTAGAAGTGAAAAAGGGATTGAATTGAAGAATAAATTATAAGTTTTGAAGTAATAGGGACTAAATTGGGAAATTTTTGAAATTTAAGGTTTTATGGTGAAATTAGAGAGTTTAAGTTTAGTTTTAAGTGGAAATTGAATGAAAATAAAGAATAAATTGTAAAGAAAATAAAGTTAGTTTTGGTTAGGGACTAAATTGGAATTTAGATAAAAGTTGAATGTAAATTGAAATATTAATGTGAAATTGTTTGTATTTATGATTTTAAATTGTTTTAATTTTCGTAGGTAACTTATGCCGAAAACCTCGACTAAGAAAGGAAAGGAAAAAGTCGACTAGGAGTTACTCGGAAATTACGGTTTGTATTTCTATAATCAGAATCTAGTAATATTAATTGTTGTATTTTAATTAATATGTATGGTAAGTGAAATAAGGTGAGTATTGATATTATGATATTGAATTAAATTGAATTGATTATGTGAGTATATGTGATTATTTGAATTGGAATGAATGTTGTTTGAAATTGAAAAGTGAATGAAACCCTATTAACAATGTCGGGCCGAGTCGAATATAGTTGGCTTGCCATAAGATTGAAAGAGTTCAGGGATACTTCGACTTCGAGTGGATGAGACACTAGGTGTCAAATTATTACTTCGGATAAATTCGATGAGGTACTAGGTACCAACTTACTTCAGCATGGCCGATGAGACACTTGGTGTCAATCTATTATTTCGAATTATCCGATGAGGCACAGGGTGCCAAACTAGTGTGTTTTGGTTGGATCCGTGTATCCGTCCGAGTCCGAGTCATGTTAATAGGGGTAAATAAATGAATTGGCAATATGATTGATATTGAATGACATTGTATGTGAATTGGAATTGGACAATGAGTTGAATTATACAAATGAAATGTATGAACCAAGGGTTCATGAAAAGAATATTGTTATTGATAAATGATATGTGAATCAAAGTGAGAAAAGCTATTTGAAATAGCTATTGATGAGAAATGAAAGATAAATGGATAAATTGATTTGTTGATTGACTAATGTTCTATTATGGTTAAAAATGCATATTTTATAATGTTATTTTCTTTAAAGCATTCGGATTATAGAAATACCACTGAGTTTATACTCAGCGTACGGTTTGTTTTCCGTGCGCAGGCTAGGTTAAAGTCAGATCATTGAATCAGCATCCAAGGCCGATCCTGAACTCAAAGTGGTGAAGTTTATTTCTTTTTTATAATGGCATGTACCTAGGATGTTTATGTTATGTTTTTCATTTTGGGAAGTGTTTGTAAATAATATTATAAGAAGATATTGGTTGGTTATATATAAATATATGTGCTATGTTGAGGTTATAAAATGGTATGTTTAAGCTAATGCATAAATGTGTATAAAATAGGCAAAATTTGAGCTAAATTGGTATGATTTAGAAATTGGTTTGAATGATGACTTGTTGGATTGTTTTAATACTATGAGTAAGATATCTATGAGGGTTTATTGATTAGGCACTTAGGATGTCTATTTTAATAAGTTTTAGAGATGTTTAGTCGTATTTTGAAGTGGCTGAATGATTGGATTTTGAGTTGCTTGTTGTTTAAGATTACAGGGTTGGTAAACTTGATGTTTAAGGCTCATTTTGAGTCCACACGGCCTGGCACATGGGCGTGTGACCAGACCGTGTGAGACACACGGCTATCACATGGGCGTGTGGTTTGGCCGTGTGTCCCCTGAAACTTAAAATTTTCAAAACAGAATGCCCAGGATTCTCCATACGAGCAGAGATACGGACATGTGTCTCAGCCGTGTGAGGCATACGGCCTAGCACACAGGTATGTGACTTTTCTGTGTGAGGTAAGTCAGAGAGTTACACGGGGTAGGACACTGCCTCAAGCACGGGCATGTCATAGGGTCACACGGGCGTGTCCCTTGGCCACATGTGCCTTGCAACTAGGAAAATTTTTGAAATTTAGCGAAAAATTCTCAAAGAACCCGAATTAGTCCCGATTTGTTTCTAATACATATTTAAGGTCTCGAGGGCCATAAAAGGGACAATATGATTAATTTATGAAGTGTATGCTGATTGATTTGTATTATGTTTGTATTTGATCTAAAAAGTCTGATAATACTCTGCAACTCTGTTTCGGCGACGGATAAGGGCTGGGGGTGTTACAATTAGTGGTATCAGAGCTTTACAGGTTTAGTCGATTCTCGAACTAAATCGAGCTCAAAATTGAGTCTAGAGGTACATGCCATAATTGAGTCAAATTGAGTCCGGATTAGATGCTGATATATTTGTTTGTTTCTGTTTTATAGTTAAATATGTCAGATGAATATACTGATGACACTGATCAAGAAATGTATATTGGAGACGATGAATCTTATGAATTAGATGAAACAGATTCGGCAATTTCGTGTAAACCCAGTGGGTAATCAACCACCTAATGTTGAAAGAGGTAATGTTAGAGAGAGGGATGACTCACAGTTACTTAGAGTTATAGCTAATGCTCTTCAACAAGTAGCAGAAACTGCATCTACTACGACATCTGCTCCTACTACCCGACGAGCCCCGATTAAAAAACTGCGTAATTATGGTGCAACTGAATTTCTGGGTTTAAAAGGAGTTGCTCCATCTATAGCTGAAAATTGGATGGAATCTACAAAAAGAATTTTGCAGCAACTTGAATGTACTCCCCGAGAAAGTTTATTATGTGTTGTTTCTCTACTGTAAGGAGAAGCGCATGTTTGGTGGGAATCAGTAACCCGACATGTACTGACAGAACAAGTAAACTGGGATTTCTTTCAAAGAGAATTTCAGAAGAAATATGTGGGTGAATTGTACATTGATGACAGAAAACAAGAGTTTTTGATGCTAAAACAAGGTGAGATGTTAGGGAATTCTCGCGACTCAATAGATATGCTGTTGAATTTGTGCCAACTGAAGCTGACAGTTACAAGCGATTTTTGCGGGGTTTACGTGATGAATTAAGAGTACAACTGGTATTACATAGAATTACAGAATTTGTGGATTTGGTTGAGAGAGCAAAGATGGTTGAACAAGTATTAGGTATTGACAAAAAGCCTGAAAATCCCCGTCTGATTGGAAAATGTTCTAGAGCTACTAGTTCAAACCTGCAACCTAAAAGATCAAAAGAATCTCGTGGTAGTTGGAGGTCGAGTTTCAAATCAGACAAAGGTGATAAAAACCGTGGAAGACTGATGACAGTTTCTACTGGTAGTGTACAAGGTCTATCTTGAGATACTGAAATTTTGAATTGTGAACATTGTAGGAAAAAGCATCAGGGTGAGTGTTGGAAATTGACTCGAGGTTGTTTCCGTTGTGGATCTATTGAGCATTTCGTTAGAAATTGTCTGAAAAATTAGAATGCTACACCAGTTACATCCCAGAGATTTGTGCTTACTTCTAGAGGTCGAGGATCAGGTAGAAGTGGTTCGTTTTCCAGGGGTGGTGCTAGAAGAGGAAGTGATGTTGCTACTTAACAATCAGAAGCCAGTGTACCAGCTTGAGCATATATTGTACTGACCCGTGAAGAGGGTGATGCATATGATATGGTGACAGGTATATTTTTATTGCATTCAGAACCTGTTTATACTTTAATAGATCCGGGATCTTTACACTCATATGTTAATACAAAATTGGTTAAGTCGGGAAATTTAAATTTTGAAATGTCTAGAGTATCAATAGCGGTGTCTAGTCCATTGGGGCAAACTGTGCTAGTGGATCAAGTATGTCGAAGATGTCCATTAATGATACAGAATAGAATCTTTTCTGTTGACTTGTTGATAATGTCATTTGGTGATTTTGATATAATACTGGGAATGGATTGGCTTTCAGAGCACGGGGTGATTTTACATTGTTGTAAAAAGAAGTTTATTGCTCAGAGTGAAAATGAGGATAAGATTGAGGTAAATTGTATTCTAACCAGTGGGTCAACTCGTATTATTTCAGCGATTCAGGCTAATAAACTTCTTCATCAGGGTTGTGTAGCTTTTTTGGCTTATGTTATTAATTCGAATTCTGTTCAAAGTCAATGCAGTAAAATCCAGACTGTTTGTGAATTCTCTGATATTTTTTCTGAAGAATTATCGGGATTACCACCAGATCAGGAGGTTGAGTTTGAAATTGAAGTTTATCATGG
Source organism: Gossypium sturtianum (assembly GCA_025698515.1). NCBI lineage: Eukaryota > Viridiplantae > Streptophyta > Magnoliopsida > Malvales > Malvaceae > Gossypium > Gossypium sturtianum. Next base: position 19,023,538 of record CM046945.1, on the reverse strand, counting down.
TACAGCTCCAGTATCAATACCCCCGTATCGTATGTCACCTATAGAGTTAAAAGAATTGAAGGTGCAGTTACAGGACTTACTGGATCGTGGATTTATACGTCCTAGTACTTTACCTTGGGGAGCTCCAGTGCTGTTTGTCAAAAAGAAAGACGGTTCAATGAGATTGTGTATTGATTATCGGCAATTGAATAAGGTGACGGTAAAAAATCAATACTCGTTACCTCGTATTGACGATCTATTTGACCAATTGAAAGGAGCTTCTGTCTTTTCAAAGATTGATTTGAGTTGGGGTTACTACCAGTTGAAGGTGAAAGAAAGTGATGTACCGAAGACAACATTTCGTACAAGGTATGGTCATTATGAATTTTTAGTAATGCCTTTTGGATTGACTAATGCCCCGGCAGCTTTTATGGATCTTATGAACCGCATTTTTCAACCGTATTTAGATCAGTTTGTGGTAGTTTTTATTGATGATATTCTGGTCTATTCAAAATCTGAATCTGAGCATGAACAGCATCTCAAAATTGTTTTGCAAATATTACGGGAGAAACAATTATATGAGAAGCTAAGCAAATGTGAATTCTGGTTATCAGAGGTTGTATTTTTGAGACATGTGGTTTCGACTGATGGAATTAGTGTTGATCCAAAAAAGATTGAAGCGATTGTTCAGTGGAAAGCACCGAGAAATGTATCAGAGGTTCATAGTTTTCTTGGATTGGCTGGTTACTACCGAAGTGAAACACCCCACACCCGGCCCACGAGCTTGAACCGGATCTGGTATGTTCCTTAAATAAATCGGTTTTCAATGTTCTAAATGACTTAGAGAAAATTTGTGTAATTCTAAAAAAAATGTTTTGGGTTGGGCTTAATTTGAAACCTATTTAATAAATTCTGGAAATCCAACTTAAATAAGGTGACAAAATAATTTTTGGGTTTATTATTTTAAAAGAAATAAATTTACTTATCTTTAATCAAACATAATTTGTATCATATTCAAATAAAAATAAACAGAATAAAGAAAATCCAACTGGGCCTTATGGCCTTATTACATCATTCAAACCCAAAATAAAGTACTAGAATTTCATAAAGTCCAAATTCCAAATAATTCCTTCAAGCGATGCATGGCCACCTTTAGCTCCCGCCGACCGGTCCATTACTGCTCATCACCTGAAAAATAATTCCCCAACGGGTGAGTCAACAGACTCAATGTGTACATAGTACTAATTTCCAACAAATCGAGCATACAAGTCATATCAATATCATGTTCATACAAAATAAAGGATGATGCAACCCAAATCCAAACCTATTTGTCCATCCGCTACACACCACCCGTACCAACCTGCATACACCGCGGGGACTACTAAGTCGACCCTCCATCCGCTACACACCATCGAAGGCGATCATTGCGATCGACGTGCTCATCGCCCACTTATGTTGTGTCATTAGACACTTCGTATTCACTGGATGTAACCGGTTACCACTTTTCACTTTATGTGACCGTAGTCACCACTTTACGTTGGTGAGACCGTAGTCATCACCTTCACTTTCTTCCTCCAAAAATATCCCGAATGCCCCAATTATTTCATAACATATTTCACATACTTAATTTTCATTCATGTTACTAATCACATGTTCAAAATATATCACATTCACAATCCTATCAAAAGTAGGAAACGTGCACTGGTACTCCTTACCACATTTGTGGTGCTTAGCCACATTCACATCTTGTTACATATTTATATATTTAATGATTGCCATGCAATTTATTGAAAGTTAGTAAGAGTACACACCTTTTTCGCTTAATAGTTTCCGTGAATTCCGTGAGAGCGATCTACCGATCTAGATCTTTCACTCCTAGTTGCCGAATTGATTTAATCAAGTCCCAACAGCTTGCTAGAATTCCTCTTCCTTGAAATCGGCTAATACTAGGTATGTAACCATGTCGATTTTCGGTTTTTGAAATAATGGAAAACACTTAAACAAATTATGCCTTGGCCGAATATCCCTTACCTTATGATGGGATTCCAAATCAAAGAGGATTCCTTTATAAGCTGTTGAAATCCTATAACTTCGTGTTAGATTAGATCTAACTTTGAAAACGTGAATCATAATCTTTAACCACATATTTATATTTATAAACCTTACCTTAGATCCTTAGATTTCCCGAAAGATCCCCTTTTGATGTTGTGGATGATTGCCCTCTTTCTTAGAATCCACAAAGATTCAAATTTTAACAAAGAGAACGGAGAAGAAAATAGAAGAAAAAGAGAGGGATTTTTGCTTAATGAAAATTCGGCAGAGAGGGGTTTGCCTAGGAGAATTTCGGCGAGAGAGGAAGAGGAGCAAATGTTGATGAGTAGCCCTCCTGTCCTCCTTTTATAGCCAAAGTTATCAGCCTAGGAGTCCTTTACTTGGCCACCACTCCTCTTTTTGATAATATTATCTCTTTTATTTAAAAGATAAAAGCCTTTAATCCATCAATTATCTCCTCAATTATCTCATTAGAAAATAATCCTTTATTTATCTCTTATTATTCACATATTTATGTGAATAAAACTCCTTTATTTATCTCTTATTATTCGCATATTTATGTGAATAAAACTCCTTTATTTATCTCTTATTATTCACATATTTATGTGAATAAAACTCCTTTATTTATCTCTTATTATTCACATATTTATGTGAATAAAACTCATTTATTTATCTCTTATTATTCACATATTTATGTGAATAAAACTCCTTTATTTCTCTCTTATTATTCACATATTTATGTGAATAAAACTCCTTTATTTATCTCTTATATCCAAGTTTCCCGAAATGTTCAAGTTTCCATTTTTGGATCATTTCCAAAAATGTTTAGGTTTCCAAAATGTCTAAGTTTCCAAAATGTCCATTTCCATTTCCATTTTCATTTCCATCTCCATTTTCATTTCCATTTTCATTTTCATTTCCATTTTCATTCATTTCTAGGTTTCCAAAAGTATCAAAAATTTATTCATAATACTTAAGACTTGTCATTTCATACAATTGATCCAAAAAATGCATAGGCCCTTCCTAGGATGTTACAGATTCTACCCCCCTTAAATAAAATTTCGTCCTCGAAATTTCCTAACTAAACAGCTTGAGGGTATTATCTGTCGCATTGTCTCTTCCTCTCTCCCACGAAGCTTCTTCCGATCCATGATTGCGCCATAACACCTTGACTAAAGGCACCGACTTCTTTCGTAGTGCTTTCACGCCACGTTCCAAGATCTGAATCGGCTCCTCCTCGTAGGATAGATCCGCCTTAACTCCACTTCTTCAACAGGGTACCACATGAGACGGATCCGATCGATAGCGACGTAGCATGGACACATGAAATACGTCGTGCATTTGATGCAACTCGGTGGTAACTCCAATTGGTATGCCACCGCCCAACTCGGCTTGATGCTTGATAGGGCCCTATAAACCTTGGGCTTAGCTTCCTTTGCGACCGAACCGCATAACCTTCTTCCAAGGTGAGACCTTTAGAAACACTTGGTCTCCTACTTCAAACTCAATTTCTTTCCTCTTAAGGTCCAAGCGTCGACTTACGTCTATCGGAAGCTTCTTTCAACCGTGCCGAATTAATTCCACCTTCTCCTCGGTTTCGCCACTAACTCGGACCCAAAACGCGGCGTTCTCCTAACTCGGTCCAACAAGTTGGTGTTCTACATTTCCTTCCATACAATGCTTCGTATGGTGCCATCCGAATGCTTGCCTGATAGCCGTGTTGTTGTAGGCGAACTCACCTAGAGGCAAGTAATCTTCCCAACTTCCTCGGAAATCCATCACACGACCTCTTAGCATATCTTCCAACACTTGTATAACCTGTTCAGATCGCCTGTCGATTGTGGATGAAAAGCCGTAGTGAAGTCTAGCTTAGTGCCTAATGCTTGATGAAGTGCTTTCCAAAATCGAGACGTAAACCTTGGGTCTCTATCGGAGATGATCGACATCGGTACCCGTGTAGCCTCACGATCTCCGCCACATATAACTTGGCTAACTTTTGAAGGGAATAGTCGATCCTCACAGGATAAAATGTGCGGACTTGGTCAAACGGTCCACTATCACCCATACCGAGTCCTTCTTAGTGGGCGTGAGGGGAAGCCCACTAACTAAGTCCATGGTAATTCTTTCCCACTTCCATTGGGGAATCTCAATTGGTTGAAGCAATCCTGATGGGACTTGGTGTTCACCTTTACTTGGCGACATGTCAAACATTTCCCCACAAATTCACCACCTCTCGTTTGTGTCCGACCACCAAAATTGTTCCCTTAGATCTCTATACAGACTTGATGCCTCCGGGATGCATAGCATAAGGACTACCATGCGCTTCCCAAGAATCCTTTGTCTCAACTCCTTATCCCTCGGCATACAAACCTTTTCCTTGTAGCACAAGACTCCTTCATCATTGACGCCATAATCCTTTAATCCTCCTTGCCGTACTTGTCGTAACTTAGTACTTAAGTCCTTATCCGCCAACCGTCCCTCTTTCACCTCCTTGACCCAAAGTTGGCTTGACTTGTAACTCGCCTAACAAAGCCTCCGTCTTCATACAAACTTAAGTGAGCGAACAAAGCCCTTAAATCCGACACAACCTTCCTACTTAGGGCGTCGGCTACCATATTCGCCTTGCCCTGATGGTATTCTATCGAGCAGTCATAATCTTTCAATAACTCCACCCACCTTCGTTGCCTCAAGTTCAACTCCTTACGAGTCAACAAATACTTAAGGCTTTTGTGGTCCGTGTAAATTTCGACCTTTCTCCATAAAGGTAGTGCCTCCAAACTTTGAGGGCGAAAACCACCGCCATGAGTTCCAAGTCATGAGTTGGGTAGTTCACCTCATGCGGCCTTAATCTGTCGAGATGCATAAGCGACTACCTTTCCTCCTTGCATTAGCACACACTAACCCCGTAATGCGAAGCATCACAATATACTACGTCCTTACTCCCTCCGGTGAATTAACACCGAGCTTCACAAGACCTTTTAAGCTTTTCAAAGCTCTCCTGTTGCTTATCCGTCCACACAAACGGTACTTCCTTCCTTAGTAACTTTGTCAAAGGTGCGGCTATCGACGAGAATCCTTCCACGAACCTTCCGTATATAGCTCGCCAAGCCTAAGAAACTTCGATTTCAACCACCGACCTAGGTGGTTTCCAATCCAACATCGCTTCGATCTTCCTAGGATCCACTCTTATTCCTTCCGCGGATACCACATGTCCTAGGGAACGCCACTTCCTTGAGCCAAAATTCGCACTTGCTGAATTTGGCATAAAGCTTCTTTTCCTTAACACTTCTAACACAACTCGGAGATGCTCATCGTGCTCCTCCTCCGTCTTGGAATACACCAAAATGTCGTCGATGAACACCATGACGAATCTATCCAAGTAGGGTTGGAAAACCCTATTCATCATATCCATGAACGCGGTCGGTGCGTTCACAACCCAAACGGCATCACCACAAATTCAAAATGACCGCACCTTGTCCTAAAAGCGGTCTTATGAATATCGACCTCCTTCACTTTCGATTGATGATACCCCGACCTTAAGTCGATCTTTGAGAACACAAATGCCTTTTTCGCTTGGTCGAACAAGTCATCTATCCTTGGCAAAGGATACTTGTTCTTGATGGTCGCTTTGTTCAATCGACGATAATCTATGCACATCCGCATAGTTCCATCCTTCTTCTTCACAAAGAGAACCGGTGCTCCCACGGAGACACACTTTGGTCGAATGAACCCACGATCCAACAACTCTTGGATTTGAGCCTTGAGCTCCACTAACTCCTTTGGTGCCATTCGGTAGGGAGCGATTGACACAGAGTCGCTCCTCTGGTAGCAAATCTATTCCAAATTCCACTTTTCTATCTCGGGGTATTCCGGCAACTCCTCCTAAATACATCCTCAAAATCCCTTACTGTTCTAACTCCCTTAACACCTTCCTCTTCTCCTCTTAACGCACTCACGAAGGCTAAGAATGCCTTACATCCTTTCTTAACCATTTTCTCGGCCTTCGAAAGGTCACGAAACTACGTTAGACAAGTAGTTCCTCCTTTCTCCGATCATCACTACTACCTCATCTTCCGGGGTTCTTAGTTCCATACGTTTAGCCGCACAATCCAACACGGCTCGATGCTCTACTAGCCAATCCATTCCAAGTATAAGCTCAAACTCTCCGAAGGGTAATTCCATTAAGTCACCAGAAAGTTCGCTCCCCGAATCTCTAGGGGTACATTCCGAAAGATCCTATCTATCCTCACCGCTTTTGGCCTAAAGGGCTTACTACGATTATCCGCCTATCGAAAGTTCGAGTCTAGGCCTAGTGTTTCAACCACACTACATGCAACATAGGAATGAGTTGAGCCCACATCAATAAGAGCAAAATAGGTCTGCATCATGAATAAAGAACGTCTGGTTATAACATCCGCGCGTCTCCTCTTCCCTCCGACGAACCGCGTAAACCAAACCCGGTTGCCTTGCTTCGGCGTTAGCGCACCTCGACCCCGAGCTCCACGGCCTCTGCCACTACCTCTGTTGGTCGACCACGACCTCTTTGAGGTCAGCTGTCGCCTCTACCACCGCTGGTTAGCATTCTCGAGCTCTTTGGTTGGCTCTCATCTAATAGCTTGGGGCAATCATTAATCATATGGTCCTTGGACCCACACTTGAGACATCGTCCCGCCTTTTTCCAACACTCTCCCCGTGCTTCCTTCCACAATGTTCACAAGGGCGAAATTGCCGGCCGTGTACCGGCTGTTGACTTTGTGGCACATCAACTCTAGGCCTCTTGTGGCCTTTTCGGATGGCCCAAAACCTCTTTTGGGCTTATTTACTCCACACACCGCTTGGTGGCGTCCTTAATTCCTCACCACTTTAGCCTTTTCCACCAAGGCAGAATTCCGCCTCACGATGCGGTGCTATCAAAAGTCTCAAATCGTCCCTAAGTCCGTCCTCAAAACGAACACAAGCGTTCATGCTCGATCGCCACTACTCCTCGGGCATATCGGCTCAACCTCAAGAATTCCGCTTCATATTCGGTGACAAACTTACTTCCTTGTACCAACCCCGAAAAAGCCTTCCTTTGCTCGCCTATATACCGGTTCCCACATACTTCTTACGAAATGCTTCCTTAGCATATTCCCGTGTCGATCTTCCGCCGTGGCACCGTCCCGAACGGGTTAACCACCATTGATACGCTTCATTGCGTAATGAAGGCCGCCATCCCTTTCAACTTCTCCTCGGGGTCAAGTCGAGCTCATCCATGATGCGCTCGATTGCTTCCAACCGATGCTCACCATCTTGGGTGCCACTCCCGATACTCCTCTAAACATTTCAGCTCCATTAGCACGGAGCCGCTCGAGCACGCACTTACGATTTCTGAATTGTTTCTGCACACCACCACCAATTCCAAAACTTCGCGACATAGCTGCGACACGCGTCTTCTTCCATGCGAGCCTCGCGCTCAACATTGACAAATTTGGGGTGATGGTGGTGGTGGTATCTCATTGTCAGAACCTTGTCCCGATCTAACAGTCATCCTTCCTCTACCTCTTCCACGACGACCACGTCCTCTTGAGCTCATTATCGACGAGATCTGATTAAGGAATTTTATGTATTAGTATTCTTGTTTCACTTATTACCCGCGATGATATCTTATGAAGAAGAGTTTAAGAGTGGTTCTTTCGTATTCATACATGCATACAATCTTGCATTCATTCATTCATCCATCAACAAATATGAACTTTCGTTCATTCAAAGAAACGTTGTAATTCTTGTTGTTGTTTTCGTTATTTTGCTTTTCCACTACCAGGGGCATTTTCGTAATTTTATCCTACAGGGGTATTTTCCGTAAATTTTCAAAAATAAAAAGTTCCTGGTGATTTTGACGAAAGTATTTTGGTACTTCTAAAGTTCCGGGAAATTTTGGAAGAATTTTGAAATCCAGGGTATTTCGGTAATTTTGATCTCGGGGGTATTTTGACTAAATTTTCCAAAAATCGAGGGTAAATTTGTAAAATTTATTAAGTTAGGGATATTTTCCAAGATTGTAAAACATTGAGGGTTCCTTTGAGAGTTACACTTTTCAAAGCAATGATATTGTAAAAATTTTGGAAATCGTATCGTTTTGGTAATTTTGTAAGTTAGGAGCAATTTTGTAATTTTCCAAAATCAAGATAGTTTGATATTTTACAAATTAGGGTTTTTGAACATTTGATAAAGTAATGAAATTTTGTTAAAACTATGGGTGGTTTGGTCATTTTATAAACCAAGGGTATTTTTTTTTTTTTAAGAAAATGTTGTAAAATAGTTCTCATAAGTTTCTAAGAGTTTTAAAACTAAATTTTGGTTATACATTTTTTTATTTTTTTATAAAAGAAAAAGCGGCTAAGTCCCTTTCGGGTTTTATTCTTTGTGTTTAGCCTATGACCGAGCCCTCTTGGTCGGGGTGAACCAAAGCTACGCACTGTGCGAGGATTCGAATGAAGAGGAGGTGAGTCACGCGGATCGCTTAAATACCAAGCTCTCACCGACCTTTCTAGACATGCGCACGAGAGGTTGCCACACCATCGAGCCTTCCGAGTTAGGGCGAACTGCTACGCACCGGTAGGATACTGCGAAGAGGAGGTGAGTCACTAGGGATCGCTTAAATACCGTGCTCTTCCGATCCAATCCTGAACATGCGTCATGGGGGTTGCCACACCCTAGCTTAATAACTTAGTCATAGGTTTGTTAAGTTCATTAAGTCTTATGAGTTTCAAGTGTTTGAGTAGTCTAATCCTAGGGTTCAAGTTCCTATCACACTATTCTACGTTCCATGCCTTTTCTACCCTTTTACAATTCATAATTCACATAATCACACAGATGGTTAAAGGTACTTACCTGGTGGACTGCGGGTCGGAGACTTAGGTGCCATGCCATAAAACCTGCTTATTTCAAAGAAATTCATTTGGGCTCGAATTGAAAACGTTTTGGGCCTGAGCCCACAGGCCGAGAGTTTTAAAACTGGGCTCTGATACCAACTGAAACACCCCACACCCGGCCCACGAGCTTGAACCGGATCTGGTATGTTCCTTAAATAAATCAGTTTTCAATGTTCTAAATGACTTAGAGAAAATTTGTGTAATTCTAAAAAAATGTTTTGGGTTGGGCTTAATTTGAAACCTATTTAATAAATTCTGAAAATCCAACTTAAATAAGGTGACAAAATAATTTTTGGGTTTATTATTTTAAAAGAAATAAATTTACTTATCTTTAATCAAACATAATTTGTATCATATTCAAATAAAAATAAACAGGAATAAAGAAAATCCAACTGGGCCTTATGGCCTTATTACATCATTCAAACCCAAAATAAAGTACTAGAATTTCATAAAGTCCAAATTCCAAATAATTCCTTCAAGCGATGCATGGCCACCTTTAGCTCCCGCCGACCCGGTCCATTACTTTGCTCATCACACGAAAAATAATTCCCCAACGGGTGAGTCAACAGACTCAATGTGTACATAGTACTAATTTCCAACAAATCGTGCATACAAGTCATATCAATATCATGTTCATACAAAATAAAGGATGATGCAACCCAAATCCAAACCTATTTGTCCATCCGCTACACACCACCCGTACCAACTTTGTACACATCGCGGGGACTACTAAGTCGACCCTCCATCCGCTACACACCATCGAAGGCGATCGCTGCGATCGACGTGCTCATCGCCCACTTATGTTGTGTCATTAGACATCTTTGTATTCACTGGATGTAACCGGTTACCACTTTTCACTTTATGTGACCGTAGTCACCACTTTACGTTGGTGAGACCGTAGTCATCACCTTCACTTTCTTCCTCCAAAAATATCCCGAATGCCCCAATTATTTCATAACATATTTCACATACTTAATTTTCATTCATGTTACTAATCACATGTTCAAAATATATCACATTCACAATCCTATCAAAAGTAGGAAACGTGCACTGGTACTCCTTACCACATTTGTGGTGCTTAGCCACATTCACATACTTTGTTACATATTTATATATTTAATGATTGCCATGCAATTTATTGAAAGTTAGTAAGAGTACACACCTTTTTAAGCTTAATAGTTTCCGTGAATTCCGTAGAGAGCGATCTACCGATCTAGATCTTTCACTCCTAGTTGCCGAATTGATTTAATCAAGTCCCAACAGTTGCTAGAATTCCTCTTCCTTGAAATCGGCTAATACTAGGTATGTAACCATGTCGATTTCGGTTTTTGAAATAATGGAAAACACTTAAACAAATTATGCCTTGGCCGAATATCCCTTACCTTATGATGGGATTCCAAATCAAGAGGATTCCTTTATAAGCTGTTGAAATCCTATAACTTCGTGTTAGATTAGATCTAACTTTAAAAACGTGAATCATAATCTTTAACCACATATTTATATTTATAAACCTTACCTTAGATCCTTAGATTTCCAGAAAGATCCCTTTTGATGTTGTGGATGATTGCCCTCTTTCTTAGAATCCACAAAGATTCAAATTTAACAAAGAGAAACTGAGAAGAAAATAGAAGAAAAGAGAGGGATTTTTGCTTAATGAAAATTCGGCAGAGAGGGGTTTTGCCTAGGAGAATTTCTGCAGAGAGAGAAGAGGGAGCAAATGTTGATGAGTAGCCCTCCTGTCCTCCTTTTATAGCCAAAGTTATCAGCCTAGGAGTCCTTTACTTGGCCACCACTCCTCTTTTTGATAATATTATCTCTTTTATTTAAAAGATAAAAGCCTTTAATCCATCAATTATCTCTCAATTATCTCATTAGAAAATAATCCTTTATTTATCTCTTATTATTCACATATTTATGTGAATAAAACTCCTTTATTTATCTCTTATTATTCGCATATTTATGTGAATAAAACTCCTTTATTTATCTCTTATTATTCACATATTTATGTGAATAAAACTCCTTTATTTATCTCTTATTATTCACATATTTATGTGAATAAAACTCCTTTATTTATCTCTTATTATTCACATATTTATGTGAATAAAACTCCTTTATTTCTCTCTTATTATTCACATATTTATGTGAATAAAACTCCTTTATTTATCTCTTATATCCAAGTTTCCCGAAATGTTCAAGTTTCCATTTTTGGATCATTTCCAAAAATGTTTAGGTTTCCAAAATGTCTAAGTTTCCAAAATGTCCATTTCCATTTCCATTTTCATTTCCATCTCCATTTTCATTTCCATTTTCATTTTCATTTCCATTTTCATTCATTTCTAGGTTTCCAAAAGTATCAAAAATTTATTCATAATACTTAAGACTTGTCATTTCATACAATTGATCTCAAAAATGCATAGGCCCTTCCTAGGATGTTACAGCTTCTACCCCTTTAAATAAAATTTCGTCCTCGAAATTTCCTAACTAAACAGATTGAGGTATTGTTGTCGCATTGTCTCTTCCGGCTCCCACAAGCTTCTTCCGATCCATGATTGCGCCATAACACCTTGACTAAAGGCACCGACTTCTTTTCGTAGTGCTTTCACGTCACGTTCCAAGATCCGAATCGGCTCCTCCTCGTAGGATAGATCGGCCTTAACTCCACTTCTTCAACAGTACCACATGAGACGGATCCGATCGATAGCGACGTAGCATGGACACATGAAATACGTCGTGCATTTGATGCAACTCGGTGGTAACTCCAATTGGTATGCCACTGGCCCAACTCGCTTCAAGATTTGATAGGGCCTATAAACCTTGGGCTTAGCTTCCTTTGCGATCGAACCGCATAACCTTCTTCCAAGGTGAGACCTTTAGAAACACTTGGTCTCCTACTTCAAACTCAATTTCTTTCCTCTTAAGGTGTCAAGCGACGACTTCGCATCTATCGAAGCTTCTTTCAACCGTGCCCGACTAATTCCACCTTCTCCTCGGTTTCCGCCACTAACTCGGACCCAAAACGCGCGCGTTCTCCTAACTCGGTCCAACAAGTTGGTGTTCTACATTTCCTTCCATACAATGCTTCGTATGGTGCCATCCGAATGCTTGCACGATAGTCGTTGTTGTAGGCGAACTTCGGCTAGAGGCAAGTAATCTTCCCAACTTCCTCGGAAATCCATCACACACCTCTTAGCATATCTTCCAACACTTGTATAACCTGTTCGCATCGCCGCCCGATTGTGGATGAAAAGTCGTAGTGAAGTCTAGCTTAGTGCCTAATGCTTGATGAAGTGCTTTCCAAAATCGAGACGTAAACCTTGGGTCTCTATCGTAGATGATCGACATCGGTACCCCCGTAGCCTCACAATCTCCGCCACATATAACTTGGCTAACTTTTGAAGGGAATAGTCGATCCTCACAGGGATAAACTGTGCGGACTTGGTCAAACGGTCCACTATCACCCATACCGAGTCCTTCTTAGTGGGCGTAAGGGAAGCCCACTAACTAAGTCCATGGTAATTCTTTCCCACTTCCATTGGGGAATCTCAATTGGTTGAAGCAATCTGATGGGACTTGGTGTTCACCCTTTACTTGCGACATGTCAAACATTTCCCCACAAATTCAAATACCTCTCGTTTGTCCGACCACCAAAATTGTTCCCTTAGATCTCTATACAGACTTGATGCCTCCGGGATGCATAGCATAAGGACTACCATGCGCTTCCCAAAGAATCCTTTGTCTCAACTCCTTATCCTCGGCATACAAACCTTTTCCTTGTAGCACAGTACTCCTTCATCATTGACGCCATAATCCTTTAATCCTCCTTGCCGTACTTGTCAGTAACTTAGTACTTAAGTCCTTATCCGCCAACCGTCCCTCTTTCACCTCCTTCACCAGGTTGGCTTGACTTGTAACTCGCCAACAAAGCTTCCGTCTTCATACAAACTTAAGTGAGCGAACAAAGCCCTTTAAATCCGACACAACCTTCCTACTTAGGGCGTCGGCTACCACATTCGCCTTGCCGGATGGTATTCTATCGAATAGTCATAATCTTTCAATAACTCCACCCACCTTCGTTGCCTCAAGTTCAACTCCTTCGAGTCAACAAATACTTAAGGCTTTTGTGGTCCGTAAATTTCGACCTTTCTCCATAAAGGTAGTGCCTCCAAACTTTGAGGGCGAAAACCACCGCCATGAGTTCCAAGTCATGAGTTGGGTAGTTCACCTCATGCGGCCTTAATGTCGAGATGCATGTTTACTACCTTTCCTTCTTGCATTAGCACACACTCTAACCCCGTGTGCGAAGCATCAAAATATACTACGGAAGTCCTTACCGCCTCCATTTGAATTAACACCGAGCTTCACAAGACCTTTTAGCTTTTCAAAGCTCTCCTGTTGCTTATCCGTCCACACAAACGGTACTTCCTTCCTTAGTAACTTTGTCAAAGGTGCGGCTATCGACGAGAATCCTTCCACGAACCTTCTGTAATAGCACTCGCCAAGCCTAAGAAACTTCGATTTCACCCACCGACCTAGGTGGTTTCCAATCCAACACCGCTTCGATCTTCCTAGGATCCACTCTTATTCCTTCCGCGGATACCACATGTCCTAGGAACGCCACTTCCTTGAGCCAAAATTCGCACTTGCTGAATTTGGCATAAAGCTTCTTTTCCTTAACACTTCTAACACAACTCGGAGATGCTCATCGTGCTCCTCCTCCGCCTTGGAATACACCAAAATGTCGTCGATGAACACCACGACGAATCTATCCAAGTAGGGTTGGAAAACCCTATTCATCATATCCATGAACGCGCGGTCGGTGCGTTCGTCAACCCAAACGGCATCACCACAAATTCAAAATGACCGTACCTTGTCCTAAAAGTGGTCTTATGAATATCACCTCCTTCACTTTCGCTTGATGATACCCGACCTTAAGTCGATCTTTGAGAACACAAATGCCCCTTTTCGGTTGGTCGAACAAGTCATCTATCCTTGGCAAAGGATACTTGTTCTTGATGGTCGGTTTGTTCAATCGACGATAATCTATGCACATCCGCATAGTTCCATCCTTCTTCTTCACAAAGAGAACCTGGTGCTCCCCACGGAGACACACACTGGGTCGAATGAACCTACGATCCAACAACTCTTGGATTTGAGCCTTGAGCTCCACTAACTCCTTTGGTGCCATTCGGTAGGAGCGATTGACACAGGAGCTGTTCTCGTAGCAAATCTATTCCAAATTCCACTTTTCTATCCGGGGTATTCTGCAACTCCTCCGGAAATACATCCTCAAAATCCCTTACTGTTCTAACTCCCTTAACACCTTCCTCTTCTCCTCTTAACGCACTCACGAAGGCTAAGAATGCCTTACATCCTTTCTTAACCATTTTCTCGGCCTTCAGTGTCGAAACTACGTTAGACAAGTAGTTCCTCCTTTCTCCGATCATCACTACTACCTCATCTTCCGGGGTTCTTAGTTCCATACGTTTAGCCGCACAATCCAACACGGCTCGATGCTCTACTAGCCAATCCATTCCAAGTATAAGCTCAAACTCTCCGAAGGGTAATTCCATTAAGTCACCAGAAAGTTCGCTCCCCCGAATCTCTAGGGGTACATTCCGAAAGATCCTATCTATCCTCACCGCTTGGCCTAAAGGGCTTACTACGCTTATCTGCCTATCGTAAAGTTCGAGTCTAGGCCTAGTGTTTCAACCACACTACATGCAACATAGGAATGAGTTGAGCCCACATCAATAAGAGCAAAATAGGGTCTGTCATGAATAAAGAACGTACCGGTTATAACATCCGGCGCGTCTCCCTCTTCCCTCCGGCGAACCGCGTAAACCAAACCCGGTTGCCTTGCTTCGGCGTTAGCTGCACCTCGGCCCTGAGCTCCACGGCCTCTGCCACTACCTCTGTTGGCCGACCCACGACCTCTTTGAGGCCTGCTGTCCGCCTCTACCACCTGGTTAGCATTCTGAGCTGCTGGTTGGCTCTCATCTAATAGCTTGGGGCAATCATTAATCATATGGTCCTTGGACCCACACTTGAGACATCGTCCCGCCTTTTTCTAACACTCTCCCCCGTGCTTCCTTCCACAATGTTCACAAGGGCGAAATGCCCCACGTGCAAACTGCTGACTTTGTGGCCTGTCAACTCTAGGCCTCTTGTGGCCTTTTCCAGATGGCCCAAAACCTCTTTTGGGCTTATTTCTGTCCACAGCCTGCTTGGTGGCGTCCTTAATTCCCTCAGCCACTTTAGCCTTTTCCACCAAGGCAGAGAATTCCCGCTCCTGATGCGGTGCTATCAAAAGTCTCAAATCGTCCCTAAGTCCGTCCTCAAAACGAACACAGCGTTCATGCTCAGTCGCTACTACTCCTCGGGCATATCGGCTCAACCTCAAGAATTCCGCTTCATATTCGGTGACAAACTTACTTCCTTGTACCAACCCCAGAAAAGCCTTCCTTTGCTCGTCTATATACCTGGTTCCCACATACTTCTTCTGAAATGCTTCCTTAGCATATTCCCAGGTCAGATCTTCCGCCGTGGCACCGTCCCGAATCGGTTAACCACCATTGATACGCTTCATTGCGTAACGCTGTGCCGTCATCCTTTCAACTTCTCCTCGGGGTCAAGTCGAGCTCATCCATGATGCGCTCGGTTGCTTCCAACCATGCTCACCAGATCGGGTGCCACTCCCGATACTCCTCTAAACATTTCACTCCATTAGCACGGAGCCGCTCGGTGCCACGAGACTTACGATTTCTGAATTGTTTCTGCACGACCACCAATTCCAAAGCTCGCAGCCACGACTGCGACACGGCGTCTTCCTCATGCGAGCCTCTTTGCGCCAACATTGACACCAAGGGTGATGGTGGTGGTGGTATCTCATTGTCGAAACCTTGTCCCGATCTAATGATCATCCTTCCTCTACCTCTTCCACGACGACCACGTCCTCTTGAGCTCATTATCGATTTAGATCTGATTAAGGAATTTTATGTATTAGTATTCTTGTTTCACTTATTACCCGCGATGATATCTTATGAAGAAGAGTTTAAGAGTGGTTCTTTCAGTATTCATACATGCATACGATCTTGCATTCATTCATTCATCCATCAACAAATATGAACTTTCGTTCATTCAAAGAAACGTTGTAATTCTTGTTGTTGTTTTCGTTATTTTGCTTTTCCACTACCCATGGGCATTTTTGTAATTTTATCCTACAGGGGTATTTTCAGTAAATTTTCAAAAATAAAAAGTTCCTGTGATTTTGACGAAAGTATTTTGGTACTTCTAAAGTTCCGGGAAATTTTGGAAGAATTTTGAAATCCAGGGTATTTCGGTAATTTTGATCTCGGGGTATTTTGACTAAATTTTCCAAAAATCAGGGTAAATTTGTAAAATTTATTAAGTTAGGGATATTTTCCAAGATTGTAAAACATTGAGGGTTCCTTTGAGAGTTACACTTTTCAAAGCAATGATATTGTAAAAATTTTGGAAATCGTGTCGTTTTGGTAATTTTGTAAGTTAGGAGCAATTTTGTAATTTTCCAAAATCAAGATAGTTTGATATTTTACAAATTAGGGTTTTTTGAACATTTGATAAAGTAATGAAATTTGTTAAAACTATGGGTGGTTTGGTCATTTTATAAACCAAGGGTATTTTTTTTTTTAGAGAAGAAAATGTTGTAAAATAGTTCTCATAAGTTTCTAAGAGTTTTAAAACTAAATTTTGGTTATACATTTTTTTTTAATTTTTTTATAAAAGAAAAACGGCTAAGTCCCTTTCGGTTTTATTCTTTGTGTTTAGCCTATGACCGAGCCCTCTTGGTCGGGGTGAACCAAAGCTACGCACTGTGCAGATTCGAATGAAGAGGAGGTGAGTCACGCGGATCGCTTAAATACCAAGCTCTCACCGACCTTTCTAGACATGCGCACGCAGGTTGCCACACCACCGAGCCTTCCGAGTTAGGGCGAACCGAAGCTACGCACTGCAGGATACCCGCGAAGAGGAGGTGAGTCACTAGGACTCGCTTAAATACCGTGCTCTTCCGGATCCAATCCTAGACATGCGTCATGTGGGTTGCCACACCCTAGCTTAATAACTTAGTCATAGGTTTGTTAAGTTCATTAAGTCTTATGAGTTTCAAGTGTTTGAGTAGTCTAATCCTAGGGTTCAAGTTCCTATCACACTATTCTACGTTCCATGCCTTTTCTACCCTTTTACAATTCATAATTCACATAATCACACGATGGTTAAAGGTACTTACACGTGGATCATGGGTCGGAGACTTAGGTGCCATGCCATAAAACCTCGCTTATTTCAAAGAAATTCATTTGGGCTCGAATTGAAAACGTTTTGGGCCCGAGCCCACAGCCGAGAGAGTTTTAAAACTGGGCTCGATACCAACCGAAACACCCCACACCTGCCCACGAGCTTGAACCGGATCTGGTATGTTCCTTAAATAAATCGGTTTTCAATGTTCTAAATGACTTAGAGAAAATTTGTGTAATTCTAAAAAAAATGTTTTGGGTTGGGCTTAATTTGAAACCTATTTAATAAATCCTGGAAATCCAACTTAAATAAGGTGACAAAATAATTTTTGGGTTTATTATTTTAAAAGAAATAAATTTACTTATCTTTAATCAAACATAATTTGTATCATATTCAAATAAAAATAAACAGAATAAAGAAAATCCAACTGGGCCTTATGGCCTTATTACATCATTCAAACCCAAAATAAAGTACTAGAATTTCATAAAGTCCAAATTCCAAATAATTCCTTCAAGCGATGCATGGCCACCTTTAGCTCCTGCCGACCCGGTCCATTACTGCTCATCACACGAAAAATAATTCCCAACGGGTGAGTCAACAGACTCAATGTGTACATAGTACTAATTTCCAACAAATCGGGCATACAAGTCATATCAATATCATGTTCATACAAAATAAAGGATGATGCAACCCAAATCCAAACCTATTTGTCCATCCGCTACACACACCACCCGTACCAACTTTGCATACCGCGGGGACTACTAAGTCGACCCTCCATCCGCTACACACCATCGAAGGCGCCGCATTGCAATGATCGACGTGCTCATCGCCCACTTATGTTGTGTCATTAGACATCAGTATTCACTGGATGTAACCGGAAGTTACCACTTTTCACTTTATGTGACCGTAGTCACCACTTTACGTTGGTGAGACCGTAGTCATCACCTTCACTTTCTTCCTCCAAAAATATCCCGAATGCCCCAATTATTTCATAACATATTTCACATACTTAATTTTCATTCATGTTACTAATCACATGTTCAAAATATATCACATTCACAATCCTATCAAAAGTAGGAAACGTGCACTGGTACTCCTTACCACATTTGTGGTGCTTAGCCACATTCACATCTTTATTACATATTTATATATTTAATGATTGCCATGCAATTTATTGAAAGTTAGTAAGAGTACACACCTTTTTAACTAATAGTTTCCGTGAATTCCGTAGAGCGATCTACCGATCTAGATCTTTCACTCCTAGTTGCCGAATTGATTTAATCAAGTCCCAACAGATTGCTAGAATTCCTCTTCCTTGAAATCGGCTAATACTAGGTATGTAACCATGTCGGTTTTCGGTTTTTGAAATAATGGAAAACACTTAAACAAATTTTGCCTTGGCCGAATATCCCTTACCTTATGATGGGATTCCAAATCAAGAGGATTCCTTTATAAGCTGTTGAAATCCTATAACTTCGTGTTAGATTAGATCTAACTTTGAAAACGTGAATCATAATCTTTAACCACATATTTATATTTATAAACCTTACCTTAGATCCTTAGATTTCCGAAAGATCCCCTTTTGATGTTGTGGATGATTGCCCTCTTTCTTAGAATCCACAAAGATTCAAATTTTAACAAAGAGAAACGGAGAAGAAAATAGAAGAAAAAGAGAGGGATTTTTGCTTAATGAAAATTCGGCAGAGGGGTTTTGCCTAGGGGAGAATTTCTACAGAGAGAAAGAGGAGCAAATGTTGATGAGTAGCCCTCCTGTCCTCCTTTTATAGCCAAAGTTATCACCTAGGAGTCCTTTACTTGGCCACCACTCCTCTTTTTGATAATATTATCTCTTTTATTTAAAAGATAAAAGCCTTTAATCCATCAATTATCTCCTCAATTATCTCATTAGAAAATAATCCTTTATTTATCTCTTATTATTCACATATTTATGTGAATAAAACTCCTTTATTTATCTCTTATTATTCGTGATATTTATGTGAATAAAACTCCTTTATTTATCTCTTATTATTCACATATTTATGTGAATAAAACTCCTTTATTTATCTCTTATTATTCACATATTTATGTGAATAAAACTCCTTTATTTATCTCTTATTATTCACATATTTATGTGAATAAAACTCCTTTATTTCTCTCTTATTATTCACATATTTATGTGAATAAAACTCCTTTATTTATCTCTTATATCCAAGTTTCCCGAATGTTCAAGTTTCCATTTTTGGATCATTTCCAAAAATTTTAGGTTTCAAAAATGTCTAAGTTTCCAAAAATGTCCATTTCCATTTCCATTTTCATTTCCATCTCCATTTTCATTTCCATTTTCATTTTCATTTCCATTTTCATTCATTTCTAGGTTTCCAAAAGTATCAAAAATTTATTCATAATACTTAAGACTTGTCATTTCATACAATTGATCTGAAAAATGCATAGGCCCTTCCTAGGATGTTACACGAAGATTTGTAAATGGATTTTCAAGGATAGCTTTGCCGATGACAAAGTTGTTGCAAAAGAATGTTCAATTTGTCTAGGATGATCAGTGCCAGGAAAGTTTTGAGAAATTGAAGCAAATGCTGACTGAGGCACCAGTTTTGACATTACCAGAATCGGGAAAAGACTTTGTTATTCATAGTGATGCTTCTTTGAATGGTCTCGGGTGTGTTTTGATGCAAGATGGAAAGGTGATAGCTTATGCATCTCGTCAATTGAAACCGCATGAACGTAATTACCCGACGCATGATCTGGAATTGGCTGCTGTGATTTTTGCACTAAAGATCTGGAGACATTACTTGTATGGTGAGAAATGCTATATTTATACCGATCATAAAAGTCTCAAGTATCTTTTATCTCAAAAGGAGTTAAATTTGAGACAATGTCGGTGGATAGAGCTTTTAAAAGATTATGATTGTATTATTGATTATCACCCCGGTAAATCCAACGTTGTAGCTGATGCACTGAGTAGAAAAGCAGCAGTTGAATTACGAGCAATGTTTGCACAACTCAGTATCAATGATGATGGAAGTTTATTGGCTGAATTGAGAATTAAATCGGTGATGTTTGATCAAATCAAGTCAGCACAGTTAGAAGATAACAAGTTAGTAAAGAAGAAATATATGGTTTAGAATGGCATGATAGAGAATTTCAGCATTGATAAGCAAGGTTGTTTGAGATTTCATAATCGAATTTGTATTCCAAATGTTTCAGAATTAAAAGAATTTATACTTCGCGAAGCTCATGACTGTCCTTTTGCTTTGCATCCTGGAGGAACAAAAATGTATCAAAATCTGCGAGAATCATATTGGTGGTCGGGAATGAAAAGATATATAGTTGAATATGTGGCTAAATGTTTGACTTGTCAACGAGTAAAGAAAGAACATCAAGTTCCTACTGGACTACTTCAGCCTATTAATATTCCCGAATGGAAATGGGATTGTATTACAATGGATTTTGTAATGGGGTTACCATTATCAGCGAGTAAGAAAAATGCTATTTGGGTGATTATTGATCGCTTACAAAATCAGCTCATTTTATAGCGATCAGAACTGATTGGTCACTCCAGAAACTTGCTGAAGTTTACATTCGGAAAATTGTGAGATTGCATGGTATTCTTGTATCAACAATATCTGATCGGGATCCACGGTTCACATCGAGATTTTGGAGACAGTTGCATGAATTTCTTGGTACTCGACTCAGCTTTAGCACAGCTTTTCATCCGCAGACTGATGGAAAATTTGAACGAGTTATTCAGATTTTAGAATATATGCTTCGAGTTTGTGTTATTGATTTTGAATCAGGTTGGGAACATAATTCAGCGTTAGTTGAATTTGTATATAATAATAGTTTCCAATCAAGTATTCAAATGGCTCCATATGAAGCTCTATATGGTCGTAGATGTCGATCACCTGTGTGTTGGATAGAATTGAATGAAAGAAAAATGATTGGGCCGGAGTTAATTCAAGAAACGGAGGATACTGTTAAGAAGATTCGAGATAGACTGAAAGTAGCTTTCGACTGACAGAAATCATATGTAAACTTGAAACGTCGGGACATTGAGTACTCTGTCAGCGATAAAGTATTTCTTAAAGTATCGTCTTGGAAGAAAATTTTGAGATTTGGTCGAAAGAGAAAATTGAGTCCTCGTTTTATTGGGCCATATGAGATTGTGAAAAGAGTTGGGCCAGTTGCCTATCGTTTAGCCTTACCTTCGGAATTACAGAAAATTCATGATGTTTTTCATGTATCAATGCTTAGAATATATAGATTAGATCCCTCTCATGTTATTTCGACTGAGGATATTGAAATCTGACCTGATTTATCATATGAAGAAGAGCCGGTTGAGATATTAGCTCGGGAGGTGAAGGAATTACGTAATAAATGAGTTTCGTTAGTAAAAGTGTTATGACGTAGTCATAGTGCTGAAGAAGCAACTTGGGAACCGGAAGAAACTGATAAACCGAAATAGTAACATATTTTAAACCCACATTTAGCATGCTTTTGGGTGATTTAAGCCTTGAATTGTGTAATTTGGTGCTCTTAATCCTTTGTTTTCATGTTTTATATTCAGGAAAGCACCGGAGGATGAAAAGAACAAGAAATGGGCTTAAAACGGACCAAATGGGCCAAATCACGAAATCGACACGGCCTGGCCCCAAGTAACACTACCGTGCCTCCCTAATCAGACCTGAACACGGCCTGGCCACGATTCACACGGGCGTGTGCCAATGGCGTGTCCCTGCCGTGGAGAAGAGGAATTTCACTCGGATTTGGATACTTAGGGGTAAAGAAACACATTCCAAAAGCCTATATAAACACCATAGAGGCCAACTTTCAAAGGGCGTCCAGCTAGGCCAAGGAGCCGAGCCAGAAAGATCAGAATTGTGGAAATTACTTGAAGAAAGCCAGTTGATTATCTCAAGAAGCCGGAGTTATACTCAAGATGGAGGATCTCTCTTCAATTCCTTCAGGGGTTTTAGAGTTTTTCTTATGTTTTGTTTTATCTTTTCTTTTGAGATGTATTCTATTATCATTATGAACTAAACCTCAAATACCGAAATGGATGAAACCTAAGATGAATCTTGTTATCGTTTCTTTGAACTATATGATAAATATTTGATTTGTTCTTAATTATGTGTTCTTAATTCTTGTGTTGATATTTTCGGATATTAATTCAAGTTTGATGTGCTTAGGTGGAGGAGCAAAAGTCCCTGCCTAAGAGTAGATCTAGCATAATTAAGCGGAGTTGATCGCACGCCTAGAGATAGGGTGATGAGATTTTGCCAGATTAGGGTGAAACCTAATATGGGAGTCCATAGATCGAGTTAATGCGATTCTAGGGGTTTTAATTAGAAAGAGATTTCAAATAATCAACCTAGGGTTAGACGTTAGTCGCCTCGAGAGAGGGGTTAATATACATTAGGGAATCTTACGGATCAAGTCAAATGAATAAATCGTCTGGTTCAGAGTTAGATAACAAGTGAAGTCTAGGTGGATTCTTCCTTGGGTATTGTTTTAATCAATTGGTTTTTCCCACAAGTATTTCCCTAATTTCATTCTTTTTGTCTCATCGTCTTTAGCTTAGTAGTTAGTTAATTTTCTAGATTAAACCGATTCACTTCAATTCTAAGGCTAAATAATAAAAAGAAAGTTAGTATTAGTACTTTCGGTTCCTTTGGGTTTGACAATCCGGTCTTGCCACTAAGCTATACTACTGTTCGATAGGTACACTTGCCTCAATCGTTGTCATAGTTAGTTTTTAGGCTCGATCATTCTCATTATAAATTTTAAGACTGTGACACACCGATCAGAAACAATGAGATTGTAGTACCCCCACCTCTTTTCAGGTAAATTTCGAGAACGAAATTTATTAAAGGGGGAGAAATGTAACAACCCGAAATTTACGGTTATCGGAAAGTGTATTTTTGGGTCTCCATTTTCGTAAAACGGATTCGTAAATATTTATTAAAAATATTTACGAAGATAGTTGTGTGTTTAATTAGGTTTTGGCTAGGTGAATTAGCTTGAATTAAGATAAACTAAGTATATGGACTAGATTGGAAATAGGGTAAAAGTTGAATTATAGAATAGAGAAAAGTTAATGGACTAAATAAGTAATTTGACCAAATTGTGACAAACGTTTGGTTATGAATATGACATGTGTTAAAATAAAATTCATATATTAAAATATATTTACTTATTATTTAAACAATAATTATTATATTATATTATATTATATTATATTATATTATATTAAAACATAAAATAAATAAACCAAAAAAAATAGAATTAGACAGAAGAACAGAAAGTTGAAACGAAAAAGGAAGAAAGAAAAGGGAAAGAAAAAGAAAGGAAAATTAGGGTTTTAAAGTTTGACGCTTAATTGGTAAGTCAATTTAGTCCCTTTTCTTGAAATTTTTATGTTTTTAGAATCCTAGAACTAAATAATACTTGATTTATGTTGAAATTTTAGAAGTTATTTAATTTTTAGAAGTTGTTCATGTTGAATAAATTGAAGTGTTAGGGGTTAAATTGATAGAATTTCAAGTTAGAAGTGAAAAAGGGATTGAATTGTAGAATAAATTATAAGTTTTGAAGTAATAAGGACTAAATTGGGAAGTTTTCAAAATTTAAGGTTTTATGGTGAAATTAGAGAGTTAAGTTTAGTTTTAAGTGGAAATTGAATGAAAATAAAGAATAAATTGTAAAGAAAATAAAGTTAGTTTTGGTTAGGGACTAAATTGGAATTTAGATAAAAGTTGAATGTAAATTGAAATATTCAATGTGAAATTGTGTGTATTTATGATTTTAAATTGTTTTAATTTCCATAGTTAACGTTGTGCCGGAAAACTCGACTAAGAAAGGAAAGGAAAAAGTCGACGAGGAGTGACTCGAAAATTACGATTTGTATTTATATAATTCGAATCTAATAATTTTAATTGTTGTATTTTGATTAATATGTATGGTAAGTGAAATAAGGTGAGTATTGATATTATGATATTGAATTGAATTGAATTGATTATGTGAGTATATGTGATTATTTGAATTGAAATGAATGTTGTTTGAAATTGAAAAGTGAATGAAACCCTATTAACAATGTCGGGCCGAGTCGGATATAGTTGGCATGCCATTGGATTGGAAGAGTTCAAGGATACTTCGACTTCGAGTGGATGAGACACTGGGTGTCAAATTATTACTTCTGATAAATTCGATGAGGTACTAGGTACCAACTTACTTCGGCATGGCCGATGAGATACTGGGTGTCAATCTATTGCTTCGAATTATCCGATGAGGCACTGGGTGTCAAACTAGTGTGTTTTGGTTGGATCCGTGTATCCGTCCGAGTCCGAGTAGTGTTAATAGGGGTAAATAAATGAATTGGCAATATGATTGATACTGAATGACATTGTATGTGAATTGGAATTGGATAATGAATTGAATTATACAAATGAAATGTATGAACCAAGGGATCATGAAAAGAATATAGTTATTGATAAATGATATGTGAATCAAAGTGAGAAAAGCTATTTGAAATAGCTATTGATGAGAAATGAAAGATAAATGGATAAATTGATTTTTTGATTGACTAATGTTCTATTATGGTTAAAAATGCATATTTTATAATGTTATTTTCTTTAAAGCATTCGGATTATAGAAATACCACTGAGTTTATACTCAGCGTACGGTTTGTTTTCCGTGCGCAGGCTAGGTTAAAGTCAGATCGTTGAATCAGCATCCAAGGCCGATCCCGAACTCAAAGTGGTGAAGTATATTTCTTTTTGGTAATGGCATGTACCTAGGATGTTTATGTTATGTTTGTCATTTTAGGAAGTGTTTGTAAATAATATTATAAGAAGATATTGGTTGGTTATATATAAACATATGTGCTATGTTGAGGTTATAAAATGGTATGTTTAAGCTAAAGCATAAATTTGTATAAAATAGGCAAAATTTGAGCTAAATTGGTATGATTTAGAAATTGGTTTGAATGGTGACTTGTTGGATTGTTTTAATATTATGAGTAAGATATCTATGAGGGTTTATTGATTAGGCACTTAGGATGTCTATTTTAATAAGTTTTAGAGATGTTTAGTCGTATTTTGAAGTGGTTGAACAATTAGATTTTGAGTTGCTTGTTGTTTAAGATTACAGGGTTTGTAAACTTGATGTTTAAGGCTCATTTTGAGTCCACACGGCCTGGCACACGGGCGTGTGACCAGACCATGTGAGACATACGGCTATCATATGTGCGTGTGGTTTGGCCGTGTGTCCCCTGCAACTTAAAATTTTCAAAACAGAATGCCCAGGATTCTCCATACGGGCAGAGACACGGGTGTGTGTCTCAGCCGTGTGAGGCACACGGCCTAGCACACGGGCATGTGACTTGGCCGTGTGAGGTAAGTCAGAGAGTTACACGGGGTAGGACACGACCTCAAGCACGGGCATGTCATAGGGTCACACGGGCGTGTCCCTTGGCCACATGTGCCTTGCAACTAGGAAAAATTTTGAAATTTCCCGAAAAATTCTTAGAGAACCCGAATTAGTCCCGATTTGTTTCTAATACATATTTAAGGTCTCGAGGGCCATAAAAGAGACAATATGATTAATTTATAAAGTGTATGCTAATTGATTTGTATTATGTTCATATTTGATCTGAAAAGTCTGATAATGCTCTATAACCCTGTTCCAACGACGGATAAGGGTTAAGGGGTGTTACAGTGTCAATCTATTACTTCGGATTAATTTGATGAGGTAATGGGTACCAATTTACTTCGGTTTAACCGATGAGACACTGGGTGTCAAATTATTACTTCGAATTATCCGATGAGGCATTGGGTGCCAAACTGGTGTGTTTTGGTTGGATCCGTGTATCCGTCCGAGTCCGAGTTGTGTTAATAGGGGTAAATAAATGAAGTGATATTATGAGAGGTATTTAAAAATACCGAATGTGAAATTAGAAATGAGATATATGAATTGTGTGACATTGAGAAAAGCTAATTGAGATAGCAAATGATGAGAATTGAATGTATTATGAATAAATTGTTCAATTGAATGACTATTGTTAATGCATGATTAAATGTGTATGTTATAGTACTTTACTTTTAAGTATTCAGATTATAGAAATACCACTGAGTTTATACTCAGCGTACGGTTTTGTTTTCCGTGCGCATGTTAGGTACTTGATTTGATCACCGACTTAGTATCCAAGCAGCGATCCCAATCTCAAACGTGGTGATGTTATTTTTTTTTTTGTGGATTGATTGTAAATAAGATTATAAGTTAATTTTGGTTGATTATATATATGAATATATGTGTTTATGTTAAGGCTATAGTATGACATGTTTAAATTAATGAATAAATGGGCAAGATATAGGCAAATTTAGATTGAAATTGATATGTTTCCAATTTGGTCTTAAATGGTGTCTTATTGAAATGCTTTGATAACATAATTGAAGTACCTATGAGGGTACTTTGACAACATTGGTTAGATATTTAGGTTGGTTATTTTGACATGTTTTAAATGTATTTGATTGTGTTTTGGATTGGTTGAATAAATGATTTTTGAGTTGTTTAGTGTTCAAGATTACAGGGTATGGTAAACTTGATGTTTAAGGTTCATTTTGAGTCCACACGGCTAACACATGGGCGTGTGGTTTGGCCGTGTGTCCCCTGCAACTTAAAAATTTCAAAACAGAATGCTCAGGTATTTTCACACGGGCAGAGACACGGGCATGTCTCTTGACTGTGTGAACCACACTTACCGGACACACGGGGCAGGTCCCCTGCTTTTTGAAATTTTTGAAAGTTTTCGAAAAAATTTCCCGAAAGTACTTCGGTTTAGTCCCGATTTGTTTCTAACATATATTTTGGGCCTCGAGGGTTCATATAAGGGACTATATGATTTATTTACAATATATTTGTGAAATGATACGTAATGTTCGTAATTGATTTGAAAAATTCGGTAATGCTCTGTAACCCTGTTCCGGCGACGGATAAGGGTTAGGGGTGTTACAATGATTATGTGGGTGTTTTTGTCTTTTTAAATTTTTATAAATAAATAAAAAAATTATCCATGATATTTGAATCAAAGATACCATGTATATAAAACTATTTCATTTACCATTTGAACTAAAGTAATTTTTTATTCTTATATGAAACTTTAATAAATATTTTTGTTATATACATTTTTATATATTTATGTATCTATACTATTATTTAAGCCCCTAACTGAGTTAGTATCATGAGCCAACCGAGCACCAACTCGATTAGGAAAATTACGAAAATATATTTTCATAATTAAAATAAGTTATATTATTCGAGGGTGTTTTAGTTTTTTTATCTATACTATTATTTAAGCCCTTGACCGAGTTGGTGTCATGAATCAATCGGGCATCAACTCAGTTATGGAAATTACGAAAATGTCTTTCCATAATTAAAATAAATTATTCGAGAGTATTTTAATCTTTTTATTTAAAAAAAACCCCAAAAAATTTGAATGTGATTGGATTAGAACCCATGTTGTTTATATTAACAAAATATTTATCACTATGTCAAAGCTCTAATCTACCATAAAACTTACACTTTAATCATATTATGTATATTCTATTACCTCTATTAATTGTATATCTATATTGCTAGTCATTTACTAAGTTGGTGTCATGAGTCAACTGGGCACCAACTCAATTAGGAAAATTTAAAAAATGTCAGAACCGTATCACACTCAATAACAACACAATGATAAACAATTGCATTCATTTAGTATTCTCAACGTAATGTATTTATATGTTTAAATTTTGTTTTAATCTATTTTTTTTTCATTTTAATATAGTACATATTTCATGTATTATTATTAATTAGTTTCAAACCATACGTTTCATTATTTATTGTATATCATTTTTAAACATATCATTGTGTTCTAAGTTCGTGGTTTCCACACGCATACTCGTGTGATAGGATTTCTAGTTATTAATTAGTTTCAAATCATACGTTTCATTATTTATTATATGTTATTTTTAAATACACTTTGTGTTCTAATTTTGTAGTTTTCATGCGTGTATAGGATTCCTAATATTATTTTAAATAAAAAAATTAAAGTATTTTGTTTTATAATTGTTAAAATAAATTTATTTAGATTATGTTATTAATTGTATGTTGGGTTAGTCATTCTCTTGTTATGAGATTATTTCGTAGAGATAACATATATATATATATTAATTTGTAGTAATTTAGTTACAGTTTGTATTATGTGTAATGTATTTATATTTTTTTATGATTTGTATTAATAATAGTATTATTTTTAAATTAAACAAAGTAAATTACAAAAATAGACATATTCGTAAATATATGATAACAATAATATGAAAATTACCAAATTAAATTTGAGTTAAAAAATAAAAATGCATGTACAGATTTCTTTTCCCAATGAAAAAGCGCGAACCGAAACTATAATCATGCTACCGCAAGCAGGAAATTTTGTCCCTTAACGTTCACGCGCTTCCTCCCTTTCTTTCTCTAATGTTGTATATATAGGTTTAGGGCACATGGATTACATTAACTGAGCATTGGATTTTGATTTGAAGTTCTATGATAAAATAAAAAAAAATCTAAGAAAATTATTTTAGAAGTAATAAAATTCTTTGAAAACCTTTACTGAATTCATCGCTTCGATCTCTTTCTAGTTCAATGGCCGAATCTCCCTCGTCTCCAGCAGCCCTAGACACCACCAATTCCCAATCTATACCCGACTCCGATAATCCGAATCCACTACCAACCCAACCCGATCCATCTCCTTCCTCTACCGTATCAACACAGCTCCAACCAAACCCTAACCCTAGCGCCCCTCTGGTATCTCCTCAACCTCCTCCCGCCGTTCCTTCCTACTCGACTCCTCCACCGCCGATCTCCGGAGCTGCCACAGCCGTCCCCCCGGCGCCTCCTTCGTTCCGTCCGGTCCCGCAGTTTTCGCCGTTACCGAATTTTCAACTTCCTGGCTTGCAGCCGCCCGGCGTGAGTTCGGCTCCTGGTTCTATTCCGCCGCCGTTGATGCAGTACCAGGTGCCTGCAGGTCAGGTTCCGAATCCTGCTCTTAGACCGTTTGCTCCGATTCCAAATGGATATGCAGCGCTACCGGGAGGTGTTCCTCCGGGCACCATGCCTCCGCCGGGTGGGTTATTCCTTCCTTTTTTTAAGTGGGTGCATAATTGTGAATTCAATTCAAGGGTTGATCTTTAATCTGATTATTTGTACCATTAAGTTGATTATTGATTATTCATATGTATGTACATGTGTTTATTTCTTTGCTGTATTGTTTTTTTTCCTGGTGCAATTGTTATGAATGTGCTGATAATATGCCTTAAGTGAGGGATTGAGTAATGAGGAATTTTGGGAGTGATATAGAAAAAAGGGGCACGGATGAGATGTTTTATCCTGCAGTGTCTTTGATTGAATACGGGTGAGAAATGTTGGAAAGGCTTCAATTCAAAATTGCTTAGAGAGACCCACTTCTATTTGGTATGCCTTAATTGCATTTGGAGTTAGAAAAGAAATGTAGATTTTAAATATCATTTTCAAGTTTAAAACCACCTAGAATTTTAATGGTCATGTGTGAAAAAAACGTGCAGACGAATTTGATAGCTTCATAATTGTGCCATTTTGTTCTAAATCATGTCGCACTCTGTCGTGTTCATTTTTAGTAGGCTGTATACTTTCTGGTAGTTATAAGGATAATTTCCCATTCATGGGTTTATGAATTGCCAGCAGCAGACCATGTTAACAACTGAGTGCTCCTTGGCTTTGTATTCTAAGGTATCACAATCCTCCCAGTTATGTTTTTTCTTTCTCGTTCTCTCCTCTTTGTGTTTTTTCCTGTGGCACTTGGGCTCTAACAGTTGAGATAAATCTAAATGGTGAAATATGAAACTAGAATTTTGTGTTAAATAATTCATTTGCAAGCATGAGATGCTGGAAGTCTCATGTTATCCAATCTACAAATTTGTGCAATTGGTGCATGGGATAAGGCTATTAACGAATGGATGTCTTAACGAATGGATGTCTAAGGTAAGTGCACTCTACACAGTCATGATTATGAATTCGATGCTATTCTCTTGATGTTTCCTTCAGGTTTGCTATTCAGCTGGTGATAGTTGCCATGCCTGTGGTGCCATCTCTTTATAGTTTTACTGTGTGGTAAAATCATTTAATTATTCTTTTAGAAGCTTTTTTCCTTGTAAGAGTGCTTAGTTACATTGAAAACATTTATCGATGTGTTTATTCTGTTAACTTGCTCTGATATGGTTGCATAGATATTTGTTTTCTGTTTATGCAGGACTTCTCCGCTATCCCTCTCCTTACCCAGCAATGATTCGGCCTGCATTCCCTCCACGCCCACCTGGAGCTATTGGTGTGATGCCAACAGTTTCACGGCCTCCTGTTCCTGGTGCTCGCCCAATTATTCCTCCTGTCATTAGACCAGCTGTTCCTAATGTTACTCCAACAGAGAAACCACAAACGACAGTTTATATTGGCAAGATAGCACCAACAGTGGACAACGACTTCATGCTCTCTCTCCTTCGTGTGGGTTATTATTATTATGTGCTTTCTTTTTTTCATTTTTTAAGTAGCTTTGTTTATGTTTATCTGCGAGCTTTGGATTTATATAATGTTATTATTACACCTTCTTGAAGCTTTGTGGACCTGTCAAGAGTTGGAAACGCCCCTCTAATGGGACACCAAAAGCATTTGGGCTTTGTGATTTTGAGTCTGCTGAAGGGGTTCTTCGTGCAGTGCGCCTACTTAGCAAATTTATTATTGACGGACAAGAATTAGTGGTGAGTACTCTTTGTTATCCTTTTTGGTCCCCCATGATTGTCTTGAAAATTTTTTTCTGTTCTAAAATGTGATCAGGTTCAAGTCTTAATTCACTATGATTTAAAATCATGAAGGTTAAACTATTATTGCATTTTATTTACATGACAAACTGTTGAGTTTATTTTGGAAATTTAGAAATTGAATGTAATTGAACTACTATCTTTTACTGTACTTTAAAATAAGTGTATCTTATAACCTGAATTATGTATAAAATGCAAAATATAAAATTGAAGTATGATGGATGATATTTGAACATGGTAGAAAATAATTGTCAATAACATTAAGGTGTAAGATAGATTTGAGCTTTTCTGGTACATATGTTTCATTATGATCTATACTCAAGCAGTATATTGCCTAACTCCATTTCTGAATGCTCTTTGATGTTTTTTTTTTCACTTTAAAATTGTTTCAAATGGTCACTTTAGAGATTTGGAGAAGATAAGGAGGAGATAGGCATTTTTAAGTACATAAATGTCAGTAAATGGAAGTTTTATGCTTTTTTTCCTGGAAAATAACTTGTTTTTGGTTGGTTAAATGTTCTATGGAGATATGGTTGGTGAACAGATGAATTAAGTGGGAGTCTATTCAGGCTGTGAGCTGATGCTTCTGTTTGAATGATTTAGTTCTGCATGTGGTTACTGTTGTCTTTCTTATCTTGTTTCAATGATTTGATTTTGCACTTAATTGTATGGTTAACAGGTAAACGTTAGTCAAGCAACAAAGGAATATCTGGAGAAGTATGTTGAAAAGAAAACTGAAAACGCAAAGAAACTAAATGAACCTCCATCTGCAGAGTCCGAGAAAGAAGGTGAAAATGCAGTAGGTGATGTGAAGAATGAATCTTCAACAACTTCTGTTGAGGATCCAAAGAAGAACAGTGACAGTGGCAACAAAGAAAATATCATGGACATTGCCAACTCTGGCATTGTCACTGATGAAGACCGTGAGGCTGATCGAGATGCTTCAGAGAAGCTTGCTGGCATGATTGAGGAGAGGTTAAAGACCAATCCTCTCCCACCACTTCCTCCACAAACTGCTCCTGATGGTTCTGGGAAATCAAATTCAGATTTGCCTGCTAAATCAAGGGATGGGAACTCTGATATTGATTTAATGAGAAATGGTGAGTTTTTGCAGCTGCATCTTTGTGGTTTTGTTGATCTCTTTGTTGTTTTTACCAGGCCATGTCATCAAAAAATATATATGGAAGTCCTTAAATTGTAAGGAGAATCACACTGGAGGAAATAGTGATACTAATTATTTTTCAAAGATAGGAGATTTTGATATTGAGTGCATAATTTTGCAGATGGAGCTGAAGGTAAAAATGATGATGAGACTACCTGTGAGAGCAAAGCGACAACTGAAAATGATCGACCTGAGACAAGCTCACCTGATCGTAGATATGATAGGAGTAGAGACAGAGAGCAAGATCTTAAGAGGGACAAGGAGCGTGAAATTGAAAGATTAGAAAGAGAAACAGAGCGTGAAAGGATGAGAAAAGAGAGGGAACAGAGAAGGAAGATTGAGGAGGCAGAGCGTGAGTATGAAAAATTTCTTAGAGATTGGGAGCAAAGAGAAAAGGACAAGGAGAAGCAGAGACAGTATGAGAAGGAGAGGGAGAAAGAGAGGGAGCGCAAACGAAAGAAGGAGATTCGCTATGATGAAGAAGATGATGATGATGAAGATTCAAGAAAAAGGCTGCGTAGGAGTGTTTTGGAGGAAAAGAGGAGGAAGAGATTGCGGGAGAAGGAAGATGACTTGGCTGATAGACTCAAAGAAGAGAAAGAAATTGCTGAGGCCAAGAAAAGGGCAGAGGAGGAGCAGCTGCAACTGCAGCAGCAACGAGATGCATTAAAGCTTTTGTCTGGTCGCTTTGCAAATGGAGCTGCAAAGAACGTGTTGGCTGAAGAACCTAGCACCGAAAGCAAAGATAAGGCAGTTGAACAGCATTATGAGCGCGAATCAAGTCATGAAAACCAGATATCTAGTATTTGTTCATTTCTCCCCTTAATTTAATTGTAGTGTTCATCTCATTTTATTTATTTTTCTGAAATGAACTATGTATATGATAGGTGATGGGAATATGCAAAATGGTTCTGTTGATGAATCAAATGTGGCCTTTGTTTCTGCATCAGATACACGGCAGAGTGGGAATGCACCGAGGAAGTTAGGTTTTGGTCTTGTTGGATCTGGAAAGCGGACTACTGTCCCATCTGTTTTCCATGAGGAGGAAGATGATGATGCACAGAAGGAGAAGAAAATGAGGCCCCTGGTTCCCATTGATTACTCTACTGAGGAACTGCAGGCTGTCCAACCTGGCGCACCAGCACCAAATCTGGTTGCAGCTGCTGAATTTGCAAAGCGAATATCAAATGTTAACCCTAAAGAGGAAAAGTCTGATGCAGAAAGAGAGCGAAGCAGACGTTCTTATGATAAATCTAGTAGGGATAAAGATCGTAATGATGAGGACAGTCGCAACAGAGATGATAGCAAAGAGAAGATCCCTGATCGGGATAGAGACAGGGAACATGGACAGGATAAGGTGAAAACAACAGATAACCAGAAGCTTTTGGATGCCAAACAACTAATTGATATGATTCCAAAGACCAAGGAGGAACTATTTTCATACGAGATAAACTGGAATGTGTATGATCAGGTAATCATCTTTTCACATGTCCTTTTCCAAACTGTTAGTTTTGAGAAACATCTATCCTCTGGTCAGGATTAACTGGTTAACAAAGTGCCTAATGTTAACTTGATTATAGCAGTATAATCAATTCAACACCCAAATGCATTCCACATGTTCTTAGTCCTTGGCATACACGAAACTAACATGAATATTGCTGTATCTATATTTCTCTCCTGCATTTGTTGGAAATAATCATCTCTGGGCAGTTCTCTTCACCTTATAATTTTACTTATAGTCAGCTCATTGTACATGCAAATTATATGGTGTTCCAAAACTATAGTTTTGTAATTAAGTTATCATCTTGATCAAAATAATGAGAAATAGAATGTTTTGTCTTAAAGGATTTTCAGAATTCTGTGATGCAGAATTGTCTTGTCTTTTCAATGTAGAAATTTGTAATTAGTCTGTATCTATATTTCCTAGACTGTAATTCTAAGATGGTACTCTTTTGTTTTGGTGCATTTGTACAGCATGCATTGCATGAGAGAATGAGACCCTGGATCTCAAAGAAAATTACGGAGTTTTTGGGAGAAGAAGAGAAAACACTGGTTGATTACATCGTGTCGGGTACTCAGGAACATGTGAAGGCTTCCCAAATGCTGGAGCTGCTGCAGTCTATATTAGATGAAGAAGCGGAGATGTTTGTGCTTAAGATGTGGAGGATGCTGATATTTGAGATTAAAAAAGTAGAAACTGGCCTGGCTTTGCGGTCGAGATCCTGATCTAACATTCTTGTGACGCCGTGGGTCCCTGTGTTGGTGCAGGACTGAGATTTTGATTGCATGGTTATTAGTCACCGTCGGGGTGAGTCATCGATATCTTTTCTTTTAGGCCCTCTGTTATTTGAAGAACTAAATGTAGATTGAACTAGGGAATAGGCTTGTTGAGTTTGTATTACTTCTAAGCACAATATTAGTCAATATTAACCCTTTTTCTTTTTTCTTCTGCTGATTTCGAACTGTTTTTTGACCGCTCTCAATGAAGAGCAGCATTGACATTACTCTCTTCCATTTTGGCTACCACTGATGATTCATGTTCCACTACTTAAGGTGGCTTTTTTCTTAAACATCCATTTTCCCATCTCTACTCTACCATGATCAGAATTGAGATATACTTGTATGTTAAATCTAATGATTGATTCATTAAAGAATGTACTTTTTGTTAAGCAATCAGCAACTTGGGAAATGAGAATATACAGTCTGGATGAGCTAAAACAAGGACCCAATAGCAATTTCTGAAATTAAAAACTGTAAGTGATGCAATTAATCAATCTGAATTAGAATTTGAGTGAAATAGGTTTTCATTTTTTCAATCTCTATCGAGTCAAGCAGTCTCAATTCAACAGTGATTAATAGCTGGATAAACTGACGTTCTTATGCATGAACTTTATGTCGTTTCCAGATTGGCATTTTGGCATCACTTAACAGAACACCCTCTGACTCAATCCTTTGTAATCAAGCTTTGGGTCAACCCATTGAAGAGAAACAACTTTCACTTCTCATTCTCCTTCAATATTTTTTTCAACTTTCTTATCTTAACTAAGCAGGACCCGAACCGGTTCATTTTACTATTTTTAAAGATAATAAAATATTCCAGTATGGACATCTGGTATCAAAGTTTTGTGTTTGAGTCAATAACTTGGAAGACAAACTATAAAATGACAATGAAAAGAGTGTGTTCATCCATTTCCATTGTAATCCAAGCCGGCTACCACCACCATTTCTTTAATCATAAATTATGGTGTTGAATTAAACTTTATTTGGACAATGTGTTAACCCTTCTTCGAAAATCAGCATATTATAAAATAAAATAAAAATGATACTAGAAATGTCTGTTAATCAAATTCCAATTCTTCCAAGACATTTGGCACCTTGTGTACATCCATTGCTCTAGTCATTCCAATACCCTCGTATAAAACCATTCAACTACAGTTCACTATTATTATATAAATTTTATTCACATTTATGATTCCAATATCATCTCTTTGGTTTCCCTGTGACACCCAGATTCCAGTTTCACCTCAACATTTATTCCAAGTGAAAAAAGATTTGGTCTTTTCTTTAATAACTGTGGGCATATCACCATTTTAACCCATCCTTATTCTCAGTTCAAATGGGCATGGATTTAGCATTTCCCTTCATGAATGTCTTTGTTTTTTTTGCCACACTTGATTTTGCTTTTTCTCTGGATTCAGTAGGTAATTGCATTCTTGATATTAAAAACCCTTCCTCCACCAAGGAGCCAAATTGCGAATTAGGCAACTGGGGTGGGTTCATCAATAGCAGTTGCTGTGGAGGAGCCTTTGAACAATACCTTCTTGCACTTGGGCGGCGAGCAAACCTTACAAAAGCCATTTACTTGAATTCCACGCAACAAAGCAACTGCTTAACGGCAATGGCGAGCTTCGAGAAAGATGTATATGGCTGTGGTATTCAGAAGCTAACAAGTGGAGCCAGCAGCTGTTCAGACTATACTGTCACCGATGTTATCGATAAGCTAGGAGATAGATTCCGAAACTTTCAAGAAGATTGTAAGGTGTTACGCACCGGTCGCGGAGTGGAACATTTGTGCAATTCATGTTTGAGAAGATGGGAAGAGATTAATGGATCATCAGACTATAAACAGCAACCTGCTAGTGATGATGATGATGTATGTAGATTTGCAGCATTGGTATCCATGATAAGCAATAGGGTTGAGGATGAGAACTGGGTCTATGCAGTCTTTCAATGCCTCAGAGAAAGTGCTTTTTCCTTGGGTAATCACATTTTTCAATGTAAATTGCAATAAGATCAATATAACTATGCATATGTGCTCACTTCATGATTCAGTTCACTTTTTATTTTATGAATCTCCTTCTTCCTTGTGACTTGCAGATGAACATGAAGGCACAGCTAGCGATAATATCCATAAAAGAGGTAATCTCAACAACAACCATCAGCAGTCTGAGTTTCAAGTGTCGATGTTTTAACGTAATTATTAATCGGATGTGTATAATTTTGTTGGTCATAATAGGTTTTTGGGTTTTAATTGGTGGATTAGCAGGAGCTTTGATAATAGTAGTCATTGCTACATGGATCTGCTACAGAAAAAGGAAAGAACAAAGCCTGGGAAAAGGTAGCTTTTCTGCAAAATTATTCAATCTGCCTAAGAACAGATTACTAATCGACATTGCTCATCGTCGTCTTCTTATTCTACAGAATCGGATTTCTCCGAGAATTCCAGCTCTCAGAAGATTTCAATCAAAGAACTTTATTCAGCAACAAATTATTTCAATGCATCAAACTTCATTGGCCAAGGCATAGCTGGTTAGACCCTAACTACAATTCAGTATTTAGGAATCTAAATCAAGTTCGAAAAGCATGAAAAAGGATTGTTTTTTGAACGGTAAACAATGTTTTCAAAGAACAACCACAGATGCATTGACACTGCAAGTAAAAGTGTAAAACAGGGTTTATGCTGATTAACATTGAGAAGCCATTGTTGTATTTGTGTATTGCACCTAAGAACACCACTTTATGGATACGTACGAAGTCCTGGGACAAAATTCTTAGAATCCTAATGTTTGACATAGAAAATAAGCACAAGAGCCTTTTACTTTTAGTTCCTTCAGATGCCGATCTTGGATCCTGATCTCATTCTGTTATGACCAGGAAAAGTATACAAGGGTCTTCTCTCAAATGGTCAGTACGTTGCAATTAAGCACATCATCAATGATGGACAGATAGAAACCTTCGTGAGGGAAGTCAGAAGCCTATCTCATATCAAGCATCCGAATCTTGTAGCTTTGGTTGGCTATTGTGAGAATGAAGATGAATGCTTCCTAGTCTATGAACTGTGCCATCATGGGAACCTATCAGAGTGGCTATATGGTATGTGGAATCAATGTGATTTACTGCTTTTGTTACATAGAAAACCACTCACACAAAGATATTGAACAGGGAAGGATAAAGGTCTTTCATGGATTCAAAGACTAGAGATTGCAATTGACAGTGCAAGGGGACTCTGGTTTCTCCACACTTACCCAGAAGGCAGCATTGTTCATCGTGATATCAAGGTACATTCGAGACGAAAGGAATCTGCTATTTCCTTTTCTCTTTCTGTCATTAGTCTTCTCTGATCACGGTATATGATGGTGTTTTTATGTTTTGTCAGCCAACAAATATCCTAATCAATGATAAATTTCAAGCAAAACTAGCAGATTTCGGTTTGTCTAAAGTTATGGACGTAGGCCAATCCCATGTGAGCTCAGAAGTGAGAGGAACATTTGGTTATGTTGATCCCGAGTACCGTAGAAACCACCGTGTGAATGTCTCCGGGGATGTTTACAGTTTTGGTATAGTACTTCTTCAACTTTTGTCAGGGCAGAGGGTGCTTAATATGAATCTTCACAGACCATTGCCTCTAAGTAAAATGGTAAAAACAATCTCTATCAAGTTTATATAATAGATGTCCATCCTTCCTATTACTAAGATCCCAAATGCATTTTTCTCTTACTTCTCAGGCAAAAGTACTCACTAGGGAAGGGGACACAACCAAGTTTGCAGACCCGAAACTTAACGGGGAATACTCGTTAGAAGCTTTCGACCTTGTGCTCAAGCTAGCTTTGTCATGCATAGGGATAAAGCAGGAAAGGCCATCAATGGAGCAGGTGGTGTTAAGACTACAAAAAGCACTTAATATCTCAATACAAGCAAAGCCAGTTGCATCCCGTGGAAAAATCATATACTAAAGCTCTAAAGAGGAGATACAAGAGTCATAAGTCTTCATGTTTGTAGAGATTGTTTTAGATAAACTGTAGTAGCATAATCTTATTACTAACATGGAAAAAGGACACGTACAACACGGTTGAAGAAGTTTATACATGATACTACAATACAACGAATGGAATGTGTTTTACATCATTGTATTACGGTCTTGCGACCTTATTATGAACAAACCCTAAAAAAATTGAAATGCTAAATTACTGTTGTTTTTCACTCAGCTTCATAAAAAAAGGCAGAAGCTGAGTGGATTAGCTCTTCAAAAAACCGAGCTAATAAAAGGAAACAAGCAATGTACACACTTATCTGTATTTACATGGAAATATTTCAGGAATAAATTGGATTATGGATTACCATACGTGAACGAATTGTTCTCGGGGAAGAACTGGAGTCACTGAAGCTGAGGAGCTGTTGTTTTCATAAAACTGGTGCAGAATCTTGATGATTGCACTGGCCTTTTTGCTAGCTCGAGATGTACCTTCACTAAGTTGGGAATACAAGGATCCCATAAGAGAAGGAATCTTCACCAAACGAGCAACCACATCTAGTCCGCCATTGACACACAGAGCCAACAGCATGGAAACGCAGTACTCCTTCCCTGTTCTTGAAGTGGAGGTATTTAAGATCCCTACTAACAATTGCAAGGCACCACGGCGTAAAATTGCGACTGTGCCATCAATTTTCTCTGCTAGAGTAGCTAAAATGGCTAGAGAATCAGTTACGAGATCTTCTCTTTCTGAATCTCTCAAAAGATTGAGCAACAAAGGAACAACCCCAGATGCAAGAACCCTCCAATGGTTCTCGGGATGCACTAGAAGCCCAAAAATAGCAACCAATGCATTCCTCTTGCAGTGATGGTTTTCATTCTTAACCAACTCTACTAATCCTGGAATAGCCTCAGGATTTTCACCGATCAGAACCCTGTTCTCCTCAACTGAAGCAAGATAATACAACGTAGCAGCCGCATGTTGTTGAGCTTCAATTTTAAGTCCCTTTCTTAAAACATGGACGATCAAATCCAACCCTTCATTCTCCACTATAACACATTTGCCTTTTGAATGCTTGGAAAGATTCAAGAGAGCAGCAATGGAATTTTCTTGGGTGTTGGAATCTTCAGATAACAACAGCTTCAATAAATGTGGGATCGTGCCGGATTCAACCAAACAAGACCTGTTAAAAATGCTTGCTTTAGTAAGAGCCCGAATCTCAAATGCCGCCTTGTTCATCTCTTCACCACTTCCATTAACAAGTTTGTTAATGAGAAAACCAGCCAACATCTTCATTGCACCTTCACCGGCTGAACTCCCCGCCATTACTGTCCTCGAAATATCACGATTCTTTCCCCTGGAAACGACGACTGGGATGCCGTTTTCAGCACAATATTGTTGGATCATCCCTTTCAAGACAAGATTGGGAACCAGTTCCGTACTGGTAAGCTTCTCGCCCGTCTTGGGACAAGTGGCATTCCTCGACCTGAACCATTTTAAAATCGAACAACGGTCGTAGGTATGGCCCGATGATAAAGTTACTGGATCCGACATCATTTCTAACGAGATCGGACACTTGAGATCATCAACGTTGATTCCTTTAAGATCTTTGCTGATGTTGCTACACTGGCCATTGAGATGCTGACTTTCGAAGTCAACGGTGTCAAATATTACGCATCTGCAATAGCTCATGAATCCCATTAAGCTACACAGAAGCTCTAATTTTGTTTTGTTTTCTCCATTGGGAAACTCGGTTCCGATTTCTGAATCCAAGAATTTCACTTCCTTGTTACAACTTCTCCATTTATCAATCCCGAGATGGTCCAATATCCGTGTGATCTGAATCGGATCAGGTGCGATTCCTTCCTCGAAATGGTTCAGGATCCGCATGAGATCTTTCACGGCCTTTTTATCATCCGGGTCGGGCTCGAATGAAGCTTTCCTAACTTGCCTTATGATTAACTCAACCAAATCCTTGGCTTCATTTGATATGTCAAAGGTTGAAAGAGGGAAAACATCCAGACCCGTCGCCAGGCCCCGGATCACGATCCGGAATTGGTTCGCAGCCCAATCCGAATTCACTAGCATCCACGCTCGAGTCCCGTCGCGGGTGCAGTCTTCCAGAAGGCATCGAATTTTCTGGAAAGTCAGATGGAGCTCGGACAAGCTGAGGATGACCGGATGAGGTAGATCCGACGTCGTATCTCGGATCTCCTGGAGGAAAAGAAGAATGTTCGCGATTTGACGAAACGTTTCCCGCGCATTTCTCTTGTTGACGGAGAAAACCTTGGATTTGTAACTGCAAATGTCTCCACCAAGATCGATCAGCGAGTTTAGAAGAGTTGAAGGAGAAATGGAATCGCAAGGATGTATTGCCGGGTATGTCAGAATCCGGCGACCCGACCCACTCGATTTTTGGATCATTTACCAGATATTTCAAGAAAAACAAAAACAAAGGAGATGAAAACAAAAAAGTTTGATTTTGACTTGAGCGTTTAGATTTTTGAGTTTCTGATTTTGGCTTCAGGCGTCCGCTATATATAAAAGGAAGGAGAAAGGGACTTGGGATATGTCGGCTTGGACACGTGTAATAACTTTGGCTGTACATGGCACGTGCAGATGAGAAAGGCCACTTCGTAGATAGTTTCGAGCAGTGGATAAGCAAATGGTGAGGTGACACGTGGTCGTAAAATACGGTACGAAGGTACGTGATGAGAGGGAGCCGACATGGGATGGCTAATATAACGTGGAATTAAGCTAAAATAAATCATTTAGCCCTTTTTTATTATTATTTTTTTAAAAAAAAAATTGGACTTGGTAATGAATTATTGTGAACCTAATTACACCAATTATTATCATTAAAAAATTGCACCATTATTAACATTATTGTATTTAGAATTATTTTATTATTTATATTATTATTTAAATGTATTGAGTTGGTCGCAATGTCACTCATCAATTAAACCCTAATTCAGTTATAAAATTATCAAAAATTTCTTATTTTTATAAAGTAAAAAATGATATTATAAAGGTGTTCATGTCTTTTTATGTTTTTTATATATAATCTAAAAAAATACACAATAATGACATTTAAACTTAAGACATTATGATTTTTAATATATCAACTTTATCATTTTAAATAAAGTTTGATTTTTTTATTATTATCAATTTTTATAAATATATTTGTTGAATAATTTCTTACTCGCATCATGGGGGTGATCATAAATATGTGTTTGACTTAATTATTGGTGTGTTTCTATTTTGGTCGTCTAAGTTCAAAAAAATTCTAATTTAGTCATTAATGCTATTGTTAATTGATTTTTTGTTCAATCCTCTATTAAATTATTAACGAGACTTTTTTTTATTAACACAATAATTAAATTAACCCTCTAATAATTACAAATTCTATCAATTTGGTCTTAATTTTAGAATCTCTTAATCCAATTCTTAATGTTAATCACCTCTCTTTGCTCCAACCTTTAGTTGTAATGGAGAGAAAGAGGGGAACTTTTTCTAATGGGCCGCCAACACTACCCTGTTTCCCCATGTTTTTCTTCCATGGCTAACTGATGGAGAGAACCATTACAGATCAATGATTTGGATCTCTAGATCTGTATAAAATTTTCAAATTTATTCATCATTTCAATTTTTCTCAAAATTCCATTAATATGTTTCAATTGATCTGAATCTATACTTCAAAAATTAGTTATCGTTAAAAAATTTCTTATTTTTTTTATATAAAATTTAAATTTTTATATCTTGCAATTGACACGTAATACCCATTTTTCCAATTGCAATAACAAATGGATGATTGATGAATTGATTACTTACAAAAGGAATTTGACTACAAATTGAATCCAATACCACATTTATTTAGGCTTTGATTAGAATTGCTTAAAATATATATTTACTTTTGACTTGAAAATCACTTTTTGAAGGAAAAGTTGTGTTAAACAAACTGTTTTTTGCTGAAATTTTT
This sequence comes from Gossypium sturtianum, assembly GCA_025698515.1. Taxonomy (NCBI): domain Eukaryota; kingdom Viridiplantae; phylum Streptophyta; class Magnoliopsida; order Malvales; family Malvaceae; genus Gossypium; species Gossypium sturtianum. The sequence continues at coordinate 18,981,035 of CM046945.1, read as the reverse complement.
TGCTTTTTAAAAGTATTTTTGAGAAGGAGAAACTTTTCCACTACCAAAAGTACTTTTGCCGCTTAATTACTTTTTTACCCCTTCAACAATATGGTACTTTCTCCTTTTTGTTGTGTTTAATTACAAATGTGTTAAAATTATTAATTAAAAATAAAAAATTAAAATAATACAAATGTCTTAATATCTAATTACAAATATTTAATGGTTATATTTAATTATTTAAAATATAGTTTATATATTCTAATTAAATTTTATAAATAATTAATATTTATTGCTTAAAAATATTTAAAATTTATATTTCATATGTTAAAATATTAACAACAAGTTATAATTAATTATTTTTTATATTCTTACTAAAATATAATAATATTAACTAATTTGAACATTATTTAAATACATATTTATTACTTGATAATACCATGTCTAAAATGGCCATTTCATTTCTCAAAAGCATTTTTTGACAGCAATGCTAAACTAAACTTTACAAAAGTACTCATCAAAAGAACTTTTCAAAAGCAATACTAAACTAGCCCTTAGTAACTAAAGTACATGGGAGATCCTTGTACTATAAAGACAAGATCAAATTAGTCTTTCTATTATTAAATGGATTAATTTAGTCTTTATACTATTAAAAAGAATTAAATAAGTTTAAATTATAATAGAGTTAACATTTACTGTTTAAAAAATATCAATTGTTGTTTAACATATTTAATATTACTAAAGTTTTTATAATTTTGTAAATGAAATATTTTGTTTGAAATTAAACTACAATTAAAAAATAATTTTCAAGATATTTTTTACAACAAATGATATTCTTTAAACAGTAAATGTTAACTCTCTCTCAATTTGGTCATATTTGATTATTTTTAATATTATAAAAATTAAATTGACCTATTTAATAATAGAGGAACTAATTTGATCATATCCCTAAAGGGACCTCTCAAGTACATTTACCTTAATTTAGCACACAAATAAATCGTTAAGGATCTAAATATAATTTGGAAAAAATACAAGAATTATTTGTACAATTCATACAACTTACAATTATGTTAAAGCGACTAAAATACTGAAAAACCAACAAAATCAAATTGCATTATCCGAATCATGATTTCTTTTACAAAATTCCATTCAATTCTGTCGTATGCCTTGCTCATGTCGAGCTCCACAACCATGAATCCTTTTCTCCCCACTCTCTTTTGTTTTAACGTGTGGAGAATTCCGTAAGCGAGCATGACATTATCCGAAATCAACCTCCCAGGTACGAAAGCACTCTGAGTCGTATCTATGCATTTCTCAATAACCCCTCTTAGCCTATTTGCTATAGCTTTCACCATGATTTTATAAATTACATTACATAGGCTAATTGATCTGAACTGTTTCATATTAACGGGGTTTGCAACTTTTGGGATGAGTACTATGTGTGTAGAATTTACCTGCTTGAATTCTTTTCCTTCATTCAGCATTTGTAGTCTGTAGACAGAATTTGATAACTTCATCTCCAACAATGTGCCAACACTTTTGGTAAAATAATGCCGGTAAACCATCTTCCCTTGGGGCTTTTGTAGGTCCCATCTCAAATGTTGCTGCTTTAATCTCTTCCTTTGTGTATGGTGCCGTGAGATATTGATTGTCCTCCTCTGTTATACATCTCTCGATTCCTGACAACAAGTGATTGCTTCTTCCCCTCTCTTCTGATCGAAATAGATTTTGAAAATAAGATCTCGCAATGTCTCCCAACAAAATCAAATTGCATAAAGAAATATAAGAAGAATTGTCCGATTATGTGCAACTTTATCTACTTCATAAGAGACATAGAAAGTCAGAAAATTTTAGTCAATATCTAAATTTTTTGCTTATGAGAATTAAAATAGAAAATAACTTTTTTTAAAAAAAAATTTACAATTTATCTCTTTTACAAAAATTCCTTGCACGTTTTGTAGTGCTAAACGATTTCAATACGAGACACGAGTTCTTATATTGGTAATGGAAAGAAGAATTAGCAACAATTCATTCCAGATGAATTTATATAATCTTTTTAATTTTCAATAAGATGAAGCTTTACCATTTCAAAAGTAAATAAAGGTCTATAAAAGTATATTCTTATTCTCTGGAGTTCAGTGGGATAAGGAACACAGTATTTATACCTTTCGAGCATATGGGCAAATATATCATGATATTCCATCATTGACACCTGAAGCAAACAATCCACGTTATTTTCAACTATATTTTTATGATATTAACAACAAGCTTCAAAGTAGAATGAGAATACTACAAGAAGCCAATTTAAAAGCAGAAATTGTAAAAGGGATCATGGAAATTCTTGAAGGAAATCCCTATGCCTAAGTTCTGAGGAAATTCTCCACCAGCATGACCATCAATACGAGGAATGGTTACTTGAACAAAGCTACTCTTTAAGGTAATAGGTGACAAAAATGAGAGAAATCAAAACTAAATTTTTTTGGGGGGGTTAACTGAGTCGATCTACATTCTAATACTATTGTTGCATACACAAGTAGAGAAAGAAGGGAAAAAGTGAAGAGAAATGAACCGATGATTTTATTCCACATAGTTCCAACCTTTTTTAAGTATTATATTTGCTAAAAACAATAAAAACAAATCAAAGAAAAAAATCACAACATTGGTAATTCCTGATACTTTGTTATTCATTCAACTAATTTCATTCGAACAAATCTCAGCAAATTCAACATTTGATATAAAGATGGCAAATGAACAAAAATAAGACGAATGATGAAAAACATTATTCCCATAAAAGATGACGGATATATAAATATGGAAAGATGAAAAGAGAAATAAGAGGATAATAATGAGAAGTTTATAAAAGTAATCAAAGTAGAAAGAATAGTAGATTTCGAATGTGTTCTTCTTTTTCCGAGTAACATTTGAATAGAATATTTTATAATTTTTATTTAAAAAAAGATAAGAAATGGATATTAATTGAGTTTTAATTTAATGGACATCGTCATTGTTTAGAGTAAGTGAATGTAGATTCACTCCTATTTGTATTGTGTTTTAGATGCTTTTTCATGTTATAATTGTGTCTAAATTATTTATGTTAATATAAATTAATTGTTGGTATCATATTGATTTTTTAATATTGTGACTAAATCTTATACCAGAACTTTAATGCTTTTTTCTAATCTTGATGATGCTTTGGGCTAACAGAGATTTTACTCTTGGGTCTGCTTACTCTCTAGCCCTCAATTCCTTCTAATAGATCCAAGCATGCTTGGTCACCCTCTCTTTGTTCCAAGTCAAAATAGTCCCTCTAACCATTCACAAAAATGCAGCTGCAGGCAAACAATGTGGCAGAGCTGCAAAAGATAAGTGTAGTGTTGTTTCTAATCCTTATCACACCGAAGCAGATGAGGGTTCAATGTTGGTTTCTTTACAAATTTAGTATTAGAATCATCTTTGATGGTTTCACAAATAATCCGTGCCTTTTATGGGTTGAGTTTATATTTTATACAACACAAAAGATCCAGAATGCCCTGGGTGTTTTTTGTTTTATTACCCGCTTAACCAAATGGACCAGAGAAAGCAAAAGAAACTAAAAGCTAGTGAAAGGGATCTATATCCAAGCTGGGTTCTTCAAAGGAGCCACAATAGCCTTCACTTGCAAGTAATTGCTGAGACAGTGAACACCCTTTTCTCTTCCTTGTCCACTCATCTTGTACCCACCAAATGGGATGGCTGCGTCAAATACATCATAGCAGTTTATCCATACGGTTCCAACTTTCAATGCCCGGCTCAAGGTGTTAGCAGTGTCTAAGTCATTTGTAAATACACCAGCAGCCAGTCCGTATCTCGTACTATTTGCCCTCCGAATAACTTCATCCATGTCCCTTTAAGCAAACATTATTACATCACTTGAGCTTTAAAGTCATGTGTAATCACGATGAGGATATACAAGGCAAGGTTGATTTGCTCACCTGAATTTAAGGATTGATTGTACTGGACCAAATATCTCATCCTGTGCAATCAACATATCTTCCTGGTGAAAGTTTAATCAGTTATCTATATTACCAGAGGTATACCATTCTTGCCAGATGAAGTTGTAAATGTAATACCTTTACGTTGGCGAAAACAGTGGGCTGAATATAGAAGCCCTTGCTCCCTAACCTATCTCCTCCAGTTATAAGAGTTGCTTCACTTTCGATACCTGATCTTATGTACCTCAGTATCTTTTCAAATTGTTCCGAATCAATCTGATTTAAGTATGCATTGGTATCAGTTAAGAAGAGTACAGGAGAGAACCCCAGATTATAACAACGTACGCTGATTTTCAATGTCATTAGTATGTATGACATAATAACTACTACATGAAGAAGTGGCTGACCACTATTTACCTGGGGACCCTGTTCAACTCCTGCCTTGAATGGATCACCAACGCTACGTTTCAGTGCACGTGCCTTTGCCTTCTCTATAAACTCATCATGCACATCCTCGTGTACATATGTACGAGAGCCGGCAGAGCAACATTGCCCCTGCAAATGGTTTATAACTACAACCCATCGAAAGAATTCCAATATAGAAACTAATTTTGGTGTCACAAAAGCATTTTTACCTGATTAAAGAACAAAGCAAAGTGAGCCAGCTCAACGGCTTTGTCCACATCAGCATCCTTGCATACGATGAAAGGCGACTTTCCTCCAAGCTCCAATGTTACAGGCTTAAGATTGCTTTTTGAAGCTAACTCAAGGACAATTTTTCCAGTTTCACTAGATCCAGTGAATGCAAGCTGTAAAATGGTTGTCATTTATCTCAGTCTCAAAGGTATTTAAAAGAGTCATGTGATGAAATATAAATTTCATGGATTACTTGTATTCCATTCTATCTAACAGAATATAAAGAAGCTTTAGTGCAAGGCTGATTGATAATATAAGGAAACAATGCCAGTGCCAGACATTAGTCTGGGAACTCAGAAAAGATGATGTGATAAGCAGGAAAAAAAACGCTAATAAATGTTGAATGGAACTGACTATTTCTTTTAAGAATTTAAAGTACCTTATCCACATCCATGTGACTGGCAAGAGCAGCACCAGCAGTTGGACCAAAACCTGAAACCACATTTAGAACACCTGGAGGAAGTCCAGCCTGTGGAAACAATTCCCACTCAGAATGACTAAGAGATGAAGTTTAAATATTTTAAGAATAAATCAAGCACAACTTAGGATTTCAATGATAAAGTTACCAAACCATATACACATGAAGGAAAAACAACTAAGCTTACATTCTTAATAATAAAATAACAAAAGACTTGCAGATTCACCACCATAAAGTATCTGAATTCAATGTATTTGAATTCAGTTATAAATTTATTAAAAGAAGAAAGCAAAGGAAAACTAGAAGCCGGGTCTATGCTGATGATTCAATCTTTTAATAAAAGTGAGTGTACATTTGAAATAAGTAAATAAGGAATATAGTCAAGAAATTACCTCATGAAGTAGCTTGGAAGCATAAAGAGCTGACAAAGGTGTCTGCTCTGCTGACTTAAGAACGATTGTACAGCCACATGCTAGGGCAGGCCCAACCTTCCAAGCAAACATGAGAAGAGGAAAATTCCACGGAATAATTTGACCAGAAACACCAATTGGTTCATGTATGGTTTGCACAAGGTGTGGACCATCAGCTGGAATTGTAAGACCATGAATCTTATCTGCCCAACCTGAATAAGCCAAAGAATATTGTCAGATATCAAACAAAATTTTAGGAAATGATCTTTGGTAGTTCAAAGCACCAATTGAGTGTGATTTTCAGTGACTTTACAAACCAGCATAGTACCGAATTATTCGTGAGATCATTGGTAGTTCAATTTTAGCAGATTGTTCATACGGTTTTCCATTATCCCAAGTCTCAAGCGTTGCAAGTTCCTCGATATGCTTGTCAAGGAGATCAGCAAATCGAAACAATACCTTTGATCTTTCCTGGAATACAATAGACAAAGTTTAACAGGTAGAAAATTATTTAATAAGATAGAAGAGATAATAATAACTATGAAGTTACATAAGCAGTCATCTTTGGCCAAGGTCCTTCATCAAATGCTTTGCGAGCAGCACAAACAGCTCGATCAATATCTTCTGCATCACCTTCAGCAACATGAGCAATCACATCCCCTGTCCTGGGGTCATATGTTGGAAAAGTTTTACCTGTTTTAGATTAGGGGATTTAGTAAACAAGTAGCCAAAGAATGATTATCATAACATGCCTATGTGACACATTTATAAGCACATCAACAACAATGTACAATTGGTACATTAATATAAGGAACAAAAAGCTCACCTGATGCTGAATCAACAAAGTTCCCATTAATCAAAAGCTGAGTGCAGTGCACTTTGATGGAAGGATTGATCGGGTTCTCAATACCAGCAGAAGTGCTGTAACCAGAAACCACTCTGCCCACTCCACAGAACCTCCCTGGAAGCAAAAGTTAAGTTCAAGAATTAAGGCTAAAAACAAATATTGGCATTAATAAAGAGGAAATAACAAAAGTAAGTAGCCAACTCCCACTAAGATTTTCGGCTCTCAAACGTTCATATACCTTTCGATGAATAAAAGTACCCAACAAATTATTTGCAAAAACATAAAAAGACTACAAGGAGATGGGAAGACTATATCATGATTGTTTTTTTTTTCTCCATATTTCTAGGTGCCACTCTTGAGTTGCCATAAATGCATTAATTTTCAGTTAAAAAAAAAAAGAAAAAGAAAAACATGGATATCTTTTTGTTTATATATTTTTTGGGTATTTTCAAAGTTGCGTTGGGAGAGGAGGGGTTTCACTTGGTTCTCAATGGTTCATAAGAAAAGTTGGCCACTACCTTATTTGCAATGTCTTTTAGATTTTGATATTTAGACGTAGCTGAGAAAAGTTGTCACTGCTGATAAAATTGTGAACAAGTGTTGTAAAAATCATGAAATTGAAATTTTTTTAGTGTTTCATATTATTGTGAAAAATGTTATAAAAAAGAATATTGAGAAATCACATCATGTTAAAAATGATGCTTAGTAAATTATTTTAACAACAATGGAATAGATTAGCAGTATTAAAAATATAAGTAAATATGGAAGGGTAATTTATTTTGAAAACTGATTAAAAAACAAATTTCGGATTTACTTTAAAAATAATAAAATTATTTCATTCTAAAATTACATTTATTTTTATTATCGGTATAGGTAGCACTTTATAATTGATTTGAAAATTTTTTTTTGATATCATAATTGAATAAACTCAAAACATATTTATTGTTTACCAACAGCAAAAGTCTCTTTTTCCTTTGAAAAAAAAAACAGCAAATGCCTCTTTCAATCGCTTTCGTTGTAGGCTCGGCTTTAGCAAAGTGTTAATGAATTATGACTCCGAAGAAAAGCTTTGAGCGACCAGAAAAAATATTAACAGGGCATAACATTAACACATACGTATTTATGTTATTACGATTCTAGAACCAAAAAGTAAAATTGATATTAAATTCTTTTTTGACATGTTTTCAAATTTGAATAATCTCTCATTCACATTTTGATTCTTTAGTTATACATAACAAAATGCGTTAAAATACATTATAAAAATTGATCTCATCAATTCTAATCACCATCTCTATTTCGTTAAAATCAATTTTTAATTTTTCCATTGTTTTGCGAGAAACATTCAATCAACTTGAAGCATTATAATAAGTTACAAAAGTTGATTCGTTTTTCAAAAGAACAGAAAAAACACTCACAAAACAATGAAGTAATCCATTCAAATACAAATACCTTTAGGAAGGAGGGAAGAATAAGACAATGAGCAAGAAAGCAATGAAGAAATCCTCCTAGCTGCCATCCTCGATTATCTAAGAAACTATTTGATAACATAGGAATCAAACGGGGAATTGGATTTAAGTAGGCGGAAGGTGAGGAAGATCAAAGTAGTTGGGTGACATTTCTAAGCAACTAAATTAGTGCCACGTGGAGTGAAAGGGTGGTGTGATTTCTTTGATTAAAATCCAAAAATTAGGGCTACAAATCTCCACAAAAGTGGCGCTTTTTTCCTACGTTGAAAACCAGATTTGCTTTACTGCGTGTGCCGTCGTCGACTATGACTACGACTATTCCCATTTCTTTTATTTTTTTTGGATAAGTGTTTTTAAATTGGATATAAATAAATATGTTTTTTTAAGAAATTAATTAACACAATATTTTAGTTTATTTATGTTTAAACTTTTATTACATTAATATATGCTATTTTAATTTGATGTGTATTACAACATAGATTATACTTCCACTATTATTCTAAAAATTAATTAAGTATAAAATAAAGTTTCCAGTAAGTTTTAAAATAAAAAAAATGATGGCATATTATTATAAACAAATATTTATATTTAACCTAACAAATAATTTTTAAAAATAGTCCTGAAGTTGCAATTGTAGACATTGGTTTTTCAACGCTAAAGTCCGTTATATTAAATTTGAATTAAAAAATTGCGATTTAGTCAATTTTTCTTTACATACTAATTGGTTAAAATATGTATAACATGTTAATTATATTATCCATTAAGCTCCACATTAACATACGTAATACATTAAAATTGATGTCTTATTATTTGACAAGTATTAACTTCAACTTTTATAATTCCATTACTTAATATTTCGGAATAAATAGTAATTTTTATTCCAACTCCTAAGCTTTTTCTACATCCCGCCTAGACCTGATCTTGACTAGGTCACCTCTTTAGGTCTAAAGATTCGTCCGAAAAGTAGAAGAGTTTAAGTAAAAATATAAGCCCCCAAAAATAAGCTTTAACAAAAAATAAGCCTCATTTTATAAATGGATCGGACCTTAGGTAGAATTTTTTGCTAGGGCCCTACCCGAATCACCCTAAACTTTCTTTTTTTTTTGTTGTTGTCATTTTGTCGTCATTTTATTGTTATTTTTTGGATATTGTATAACTCTATTGTTTTATTGTTAATTTTGCTACTATTTTAGAGGTATTTGCTTGTTAAGTTGCAACTATCTTGGTGTTATTTAAGTATAAAGACTCTATTTTTTAATGTATTTCAATTTTTTGGGAAATATTTATTTTAATATTTTTAGTGTATTTGATGTATTATATTTTTAAATTTTATTTTATATAAAGAAAAATCTAAAAATAATTAATACGAGCAAGCAGGGTCAAGTTTAGGTTTAACATTTTTAATCTGAGTCAAGTTTAAACAGAATTTTAGATCTATTTTTCAGTTCAGACAAGACCCAATGAACAAGCCTAAAATGATTAAGTCTAATCAAACCCAATGTTTTCATGTTAAAAAGTAAAATAATATTATTTTATATAAACTTTCATAAAAGTAGAAGCTATTAAGGGATCATCAATTATGCCAAGGTCAATTTCCATTAGAAGAAGAAGAAAAAGGAAAAAGAAAATCTAATAAATAAGTAGATTATAGCAGAAAAATTTCTTCATCTTTTTTAAGAAAAATATTTTTATTAGAAGGAAAGAAATGAAAATAAACTTAAAGTGGAAAACAATTATTATCTTACTCGGCTATTTTATCCAAATGACCTAAAAAATAATTAATTATGTAAACAATCCTGATTCAAAAATAATCACTCAAGTAACTTAAAATGAACAGTGTCCCAGCACCCCAATTTTTTTTAAAAATCTGGTACAAGGGTGTCGGCCATCAATGTCCCAACACCCCCCAAAAAATATTTTTTTAATCTGATAAAGGGGTGCCGGCCATTAGTGTGCCAACACCCCAATTTTTTTTTTAATACTAGTATAAACATATATCAGTATGATACGGGGTCAATAAAAATACCACAGTGCCGGCCATCTAATCTCTATCACCCCAAAAATTATTTTTTTACCATCTGACAATGATTGTGTCAGAAATTTATCTAATGCCGACCGTTTACTACCCCTAACCCAAGTTTACTGTTCATTTTAGGTTATTTGGGTGATTGTTTTTGAGCCAGGGTTATTTACATAATTAATTATTTTTTTGGGTCATTTGGGTAAAATAGACTCATAATGGGAACGTGAAATGAGTTGAGCATTAGATAATTGTAATAATTTCCGAAAATAATTTGAATGAATTACAAGGAAAATTTTGTATATTAATCGAATCTGAATATTTTTGTAAGTCTGAATTGGACTAGGTAAACTACAAAAATAGTCACTTATGTTTGAAATGTTACATTTTAGTAACTTATGTTATTGTTTTGTTACGAAGTGGTCACTTTACTGTTAAACTCTGTTATCTCCCTAACGACAGTCCTACGTTTTGTAAATCGTATGAATTTTATGCTTATTATGTATTGTTTGATTGATTATTTCGGTAACAATACGATAATGAACCTAGATAATATGATATATTAATTATTTCAGTAACAATACGATAATGAAGTCCTTGACAGCTTAAAAGTCCCGTATGAACCTAGAGAATACTTAGGATACAAATGACATGTCATTAGGGATTATATGTTTCGAGTGCTGATCCTGAATGTGTCCTACATTTGTTGCGAATTCTCCACAGCTCGTGTGAGCAATATTGAAAAGGTTACAGTTATATGAAAAGGTGTTCCCGAGTATTTGATGCTATTCTGTACGGTTCAACGGGTAAGAAAATGATGAAGGAAAGGCATGTATAAGAACCTATTATTGCTAGTGTTCATTTGAAAAGGTAAAATGGGTATGAATTTATGAAATGTAATGAATGAGAAGTTGTTTTGTGATGAAAAAGAAAGGTATGGAATTTATTTCCTAGAATATGAGATGTTATGTTTTCATGATTTCTACTAACCATGTGAATTATGGTGCATAGGAAAGTTTAATGTTAAATGATGAAATGAGCATGATTGTATGGATTGTTAATTGATGTTCGGTAAGTTGAAGTTTACCTTTCATGAACTTACTAAGCATTAAATGCTTATGTGGTTGTTTTTCATTTATTTTGTAGATCATCGAAAGCTCAATCGATTGGAACTTAGTCAGAGTCCTATCACACTATCCAGCGATCACTTTGGTAGTTTTGGGTTATTTTGGTCTATGGTTATAAATGGTATGTATATGGTTTAATGTCATTTATATGTTTTTTGTGTTTTGGTTACTTTTGTAAATGGTTATGTGCATATATGGTATAGTTGGCTTGTACATGTTAAAAGCTATATGAATATGGTCATTTTGGTATGCTTAATTTGAATGGTGAAATGGATTGACAATTGTTGTAAATAGGTAGCTATTTTACCTATATTTTGTGTTTGAGATGTGGCATTATAGTTTTGTTCTTAATTGATTTTGTTATGGTATTAAATAAGGTGTCTTGGAATAGCATATTGGTTATAAGATTTAGGTTAATTGAATTGGTATGTTTATGAATGTTTGAAGTGTGTTTAGGTCCATTGAATGTATGTACAAATGGAGTGGCTTGTTGGGCAAGGTTTGATTTTGAAATAGCTTGTTTTAGGGGCTAATTATGGAGCACACGGGCTATCACACGACCGTGTGCCACACACGGCCGTGTGTTTTAAAAATTTTAGGTGCAGGTTGGTTCACACGGGCATAGAGAGTTACACGGCCTGGCGACACGGTCGTGTGACCCTGAGCCACACGGTCACAGAGAGTTACACGGTCTGCGCACACGAGCGTGTGGAGTAGTCACACAGATGTGTGGAGTAGCCACATGGCCATGTCTGGAGTCACGCGGTCTGGGCTACGACCTGGCCACACGGTCGTGTGACCCCTATTTTCACAATTTTTCATGTTTTTCTCAAAATTTTCTAATTTATTCAAATCAATCCCTAATTATTTTTAAATCATTTTAAGGCCCCGAATGCTCGGTTTAAGGCCCAAATGAGTATTATTGCTATGATTAAATTGTGTAATTGTTATTTACTTTGTAAGTTGAATTATTATTCTGTATTGAAGTTAAACGTTCTGCTTTTTACAATAATGCTTTGTAACGCTAATCCGACAACGGAGACAGGTTAGGGGTGTTATAATATGATTTTTACTATTTCTGTAGGAACGGTATCAGGTTGTGAGACCTTGACTCTATGATTCGGGATATTTTCCCGATCAAAGGGTTCTGCCGTTTTTGAATGCCACGGGGTTTGGGGTAGCCGCGTACATTGAGATTGCTGACCTACGAGCTGATTTAATATCAGCCCTAGTTGAATGATGGTGCCTGGAGACATACAAGTTCCACCTCTCATGTGGGGAGGCAACAATAACACTGCAAGACGTAGCAGTCCAACTGGGGATGTCTATTAACGGAGAAGCAGTGACCGGGCCGAGAAAAGTGCTCGATCCGTGGGGCACTTGCGAACGTTTACTAGGAAGAGTGCCCTTGATGATGAGGAAGGAAAATTAACCGAGTTGAAATTCGCGTGGTTAAGAAATAACTTCAAACATCTACCGAGCCACCTAACGTAGATGGACATTATCCACGCTGCAAGAGCGTTTATTCCGCAACTCATAGGTGGGGTACTGATGCCGGACGTAAATAAGAATAAAGTCCACATCATGTACCTCCCTTTACTGGAAAACCTGGCCCAAGCCAAGAATTATAGTTGGGGTTTGCAGTACTGATGTGCTTATACCGCAACATTATATAATTCAACTCCGTTAAAACATGATAATATATAATTCAACCTCGAAATTCTGTTGTACACTCCCATTTGCAACCCACTACATCACATCTATTTGATGATACACTCTCAAATACGGTATCCCCATTTGATGGTACACATCCAAACACTCTCATTTGATGGTAATCTCAACAATTTTTTTCCCATCCAATTACAATACCATTAAAGGGGTGTTGGCCATCAGTGTCCCAGCACCTAAAAAAAAATTGTTTTTTAAATTTGATATTGGGGTGCCGACCATCAGTATCCCAACACCCTAAAAAATTTATTTTTTAAATTTGGTACAAGGGTGCCGACCATCAGTGTTCCAACACCTAATTTTTTTTTTTTAATTTGGTACTGGGGTGCCAGCTAGCCATCAGTGTCTCAGCACCCAATTTGTTTTTAAATTTGGTACAAGGGTGCCGGCCATCAATGTCCCAGCACCAAATTTTTTTTAAAACCTGGTACTAGGGTGCCGACATTAGTGTTCCAACACACAATTATTTTTTTTTAATCTGGTACAAGGGTGCCGGCCATCAATGTCCCAACACCCCAAATTTTTTTTTTAATTTAATAAAGGAGTGTCGACCATCAATGTGCCAACACCTTAATTTTTTTTTTTGAATACTGGTATAAAAGTATACCAGCATGATACGGGGTCAAAAAAAATACAAGGGTGCCGGCCATCTAGTCCCTAGCACCTAAAAAATTATTTTTTTACCACCTGACAATGATTGTGTCAGAAATTTATCTGGTGCCGGCCATTTACTACCCCCAACCCAAGTTTACTGTTCATTTTAGGTTATTGGGGTGATTATTTTTTAACCAGGGTTATTTACATAATTCATTATTTTTTTGGGTCATTTGGGTAAAATAGCCTCATAATGGGAACATGAAATGCGTTGAGCATCAGATAATTGCAATAATTTCTGAAAATAATTTGGATGAATTACAAGGAAAATTTTGTATATTAATTGAATCTGAATATTTTTGTAAGTCTGAATTGGATTGGGTAAACTACAAAAATAGTCACTTATGTTTGAAATGTTACGTTTTAGTCACTTACGTTATCATTTTGTTACGAAGTGATCACTTTACCGTTAAACTTTGTTATCTCTCTAACGACAGTCCTATGTGGCAGTCCATTGAATAATTGATATAATACCTTCTTAAACCAAACTAAAAATTAAATTAACACAACTTAAAATATTACTATTTTACTTTGAATATTTTTCTTAATTTAATATATATTTTAAATATGAACATTTTAAATAAAGACACAAGTTTGAACAGATGAAAATATTTTATGTTATCTATTATATTATTAATTCGACATTAAAAATAACTTTTATTTTAATTTTTTTTAAATAATATAATTTTGCATTTAACGTATTATTGTAATACTAATTATTAGTAATAATAACTAAAATAATATTAATATATGAAATATTAAGTTACTTAGCATGAATAATGTTTTATAAATATAATAATAGAGTTTTTATACATTTAAACAATGTTGAATAATAATAGATAAATTTTAAAAATGATTTTATTTTTATTTTAATATTAATATTAATTAATAACTAATAATAGTTAAAGTCATATAAAATAATATGATAAATTTAACAAATTTTTAATTCATTTAACTATACAATCGAGTTAAATAATAATAAATAAAATCATATTAATTATATTTTTATTTATTATATAATAGAGTATTGGATTCAAAGTATTATTTTAATATTAATTTTTATTAATAAAAATAAAAATAATATCAACTAATGTAATAAATATAAAAAATTAGATTAGATTAATTATTACTTACTAATTTAATGAAGACTTGATAACTAATATTTTATTATAAAATATTTTATATTTCATAAAATAAAAATAATAAATGAAAGTAATTAATCATGTTTTTTTTAATAATCTTATTATAAGTTCTGATATTTTTGATATAATACCTAAAACTAAGCATTATTAGAGGTATATATATAGTTCCAAAATATTGCATATTATTTTATCAAATATATATATAGTTTACTACTTCAGAATTATTTATGAATCGGACTAAGTTTGAAATATATAATATTAATATTTTTATTTAGAAATAATAAAATAATAAAAATATTTAATTTAAATATGAGACAGGTGGGATGGACCATGTTACTCAAGGATAGGTGTCTACCAGTTCCACTCAGTTTCATTTCTGCATGTCCTTCCTTCGGGCAATATACCCATATATACTAAAAAAAAAAAATTACGGAAAAAGGCTGATTTTTTTAAAATTTACGGAAAATGGCCATTTCCCCACAAAACGCGTCCACGTCAAAGCGTTTTGTGGGGATGCAACTGAAGCGCGCCCTTGGAGAGCGCGTTTTGTGCCACATCAGCAAAGCTTCATTGACGGGGGCGCGCTTTGTTGATGTGGCACAAAACGCTGCGTCTCAAGCAGCGCTTTTCTCGCAATGGTCAAAAAATTTTGACCGTTGAGGGCCAACGGTCAAAAAATAAAACCCTATAAATACCCCCAACCCTTTTATTTTATTCACACATTAGTCCTCTATCATCTTTCTCTCAAATTTAGTTTTAATAAATTAATAGTTGTTTATTTTTTTTGTAATTTAATTTTAATATATTTAATAAAATAGAAGTTGTTTATTTTTTTATTGTAATTTAATTTTAATATCTTTAATAACATAGAAATTGTTTAATTTTTTTAATATATGCAATATAATAAAATAAGAAGTTATTTTTATTTTTATTTTTGTAATTTAGTTTTAATATATTTAATAAAATAAAAGTTGTTTTTATTTTTATTTTTTGTAATTTAGTTTTAATATATTTAATAAATTAAATAGTTGTTTTTATTTTTTGTAATTTAATTTTAATATCTTTAATAAAATAGAATTTGTTTAATTTTTTATTGAAATTTAATTTTAAAAATAAAAGTCCAATATTTGTAATTTTATTGTAACTTAAATGTTTTTTTTTTCAAATTAGTCCTTCTACAAAAGTTCACCGTTTTCATCAACAAATAAATAGAATTTACATAGACAAAGAAGAGACAAAAAAAGTTAAGAAGATCATCAACTATTTCGATTTGGACACGAGCGAGATGTATGGCGTGGGTTCCTACACCATCCGCACAACCTACGTTGGTTGCTCGTTTCTCGGATATCCAAAATGTAACACCCAAAACCCGGCCCAAACGCTACGACCGGATCACGGTATGCTACTGGCGTTTAACGTTAAAAACTTCACTTGGATGATTTTCGAAATTCGGTTTGTTTATTTAGGTATTCGCTAAAATAAGTGATATTTGAAGAAAACCTTTGCTTTTTCTTTGAGCGTGTTTGAAAATCCCATATTATTACTTCTTATAGATAAGTCTTTGAACATAAAGTTAAATTTTTAAAAAAATAGAATAAAGACATTAACAAGTATAATTTAAACCTAAGCTATGGAGCCTTATTACATAAATAGTCCCAAAATTGAAAACTTAAAGGAAAGTCAAAATAGTCTATGAAAATATAAGACTTGATGGCCTCTCGAGTCCGCCTCGGCTCCCATGTCCACGATCTCTTGCTCATCCGAAAAGTCGGGGGAAAATAAAGGGTGAGTCACCAAGACTCGGTGTGCAAATCCCAAAACACATAAAAGGCTTGAGGCCCACAAACACATTATGGGCCTTGGCCCATACACAATGGTAACAAAATAATCACATGCTTTGCATGGCCCAACCCAACCTAAAAGTCCATCCTCTAGACACCACCCATACCACCATCACACTCTCGGGATTTCTACAATCAACCCACCAACCGCTACACACCATATCGACAGTCATGCTATCAGTTATAATGCCGATCACCATGTGACCTTATAATCCACTATGGCAGAGCCACCGATCACTGTGTGACCTTATAATCAAGTGTGGCAGAGCCACCGATCACTATTGTGACCTAAGTATACATATCGTGGTTTAACCACCGATCACTAGGTGACCTTTTAACATGCTCTTCCCCTTCATCATATCAACCCCATCCCATGCATACATCCATGCAGAAGCAAAATAATATACAACCTAAAAGATCACAGTCTATCACATACATCGATACACATAGAGAAGTTTCTATGATTACGTACCTGGCATCCCTTGCCTACCCTTTTCGGGTAATACGACTGTCTATACAATCTTTTTTCGGCTTTTAGCCCATAACATATATAGTACAGATTAATTAGTGTGATAGAGATCTACACACCTGATTACAGTCAAGATGATACTTTCTATGTCAACACTATCGATAGCCGATACGACTGCTAACTGCCTTTGGTTTTGTTCTGAAGCCGGTCCACAACCCGGTGGCCAATCCCGAACTGCTGACACTGTTCGTTTCTTAAACTTAGGGGTTGGATTTACGGGTCCAATCCCCTCCTTCGCCTGATCGACATTTGATTCCATCAAAAGACCTTATCAGTTGCTACCACCCACATATGGTTATTAATCCGTAACACAGGGTTAAGGCCACAAATACAATAAACGAGCCTAACGAAAATTTAAAGAGAACCCCTTACCTTGAAATCCCGAAAAGAGGTATGGGTCTCAGAGACTAGCAATTTCTGGCTTTTGTGATCTAGATGATTTGATCTACTTCGATTCCCGAAATGTTGCCCCAAGATGAGAACACAAGAACAGTCAAAACGTTACTCCAAAGTTAATCTTATCACATCAATTAGCCTTTCGGCTTTGGCCTCCAAAAACCAAAAGAGAAAGGGAGAACAGAAGAAATAGGCACTTACCTTAACACAGAGAATTCGGCAACTCCTAGAGAATTTCGGCTTTTGAGAAGATCAAAAAGAAAGATGGTGCAAAGGAATCTATAGAGGTTCGACTTAATGAAGGAATCAAAAGAAAAAGATGCAGAGAAAGATTATGAGGTTTCAGTTTGTAGGAGAAAGCAGAGAAAAACAATAGACATTCGGCTTTAGCATAAAAGTGGAGATGAGAGAATGGAATTAGGGATTTCGGCTTTAGCAGAGAATGAGAGAAGAGAGTAAGAGAATAAAACCCAAATGCCGAAAATAAAGAAGTATTTCCCTCCCCTAAAGAGAATTTCGGCTCTTACCAAACAAATGCCAAAAATGCCTATTTTGCAAACTAAAAACCCATCCTATCAATAGGGAAATTCCGGCACCCCTTAGCCATACAAAACCGATTCCCCCTTCCCACCTAGAGTTTGAAAATCGGCCACCACTCAGCTTACCAGATAACTCCTAGATTTTCTCCCTTATCTCCATCTGATCACTCATCCTCAAGTGGCATGGATAACGCCACCTCTTTCTTCCTTTATCTGCCACATTATCAGCCATATTATCCACATTATCCCACTCATTAAATCTCCCTGTTTTTAAGCATTCCAACCGACTCCAACTCCCTCTCTTTTGACGCCAAAAACATTTAAAATAAGTGGGTAATGCGACTCGAACCTTGGACCTCCTTATTGCTTATCAGGCCACCTCAAAGCCCCTAAGTAACGCCACTGACCATTGGCCACAAGCCCATTTGTGTGTCTTACTTTACAGATAATATCTTTTAAGCCCCTATTCTAATTGGCTTTCCACTAGAGTGCCCAAGCAGAAAATTTGACTAAGGCCTCGGCCCAATTCCTGAGCCCAATCTGAACCCCTTAAACACCCTAATTACACATTAGAGATAACATAAACATCACAACACATTAAACGCAAAGGCCCAATAATTCAGGATGTTACAATTCTACCCCCCTTAAAGAAATTTCGGCCTCGAAATTACCTGATCAGAATAGATGTGGGTATTGCTGCCGCATCGCTTCCTCTGGTTCCCAAGTAGCCTCCTCAGAACCGTGATTCCGCCACAGAACTTTAACCAACGGAACCGTCTTTCTTCGCAATACTTTGACATTACGATCCAAGATTTCCACTGGCTCCTCTTCAAAGGATAAATCGGGTCTTACTTCGGTTTCTTCCACCGACACCACGTGGGATGGATCCGAACGGTAACGTCTTAGCATAGAGACGTGGAATACATTGTGAATCTGGCTTAGCTCAGAAGGTAGCTCTAGCTTATAAGCTACTGGTCCCACTCGTTTCAACACCCGATAAGGTCCGATAAATCTGGGACTTAATTTACCTTTCCGTCCAAACCTCAGTATTTTCTTCCATGGCGACACCTTCAAGAACACCTTGTCACCCACTGCAAATTCTATGTCCTTACGCTTCAGGTCAGCATAGGACTTCGCGCCGATCTGACGCTTCCTTTAATCGAGCCCGAATTAACTCTACCTTCTTCTCTCTCCGGTAACCAATTACGGACCCAAAATCGGCGTTCTCCTAATTCCGTCCAACAGGTAGGTGTACGACACCTCCGCCCGTACAATGCTTCATAGGGCGCCATCTGAATACTTGACTGGTAGCTATTGTTGTATGGAAACTCCGCCAATGGTAAGAACTCTTCCCAACTACCCCTGAAGTCAATGACACATCCTCTTAACATGTCCTCTAATATCCGGATTACCCGCCGGATCGCCCATCGATCGAGGATGAAACGCCATATCTTTGAAATCCAACTGCACCCCAACGCTTGATGCAACGCCTTCCAAAATCGTGAGGTGAACCTAGGGTCCCTGTTTGATATTATTGATACTGGTACCCCATGCAACCTCACTACCTCCGCTATGTATAGCTTAGCTAATTTCTGCAGAGAGTAATCGACACGTACTGGTATGAAATGAGCAGACTTCGTCAAGCGGTCAACAATCACCAGACCGAATCTTTCTTAGTAGGCGTGAGGGATAGCCCACTAACAAAGTCCATTGCGATCCTTTTCCACTTCTATTGTGGAATCTTCACCGGCTGCAACAACCCTGATGGTAAATGATGTTCCGCCTTTACCTGCTGACAAGTCAAACACTTCCCCACAAATTTGGTCACCTCTCGTTCCAAACCTGGCCACTAGAACTGATCTCGCAAATTTCGATACATCTTACTTCCTCCAGGGTGCATAGCGTATGGACTACCATGCGCTTCTTGCAAAATCTTATGCCTCAACTCAGGATCTTTCGGCATACACAATCTCCCTTGAAAACATAATAGCCCTTCCTCATTCACACTAAATTCTGTTGATCCTTCACTTGATCCTACCAGAAACTTCTCCTTTAGCAACTCGTCGATCTGCTTTGTTTCTCCTTAACCTGACTGACCCAAGAGGGTTTCACTTGAAGTTTAGCTAATAAACTCCCATCATCATATAGACTAAGGTGAGCAAACATTGCTCTGAAGTCAGAGATTACTTTACGACTTAGAGCATCCGCCACCACGTTGGCTTTACCCGGATGGTACTCGATCGAGCAGTCATAATCTTTTAACAACTCGATCCACCTCATTTGCCTTAGATTCAACTCTTTCTGGGTCAACAGGTATTTTAAGCTCTTATGATCGGTATAAATGATGATTTCTCCCGTCTGATAATGTCTCCAAATCTTCAAAGCAAAAACCACCGCCGCCAATTCCAAATCATGGGTGGGATAACTTGCTTCGTGCGGTCTTAATCGCCGAGATGCGTGCGCAACAACCTTTCCACCTTGCATCAACACGCATCCTAGTCCCGCTCTGTCATGAAGCATCACGCGAGAAATCACGAACTCCTTCCCACCTCCCATGAATCAATACTGAGCCTCCGTTAAAATCCTTTTTAACTTTTTGAAACTCTCTTGCTGCTTATTAGACCAAACAAACGGAACTCCTTTCCGTAACAACTTAGTCAACGGTGCTGCAATCAATGAAAATCCTTCAACAAACCTTCTGTAATACCCGGCCAAACCAAGGAAACTCTGAATTTCTGCTACCGATTTAGGCGGCTTCCAATCCAACACCGCTTCAATTTTCCGAGGGTCAACCCTAATCCCCTCCGCCGACACAACGTGACCTAGAAAAGTAACTTCCCTTAGCCAAAATTCGCACTTACTAAATTTGGCATACAACTGCTTCTCCTTCGGAATCTGTAGAACCACCCGAAGATGTGAATCATGCTCCTCTTCCGATTTTGAATAAACCAAAATATCATCTATAAACACCACGACAAACCGATCCAAGTAGGGTTGAAATACTCGGTTCATCATATCCATAAACGCTGCTGGAGCGTTAGTCAACCCAAATGGCATTACCATGAATTCGTAGTGACTGTAGCGAGTCCTAAAAGCCGTCTTATGAATATTCGCCTCATTGACCTTAAGCTGATGGTACCCTGATCTCAGGTCTATCTTTGAGAAAACTGAAGCCCCCTTTAGCTGATCGAACAAGTCATCGATCCTCGGCAACGGGTATTTATTCTTGATGGTCAACTTATTCAGCTGGCGATAGTCAATGCACATACGCATTGATCCATCCTTCTTCTTAACGAATAACACCGGCGCTACACAAGGCGACACACTTGGTCGGATAAACCCTCTATCCAGCAACTCTTGGATCTGAGCCTTCGATTCTACCAACTCCTTCGGTGCCATCCTGTACGGAGCGATAGATATTGGCGCTGTTCCCGGAAGAAGATCAATACCAAACTCCACTTCACGATCCGGGGGTAATCCCGGAAGCTTTTCTGGGAAAACATCAGAAAATTCTCTCACCGTCTTAACGTCCCCAACAGTTAGTTCCTTGGCTTCCAGAGCCCGAACAAACATTAAAATTGTCTCGCATCCTTTCCTCACCATCCTTTCTGCTCTTAAGGCAGACACCACATTTGACAAACAGTTCCCCCTTTCACCTATCACCAACACTTCGCCACCCTCGGGAGTTTTTAACACCATACGCTTTGGTCGCACAACCAAATTTGCTTGATACTTCACTAACCAATCCATTCCTAAGATTAAATCGAACTCCCCAAATGGCAGTTCCATTAGATCAGCCCGAAAAGCTACCCCTTGAACTTCCAGGGGTACATCCTTATACTGTTTGCTCACCACTACAATTTGTCCTAGAGGGCTCACTACAGTCATCTCCCTAGAAGAAGTCTCATAATCTAAGTTCAAAATTCTCGCTATAGTACTAGCAACATAAGAGTGCGTTGAACCAATATCAATCAAGGCAGTATAAGGCAAACCATAAATTAGGAACGTACCGGTTATGACATCCGGTGCGTCAGCCTCCTCTCGATGTCTGGCAATATAAACTAACCCCGGCTGTCTCACTTCGGTGTTTCCTGCCCCTCGGCCTGGTGCTCCACGGCTCCGACCGGAACCGTTACCATCTCTGGTTGGATCACGACCTCTCTGTGACTGTTGACCATGAAACACCCCAAACCCGGCCCACGAGCCCAGACCGGATCTGGTATGTTCCTCGAGTAAAATGTTTCAATTTCATGTTTATTACTTTGGAAAATTTGGGGTGGTTTTATAAAAATACCGAGTTGTTTTGGGGTTAATCTTTAATTCGAAAATCGTTTGTGTTTAGGTGTCTAAACATTTAAAATTTATTTTTAAGAAAAGTTCCTTAAACTTTAAATTGATAAAATTAGTATCATACTAAATAATTAAAATGCATGCATAAATGAGCTTTCATACTAGTGGCCTTATTACATCAAAGAAAACCCGAAATAAATCCAAAATACTTGAAAATAGAAAGTCCAAGATAAAATAAATTTTGAGCTAAGTATGGCCACCACTGAGCTCCTGCCGACCCGGTCCATCACTGAGTGTCACCTGAAAAGATATCCCACAACGGGGTGAGTCAAACAGACTCAGTATGTATAACCAACACTAAGTCCCAACGATTCAGGCATATCATACCATATCATACATATATAACAGATAGAGATAATGATGCAAACCCAAACCCATACCTAGATAACCATCCGCTACACATCACCCGTACCAACCATCACACCGTGGGGATTACTAAATCGACTCACCCATCCGCTACACATCATCCATCGGCGATCAGCCGCAGCAGACGACTAGCACATCGCCCTTATAAATTCGTGGCATAGCCACGGATAATATATTTTGTGACATAAGTCACCACATTCGATTATGTGACCGAAGTCACCACATTCGGATATTGTGACATGAGTCACCACATTCGAATATTGTGGTATAAACCACGAGATCACTTCCTTTTCCATATAACCCATATGCCCCATGTCATACAATCACGCAAATATCATGGCTTAGGCCTTATTTCACATTCTTATCAATATTCACATACATGCCATATTCCACATGTTCATAACATTTGTTAACATGATGTTAAGATTACGTACCTGAGTACTTTGTACCATTGCATGGTACCTTAGCCCACTTTTCATATTATTATTAACACATATATTAAAATAATACCGTAAATCAATCAAGATTCAGTGTGGGATACACACCTGGTTTACTTAACGCTTCCACTAAAATCCCGAAAATCCCGATCTAACGCTTTAGATCCTTAGTTCCTACATTCGGCCAACACTAAGTTTCTTAGCAAAACCCAATTGGCTTATACAATCAAATCTCGAAGGATTATCACAACTTAAATTCTTACCTTGCTGCCGATTTGATCACTAATCAAATCCCGAAACTCTGTGGTACTTCTTCCTTCCAATCGGCCAATGCTAGATCACTTGATTTGGTTAATTTCGGCTTTTGAATAAATAAGAAATAGATTTGAATCACCAAATATAGCCTTAGCCGAATGCCAGATTCACTTACCTTGTGGATATAAATCCCAAAAAGTGTCCCTTGGTTGGTAACTGTCGAAATACCTATAAGCTCATGTTAGATCTGACTTCCAATACTTAATGGACACCATACATGGCCTTCGGCCTAATATTGCACTTTACTTGCCTTGAAGAATCAAATCCCGAATGATCTCCCTAGAAGTCGGCTACACCAAAATCTGAAAAGATCCTTCATAGTTTCAGCCAAAGAGTAATATTGGGATTAGTTCCTAAGTTTCGGCTAAAAAGAAAAGAAAGGAAATTGAATAGCATTTGATCTTACCCTTAATGTTGTAGTCGACTGCTCCCTTGCTTAAATCCACAGAGAAATTCGGCTATGGCTAGAACGAACTTGCTTTTGGCTTTTGAAACTTGCGATAAAGAGAGAAGAATAAGGCCTCCTTGAGATTCGGCTATGGCTCCTAATGGAGATAGAATATTCGACTATCTCAAGTGTATTTCGACTTTTGAGAAACTATGAGAAGAAGAGATGATGAGAAGAAGAGAAGGTTATCTCGGCTTGGCAAAATAAAAGAGAAAAGAGAAGGTTTCCTAGAGAATTCGGCAGAGACACAGAAGAAGAGAAAAGAATGAATAATGGCCTTGCTCTCCTTCCTTGGCCGAAAATACCACCAAAAGAGCCCCACATTCGGCCACTACATCCTTCCCTATCAAATCCCTTATTTTTCTCCTTATTTTTCTCTTTATCACCTATTCAAAAAATAATTGAAATAAACCAATAATTATCCCTTGCTTAGCCGAAATTTTAAAAGGATTTAACTTGATCTACACTCATCCACTCAGTGCCCCATTTTCGTCCACTACTACTTCCTTTTGCCGTAAAAATTAAAGCTCTTATTTTGCTCACCTTGTAACTCGAACCTTGGCACACTTGTACAAGCTTGTGGCGTCACTTACAGAGGCTTTAAGTGGCGCCTCCTTGCCACTTTACCAAGACCATTTCTGTGTCTAATTTCACCTATAATTTCTCTTAAGGCCTATCAAGCTTAGCTCCCCCTTTTCAGACTTAAAGTCAAATAATTTCTAAGGCATTTGACTACACATTAGGGTTCACAAAATTCATAAAAACACATTCAAAACACTCATAGGTAGACTAGCACATGCAAAAATGCACAAGCCCTAAATCCCGGATATTACAGACCACTTCTTTCCGGCTGTGTATTCCTTTGACCCGTGGGCCCTTCACTGCCCCGTTGCTGCGGACAGTTTCTAACTTGGTGGTCCGTAGATCCACACCTGAAGCACTTCCTACTGCCTGCCCAACACTCACCTACGTGGAATTTACCACATCGAGCACACTTCTGTGTTTGACTAGCAGCAGCATGTCTCTCATCTCATCTCGGCCCGTCTGACCTGGGTCTTTTCTGAATACGCCCAGTTGCCCCTGATGATCCAAAATTTCTCTTACTTCCACTCCTATCTCTATCCTGATTAAATTTTTCTGTCCGCTTAACCTCCTCACCTATCTTAGCTTTTTCCACTAGCACAACAAATTCCTTCTCCCGCTGTAGTGCTATCAATACATGCAGATCGTCCCTCAAACCATCTTCAAATCGAACACAACGTTCATGGTCTGTGGCCACCATCCCTCGAGCATAACGGCTAAGGCGTAAGAATTCCGCTTCATACGCAGCCACCGACCTACTTTCAGTTTTTCCTCTTCAGTGAAATCAAAATCATCCATTATACGCTCAACAGCCTCCAACCAATACTCAGCTGTACTCGGGGCTATACCAGAAATTCCCCTAAACATTTCTGCCCCATTGGCTCTAAGTCGCTCCGACACAGATTTCCGGGCTCCTGTACCCATGCCTGCCCCAGCAACCCTCTCTAAAACCCTTAACATCGCCTGAGATACCGCATCATCTCCGGTCGTCTGGTCCTAAAATTCCACCTCCACAGCGGGTGGTACCGGCATCTCGTTTCGGACCTATAGCGGATCCTCATCGGTTCGACACGCCATCCTACCCTACCACCCACGCCACGCGCAGGACGTCCACGACCCCTTGTACTCATTCTACTGATTCACGTTTATCTGATTAGAAATTTTATGAATTATTAATTTATTTCACTGGTTAACCATGAACAATATTATGGACAGTAGTTTCAAGAGTAGTTCTTTCGAATTCGAAATTACATCCACGAGTTTCAGTCTCAAGTCTGTATCTCCTAGTTCTAGGAACCACATACATTCAACCATCATACATTAACATACAAGTAGCATCCATGAACTCACATTCATCACATAAGGGTATTTTTGTCATTTCACTACTCAAGGGTTTTTCTGAAATTTTATCCTACAAGGGTATTTTCGTAATTTCCCAGAATAGAGTATCTTGATGTTTTTTTTCGAAATAGAAATATTTTGGTATATTTTTTTAAAGCAAGGGTATTTTGGAAAGTTTTATTTTTTTCTCTTTTTTTTCCAAATCGAGGGTATTTTGGTAATTTCACAAATTTCGATAATTTTGTAAACCGGGTGCTATTGTAAATCTAGGGGTTTTTGGGTAAATTTTCAAAACATGGGTATTTTGGTAATTTACAAAACTAAGGGTATTTGGTCCCTTTCGAGTTTTAATTATGGTCTTTGGCCCGTCAACAAGTCCTCGCGGCTAAGGTGAACAGTCACTACGCACCAAGTAGGATTCCAGCGAAGAGGAGGTGAGTCACTAGGACCGCTTAAATACCAAGCTCTCTCTGAATCCAATGCTAGACATGCGCATGCCTGTTGCCACACCCTAACCCAGTGACTGGTTTACGGACATGTTTAGTTAGATTAAGTTTTATGAATTTAAAGAATTGTTTAAACTAGGCCTAAAGTCCATTAATTCCTATCATACTAGTCTACGTCCATGAAGCCCACCAAACCCAACATGCATATCAAATCAAGAGTTAGAATACTTACCTGCGTGGATCGGGTGCCGGTAGACTCGAAGGCCATATCTCAACCACAATATTTTACCAATTTATAAACTACTAAAGGATCCATTTCACAGCCCAATTTTTGCAACTGGGCTCTGATACCAAAATGTAACACCCCAAACCCGGCCCAAACGCTACGACCAGAACTGGTACGCTACGGGGTTTAACGTTAAAAACTTCACTTGGATGATTTTTGGAAATTCAGTTTGTTTATTTAGGTATTCGCTAAAATAAGTGATATTTGAAGAAAACCTCTGCTTTTTCTTTGAACGTGTTTGAAAATCCCATATTATTACTTCTTATAGATAAGTCTTTGAACATAAAGTTAAATTTAAAAAAAAATAGAATAAAGACATTAACAAGTATAATTTAAACCTAAGCTATGGAGCCTTATTACATAAATAGTCCCAAAATTGAAAACTTAAAGGAAAGCTAAAAATAGTCTATGAAAATATAAGACTTGATGGCCCCTCGAGTCTGCCTCGGGTCCCATGTCCACGATCTACTGCTCATCTGAAAAGTCAGGGAAAATAAAGGGGTGAGTCACCAAGACTCAGTGTGTAAATCCCGAAAACACATAAAAGGCTTGAGGCCCACAAATACATTATGGGCCTTGGCCCATACACAATGGCAACAAAATAATCACATACTGCATGGCCCAACCCAACCTAAAAGTCCATCCTCTACACACCAGCCCGTACCAGCCATCACACCTCGGGGATTTCTTCAATCAACCCACCAACCGCTAAACACCATATCGATAGTCATGCTGTCAGTTATAATACCGATCACCATGTGACCTTATAATCCACTATGGCAGAGCCACCGATCACTGTGTGACCTTATAATCAAGTGTGGCAGAGCCACCGATCACTATTGTGACCTAAGTGTACATATCGTGGTTTAACCACCGATCACTAGGTGACCTTTTAACATGCTCTTCCCCTTCATCATATCAACCCCATCCCATGCATACATCCATGCAAAAGCAAAATAATATACAAACTAAAAGATAACAGTCTATCACATATATCGATACACATAGAGAAGTTTCTATGATTACGTACCTGGCATCCCTTGCCTACCCTTTTCGGGTAATACCACTGTCCATACAGCCTTTTTTCGGCTTTTAGCCCATAACATATATAGTACAGATTAATTAGTGTGATAGAGATCTACACACACGATTACGATCAAGATGATACTTTCTATGTCAACACTATCGATGAGCCGTACGATCGCTAATCGCCTTTGGTTTTGTTTTGAAGTCGGTCCACAACCCGGTGGCCAATCCCGAACTGCTGACACCGTTTGTTTCTTAAACTTAGGGGTTAGATTTACGGGTTCAATCCCCTCCTTCGCCTGATCGACATTTGATTCCATCAAAAGACCTTATCAGTTGCTACCACCCACATATGGTTATTAATCCGTAACACAGGGTTAAGACCACAAATACAATAAACGAGCCTAACGAAAATCTAAAGAGAACCCCTTACCTTGAAATCCCGAAAAGAGGTATGGGTCTCAGAGACTAGCAATTTCTGACTTTTGGGATCTAGATGATTTGATCTACTTCGATTCCCGAAATGTTGCCCCAAGATGAGAACACAAGAACAGTCAAAACGTTACTCTAAAGTTAATCTTATCACATCAATTAGCCTTTCGACTTTGGCCTCCAAAAACCAAAAGAGAAAGGGAGAACAGAAGAAATCGGCACTTACCTTAACACAGAGAATTTGGCAACTCCTAGAGAATTTCGGCATTTGAAAAGATCAAAAAGAAAGATGGTGCAAAGGAATATATAGAGGTTCGACTTAATGAAAGAATCAAAAGAAAAAGATGCAGAGAAAGATTATGAGGTTTCGGTTTGTAGGAGAAAATAGAGAAAAACAATGGACATTCAGCTTTAGCATAAAAGTGGAGATGAGAGAATGGAATTAGGGATTTTGGCTTTAGTAGAGAATGAGAGAAGAGAGTAAGAGAATAAAACCCAAATGCCGAAAATAAAAAAGTATTCCCCTTCCCTAAAGAGAATTTCGGCTCTTACCAAACAAATGCCGAAAATGCCTATTTTGCAAACTAAAAACCCATCCTATCAATAGGGAAATTTTGGCACCCCTTAGCCATACAAAACCGATTCCCCCTTCCCACCTAGAGTTTGAAAATCAGCCACCACTCAGCTTACCAGATAACTCCTAGATTTTCTCCATTATCTCCATATGATCACTCATCCTCAAGTGGCATGGATAACGCCACCTCTTCCTTCCTTTATCTACCACATTATCAGCCATATTATCCACATTATCCCACTCATTAAATCTCCATGTTTTTAAGCATTCCAACTGACTCCAACTCCCTCTCTTTTGATGCCAAAAATATTTAAAATAAGTGGGTAATGTGACTCGAACCTTGGACCTCCTTATTACTTATCACGCCACCTCAAAGCCCCTAAGTAACGCCACTGACCACTGGCCACAAGCCCATTTGTGTGTCTTAATTTACAGATAATATCTTTTAAGCCCCTATTCTAACTGGCTTTCCACTAGAGTGCCCAAGCAGAAAATTTGACTAAGGCCTCGACCCAATTCCTGAGCCGAATCTGAACCCCTTAAACACCCTAATTACACATTAGAGATAACATAAACATCACAGCACATTAAACGCAAAGGCCCATTAATTCAGGATGTTACACATATTGTTGCGTATTCTACTTGAGCAAGGTCGACCTTTTGGTTTGCGCCTCAGTTGTCTATCCAGCAACAGCTTATACGGTGCTAGCGATACCGACAGCCACTTACGTTCATCTGGGACTGGTGGGAATACGTGTCTCCACACGTTGTACATGTTTTCTAATTTATACACTTCGTCGACATAGCTCATGGGATCAAGATTGAGATTCTGACAAGCCGCAAGTACATGAGCGCATGGGTAACGAAGTGCATCAAATATCTCACAGTCGCAGGTCCTATTTCTCAAGTGTACACGATACTGCCCGCCAACAATACCTTGGTTCGGTCTGTCAAACTCCGTCTACACGAAACCATAGGTTGTCGCGATCGTGACACACTTGTGTGCATGGTGTTGGCCCGTGCCTTCCCCTGCACTTTCTTCGCAAGACCTTCGCGCTCCATACATGGCCTCCTTGCATTTGGCCTTTATAACTCGCTGCTCACTTCGGAAATAATGCCGCTAAACGAAAATATGTCTCTTGCACAACCGATGTTATCGGCAGATGACGTGTTCCTTTTAGAACAGAATTTATGCATTCGGCCAGGTTTGAGGTCATATGACCATACCGTAGGCCACCGTCGTATGCTTGTGTCCACTGTTCTAAAGGAATATTGCACAGGTAGTTTGTGCCTTTTTCGTTCTGATCGCAAACTCGTCAACATCTCCTGAAAACGGTCCTTATTGATCTCGTACCCTACCAATATACGTTGATAGCGAATATTACATACCACTCTTCAATTAAGAATAAATTGAATATTACAAATGAAATTATATTAATAGATATTACATACCCATATTGGTCACTTGCTGTCGCTGACTTCTAGATCGATGTTGCCCGTAGTAGTTGAATGCAACATGCCTTAGGTAATATCGATGGTGTGTGCGATGCCACAGGCTTCCTTGTCGCTCTATTGCGGCTAGTATTCTAGGGCCCCGATCCGATATAACGCATATATCAGGTTGGGGGCAGACATGCCTCTTTAACCTAGATAGGAAGAAATCCCAGTCATCAGCTGACTCCCCCGGTGTTATTGCGAACGCAATCAGAAGGATTCTCCCACTGCCGTCCTGTGCCACAGCTAGTAATAGCCGATGCGTATATCTTCCATACATAAAGGTACCGTCAATTTGTACTAATAGCTTGCAGTATATAAATACATCTCGGCATTGCTTAAATGTCCAGAAAAGACGCTTGAACACTGCACATCCACAGAGCAAACGATCGTTGTAGTACGCCGGTTTTGTTTCAAGGTCTGTTATGCTGCCTGGGACATATCTCTCCAGCACCTGACACCACTACCACACTTCATTATATGAAGCGTCCCACCGACCATGCAACTTTTCCAACGCCTTCTGCTTGGCTATCCAAGCCATCCTGTAAGAGGGCGTATACCCCAATTGGCTACGAATATTGCCAATTAAGGCTGGCACTGTAGTCTTGGGATCGGCCTTCACCGTCGGTATTATTAAGTCAGCCAACATATCTGAATCCATCTTCGGATGATCTTGTGTAACACCTGTCAACGAAGTACGTTAAATAATGCAACATTACGTAATATTAGTATTATTCAAAAATATTGAACACATAGTGATACTGTACCGGCAAGGCATGTATGTGGACCTTTATACTTTTTGATCTCCCACAAGCCTGTCATTTTCCTCAATGAGGCAATGATTTTGCATGAACAGGTACCGTCTTGCACTGCACACTTCGCCTCGTACTTATTGAGCTTGGATTTAACCACGTTGTAGTTAACCCCGTGCTTGATGATGTATTATTTCAATGCAGCAAGAAAAGCATTCTTGTTGGAAAACTCGTTACCAACTTCTAATTCGCCCGAATCCAACGACGAAGTTGTACGGTCACGCGTCCGGTGTGGTAGTTTAGGAAACTCCAATGCATCGTCTTGAGATAGATCGACATTATGCATGTGGGCTGGAGGCGAGTACGCCCTGAATAGCGGATCTTCTTCTTCTTCGTCTGAACCGCCCTCAACATCTTCAGGTACGGTTGGAACAAGCTTTGGTTCAAAAAATAATCCAACTTCTGCACAATCGGGCCCAGGCTCACGAGGTGGATCAACATCCGACCCATCATTCGATCCACCATAATCTACAACGAACGAGGGCCCCTCGCCGGTGGATGTCGTGGGGAGTACATTATCCCTCCTTAAACATCTTTCGTAACGTTCCCAAT
The DNA here is from genome assembly GCA_025698515.1 of Gossypium sturtianum. Lineage (NCBI taxonomy): Eukaryota > Viridiplantae > Streptophyta > Magnoliopsida > Malvales > Malvaceae > Gossypium > Gossypium sturtianum. The sequence goes on along the minus strand of CM046945.1, from coordinate 18,949,811 downwards.
CATATGTGGATTGCCAACCACTAGAAGTTGATGACGTTCCCCAATACGTATTTCTATCATCGAACGTTAAAGGAAGGATATGCATGTCCCATCCACCAACCGAGTGTCGTACAAGGGTTATGTTTTCCATACTACCACCAAACACGGGCACTTCCGTATTCTGCCTCCTACTAACAGAGTGTCGGCTTGGGGTCGTGTATTCCCCTCGAACAGAAGTAGATGTTGAGGTCGAAGGAAGATCACTTGGCGATAAAAATTATACATATACCTCAAGATAGGGTGATCTACTGGCAAGATGAGTCTCCACCATTGCCTCGAAGCTCCGAGGACCTTTGATGTCGAATGATTCATATCTCACCGGATCAATCGAAGCGCAAAATTTATACTTAATAGACTAAACTTTCATTGGCGTTGTTCCGAAGATTTTACACCTAATTCTTTTGCGAAGTTCTACCAAATCTATGTTCCGATTAAAACCCAGTCGCGCTATGTTATCCGATAAAAAAATAACACCATTTTCAGTGTCACAAACCTCACTATCCTAGTAAATAATAGCATTAATACGTTCACTCATTTTCAGTTTTTATTTTTCTTTTGCCTCAATTTCTATTATGCAACCTGAGAATGAAATTTGGCTGATTTATAGTCTAAGGATTGCCACAGACTACAGAGCAAAAAGAGCGTCCCACGTGGGAGCTCTTTTGATTTTTTGTCGACAAAGGCATCTTGCTTGAAGCGTTTTGGGCACTATTTGTTCAGAAACGTCTTCTCAAAATCGTTTTACCGGAGACTACTGTAGCAAAAGAGCGTCCACGTGGGAGCTCTTTTCAGTACTCCTGCTGACAGTGCATCCTGCTTGAAGCGTTTTGGCCACTGTTTGTTCAGAAACGTCTTCTCAAAATTATTTTACCGGAGACTACTGTAGCAAAAGAGCGTCTACGTGGGAGCTCTTTTCAGTATTCCTGCTGACAGTGCATCCTGCTTGAAGCGTTTTGGCCACTGTTTGTTCAGAAACGTCTTCTCAAAATTATTTTATCGGAGACTACTGTAGTAAAAGAGCGTCCACGTCGGAGCTCTTTTCAATACTCCTGCTGACAGTGCATCCTGCTTGAAGCATTTTGGCCACTATTTGTTCAGAAACGTCTTCTCAAAATTATTTTACCGGAGACTACTGTAGCAAAAGAACGTCCACGTCGGAGCTCTTTTCAGTACTCATGCTGACAGTGCATCCTGCTTGAAGCGTTTTGGCCACTGTTTGTTCAGAAACGTCTTCTTAAAATTATTTTGCCATATACAACTGTCAAAAAAATTAAAATAATTTTTTTTTCTAATATATTTTGCCCAAAACCCTAAATATATTTTTACTAAACCCTAATTAACCCTAATCTACTCCATTAAATTTCCCCTAAAATCCTTAAATCTATCAACCATAAAAAATCATAAACCGTAGCCGAAAAATCTTAAAATTTCATACCCTAACACTAAAAACAGCTGAAAAGACAGACGGGGAAGGAGGGCAAAAGCGCGCCCTTGGGGGAGCGCTTTTGCCACATCAGCAAGCTAGCGCGTCCTCGTCAAGACGCTTTGTCTTGATGTAAAAGCGCTCCCCAAGGCGCGCTTTCTGCTACATCCCCACAAAACGCTTTGACGTGGGCGCGCGTTTGTGAGGAAATGACCCTTTTCCGTAAATTTTAAAAAAACCGACCCTTTTAAGTAAATAATTTTTTTTTTTGGTATATTTGGGTATTTTACCCCTTCCTTATCTATAAGCCATACAAATATTAGTATGTAAAATAAATTCCTTTTATAATATTAAATAAAAATATTTTTTTGCGTGAAGTGGAATTTGTAGTGAATACAATTGTGGGTTGAGTTCTTTTACAAGCTTAAAATCACAAAATCGGTTCTAAAGTAAACCCCAAAAATGGTTCTAAATATCATTCATATTTTTTTTTGAAAAGTAAATAAAAATTTCCTTTCGACTTTAAATTAGTATTTGACAAGAAACTCTACTTATTGAAATAAGTGAATATATAGGATTCTTTTGCAGTCACAATTTAACAAATTAAATTATTATATAGAAGGAATTGTGACTGAAAAAAAAATGTTAACACCATTCTTTTTTTTAGTTATATTAGAAATTCTATCACACCTATGTGTCATAAGATTAGAACTTTTGTCTATCTTAGACGATTTTTTTTGTTTCAAATCTGCTTAAGTTAACCTTACTCTCGAAAGTGATAATTTACAAAGGAACTTCTCTAAGGCATCGAAACAAAGCAGAAGCAAACTCTAAAGACAAAAAAAGAAAACAAACGAAAAAGTCACAAGAAAGCAATAAGGTGTTTAAGATCCTCCAGTCCAACAGTACAGATCGGATTACATCAATGGTAGATATTAGTGTCTATATACAAGATAACAATCCTAAGAGATTTAGACTCTGTACATTTCTATCATTTAGAAATTATAATAATCATCCAAGTAAAAATACAAGTTATTAGAGAGTTTACAATTTAATTAGGATCCAAGTAATGGGCCAGTTCTGTCCAGCCGAATGACCTCAAGGGAACATAAAGAGTCTAAAATATGAGACTGAATTGCAGGCTCCTTTGTGGGACCCATGACATACGCGTGTGGTAACCACATATTTAAAATATAAATCTGTGCTTAAAAATAAGATATAACAAATAATGAAATGTAAGATCTAAAACTAATAATAATAATAATAATAATAACAACATTTCATTTTATGATAATAGCTACATTTTTTAAGTTTACTCAAGAATTATTATTAATGTAACGGTAAAAAAAAATGTTTATACATCCACTAAATACGAATTCAATCCTTAGAGTCTAAATATGCCGATTTTAGTTATTTTATTAAAAATTATATAAAAGTATAAAAAGACAAATAGACCATCAAAATAAAAAAAAAGATATATCAATCATTTCTTAATCGAGTTAGTATCCAGATAACCCGTGACACCAACTTAATTACGGGTTTTATTAATAGTATAGGTGATAATAGTCAAATTTCAATTTTTTGCCATTACGATATTTAATCTCTATACTTCACTTGCAACATAATTTGATACTTTGGTTTTTATAATGACATTACTTAATCAAAATATTTTATTCTAGATAAATCATTAATATGTAATTTTATGAATTGTTACTAGACAAATTTTAAAATTGGACATGAATTTTAGATTCAAGAAGTAATTTTTTCCAACACAAAAATATAGGTACTAAATTAAGATGTATAAAGTATTTAAAAACGTAAAGTGTATCTTACCTTAAACATTTTACTCGAAGCTTAGGTAAGAAATCATTGTAGATAATATAATATTTATGAACAAGTGTTGTCGGGGAATCATGCACCATGAGAACACGAGTCGGCTCTGTCTTATTATTGTTTAATTGAATTTGTCAGATAAACCACCAGAAACTCATCTCTTTTAAAAAGTGAAAAATATAATTTTATATAAAAATATAGAGAGATTTGAAGAAAAAAATACCATGATTTCAGAACCTTAATTATTTTCTACTTACTACAATTTTTCTCATATATTTGATTTCTTTTTATGGGTAAATATCTCAATAATACCAAAAAAATAAAAATTACCGGATAGTACAGGTTCGGGAAAATTGACCTAAAGTGCAATTTTTCCAAAAAGCGCGTCCACGTCGGTAGCGTTTTTGGGGAAAATATTACAAAGCGCGTCCCGGGGCGCTTTTGCCACGTCATCAGCGCTCCCTCGTGGAAGCGTTTTTGGCGACGTACAAAAGCGCTCCTCGGACGCGCGCTTTAGCTTCTTTTCCCCAAAAACGCGGCCGGCGTGGATGCGTTTGAGATTCTTTCCGTGAAAATTGAAATAAGTTTTGGGCGATAGTCTCTCGGCAAAATAATTTTGAGAGACGTTTGAACAAAAAGCCGTGGCGGCGCTTCCACGTGGGCGCTTTTTGCTCTGATGGTCTCGGCAAAATTATTTTGAGGAGACGTTGCGAGAACAAACCGTGACCAAAACGCTCCCACGTGGACTCTCTTTTGCTACAGATGGTCTCCGATAAAATTATTTTGAGGAGACATTTACTCAAACAAGCGATGGCGGCGCTCCCACGTGGGCGCACTTTTGCTACAGATGCTATCCGCAAAATTAGGCTATAAATCACCAAATTTCATTCTCGGTTAAGCGAAACCAAATTCAAGCAAAAGGAAAAAAAATTGAAAATGAGTGAACGTATTAATCTTTGTTATTTACTACGATGGTGAAGTGCGAGACACACGAAAATGGTGTTGTTTTCTTATCGGAGAACACGGTGCGATTGAGTTTTAATCGAACGTCGATTTGGTAGAACTTAGCAAAAGAATTAGGCGTAAAATATTGAACAACGCCAATGAAAGTTCGATCTATTAAGTATAGATTTTACGCTTGGTTGATCCGGTGAGATATGACTCATTCGACATCAAAGGTCCTCGGGCCTTGAGGCAATGGTGGAGACTCATCTTGCCGATGGTTCACCCTATATCGAGGTATATGTAGAATTTTCATCTCCAAGTGATCGTTTGCGACCTCAACATCTAGTATCGTTCGAGGGAATACACGACCCCAAGTCGACACTCTGTAAGTGGGAGGCAAAGCACGGAAGTGCGTGTCGCGATCGTAGTATGAAAAACATAACCCACACCACGACACTCGATTGGTGGATGAGACATGCATATCCGTCGATCGACGTCCGATGATAGAAATACGTATTGGGGGCGTCGTCAACTTCTGGTGGTTGGCAATCCACATACGATTGGAATCTATCACGAAAGATGTTTAAGGAGGGATGATGTACTCCCGGCGACATCCACCGGCGAGGGCCCCTCGTTTGTTGCGGAGTTATTGAGGTCGGACGATGAATCCGATGTGGATTCACCTCGGGAGCCGAGGGCGACGGTGCGTGAAGTTGGATTATTTTACGAATCGGAGCCGTTCCAATTGTACTGAAGACGTTGAGGCGGTTCGGACGAAGAAGAAGATCTGCTATTCGAGGCATACTCACCTCGGTAGCACATGCATAATGTCGATCTATCTCAAGATGATGCATTGGAATTTCTGAACTACCACACCGGAGGCGTGACCGTACAAATTCTTCGTTGGATTCGGACGAATTAGAAGTTGGTAACGATTTTCCAACAAGAATACTTTTCTTGGTGCATTGAAACAATACAAACATCGAAAGCGGGGTTAACTACATTATGGTTAGATCAAACCTCGATAGGTGCGAGCGAAGTGTGCGCGGTGCAAGAGCGGCACATGTTCATGGAAAATCATGGCGTCGTTGAGGAAAAAGACGAGATTGTGGGAGGTGAAAAGTACAAAGGTCCGCATACATGTCTTGCTTAGAGATAAAGACCACTCACGTGTTCAATGATTTCGAATAACACTAATATTATGTAATGTTGCATTATTTAACGTACTTCATTGACAGGTGTAACACAAGATCATCCGGATGGATTCGACATGTTGGTGATTTAATAATCCCGACGGTGAAGGCCGATCCCAAAACTACGATCTTGCGCCTTAATTGGCAATATTCGTAGCCAAATGGGGTACACGCCCTCTTCTGACGAAAAGGCTTGGATAGCCAAGCGGCGGCGGTGAAAAAGTTGCACGGTCGATGAGACGCGCTTCATGTAATGAAGTGTGGCGGTGGTGTCGGTGTTGGAGGCGTATGTCCCGAGCGGCTTAACGGACCTTGAAAGCGGAACCGGCGTACTACAACGATCGTCTGCTCGTGGATGCGCGGTGTTCAAGCGCTTGTTCGGACATTTAAGCAATGCCGAGATGCTTTTACATCTTGCAAGCCATTGGTACAAATTGACGGTACCTTCATGTATGGTAGATATACGCGTCGGCTATTGCTAGTCGTGGCACAAGACGGCGCGGAGAATCCTTCCGATTGCGTTACGCAATAACACCGAAGTCGGTGATGATCGGACTTCTTCCTATCTAGGTTAAGGAGGCATGTCGCCTCAACCTCGACATATGCGTTATATCGGATCGGGGCCTGGAATACTTGCGGCAATAGAGCGACGAGGGAAGCATGTGGCATCGCACACACCATGGATATTGCACGAGGCATGTTTCATCCAACTACTATGGGCAACACCGATCTAAAAGATGAAACGGCAAGTGACCAATATGGGTATGAAATATCTATTAATATAATTTCTTTTGAAATTTTCAATTTATTAAGCAATTGAATAGTGGTATGTAATATTACTTATCAACGTATATTGGCGGTGCGAGATCAATAAAGACCGTTTCGAGGATATGTTGGCGGTTTGCGCTAGAATAACGCCGCAGAAAGCGCGAGTACTGTGCAATATTCTTTTTGAGCAGTGGACACAAGCATATGACGGCGCCTACGATATGGTCATATGACCACAAACTGGCCGAATGCATAAATTACGTGCTAAAAGGAACCCGTCATCTCGCCTATTACAAATGGTTTTGCGGGAGACATATTTTCATTTAGCGCGCACTATTTCCAGAAGAAGCGGCGAGTTATCGAGGGCGAGATGCAAGGAGGCCATGTATGGGCCCGAAGGTCTTGTAAGAAATTAATCGTGGGAAGGCACGCGCGAACACCATGCACACAGTGTCACGACCGCGACGACGACTATGGTTTTGTTTCCGCGGAGTTTGATGAGATCAAACCAAGGTATTGTTGGCGGGCATTATCGTGTACACTTGACAAATAGGACATGCGATCGTGGGATATTTGATGCACTTCGTTACCCATGTGCTCATGTACTTGCGGCTTGTCATAATCTTCGTCTTGACCCCACGAGCTATGTCGGCGAAGTCTACAAATTAGAAAACATGTACAACGTGTGGAGACACGTATTCCCACCATCCCGGATGAGCGTAAGTGGCCACCCAGTCGCTTGCACCATATAAGTTGTTGCCGGATAGAGAATTGAGGCGCAAACCAAAAGGTCGACCTTCCTCGACTAGAATACGCAACAATATGGATATCCGAGAACCGACCAACCGAAGTAGGCGGTGCGGGTGGTGTAGGAACCGGGCCATACATCTCGCCGTGTCCAAATCGGACTAGTTGACCGTGTTCTTAACTTGTTTGTCTCTTGCTTGCTATGTAATTTCTATTTTTTTGGAGGAAAACGGTAAACTTTTGTACAATAACTCAAATTTATTAAATATAAGATAATTCAATTGCAAAAAATGAAAATTAAACCATTTCTATTTTATCAAAGATATTAAAACTATAGTAAAAAAATTAAATTACAAAAGAAAGAACATTAAACTCAATTTTATTAAATATAAAAAAATTATCTTCTAAAAAAACTAAATTATCAATGAAAACTTCTTATTTATTAAATATACTACAACTAAATTAGAAACAAATAAAAATAAAGAAAACTTCTTATTTATTAAATATATTAAAACTAAATTACAATAAAATAAAAAATAAAAATAATTTCTTATTCTATTACATATATTAAAATTAAATTACAATAAAAAACTTAAACAATTTCGATTTTATTAAAGATATTAAAATTAAATTACAATAAAAAAATTTGACCGTTGGGCCTAAAGCGCGTCCCCGGGGGAGCGCTTTAGGCCATTTCCCCCCAAAAATGCTCTGACGTGGACGCGTTTTTTGGGAAAATTGCACTTTCCGGTCAATTTTCTTGAACCCTGTACTATCCGGTAATTTTTTATTTTTTTGGGTATTATTGAAATATTAACCCGTTTTAATATCTTTGATAAAATAGAAATGGTTTAATTTTCATTTTTTGCAATTGAATTATCTTATATTTAATAAATTTGAGTTATTGTACAAAAGTTCACCGTTTTCTTCCAAAAAAAACAGAAATTACATAGCCAGCAAGAGACAAATAAGCTAAGAACACGGTCAACTAGTCCGATTTGGACACGAGCGAGATGTATGGCCCGGGTTCCTACACCACCCGCACCGCCTACTTTGGTTGATCGGTTCTCGAATATCCATATTGTTGCATATTCTAATTGAGGAAGGTCGACCTTTTGATTTGCGCCTCAATTCTCTATCCGGCAACAACTTATATGGTGCAAGCGATACCGGTGGCCACTTACGTTCATCTGGGACTGGTGGGAATACGTGTCTCCACACGTTGTACATATTTTCTAATTTGTAGACTTCGTCGACATAGCTCATGGGGTCAAGACGAAGATTATGACAAGCCGCAAGTACATGAGCACATGGGTAACGGTGCATCAAATATCCTACGATCGCATGTCCTATTTGTCAAGTGTACACGATAATGCCCGCCAACAATACCTTGGTTCGGTCTGTCAAACTCCGTGAAACAAAACTATAGGCTGTCGCGGTCGTGACACTGTGTGCATGGTGTTCGCCCGCGCCTTTCCACTGTTAATTTCTTGCAAGACCTTCTGCCCATACATGGCCTCCTTGCATCGCCTCGATAACTCGCTGCTCTCTTGAAAATAGTGCCGCTAAACGAAAATATGTCTCTCGTGAAACCGCTAATCGGCGGATGACGAGTTCCTTTTAGCACAAAATTTATGCATTCGCCGGTTTGTGGTCATATGACCATATCGTAGAAAGTCCATATGCTTGTGTCCACTGCTCAAAAGGAATATTGCACAGTACTCTGCGCTTCTGCGTTATCTGCATAATAAATCGCCAACATATCCTCGAAACGGTCTTTATTGATCTCGTACCACGCCAATATACGTTGATAGCGAATATTACATACCACTATTCAATTGCGAATAAATTGAAAATTTCAAAAGAAATTATATTAATAGATATTTCATACCCATATCGGTCACTTGCCGTTTCTATCTTTTAGATCGGTGTTGCCCATAATAGTTGGATGAAACATGCCTCAGGCAATATCGATGGTGTGTGCGATGCCACATGCTTCCCTATCGTTCTATTGCCGTAAAGTATTCCAGGGCCCCGATCCGATATAACGCATATGTCGAGTTGAGGCGCACATGCCTCCTTAACCTAGATAGGAAGAAGTCCCAGTCATCAGCTGACTCCCCTGGTGTTATTGCGAACGCAATCGAAAGGATTCTCCCACAGCCGTCTTGTGCCACAGCTAGCAATAGCCGATGCGTATATCTACCATACATGAAGGTACCGTCAATTTGTACCAATGGCTTGCGGTATGTAAAAGCATCTCGGCATTGCTTAAATGTCCGAACAAGCGCTTGAACATCGCGCATCCACGGAGCGCACGATCGTTGTAGTCGCCGATTCCGCTTTCAAGGTCCGTTGTCTTTGCTCGGGACATACATCTCCAACACTGACACCACCGCCACACTTCATTATATGAAGCGTCCCATCGACCGTGCAACTTTTCCAACGCCTTGCTGGCTTGGCTATCCAAGCCTTTCGTAAGAGGGCGTACCCCATTTGGCTACGAATATTGCCAAATAAGGCCGCATATCAGAGTTTTGGGATCGGCCTTCACCGTCGGGATTATTAAATCACCAACATGTCCGAATCCATCCTCGGATGATCTTGTGTTACACCACAACGCGCAATCGTTAAATAATGCAACATTACATAATATTAGTGTTATTCAAATCATTGAACACGTGGTGGTACTGCACTGAAGCAAGACATGTATGCGGACCTTTGTACTTTTCACCTCCCACAACCTCGTCCTTTTCCTCAACGACGCCATGATTTTCTATGAACATGTCCCGCTTGCATCGCACACTTCGCCTCGCATCCTATCGAGGTTTGATCTAACCATAGTGTAGTTAACCCCGCTCTCGATGTTTGTATTGTTTCAATGCACCAAGAAAAGTATTCTTGTTGGAAAATCGGTTACCAACTTCTAATTCGTCCAATCCAACGAAGAATTTGTACGGTCCACGCCTCGGTGTGGTAGTTCAGAAACTCCAATGCATCATCTTGAGATAGATCGACATTATGCATGTGCGCTACTGGAGGTGAGTATGCCCCGAATAGCGAGATCTTCTTCTTCTTCGTCCAACCGCCTCAACGTCTTCGGTACAATTGGAACGCGCTCGGTTCGTAAAATAATCCAACTTCGCACCGTCGCCCCGGCTCCCGAGGTGGATCCACATCGGATTCATCATCCGACCCTCCATAACTCTGCAACAAACGAGGGCCCTCGCCGGTGGATGTCGTCGAGTACATCATCTCTCCTTAAACATCTTTCGTCTGATTCCAATCGTATGTGGATTGCCAACCACTAGAAGTTGACGGCGTCCCCCAATACGTATTTCTATCATCGGACGTCGATCGACGGATATGCATGTCCCATCCACCAACCGAAAGTCGTGCGGGGTTATGTTTTTCATACTACGATCGCACACGGGCACTTCGTGTTTTGCCTCCCACTTACGAGTGTCGACTTGGGGTCGTGTATTTCCCTCGAACGATACTAGATGTTGAGGTCGCAACGGATCACTTGGAGATGAAAATTCTACATATACCTCGATATAGGGTGAACCACCGCAAAATGAGTCTCCACCATTGCCTCAAGGCTCAGAGACCTTTGATGTCGAATGAGTCATATCTCACCGGATCAACCGAAGCGCAAAATCTATACTTAATAGATGAACTTTCATTAGCGTTGTTCCAATATTTTACGCCTAATTCTTTTGGGAAGTTCTACCGAATCGACGTTACGATTAAAACTCAATCGCTACTGTGTTCTCCGATAAGAAAACAACACCATTTTCGATTGTCTCGCACTTCACCATCGTAGTAAATAACGGCGATTAATACGTTCACTCATTTTCAATTTTTTTTTCCTTTTACTTGAATTTGATTTCGCCAATCGAGAATGAAATTTGGTGATTTATAGCCTAATTTTACCGGATAACATCAGAGCAAAAGTGCGTCCCACGTGGGCGCGTTTTACGCCACTTATTTGTTGAAAACGTCTCTCAAAATAATTTTGTCGGAGACCATCAGTAGCAAAAGAGAGTCCACGTGAGAGCGTTTTTCGGTCCGCGGTTTGTTACCGCAACGTCTCCTCAAAATAATTTTGCCGGAGACCACTCAGAGCAAAAAGCGCGTCCACGTGAAAGCGTTTTCGCCACGGTTTGTTACAAAACGTCTCTCAAAATTATTTTGCCGAGACTACGCCCAATAACTTATTTCAATTTTCACGAAAAAATCCCCAAAAGCGCCCACGCCAGTAGCGTTTTTAGGGAAAAATGACCTAAAGCGCGTCCGGGAGAGCGCTTTTGGTATCAAAAAAAACGCTTCCACGGGGCGCTGATGACGTGTGCCGCGCTCCCGGGACGCGCTTTTTAGCCGCTTTCCCCAAAAAAACGCTACCGACGCGATGGGCGCGTTTTTGAAAAAATTGCACTTTTCGGTCAATTTTCCCGAACCCTGTACTATCCGGTAATTTTTATTTTTTTGGTATTATTGAGATATTTACCCTATTAAAACTATAGTAAAAATAATTAAATTACAAAAGAAAGAACATTAAACTCAATTTTATTAAATATAAAAAAAATTTATATTGCAAAAAACTAAATTATCAATGAAAACTTCTTATTTATTAAATATACTACAACTAAATTAGAAATAAATAAAAAATAAAGAAAACTTCTTATTTATTAAATATATTAAAACTAAATTACAATAAAATAAAAAATAAAAAACAATTTCTTATTCCACTACATATATTAAAATTAAATTACAATAAAAAACTTAAACAGTTTCGATTTTATTAAAGATATTAAAATTAAATTACAATAAAAAAATTTGACCGTTGGGCCTAAAGCGCGTCCCCGGGGGAGCGCTTTTGGCCACGTCAGCGAAAACGCGTCCTCGTGGAAGCGTTTTCGCTGACGTGGTCAAAGGCGCTCCCCCGGAAACGCGCTTTAGGCCGTTTCCTCCAAAAATGCTATGACGTGGACGCGTTTTTGAGAAAAATTACACTTTCCGGTCAATTTTCCTTAACCCTGTACTATCCAGTAATTTTTTATTTTTTTGGGTATTATTAAAATATTTGCCCCTTTTTTATCCTCTTCGTAGTCTTTCTTCTCATGAAACTTGCTATATATGAAACAATCAAGGTCAACTTAGTATTAGTTTAGTGCTACTATTGAAAAGCGCTTTGGAAAGAACTATTTTAAAAAGTTTTAAATTTAATTTTATCGTGTTTAATTCCTTTCCTCTAATAATAGCACCTAAATCTGTTAAGTTAAATACTTCCAAACCTGTATGCATCAAATATATTCTCATATAACACATACAAAAAGATCATGTTAATAGATTTGACACTAACAGTCAAATTTAACCTAATTAATTTAACATCATGTCTAAAATTTCAAAAAAAAAAAGAAAAGGATTAACCAAATTCACATAGCAAAATTTGACCTCAAAATTTAAATATTTAATATTGTTACCGAAAAATGATTTTGAAATATAAAATACCATTCCAGAAATGACATTGCAAACTAAAAAACTATACACTTAAATGATATTTAATATTATAATATTATACAAAAATAATTTATTGTAGCTCATCTTTAATATTTTAATATATAAAATATAAATTTTAAATACATTAAGCTTAATATAGATTGTTTACAAATTCAAAATATATGTTATATATATGAATAAATTTTAAAAGAAAAAAATAAATGATAAATAAAAGTTAAAAACATCAATTCTAGTCCTCCCAACATACAAATTATAACTTGTATATTTTTCTTTTCGTGTCTTCCACCTATGGCTCCAACCCAGAGATGTTTTTAAAAAGTAATGGTGAACAAAGTCTAACGACCACTGTAGTATCTATCCATTTTTATATAATTGAGATACCTTCAAAAAGAAACGTTGAAAATGGGCCCTCAAAAGGACATCACTACTCACAATCTCTTATTTAGTTTTTACCACTTACAAACTCTAATCCATATTCTATTATAATCATAAACCATCTAATTTTCATACTTCCCAAACTACAAAAACTTTCATCACTCACCAATTCCTCTGTTACTTTTTTATGAAAATGATGACTCACTCTTTTTTTAATTGGTATAATAACACATTTAAATCCTCAATTTGGCCGTAATTCTAAATAAGTCAACACATTTACAAATTCTATCAATTTAATCCTTAACAAATTTTAATCATATATCAAAATAGCTATAATAAACTCAAATGAAATTATAAACGCAGCAAAATAGACTCGATACTCTATTCTTCACATCAAATATAATCACATTCCAATTCCTTCAATAAAATTCATTAGCTATAATAAACTCAAATGGATATCCTGACAGACACAAAAATAATAACTCAAAATATATATCCTAACTAAAATAATTACTTGCCAAACAAAACCTATATATTTTTAAAAGTTATGACTATTAACACGATATGTAAAAATTTAAAAGCTAAATTTATTATTATACCAATTTCTTAAACTACAATCTCACCCTTTTGTCAAACACTTAAACGATAAAAATGGACAAAAGAAAAACCAAACATGATTAAATTACCACTTTGAAAGTTTTAAAAGTTAAGCGACAGAAAAAAGAAACTTAACATAATTGGATGATTTCTTATTTTAAAATTAAATTTTCATTAATAACTGAAAATTGTGGAATAGGAAATTTGGACTATATAATAGCTAAAAAAGTAAAATATGAAAATCATTGAAAACGTAATATGAAATATCTGCTAAAAAAACTAGTAATGTATAATTTTAAAACTTACTATTTAGCACAACACTCCTTCACATCAAAGGCAATTATGTTGAAAATCTGCCTAGTATTCAAGCCTCAAATCAGTAGGTTTTCATTCACGGTTAGGGCATGTATTTTAAAAGTCATGTTATGCATCATTCCTTTCCCGGCATAATTTTTCAGCCCAGTTCCGATATCTAGCCAAGTGTTCTAAAAGTACTAGACAAATTGCATTAATCCCACTTTGCATTAATCCTATCATACCTTATCATACATGTCCTTTGAGAAGAGAAGAGTAATGACCCTATGACACTGGTTGCTGCTGATGGTTCTCTTCAATCTTTCACCTGCTAATTGCTGCCTTCATCAGCTCTTCTTTAAAAACAGGGGATTCTGGAAGATAACAGGGAAACAGTGACTGGTAGCTTACAAAGAAGGGACAAATATAGCCAGCTAAGCTAACAAAACTTGTGCTTTAGTCTATAAAACTCTTATCAAATGCATAATTACAGCATAACCAAATGTCATCTAATTAGGTGAGCTTCTTCCCTTTCTATGTCCTCTTGATCTTTGAAAATGTTCCTGTCTCTGAGAAGTAAGTACTTTGAGTTCCACTGCCAAGCTGATGTGCATGAGCTTGAGGATTTGTGAGCTCAATCCCCTGATGAACAAAAAATGCCAATCATTACCCACACAAACAAAAATATAATGTCTGTTTGATCCATGTAAAAAGAAGTTCAAACTAAGACTTTTGCCAACCTTCTCCTATTCTACATAGAAAATAGAGAAAACAATCATCACAAATTACAGTCCTAAATTTTAGAATGATCAATGTTACATATAAACATAAAGCCAATCAGCCACGTATCAGAAGTTAACCCTCTAAAGTTTGTTAAACCTCGCACACATGCACACATGCTACCTCCTAAAAATTAAAAATATGTCATGTGCTTTCATAACCAGAAACCTGACCTTGTTCCCTCAGTCTTCCACATCTCCAGAATAGACCAGGCCCGAAAGCCCACCCAAAATGTGGGAGGGTTTGGGCAAAAATATAGGCCCGAAAAATGAGCTTGGACAAAAAAATAAGGCCCATTTAAAAAATGGGCCAGGCCTCAGGTAAGGCATTTTTTGCCTGGACCCGGCCCAGCCCGAACCAAATTCACTAAAAGACAAAAAAAGATCTGCATTATTTTTTGTTTTTGAATGTTATTTTCTTCTTGTTTTCTCCCTATTTTGCTAACATTTTACTATCATGTTGCTATTATTTTGTTGTTATTGTTTGGATATTGTATAAAAATTATTTTATTGTTATTTTTGTTATTATTTTAAAGGCATTTGTTAATTTTTTATTATTTTAGAGGATTTGCTTGTTAAGTTGCATCTATCTTAGTGTTATTTAAGTCTACATATTTTTTAAAATTTATTTTCAATTTGTTGGGAAATATTTATTTTGATGTTTTTAGTATTTTTGATATAGTATATATATTTAAAAATTATATAAAAATAATATTTAAAAATTAATACGAGCGGGCCAGGCCAGGCCCGGCCCACGTTTTAGCATTTTTATTTGGGTCGGGCTTGGGCAAAATTTTAGGCCCATTTTTCAGGCCCGGGCCGGCCCGGCCCATGAGCACCTCTACTCCAGAACTCTTTCTTATAATTTAAGTCAACAATGCAAAAATGCCAACCAAAAGAAATAGTAATAACCTAAACTGTACACTATTTAGACTCATAGGTTCTAAACCCTTTCTTGCACCTAATAAAAGCCATGTACGCAAACTTCTCAAATCTTTCCTATGTCAAATATGTCATAATAAAAACAACATATACTGACATCCCTTCAGCTCATGGTCAAATTAGAAGAAGCTATAAATACCTGCACAGGTGTGAATGCCAAACTTGAAGTCAGCCCAGAGGTGGCACCACTGCTTCCGTAATTCTTTTCCTTGAACCTGAAGTGAAGGAAAAAGTGTATCACCCAGGAGATCAACATGCAAGGTTGAATTTGAGAGATGAACAGCAAAAATACTAAATTAAGCTAACCAATTAAGGGGAAAAAAAAGAACAGGAGAACCTACTTCTTAGCAACTTTGGCTGCAAGTTTGCTCTGACCAATTGAAACACGCAGTTTGCCACTCCCAGCCTGACCAAGCATTCCATAACCTTCACCTAGTCCATCACCTAATATCAAAAGGGAAATGTACAGTCAGAAAACTGTGGGAAATAGGTTATGTTCTTCTTAGTTGATAACTAGATTCTAGAAACTGCTCCATGAAAGTAACTCCTCAAGAGAATATACAGAACTAGACATTTCATTAAAGAAGGTAGTTAAGCATTATCATATTTACATAACCAGAGGTTACAAGCCTATTGAAGACCCAAAACATGGTTTTTGAGTTCAAGCATCATTAAAGTAAAAAAAAAAAAAAAACTAAAAAATGATTCTTCAGAAATTAGAAAAATCAAAGTTCACCTAAAGAGCTTTCCTCAGGTACTCCAAATTGCATCCTGTTCGCTAGCTTCCTCATGTCTGTTATAGCATACCTGAAAATAACATATATAGATATAAGCAAAATGCAGAATGCACAAACAAATTGCTGGAAAAAAAATTTAAAAGAAAAAACAAAGATTTCAATGGTAATCAAAATAACAGAACTACCTTTCTTTCATCTTCCTTAAGCGACGACCACCCCTCTTTTTCTTAGGTTCAGAATCAGGAACAGGAAGTGGTTTAGGCTGCTTTGCAGGAGGTGGTTCTTGCCATTTTTCAATTTTCTTATGAATTTCTTCCTTTAAGGTTTTTCCAGCATTCCCTAAAGGATCCCCTCTAGTAGAGTCTATACGTGCTGCAAGAGTTGCTTTAGAAGCCAAGAGACGACAAGCACGACTCCTCAAAGCAGGGGGTGTAGTTTGAAAAATCTCTGTCTGTTCGATATACCCAACACGAAACTGTGACGTTGCAGTGGAAAACCCTGCAAGGGTCTTTTTCTTCGCACCAAGCAGCTGAACATTACAAGCAGGCATCTTAGCCAATGCTGAAAGACCACCAGCAGTACCCATAAGTTTAGCAGCAACAGCACTTCCAACAATAGTAGAAAGATTTGGTGCAATATATCCCATTCTACTTTCTACAAAATCAAGAACCTTCTTCTTTGCAGTATCCAGAGCCAGAGCACGATCACACGCATCAATAGTTTTCTGGAGAACATCTTCAGGAAGTGGCTTGCCACTGGTAGTTGATGCTGTAACTGAAACAACCATAATGATAGCTGAAGGCAAAAGCCCTTCCAAATCCACAAGGGTTAAATCCATCTCATTGCCAATCTTTTTCACCACACGAGCATAATCAATTGGATGATGCACAAGCGATTCAAGCTCAGGAAACTTCAATCGGTACTTATCACGTATAAAATTATGGATAATAACAATCTCATTCTCGATATCAACTGATAGTCCATTACAGTCCACAATCAGCTGATATTCAGGATCATCTTCCAGTACCATGCCCTGATTTGATATATCAGAACCCTTCTCGAGCGCATCTTCCACTTTCTGCATTATATCAATGTATCTCTGACTTTTTTGCAATTTGGAAACACTGTCCAGATCATCGTAGTTAAGCGTTTCGATATCCGCGAGGTCACCATCAATATCTTCTTCCATGTTTGCGACATCATTATTTTCTTCCTCCTGAAAGAATGATATGAACATTACGATTCAGATTAAGTATCGAATAATAATAAAAAAAGAGGCTGAAACTCAAAATAGAAAAGGTAAGTATAGTTTCAACTCACCAGAACATCGGCTTCGTTGTCAGATAATTCATCAAGGTCCGCAAGGAATGAATCAGCTAAAGTTGCCTGAAAATTATAACCAAGTAAAAGAACAGACAGTTAGATGCAATTATTTTATTGAAAGAAAAGTGTTAAAATTCCAGGAGAAAAAAAAAGTAGAGTAATTAGAGAAAAGAAAACTAACCATCTGACGTTTTCGCGAGGAGCCTTCTAGGGTTTAACCCAAAATCGAAGAGAATAAACGAAAACAAGTTGAAAATTAAAATTTCCTAAATAGAAGAATGAAGGAACCCTAATCGGAGAAAAGAAGAGCAAATATTTTGGGAGATAGCGAAAATAATTTATAGGGAAACTTCTTGAACATGCTATCGAGTCGGCTTTTGTATGGGCTAGACATTCTATTTATACGTTGGCCCGAAATCATTTATGCTTTGATCCATGTTGGTAAAAATTTCATCCTCATCTATTTTTTCAAAAATTATATACATAGATAGTATTTGAAAAGCCACCAGTAATTAGATTTGTCGGTAAGTGCGGTATGTTTTGGTGATCATCGTAGTTGTTAATTTAAGTATTTGAATTACTCTTAGGTAGTGTTTGAACAATTATTTAATAATTGAATTTGAGTATAATTACATATAATTAACGATTCTATTGAAAATTTAGTGTAATTAGAGTACTCTAATTCTTAAAGGATGAGTGAGAATCGAAGTAATTATGCGGATAATTACACTCAATTTTAATTTTAAAAAATTATTTTGTTATAAGTTTAAGTTATAAATTTTTATATTATAAGTATGAACATGTATAAATGTTTAGAATAATTGTAATTAAAGATTTATTATAATATAATTTTTTTTTTTTTTGAAAAAAATTGACTGGAATTAATTAACTAAGTAATAAATGAAATCAGTTTCTTTGAAACAGTTTAAAAGAAAATGGCCCACAAATGAAGAAAAAGAACGGCCCGAATTCAAAGACAAAGGATAAAATTAAAAATAGGAAACTAAAACTTAATCCAGTCATAGTCAACAGCTGGTCTCCACTAAATTGTTGCCTTTTCACCTCCCTATACCAGCAGTTCAATCGATAGCCAGTTACAAAAAATCTTCCATTTCCTGCTATCGCTTTTCTTTGCAGACCTTTCGTGAACCTCATCCGTCTGATGCTGCAGCCATTTTCCTCTTGTTTGCGTCGATAGCCTTCATCACCATCCTCTATCAATCTCCACTTCTGTGATTTCTAGGCCGGCTATTCTATGATTAAGGTAAGCAACCTCTCCCATTTTTAGCCCTTTTGATGCCAGACTCTGTGCCTTTTCGTTTGCTGATCTTCTTACATGTTGAAAATTGCTCTTAAGGAAAAACTTACTCAGTTCTTGAATGTCTTGGATGTAAGAACGTATTACCGATTTATCCCTGTTTGTGCTTTGGGCTCTCTTAATCACTGTCAGGGAATCTCCTTCAATGTCAACAAATTGTAGTCCCAGATCCCTACCCATAATAACCGCTTGTAAACATGCAATGGCTTCGGCTGTAAAACCTGAAGGTATGTTCTCATGGATTGTGGATTTCGTGGCTACCACATCCCCATTACAATCTCTGACAATGATTCCTGAACATGATTTGTGCTCTTTGAGATCTACAGCTGCATCAAAGTTGATTTTACAGAAGCCTTGCTCCGGAGGTCTCCATATGGTAGCGCTCGGACTTGAGGTAACCTGTATTCGATTAATACTGTTTAGATCCTGTAGATATTTTCAGATAAACCTTGCTACCTCTGCTCCTGATCTCTTTTGGCCTTCATGAATCCATTTATTCCTAGCAGACCAGATAGCCCAGATGGCACAGATAAAGTTTCGACAGACATCAGTTTTGCTATTTAGCACAATCCAGGTGAACCACTCCGTAAATTCCATATGAGATATATTATCAGGCCATGCAAAATTTAAGTTATCCCATGTTTCCTTTGTAACAGCACATTCACGAAATATATGTTCTCTGTTCTCCAATCCTTCCATACACCTTGTGCAGGCGGCTTCATTTGTTAATCTTTTAATTCTTAGGTTTGCTAGTGTAGGTAGATAGTTTAGAGTGGCTCTCCAAGCTGTAATAATTATTTTTGAAGGAGGTAGGCTTTTTTATTAAAATAACCCAAAAAAATTAATTAATTATTAAAATAATTTATTTTTTTAATTAAATACGAAAATAACTCAAAATTTACAGTAAAAGTTGGTGGAGCCAACTTATATGGCGTCACCAACTTGCCACGTCAGCAAGAGGCATAAAAAATAATTTTTTTTGTGGAGCCATTTTGAATGGCGACACCTGTATAAAATATAAGGGAAATATTGGAAAATTAGCGGGCTTTTAAAATAATTTTTCATTTTTAGTGGAGCCATTTAAAATGGTGCCACACCTGACACTTTCTGCTCGTTTCAGTTTTTTTTTAACTTTTTTTTTAAATTTTGTTTTTTCTTTTCTTTTTTTTTTTACTTTTTTGAAGTTTTATATTTTATTTTGTTTATTTATTTTATTTATTTTTTATTATTAATTTTAAAAAATTTGAAATGTATATTTGAAATGTTTATAATATATATTTTTAAAAATTTTAAATATTATTTTTAAATTATTTTTTTATAAATTTTAAAAATATATTTTTCAAATTAATTTTTTTAAATTTTAAATATTATTTTTTAAATATTAACCATATTATTAATAATATAAAACATTTAAAAAATCATAATTTAAAAAATTATGAAAAGATGGGGGCTTTTAAAATAATTTCCCATTTTTAGTGGAGTCATTTTAAATGGTGCCACCAGACTGACATCATGCATGTTTAATTTTTTTCAACTTTTTTTAAATTTCTGAAAAGTTTGAGGGCCCTTAAAAATAATTTCCCATTTTTTAGTAGAGCCATTTCAAATGGCGTCACCAGTGGTGACACATGCAATTTACCTTCTTTTTTTTAACTTTTTTCTTAACTTTTGTCTTCTTCTTTAATTTTTTTTTGAAGATTTATATTATTTTCTTATTTTATTTTGTTTATTTAATTTATATTATTAATTTTAAAAAAATTGTAATGTATATTTAAAATGTTTTATAATATATTTTTTAAAATTTTAAATATTATTTTTAAATTATTTTTTTAACTTTAGATATATATTTTTGAAACTATTTTTATAAATTTTAAATGTATATTTTTCAAATTATTAGTTTTATAATATTTGAAATGTATGTTTAATATTTTATTAATTTTACATAGAATTTTTAATTTTTTTAAAGATATTTAAATTTTTTAAAATTTTATATAAAAATATACATTAAGAAGTAAAAGTTTGAATTAAAAAATAAATAAATATATATATTATAACTAGTTACATCATGTTAGTGATGTGACTATTAATAAATTTAAATATAAATTTAAAAAAAAAAGGAAAATTGTGTTATATATATGGGTGGAGCTTGGTCCCCTTTAGATGGATGAATGAAGTAAAAACGTTATTTTGAGGGAGAGAAAAAAATAAGTTTTATAAAATTTTATTTTATATTTTTATATTTTATAGTTAATGTAATATAATAAATAATTGTATTGTATTTATGTTTTTTTTATATTATACAGATATCAAAATGTCTTTTGGAGCAAATACGGATCACACTTCATCGATGATCGACGAAACAGTAAAAATAATTATAAATGAAACAAAAAATCGTTTTAGTTTCTAGTTTTTTCTTGTTAATTGCTACTCTGTTGAACGTGTTTTGACTGCTTTAGAGATAACTATTTTAAAGCAGTCAAAACACGTTCAACAAAGTAGCGATTAGCAAGAAAAAATTAGAAACTAAAACGATTTTTTATTTCATTTATAATTATTTTTATCTTGTTCGCTGATCATCGATGAAGTGTGATCCGTATTTGCTCGTAACATTTTTTTTATATCTCAGTATAATATAAAAACATAAATACAATACAATTATTTATTATATTACATTAACTATAAAATATAAAAATACAAAATAAAATTTTATAAAACTTACCTTTTTCTCTCCCTCAAAATAACGTTTTTACTTCATTCATTCATTCAAGGGGGATCAAGCCCCACCCATATATATAACACAATTTTTTTTTATATTTATATTTAAATTTATTAATAATCACATCACTGACATGATGTGATTAGTTATAATATATATTTATTTTTAATTCAAACTTTTACTTTTTATATAAAATTTTAAAAAAGTTTAAATATCTTTAAAAAATCTTAATGTAAAATTAATAAAATATTAAACATACATTTCAAATATTATAAAATTAATAATTTGAAAAATATACATTTAAAATTTATAAAAAATAATTTTAAAAATATATATCTAAAGTTAAAAAAATATATTATAAAACATTTTAAATATACATTACAAATTTTTTAAAATTAATAATATAAATTAAATAAACAAAATAATATAATATAAAACTTCAAAAAAATTAAAGAAAAAGACAAAATTTAAGAAAAAAAAAAAGTAAATTGCATGTGTCAGCACTGGTGGTGCCATTTGAAATGGCTCCACCAGAAAATGGAAAATTATTTTTAAGGGCTCCCAAACTTTTCAGAAATTTAAAAATAATTAAACATGCATAGTGTCAGTCTGGTGGCGTCATTTAAAATTGCTCCACCAGAAATGAGAAATTGTTTTAAAAGCCCCACATCTTTTCATAATTTTTTAAATTATGATTTTTTAATTGTATTTAAAAATTTTAAATGTTTAAATGTTTTATATTATTAAAAATATGGTTAATATTTAAAAATTAATTTGAAAAATATATTTTTAAAATTTATTAAAAATAATTTCAAATATATATATATCTTAAATTTAAAAAAATAATTTAAAAATAATATTTAAAATTTTAAAAAATATATATTATAAACATTTCAATTTTTTAAAATTAATAATAAATAATAAATAAGAAAAATATAAAACTTCAAAAAAGTAAAATAAAAAAAAGAAAAAGACAAAATTTTAAAAAAAAAGTTAAAAAAATAAACTGAAATGGGCAGCGCCATTTAAAATGGCTCCACCAAAAATGGGAAATTGTTTTAAAAGCCCCCTAATTTTTTAGTTTTTGCAGTATTTCCCTTGTATTTATATAGGTGGCGCAATTCAACATGGCTCCACCAAAAAATTATTTTTTTATGCCCCTTGCTGACGTGGCAAGTTGGTGGCGCCATATAATTTGGCTTCACCAACTTTTACTGTAGATTTTGGGTTATTTTCGTATTTAATTAAAAAAGGTAGGTCATTTTGATAATTAATTAATTTTTTTGGTTTATTTTAATAAAAAAGCCAGGGAGGTCACTTATCACAGCTTTTTGTAGCATTTCCTATTTTCAATCAGATTGTAGCTATTGATAAAATTACTCGCCTGTTGGTTCACCCCTCTAAGCCAGAAAGTCATCGTGTGGAGTGTTAGCTAGCGGAATATGGAGGATTTTTTTAGCATCTTCTTCAGAAAAGGTACTCTTAATCAACTCTGTTTTCCAGGATCTAGTGTTGCTATCAATCAGATCTGCTACCATCGATATGTTTTGCCTTCTAACCATTTGTTGAATATGCAAATTATCGATATTCGGGACCCATACATCAGTTTCAATTTTAATGTGCGCCCATTACCCACCCTCCAGCATAATCCTGTTTTCAGAAGACCCTTTGCGGCCCATATACTTTTCCAAGTATATGAAGGTAAGTTCCCTAGCTCCGAGTTTAAGAAGTCAGAGTCCGGGTAATATTTGGCCTTTAATGTTTGTGCGAGAAGGGACTTAGATTTTCAATTAGTCTCCATCCTTGCTTTGCGAGGAGTGCCAAATTGAATTTTGCAAAATTACAATAACCAAGACCACCAAACTCCTTTAATTCGCAAAGACTATTCCATGAACACCAATGTATCCCATGTTTCCCATGACACTTTTGCCACCAAAATTTGGCTATTGTTTGCCACCAAAAACTTCTTTCCCCCCTGTGATAATAGTCGTCTACTCCGGCAATCAACTTTCATTTTTACGCGATCTTTTAGATGTTGAAACGCTAACCTTTTCTTTCTTCCCACCATATTTGGCAAACCCAGATATTTCTCGCAATTATTTGACCATTTGATCCCCAGCCTGTTTAAAATAGATAATCGGATTATATCTTTGGTGTTGGAGCTGAAGAAAACAGTTGACTTCCCGTAATTAACGCATTGCCCCGAGCAAATTTTATATTTTTTTATAACCTTTTCAAATGTTTCTGTACCCTTATCAGTTGCTTTCCCAAATAAAACAAAATCATCTGCAAAAAGGAGATGAGTGATCTGAGGACTTTCTCTCTCAAAACTCCTTCCTCACTTCCAAGTCTTAGTAGAGTAGACAACCATTCGCTGCATATTAGGAACAAAAAGGGACTCAGCGGATCCCCTTGACTCAAGCCTCTCATTGGAGTAAAAACCTTCCATGGTATCCTATTTAAAACAACAGAGTACGAGACAGTACTAATGCATTTCATAATAAGTTGTATCCAAGATTCATCAAAACCCATTCTGGCCATCATTCGCTTCAAGAACTCCCACTCCACCCGATCATATGCTTTGCTCATGTCAATCTTTAGAGTCATTAGGCCTTTTTTCCCTATCTTTTTGTTTCGCATAGAATAAAGAATTTCGTAAGCTAGAAGGACATTGTCAGTAATAAGCCTTCCCGGTACAAAGGCACTTTGAGCTGGATCAATGTAATAATCCAGTACTTCTTGGAATCTGTTTACTATAGACTTTGAAATTATCTTATAAAAAACTGAGCAAGGACTAATTGGCCTAAATTATGATGGATTTTTCTGATGGAGATTCTTTGGAATTAAAACGATATTCGTATGATTTAAAGGATCAAAAGATTTTCCTTTATTAAGGACATCTAAGCAAAAATCACTCACCTCCCGCCCCACGATATGCCAGATTTTTTAAAAGAAAATGGCTAGAAAACCATCGGGTCCAGGGGCTTTGGTCGGCCTAATATTGTTTATTGCTTCCTTTATTTCCTCCTCTTTGTAATTCGCAGTTAACAACTATTCATGTTCTTAGTGATACTTCTTTTAACACTTGAAAGGAGGTAATCGGTGTCGCCAACTCCACCAGATTCGAACAGCCTCATAAAGTAATCTCTTATAATGTTTTCCATATCTTCGTCCTTAGATCTGAAGGTTCTTTCATTGTCTTCCAAACCTCGTATTTTGTTCATTCTGCGCTTTTGTGATGCTTGACTATGGAAGAAATTTGTATTTTTATCCCCTTGGCGCAACCAATTCGTTCTTGCTCTCTATTCCCAATACATCTCTTCCTTTTCCATTTCCCAATTTAATTCTAATTTCACATCAATCATCTCTGCTAGGGTATCATCATCCCTCTCCATTCCGTCAAGTTCCGCCAATCTTTCCCGAAGAAATTTTGATCTCTTGATACGTTCTCCTTTGATGTTTTTTCCCCATCTCTGTAAACCAACCTGGGTATGCACAAATTTATCCAAGACACTACCAGTCTTCTCCTACCATAATTTCTTAATAACTTCTTCACATGAAGGTTCAGTTAGCCACCATGATTCGAATTTAAAAAGATTACCCCCAGATTGTTTTACGTTTGGCATTGTTTGGATGAAAATTGGGCAATGGTTAGAAAAGGAATGAGGTAGGTGTTGTACAGAATAATCAGAAAATAAATTCAGCCATTCCCGATTTGCCACTCCTCTGTCGAGTCGTTTCCTTATATTTGTATCCACAAAATTACCCATTTCCCAAGTAAACTTTTGTCCACTATAACCCATATCAAACAGATCTTTTGTTGCCCCTCCCATTTTCTCATGTGCATACATGATCTCATTGAAGTCTCCACAGACACACCACAGCATTGAGCAACTATTCCTTAATCTGCGGAGACATGAACTAAGTTGTTACCATTCCACATACACACCAGTGAATCGCCACTTATATGGGTTATCTTCTTCATTAATCTCCACGTCAATGTGGTTGTTTGAATAGCTGTAGACATGAACTAAGTTGTTACCATTCCATGCAAAACTTAAGCCACCATGTAACAGCCCGATTTTAGGGCTAGTCGGGACAGTGGTTTTGAAATCACTAATCCGAGGCTGGAGAAATTAGTTTAATATTATTCTATGTTATAGCATGATTATATGAGTGCATGAAAATTTTAGTGACTTAATTTTAATGATTTCATGCTTAATTTTGAAAAATGACTAAATCGCATAAAGTGTGAGTTTTGTTCTACAAGCTAAAAGTGTTAAATAGCTATAGAACACTAAAGTAGAGGTCCTTATTGAGTAAATAGACTAATAAAAGTGGTGGCTGGACATGAATTTTTAATTCATGAAATTGGTCAAAGGTTAGGTAGATTTTAGGTGACTTAATTGATAAAATAAAATAAAATAAAGATAAAAAGATATCACCATTCATCTTCCTCCTCTCCACCAAAATTTTCAGCAAGAATAAGGGTTTTGGAGGCTTGAAATTTTAGCAACTCTTCACCCTTGCAAGTAAGTGTTTTTGATGGTCATTCTTGATGATTTTTGTATTTTTGTGACCCTTGTAGCTTAAGCTAACTAATGGAGGGAGTATTTTGTAAAATGGTTGAGAGTCTAAGGTTTTACCATGTGAGTATTCATGTTGTTTGCTGAAATTTTATGGAAGAAAATAAATCTTGGTTGTTAAATAAACAACTTTTTGTGAAAGGGATTTTCATGAAAACACCTAAAAGTACTATTCTGTGAAGTTTATAAAATAGGTTATAGATGTGTGAAATAATTGAAAATTTTGAGTTGCTATAAGAGCAATAAAGATTCGGCTAGGCTTGTAAAAGGAGAAAATTTGATTAAAATTATTTTACGAGCCTAGGAAAAAAATCGTAATTTGATTTTGTCGTAAGGTCTGAGGGCCGAGCGCCTGGAAGGACTTATGCCATTCACGCTCGCGAAGAGGCATCGTCACTGGATGTGATTACATGTACTTTTTCTCTTCACGATATCTCTGTTTTTGCTTTGATTGATTCGGGGCCTACCCATTCGTATGTTTGTGTGAAATTGGTGTCCAGCATGAATATGCCTGTTGAGTCTACCGAATTTGTGATAAAAGTGTCAAACCCGTTAGGCAAGCATGTGATAGTTGACAAAGCGTGTAGAAACTGTCCTTTGATAATTAGAGGTTATTGTTTTCCAGCTAACCTCATACTACTATCGTTTGATGAATTTGACCTAATTTTTGGCATGGATTGGTTGACTGTTCATAACGTGTTAGTATACTGTGGTAGTAAGTTTATTGAATTGAAATGTGAAAATTGGGATATCCTTCGGGTTGAATCAGGTGAATCGGATAGCTCGCCTGTACTGATTTCGTCTATGACTGCTGAGAAATACAAGAGAAAGGGATATGAGTCCTATCTTGCATTTGTGTTGAATACCCAAGAGTCGAAAGTAAAGATTGAGTCAGTGCCTGTGGTATGTGAGTACTCGGATGTGTTTCCGGAAGAGTTGCCTGGATTGCCTCCAACTAGGGAAGTCGAGTTTGGTATTGAGTTGGTCCTGGTACGACACCTATTTCGGTTGCCCCGTATAAGATGGCACCGTTGGAGTTAAAAGAGTTGAAGGTTCAGCTACAAGAGTTAACGGATAAGGGTTTCGCGAGACCGAGCTATTCTCCGTGGGGTGCTCCGGTACTTTTTGTGAAAAAGAAAGACGGGTCGATGAGGTTATGTATAGACTACAGACAGCTCAACAAGGTGGCTATGAAGAACAAGTATCCTTTGCCAAGGATCGATGATCTGTTTGACCAATTGAATGGAGCCACAATGTTTTCTAAGATAGACTTGAGGTCTGGTTATTACCAGTTGAGAGTTAAGGAGGAAGATGTACTAAAAACTGCATTTTGGACGAGGTATGGCCATTAGAAGTTCCTCGTCATGCCCTTTAGCTTAACGAATGCTTTTGCAGTATTTATGGATTTAATGAATCGTATTTTTCGACCATATTTGGATAAGTTCATTGTTGTTTTTATCGATGATATATTAATTTATTCTCGTAATAAGAGTGAGCACGCGGAGCATTTGAGAACTGTTTTGCAGACTTTAAGAGATAATCAATTGTATGCTAAGTTTAGCAAAAGTGAGTTTTGACTCCGAGAGGTCAGATTTTTAGGACACATCGTGTCGGGTGATGGAATTAGAGTTGACCCAAGTAAAATCTCGACTATTATTGAGTGGAAATCACCGAGGAATGTATCGAAGATTAAAAGCTTTCTAGGCTTAGCGGGTTACTACAGATGATTCGTTAAAAGATTTTCTATGATTGCTACTCTGATAACGAGGTTGCTACAGAAAGATGTCAAGTTTGAATGGACAAAAAAGTGCCAACAGAGTGTCGAGAAACTAAAGGCGTTGTTGACTGAAGCTCCAGTTTTAGTGCAACCGAAATCGAGAAAGGAATTTGTGGTGTATAGCGATGCATCCTTAAATGGATTGGGGTGTGTGCTTATGCAAAAAGGCAAAGTAATAGCTTATGCCTCGAGACAGCTGAAGCCACATGAGAAAAACTATCCGACGCACGATTTAGAGCCGGCCGCCATAGTTTTCGCACTGAAAATTTGGAGACACCATTTGTATGGCGAGAGATGTCGAGTATTCACCGACCAAAAAAATCTAAAGTATTTGATAACTCAAAAGGAGTTAAACTTACAACAGTTGAGATGGTTAGAGTTGATAAATGATTATGAGTTGATAATTGATTATCACCATGGAAAGGCGAATGTGGTCGCCGATGATTTGAGTAGGAAGTCATTGTTTTCCTTGAAGGCTATGAATACCCAGTTGTCTGTGACTGATAATGGTTCGGTCAAAAACAGAGTTAAGAGCTAGACCGATGTTTCTGCAAGAGATTTGTAAAACTCAGAAAAGTGATAAAGAGTTACAAGCCAAGATAACTCAGTGCAAAGCGGGTATTGAATCAGATTTTCGAATTGGTACCGACGGTTATTTGATGTTCCGAGAGAGGATCTGTATACCTAAGGATGAAGAGCTTATTCAGAAGATTTTACATAAGGCACATAGCAGTTGTATGTCTATCCATCCGGGTAGTGTGAAAATGTATTAGTGGTCGGGAATGAAGAGAGACGTTTCAGAGTTTGTCTCTAAGTGCCTAATTTGTCAGCAAGTGAAAGTCGAACACCAGGTACCTTCGGGTTTACTCTAGCCTGTGATGGTTCCCGAATGGAAATGGGACCGTATTACCATGAATTTTGTGTCTGGATTGTCGTTGGCTCATTTTATATTGGTACGTACCGATTATCCACTTGATAAATTGGTCGATTTGTATGTTTCTGAAATTGTGAGACTTCATGGGTACCTTTATCGATCATTTCGGATAGAGACTCGAGGTTCACATCACGATTTTGGAAAAAGTTACAAGAAGCTTTGGGGACAAAGTTGAATTTTAGTACGGCTTTCCATCCGCAAATCGATGGTCAGTCCAAGAGAGTAATTCAGATTTTTGAAGACATGTTGCGGTGTTGTTTCCTTGAATTCCAAGGTAGTTGGGAAAAGTATTTGCCACTGGTAGAGTTCGCCTAACACAATAGCTATCAGTCGAGTTTGAAAATGGCGCCTTATGAGGCTTTGTATGAGCGTAAGTGCCAAACGCCCTTCTATTGGACCGAACTCAGAGAAAATCAGATTCACGGGGTTGACTTAGTTAAAGATGCTGAAGAGAAAGTAAAGGTTATTCGTGACTGTTTGAAGGCCGCTTCGGATAGTCAGAAATCTTACGCGAATTTGAAACGAAAAGAAATTTAGTTTCAAGTCGATGATAAAGTGTTTTTGAAAGTATCTCCGTGGAAGAAAGTCCTCAGATTCGGTAGGAAAGGCAAATTAAGTCCACGGTTTATTGGAATAAGGTGACTGAGAGAATTGGACCGGTAGCATACCGATTAGCTTTACCGTCCGAGTTGCGCCATTATCGTTCTGACCCTTCGCGCGTTCTTTCACCAACAGAGGTTAAGGTTCGATCAGACATGACTTATGGCGAAGAGCCGGTTAAGATCTTAGCCCGAGAGGTCAGGCGATTGAGAAATAAAAGTATAGCACTCGTGAAAGTACTATGGCATAGACATGGGGTTGAAGAGGCCACATGGGAGCCCGAGGAGACTATGAGAGATCAATACCCAAACCTTTTAACGGTAAGATTTTCGGGGACGAAAATTCCTAAGGGGGGAGAATTGTAACAACTCGATTTTGAGGCTAGTCGAAACAGTGATTTCGGAATCATTAATCCGAGGCCGGAGAAATTATTTTAATATTATTCTATATGTTATAGCATGATTATATGAGTGCATGAAAATTTTGGTGACTTAATTTTAGTGATTTCATGCTTAATTTTGAAAAAGGACTAAATCGCATAAAGTGCGAACGTTTTGTTCTACAAGCTAAAAGTGTTAAATAGCTATAGAACACTAAAGTAGATGTCCTTATTGAGTAAATAGACCAATAAAAGTGGTGGTTGGACATGAATTTTTAATTCATGAAATTGGTCAAAGGTTATTTAGATTTTAGGTGACTTAATTGATAAAATAAAATAAAATAAAGAGAAAAAAATATCACCATTCATCTTCCTCCTCTCCACCGAAATTTTCAACAAGAATAAGGGTTTTGGAAGCTTGAAATTTCAGCAACTCTTCACCCTTGCAAGTAAGTGTTCTTGATGATCATTCTTGATGATTTTTGTATTTTTGTGACCCTTGTAGCTTAAGCTAACTAATGGAGGGACTATTTTGTAAAATGGTTGAGAGTGTAGGGTTTTACCATGTGAGTATTCATGTTGTTTGCTTAAATTTTATGGAAGAAAATAAATCTTGGTTGTTAAATAAATAACTTTTGTGAAATGAATTTTCATGAAAACACCTAAAAAGACTATTTTGTGAAGTTTATAAAATAGGTTGTAGATGTGTGAAATAATTAAAAATTTTGAGTTGCTATAAGAGCAATAAAGATTCGGCTAGGCTTGTAAAAGGAGGAAATTTGATTAAAATTGTTTTACG
This sequence comes from Gossypium sturtianum, assembly GCA_025698515.1. Taxonomy (NCBI): domain Eukaryota; kingdom Viridiplantae; phylum Streptophyta; class Magnoliopsida; order Malvales; family Malvaceae; genus Gossypium; species Gossypium sturtianum. The sequence continues at coordinate 18,919,184 of CM046945.1, read as the reverse complement.
AGCCTAGGGGTAAAATCGTAATTATGTGAAAGTTTAAGGGCAAAACGATAATTTTTCCAAAGTAGGAATTTTGGAATGTCTTGATTAATGTGGTGATTAAATAAGTAAATTTTATCATTGTAGATCAAGAAAAACGGAGTCCGGATCTAAACCGGGGGGAAACCAAGCTATTGGACTAAATCAAACTAGTCGCCTATAATTTGTATGCCGAGGTAAGTTGTACGTAAATAATACAACTCTATTGTTATTATGCATTAAACAATTGATATTGCATAAAATGTTTGATTATTTTTATGAATATGCATGACGAAATTTGAGGTGATATACTCCCGGTTGAACCTTAGGAATAGATTGGATATCCATGCCATGACATTTGGGTGATATGTGTGCTAGTGTAAGACCATGTCTGGGACATGGCATCGGCCACATTATGAGAGCCAGTGTAAGACTATGTCTGGGACATAACATCGGCATTGAGACGAGAGCTAGTGTAAGACCATGTCTGGGACATGGCATCGGCCTCGACATGTGAGCCAGTGTAAGACCATGTCTGGGACATGGCATCGGCCTCGACATGTGAGCCAGTGTAAGACCATGTCTGGGACATGGCATCGGCATTGTTCCCTCTTGTGTGAGGCTTGTCGGGTATCTTTTGGTATTTCAACTGGTTCAACGGGTAATTTAAAGCTTGTGTCAAAAGTGAGAAAAGTTACGATTATGTTGTAAGTGATACAGGTACCTACACGAGATTCATGAGAAATGAGCTCGATTTATGTTGTATGATTAGGAAAGATGAAATTGAGTAAGTTATGCTTTAAATCAATTGAGAATGTTGTGCTGGTTTATAATATGCTATGTGCTTATAGAGGCATGGTTGATGTTGTTACTTATTTACATGCAACTTACTAAGCTTTATGCTTACTCCCTTTCCTTTCCATTTTTTTATAGTATCGCCAAGCTAGCTCGGGGATCAAAGGACGTCGGAGGCTTGATCACACTATCAATCTGAACATTTGGTATAGTTAGATTTATCATTTTGAGTATGGCATGTATAGGGACTTGGTCTTTTGTTAAGTGTCATATTGTTTTGGCCAAATGTGTTGGCTTGTCTTGAAGATTGATTCATTTTATATAAGGCCATGGATGATGGCTAATACTTGTTATTGATATATGCAAATGATGATGTTTTTCATGAATGTGCATTTTGCATGGTGAAATATGTGTGTATGTCTTGGTTGTGGCTGGTTGGGTCAGATGTTTATGTGTGGTTTGGTGTTACTTGATGTGGCTTATGTTAGTGCAAATAAGGGTGGCAAAAGGGCTTGGTAAATACCTTGTTTTTGTCCATACAGGTAGACAAACGGACGTATGTCTAGGCCGTGTGTGACATACGGTCTGCCGCGTGGGCGTGTAGTCTAGCCGTGTGTACCCTGCACCTTAATTTGGTAAAACAGAATGCCCAGTAGTAACCACACGGGCTGAGGCACGGCCGTGTGTCTCAACCGTGTGGATGACATGGCCATAATACATGGGCATGTGCCCAGGCCGTGTGAAGTCTGCACCTTAAATGCCAAATTAAATTTGCCACATGGCCTAGCACACGGGCGTGTGCCTTGGCCTTGTGACCCTAAAATGTTGCTGACGTCAGAAACAGAATGTTCAGGTTTTAAAACACGGGTGTGTCATGGCCGTGTAAAGGACACGGGCCATGGACACGGGCGTGTGCCAGGCCGTGTGAAAACCCCTGTAGGCTCGAATTGAGAATTAAATCCAAACGGGAAATGGACACGGGCGTCAACACGGGTAAGGGGTGTTACACACCATGCGAACCATTGGCTGGAATATCCAACCCATTAAGAAAACCACACAATTTCCGAAAACGTTCCATTCGAATACTATCTAATTTTGTATCCATTAAGAAGACCATTTGGGGTTTATAAAGCTTCAACGTGTGTTGAAGCCTTCGAGTAGCCCAAGGATTCCCCAGTCCTCGGACGTTTCAGCATAGAATTTTCATTGATTCCGGTAAGCTGGCCATTTGCCAGCCGCCGATGTAATTTTGTAATTTTTGGAAAATCATCACCATCCTCCGTAATAGACCGCATCAACTCTACTATTGTACTACCACCCGAATTCCCCTCAAACAGTCTTTGCTTTTTTTGTTGCGTCTTCAGGAAAGGATTCAAAATCAATCGCTTCCTCTTGATCAAATTTCCGTTTACCCGTTGTAAGCTCAGTCATATTTGAATCGCTATTTCCTTTATGGATTAATCGGCGCCAGCTCCTTTTTTTGTGGCCCAAATGAACAATTTCTTCTGGATTGGTGGGCCCTTCATCCTCAAATTTGTTTTTAAAATTATCCGTAGCACTATACCAATTTATGTTGGTCTTTTCCACCACTTTTGTAGGTCCCACTTCTTTAGAGTTTGCTTTTGGAGTATTTGCTGTAATGCACCAGTTTTTGTTCGACTCTTCCTCCCCTTTTATAGCCGAAACTTGAGGCGAAATATTAGTATCTTTATCTCTAGATTTTTCCTGCATTTTCTCCGTTTCCCGATTCACAGAGTTCTTCTTCGAAGTAACTTCCTTCTCCGGCCGATGAGACAGATTCGACTTTTCCAGTAAAAGAGCATAATCTTTTTTCATCGCTTCCTCTTCTGTGTAAAAGCATTGCTTCATTGATTTTTTCCACATTGAACCAAATATTAAACTTTCTTTCCCTACCATGGAAGATTCTGCCTTTAGTGCTAACGAGAAAGGATGCTCACCGTCTGCCTTTGTATGATCTTCAACGTGTATTTTCGAACATTCCTTAATCCCATGGCCCATTCTACCACAACCAAAACAGAAAATTGAGAGATTTTCATATTTAAAAGATAGCCAAATTTTCCCTTGCCCATTCGGCGAAACAAAAACACCCCTTCTCAATTGTTTTTGAATATCTAAGTTAACTCTGATTCGACAAAATTCCCCTTTTATCTCAGATCTAATAACTCCCCAAAAGTAGGTCCAATTGCATGCATCAAATCCTTCTTGTCACATTCAGGTGGGCACGGGCCAACTTTTATCCAGAACGGAGAGAAAACCAGTTGAATCCTCTTTCGCTCCAGAGGTTGCGTCAGCCTATCAAATATAATTAATTGTTTTCGAAAAAGCCATGGCCGCCTTTCCAAGATATGTTCTAAGTCTTCCTCATCTTCAAAAGAAATCGTAAACAAATTTTGCCCTGCGATAAGAATCTCGAACTTCTTTTTTGTTTTCCAGATACTTCGTAACTGTGCTCTCAAGCTATCTGGATTATACGTTTTCTTCGTCCAAATAGAGCAGATCAGCGTCGGGTTCTCAGATGGAGTTACTAACAAACTTTTCACCGTTAGTTGGGTTAATTCTTCCTCAAGGAGAGCAATTTCGTTCCTTTCTTCCATCGATTCGAAGTCACCGCTCGTCTTCTTCCCAACCACAGTATTCCCTGTTTCTTCGGGAAGCCTAAAAGAGCACTCTTGACTTCTCTATCATAACTCAAATTTGAAAAAAAAAATATTTTTTTATTATATTATAAATCTTAAAAACTTATATTATAAGATAATTTATGTGTATTTTATAAAGTTATAATAAAAATTATATTACTTAAGTCTTAATTTTTTAATGTTAGGAAAATAATATTTATTATAAAAAATAATCTAATGTTATATAAGTGTATATTATATTTATTTTTAAAAAATTACGGTAAAAAACATGGATATAAATTATTTATGTGTCGGTGCTATGTATTATAAAAATAATATGATTATTCGTAAAAAAAATGTTATAATTTTATAAAATTATGGCAAAAAATTATATTATTTATAAGAAATGTTATAAAAGTTATAGGACACTTTATAAAAAAATGATAAAGGTTAATATATTATAATTATTATATTGTTTTTTTTACTTAATTTGTATATTATATAAAAAAAGTTATAATAGTTGCGATCGGATCGATTCTTTTTAATGAATCGATTCAATATATTTCTTATGTACCCATAGGTGCTATATTGGATTTGAATCAGATTTTGGATCAATCTATCTTGATTGACTGCCTCCATTATGTTGTTGCTAGCAAATACCACTATTTTTTGTTTTGGATCTTCCAAATCATTCCCGTAGAATATCCAAACCCATTTTTTCTGATCCTTCGATAAAAAGATTCATTTCTTCATAAAAAATAGGAGGTAGAGCCGATAAAGATTTCTTTTTCGATTCATCCCTGGAGTTGAATACCTCATTCAAGAATTGTTTTTGATCCAATCCGTAGGAATTAATAGAAAAGGCAAATCCATTATAATACACCATATCCGGCTCGGTTATTGATAGAGTGAATAGATCTGCCATTTCTTGAAATCTCTCTTCGATTCAAAATCGTGGTGTAACATGTATCCTCCTGCTCGTGCGTGGAATAGATGAAATAAATAAAAATAGATTTTTGTTCAAGAATGAAATCTTATTGAACCGCCTGATTCATCATTCGGAACCACATCACATCCCTGGATCCGATGAAATAGGATGAATTGAGACAAGTATTTTGTAAATACATAATTATCTTGAATATATTAACTATTTCTTTATTTTCCGATCGCCTAGAAGGGACAAAAGAAGCATCTTGTTCTTTCTTCAACAATTTCTGATCTCTAATGGACCTCTCAATAGGGTTCGAACTCAGATGAAGTTCTGACCATTTATCAGAGAAAAAATTTACGGTAAAAAAGATGGATATAAATTATTTATGTGTCGATGCTATATATTATAAAAATAATATGCTTATTTGTAAAAAAATGTTATAATTTTATAAAATTATGATAAAAAATTATATTATTTATAAGAAATGCTATGAAAGTTATAGGACACTTTATAAAAAAATTATAAAGGTTAATATATTATAATTATTATATTGTTTTTTTTACTTAATTTGTATATTATATAAAAAAAGTTATAATATAACATAATTCTTTTTTAAAATTAAGTTTATATAAGTTTTTATAATTAAAGTTACAAACTATTTGCACTGTGAATCCAAATTGTCGAAACCATCATTATGTTTGGGGAAAAAAAAAAGGATCGACTTTAAAAAGAAAATGGAGTCGCCACCCATCCTTTTTGTTTAGGTGTGATCGAATCACCTATAAAAACATTTTATTATATTTAAAAGAAATTAATTTTGGTTTACGAATTCCAAGAAAAATGGGTTCGGGAGTCGGTTACGCACGAGTAAGGATTAGCACCCTCGCAACGCCCAAAATTGGTACCTAATTGATTAATTAATAACCTAATGCCAAAAGTTTGAAACGATTTTAAAATACAATTCTGTTTTAAAAAAATTTAAATAACTCGAATTGGATATTGAGATTCTCTTGTTCCGAAGGAATAAAATATCACATCCAGCACGATAGGATAAAATGTTTCAAACCCTCGATGCGAAGATCCTCTCGTGATTTCCAAAATTCATGCATTGAGATTTTTATAAGGATATTCAATTATTTGGACAAACGAAAAACCGAAGCCCAGCACGGTAGGGTACGATTTCTCGGATTTCCAAACACGAAATATTGCCTTGTTTTTTAGAAAACATGGACAAAATTTTAAAAGGATATTTGGTTATTTGGTCAAACGGAAAACCGAAACCCAGCACGATAGGGCACCATTTCTCGAATTTCCAAACACAAAACATTGCCTTATTTTGAAAGCTTTTACTAAGTGATTATAAAACCGGCTCAAAATATATTTATTTAGTTTGTTTGGAACAAGAATGAAACGACCAATATCAATTAAAATGTTAAAATTTGAATCACGATGCGATAATGTGAAAAGAGCAAAGTTACAAATATAGAATAATATACATGGATAAATATTATACAAATGAATGACCATAATATGAAATTTGAAAGGAACGAATTTGGGCACATACAATGACAATCAAATTAACACAAATAACTTATAGCAAAATTTAAAGTAAATAAGCAAATGATGTATATAAAATAATATGTGTTAATTTAAATAATACATATGTAATAAAAACTTGATATAAAATAATATATATATAAAAATAATAATGACATATGAAAGTGTTTGGAATAAATAAATATATAATTTAAAATAGGGTCCTTTAAAGAGACAAATTATATATATAAATAAATTTAAAAGAAGATATATATATATACGTAAATAAATTTAAAAGAAAATATTTACATAAAATCAATAATGAAATCAATAATGTAAAAATAATTATGTATATGTAAGTATAATAGCATTAAATAAAATATCATGTAAATCTTTAAAGCATAGAAAAATATAAAAGAGGATTTTAAAATGGACAAATTATAAAATAATACGATTTTTTAAATGTATATATATATATATATATATATATGTATATAAACAAAAGTGTAAAATAACAAGCTAGAACAATACAAAATCAATAAATAATTCAAGATAGAGATGAATAATAAATAAATTTTTAAAGAAAATAAAAGAATTACAAAAATTAAAATAAAAAGACTCAATTGAAATAAATATAAACTAAAAGGGGAATTTAAGAAATATAAAACACATTGGAACAAAATTAAGGACTAAAACATAATGCACGTAAACCAAGGAGGATTAAAAGCGCAATTTACCCGAGTTATTAAACGCAGCGTTTAAATAAGAGCCAAATTAAAACTACGCAAAAATTACTGGGCCAAATTTAAAAAATGACAAGAAATGAAAAGGGCCTAATCAAATAGCGGCGCAAAAAGGAAAAGGATCAGATGCGGAAATATCCCAAAGTTTAAAAAGGTGCGAATCCTTCCTTTGGATCGGGTCGGGCACGCGGGCTAAGCACCAAACGGTGCCGTTTCGGCACCTGATTTCCAAAGACCTAAACGACGTTGTTTTTGTTTGCTCTTAAAACCTAAAAAAATCTGAATGGCAATCTGCCATTTCCCAAAACTCACCGAAACAGATCCCTTTTTCCCTAAATCTCTGCTAGGGTTTAGGCCTAGAAGCCGCCCTTGAGGGTCATCGGTGCTTCATGCACCTCCACCTTTGCCGAAGATTCAAGGAACAAATCCAGGTAAGCCCTCCTCTCTCGACTTTATTTAAAATCGATTTGTAAAAAAAAAAGAAAAAAATGAAAGAAACAAAAAATGCGAAACGAAAAAGAGTAGAAAACCTTTTGAGCCTTGAATCTGATTTTTTTATTGCTATTGATTGCTTTTTTTTTGTTCGTATTGCGGGCTAGGGTCTGGGTAGTGATTTTGGGTTTGCATTTGGGCCAAATTTTATTGGGTTGTATGGACTGGACTGTTTTGGATTTTTTATTTTATTATTATTTTTTGGTTTTTTGTTATAATACGGGCCCGGGAAAATTTGGGCTCTTACACAATTTTTATTTGGTAGATGTTAATTATGCAAATGTAAAAAATATTCATGTACCATATCGTAGGGTATGATACCATTTGAGAGAATGGAACTAGACACAAGCACCAGAGATGACTCGAGAACTCTTTAATTTGAGACGTTTAAGGCTTTAAAATGTGGTTGAGAAGACATTTGTTATTCTAAAAAAATTTCTCATATCAACATCACTTTAGTATAACATAAAAATAATAATATTTGATCATACTAGCATATTTCATACTTCATACCTTCATTCATAGGTATATTTGAGATGATCTATACTTTGAAACATACAATGAAAAAAGAGATCTTGATAATCACAATGATACAAATTCAAATGATAGATAATGAACTCGGTCAAAAACCAACATATGATGAAAATGAGCTTATATTAAATATTAAAGAGGAAATAACCCAACAAATATGAAACAGTAGAACAATTAGATAAAAGTTTATGGGAATAAATTATATTAGGATCATCCTAAAAAGTATTGTTTTTAGGCACCAATAAAATAGTGCCACGTCATTAAATTTTAAAGATAACAGAGTATTATTATACACTCATCTATATCTAATATCTTCTCCAATTTAATTTAACTTTAATTAAATTATTTAAAATAATTAATTTTTAAAATTGTAAACAAACGTCTTTTCTTTTTTTTATTACAAATTTTAATTATTTTTTCCATAAGTTAATATTTTTTATTTTTGCGCACCTAATTTTTTTAAAAAAAAATTTGTGCAATTTTTTCAATGTTATTGACACATAATTTTGGTAATTATTCTACTTAGAACCTCGAACCTTGAATCCCAAATCCTGAGGTTTAGGGTTTGGATTTAGGATTTAAGATTTTGGATTCGGGGTTCAAGGTTTAGGTTCAATGTTTAAGGATTTGATGTTTAGGATTTGAGTTTAAGGTTCAAGGGTTCGGGGTTACGAGTTTATGATTCATAGTTCATGTTCAAGGTTTCGGGGCTTTGAATTTAGGGTTTAGGATTCGAGATTTTAGATTTGGGGTTTTAAATTTGGGGTTCAAGGTAAAAAAAATCATCAAAATCATTTGTTAATGGCATGAAAAAAAATTATTAAAATGTAATTAAATAATTGAGAAGGGACCATGAATAATATGGTTGGAAGGGTCCATAAAATAATTTCTCTATAGGTGAGTATATAATAATAATTTCATGTCTTTAAAATTTGATGATGTGGCAAAATTTTATTGGTGCATAAAAACCTTATTTTTTAGGATCATCCTTATGTAAGTTATTTCCAAATTTTATATGATATTTATTTTTATTTTTATTAGTAATTGTATTATTAACTACTTTTTTTTATTAACACGATACATATGATGATTTAATTTTGATTTTTGTTGTTTGTTTAGAAATTTTTTTATCATGCTAATATTTTTTATAGTAATTAATATATTTTTTAAAAATATATAAAATATGTAACTGTGTAATTATAATTTGCACTACCTAACATGACATGAGGAATAATAATGTAATTACACCCTGTCAACGAAACATGTCGAAACCCTTTTAAAAGTTTTATTTAAAAACGGGGATCGGCTTGTAAAAACGAAAATGGGAGTCGCCACCAATCCTTTTTTACTTAGGTGTGATTGGATCACATTAAAAAATGTTTTATTTCAAAATACTGATTTTGGTTTACGAAAAATAAGAAAAAATGGGTTCGGGAGTCGGTTACGTATGAGGAAGGGTTAGCACCCTCATAACGCCCAAAAATTGGTACCTAATCGATAAAATCATGTCCTAATGTTGAAACTTTGAAAAATTTTAGAAAATGGTCTTTTTATTTGAAGTAAAAACCCAGACTTACCTATTTCAAAGAAATAAAACACCATACCCAGTAAGTTAGGATATAGCATCCTATGACTTCGAAACTAAGCACGTCTTTATTTTAGAAAATTCCTACCTCGAGACGCAAAACGTCATACCCAGTAAGTTAGGACACAACGCTTTGAATTCCAAAGAATAGGTTTTTTTATTTGAAATTTATAAATTTCGGTTTTAAAAGAGAAGTGATATATAATACCTTAAGTTTCACGAGAAAAATCGAAACCCAGTAAGTTAGGGCACAATTCTTCTCAAAATCCCTCAAATATCATATATTACCTTATTTTTGAAAACTATTTGAATAAAATTTATCAATTTAAAAGATTTTTATAAAAACAATGGTTTGAATAAGACATTTTATGAATACATTGCCACATATATGCCAAATAAGGATTTATCACAATTACGAATCATATTAATAATTACTAATAATGAACAATTAAAGAACAACACTAAATAATAAATGATGCAAGCAATAGAATAATTATACTGAAACATGCAATTAGTAAATGAATAAAAATAAATGAATATGAGGTATAATAAATAAATAAAAATTAAAAAAATAGATAATTAAAATAAAAGTTATATGACAATATATATACATATAAATAATAATATTTAAAATAATTATAATAAGTAATATAAATTAATTATGACAAGTACATATATAATAGATAATATGAATAAAATATATTACATAATATAAATAGATTTTATACAAAAAATAAGATTTAAAAAAACATATATGATATAATATAAAAGTTTAAAAAATAATAATAAATAATATATGAATTATAAAATAATATATATATTATATTAAACCAAATAAATAAAATATAATAATACTTAAATATATATAAGAATAATATATGTAAAATATATATGAATTTTATACTATTTTACAAAATTAATATATAAATAATAATAGTAATATAAATTTTAATATAATAAAATAATTAAATATAATTTCAAAATAATTTTAAAAAAATAAAATAAAAAGGTTTTAATTATTCGGACCTAATTGAATTTTTGAAAAAATACGGAAGGGCTTATGATGCAATTAGGCCATTGGTATAAGAAAACACGCGGATCTCTTTACTCATCGGGTCGGTGCGCGGATCCTGGACCAAACGACGTCGTTTTGTGCTTATCAGCTTAAGCAAAAACAGCGTCGTTTTTAAGCTCCTATAAAAATCAGTTTCAGACCAAAAAAAATCATTTGCGCCCCTTTTAAAAAAAAATTTAGAAATCCTCTCAGTGCTCTCGTCTGGGCTCCATCGACGGACATTCGGGCCACCGTCTCATGCGCCTCACGCGCCGTCGCCCATGGCGGCGCACAGGTAATCTTCACCCTTTTCACTTGTTTTTTTTTTGTTGTTGTTTTTTAAACAGTATTACATGTAAAAAAAACGTAGATTAAAGAAACAAAATAAAATTACACTAGATAGAAAATCACCTCGATTAAAAAAAACCTCTGTATTCGGTTTCGATGTCTCTTTTTCTATTTCTCTGTATTTTTTTCTTTTCGGTCTCTCTGTGTCTTTTTCTATATGTATTTTCCTGTCCCTTTTGTTTACAGATTTATGGGTTTTTATAACCCGAAATAAAATAAAATAAAAGGAATGCAAAGATTCTGCCATTTTTGTGCTATTTGTTTCCTTCTTTTGCAGGTGATGGCGAGAAATCCGGCGCTGATGATGACTGTTGGCCTCCTGCCATTGCGGCGCCTAGGGTTTCTAGAAACCCTAGGCTTCTGCTGAGACTAGTTTAGTTACTGGGCCTTTTGGGTCGTAGGTTTTTTAGGTCTACTGGGTCAGGGTGTAATGGGCTAATCGGGTTTGGTCTGAGTGTAATAGGTAATCTGTTTAGAATGGTTTTGGGTCTGGTAAAAGGTCTGTTGTTTTAGGTATTGGGCTAGTGGGTCAGATTGGGCTTGTACTGTGATGAGGTCTATAATTGGACTGTTTAAAAATCTTTTGGACATTTATTTTTTATTTTGGTTTGCTTTAAGCCCGGGCATAAATGGGTTATTACAGCTGCCCCTCTTTGCTCATTGTCGTGTAACGAGAATAGAGCAAAGACGATAAACAAACCCATTTTGCCCGGTCTTATCGAATGGCTGGTATCTTCGATCTGCTCCACTCCTACTCAGTGGAGATAAGATCTGCTATTTTTAGTCCACTGCAACGTCAGAGAAACAAGGCTGAAAATATCCTCGATCTGCTTCCTGCAACTTCAGGAAGATGAAATCTGTTGTCTTCAGTCTACTCCACTGCAATTTCAGGGAGACAAGGCTGAAAGTATCTTTGATCTGCTTCCTGCAACTTCAGGAATGTGAGATCTACTATCTTCGATCTTCTTCTTGCAACTTCAAAAAGATAAGATCTTCTGTCTTCAGTCTACTCTACTGCAACTTCAGGGAGATAAGACTAAAATCTTCTTTTGATCTATTTCCTGCAACTTCAGGAAGATAAGATCTTCTTTCTTCAGTCTACCCCACTGGAACTTCAGGGAGATAAAACTAAAACTTCTTTGGATCTGCTTCCTGCAACTTCAGGAATATAAGATCTTCTGTCTTCAGTCTACTCCTCTGCAACTTCAGGGAGATAAGGCTGAAATCTTCTTTTGATCTACTTCCTGCAACTTCAGGAAGATAAGATCTTCATTCTTCAATCTACTCCTCTGCAACTTCAGGGAGACAAGGTTGAAAGTGTCTTCGATCTGCTTCCTGCAACTTCAGGAAGATAAGATCTTCTGTCTTTAGTCTACTCCATTGCTGTAACTTCAGGGAGATAAGGCTGAAATCTTCTTTTAATCGCTTCGCAACTTCGTGAAGATAAGATCTTCTTTCTTCGCCTACTCCACCAGAATCTCAGTGGAAATAAGGCAGAAAGTGCTTTTCGATCTGCTTCCTGCAACTTCAGGAAGATGAGATCTGCAAATTCACCAATATTGCTCCACCGCCCACTGAAGGACATGTCCTGTAGACTCGGTTCCATATGTTTATTCACATGACTAAGATGCTATGATCAGAATGAATCAAATGCTTCTAGCTACATGTGTTATGTGTGACACGAATGTAACATGTCATGAAAATGATTCCTTTTAAAGGATTAGGATACAATGATTAGAATGAATCAAATGCTCCTAATGAAATTTGCTATGATGCAAAAATGTTATGAGTATGATTCCTACTCTAGGTGTTATCACTCATCTGTTCTTCATTCTTGTTCATCAATCATGTTCTGCTCAATAAGCTTGCCCCAATGTAATTTCAAAGTCGACTCCGCTTGATTCTTGAAAACACAAGGCTTGTGCCATCTTACCACAATGGGAATCGAAACACTTTCAATCCGTCCCATCTGTAATTTCCAAGGTATAGGGTTTATTTCGAATTTAACCCATTCCACCATAATTCAAGGTTTCTTAGTTCATCACACCACCCCCGAATGTTATGATCTGATGATGTCACTTACTTCCATCACATCAACTCATTTGCTTTGTCCAATTATCAACTGGACAAAGAATTCAGAGAAATAGTCTCTATCCAGACTCTTCTTTCTCAAATATTTCTATGCATATGGAAATTCTAAACAATTGTCCTGTTTTGGTTCCTTGTCTTCTTTAAAAATTTCCAAAGTAATATGTAGAACTTCTTTTTGTGAAATTATTAGTTCGTCAATCATTATTTCAATGCAACACATTTACGAACAATGGGTAACAAATAACTTGATCTCAAAAAGAGTTAGAATTGAATAAATTATCAAAAATACAAATAAAATTAACTGAGAACATATCTTTGAGAAGAAAAAAGAATCTCAAGATAGTAAAATGAATTGGACAAAAATCAGATGCCCTAGATATCGCCGATTGAGCTTCTATATACAAACTTTATGAAGACTTTCTTGAGCTCAACATGTGTTTAGAAGACCCAAAGTACTTTGTTGATACCCCGATATGCAACTTTCTTCATTTCATTGTTGATTCAAGTGTAGCAAGATGACTGTGTGTCCATTCAGAATTTGAGCCGCCCTTTTCGGGTTTTCAACTCAAAACCCCTTTGGTCTCAAAGCGCCCTTTGCGGGTTTTCACCTTGGCCTCTCCATTTTTTTTTTAGAAACTCAAAGTGCCCTTTGCGGGTTTTCACTTTGGCCTCTTCTCCTTTTCAAGCAAAATACTTTTTGACTGAGTCAGAGTTCACAGGGTTGGGTAAACTTTTCCCATCCATTTCGGTTAAGATCAGTGCTCCTCCAGAGAAAGTCTTCTTCACCACATATGATCCTTCCCAATTCAGCATCCATTTTCCTCTAGAATCCTTTTGTATGGGAAGGATCTTTTTCAATACAAGGTCCCCCTCATGAAACTCTCTTAGGCGAACTTTCTTATTATAGGCTCGCATCATTCGTTTTTGGTACATTTGACCATGACGAATAGCCCTTAGCCTCTTTTCTTCAATTAAATTTAACTGATCATGCCGAGCTTTGATTCATTCAGCTTCATCCAGCTTTATTTCTGACAAAACCCGAAGAGAATGAATTTCCACTTCAATGGGTAGAATAACCTCTATACCATAGACTAACGAGAAAGACGTTGCCCCAGTAGAGGTTCTGACGGATGTTAGATAAGCATAGAGTGCAAACGGTAACTTCTCATGCCAATCCTTATATGTCTCAGTCATCTTCCCTACGATCTTCTTGATATTTTTGTTAGCCGCTTCCACTGCCCCATTCATTTTTGGACGATACGGAGACGAGTTGTGGTGCTTGATCCCGAATTGACTACAAATTTCTGCTATTGTGCTGTTGTTCAAATTCAGTGCGTTGTCCGATATAATCCTCTCAGGCATTCCATATCGACAAATGATTTCTTTCTTTAAGAATCGACTAACTGCCGAATTAGTGACGCTAGCATATGAAGCAGCCTCTACCCATTTTGTGAAGTAATCAATTACCACGAAAATGAATCGATGTCCATTCGAAGCTTTTAGTAAGATTGGTCCAATAACATCTATGCCCCACATGGAAAATGGCCATGGGGAAGTCATAACGTGCAAAGGTAACGGAGGCACATGAATTTTATCTCTGTAAATTTGGCATTTATGACATCTCTTAGCATAGCTGATACAATCACCTTCTATAGTAGACCAATAATATCCAAATCTCATTATCTGTCTGGCCATTGTGAATCCATTAGCATGGGTTCCACAAACGCCCTCATGAACCTCTTTCAGAATTTTCCTGGCTTCGACTGCATCAACGCACCTCAATAATACTTGATCTTTTCTCTTTTTGTACAAGATATCCCCGTCTAAAACATAGTCAGAGGCCATTCTTCTTAAAGTCCTTTTCTCATTCTCAGTAGCATGCTCCGGGTATTCACGATTTTTTACGTATCGTAATACATCCTGATACCAAGGGTGATCATCTTTTTCCTCATCTTCCACATTATAGCAATGAGCTGGAACTTCAAAGATACTCATCTGAATGGGTCTCATATCCTCTGGTTTCTTTACTTTGATTATAGAAGCCAAGGTCGCCAAAGCATCTGCTATCTGGTTTTCATCGCGTGGAAGGTAATTAAAAGTAATGTCATCAAACTCCTCAATCAATCCCAGAACTATTTTTCGGTAATCAATTAGTTTGGGATCTCTTGTCTCCCACTCTCCCTTAAGCTGGTAGATTACTAGGGCAGAATCTCCATATACTTCTAGTACTCTGATCTTACGCTCTAAGGCTGCTCGAATTCCCATGATGTAGGCTTCATATTCTGCCATGTTATTTGTGCAATCAAAATCCAATTTGCATGTGAATGGATAATAATCACCACTAGGGGATACCAAGACTGCCCCAATTCCATTTCTGACAGCATTTGACGCTCCATCAAAATTTAGCTTCCACGGACAATCTTTAGTATTCGCCACATACATCAGCTCTTCATTCGAGAAATCAAAGCTCAAAGGTTCATAATCCTCCAAACCTCTGCTAGCCAAAAAGTCTGCTACTGCACTTCTTTTTATAGCCTTTTGGTTCACATAGACTATATCGAATTTAGACAGCAAAATCTGCCACCTAGCCAGCCTTCATTCAAAGCAGTGGACTCCATCATATACTTTAACGGATCAAGCTTCGAAATTAACCAGGTAGTATGATATAACATGTACTGCCTCAATCTCCGAGTTGTCCAAATCAGAGCGCAACACAATTTTTCAATCGACGAATATCTCATTTCACATTCAGTAAACTTTTTGCTGAGATAGTATATCGCCTTTTCTTTCCTTCCCGACTCATCATGTTGACCAAGCACACATCCCATGGAGTTATTGGATACTGACAAATAAAGTATCAACGGTCTGTCTGGATTAGGTGGAGATAGTACTGGTGCATTTGACAAATATTGCTTAACTTTATCAAAGGCCCTCTGGCATTCATCATCCCATACACATTGGTTGTGTTCTTGAGAAGACGAAATATGGGATCACATTTCTCAGTTAACTGTGAAATAAACCGAGCAATGTAATTTAATCTTCTAAGAAAACCTCAAACTTCCTTCTGAGTACGCGGTGGAGGCAATTCTTGTATAGCTTTGACTTTACTTGAATCAACTTCAATTCCTCTCTGGCTGACCACGAAACCTAATAATTTTCCTGACCGAGCTCCGAAAGTGCACTTTGATGGGTTGAGCTTCAATTGAAATCTTCTCAACCTCAAAAACAATTTCTTCAAGACCTCAATATGTTCCTTCTCTATTCGAGATTTGGCAATCATGTCATCAACATACACTTCGATGTCTTTATGCATCATGTTGTGGAACAATGTTACCATGACCCTTTGATATGTTGCTCCAGCATTCTTTAGTCCGAATGGCATTACCTTATAGAAAAAATTACCCCACAATGTTATGAAGGTAGTTTTCCCCATATCTTCAGGGTGCATCTTGATCTGATTGTATCCTGAAAAGCCATCCATGAAGGAAAACAATGAAAATCCTGTCGTATTATCCACCAACGTGTCAATATGCGGCAAAAGGAAATTGTCCTTTGGGCTAGCTTTATTTAAGTCTCTATAATCAACACACATCCGGACCTTTCCATCCTTCTTTCGGACAGGAACAATGTTGGCCACCCATTCTGAGCACTTGACCACTTGTAGAAACCCAGCATCAAACTGTTTCTGGACCTCTTCTTTTATTTTCAACACTACATCAGGCCTCATTATTCGTAGCTTTTACTGAACTGGCTTACACTCTTCTCTTATGGGAAGGCGATGTACTACAATGTCAGTACTTAACCCAGGCATATCTTGATATGACCATGCAAAGACATCTTTGAATTCCTGCAGTAACTCAACAAGATCTTGTCTTGTCTCTTTGGCTATGCGCGTCCCAATTTTCACAACCTTTCTTTCCTCTATGGCTATGCTCTCTACCTCCTCTTCATGTGGTAAAATTTGTTTCTCCTCTTGCTTTACCATTTTTAACAGATCTGGAGATAAATCACAATCTCAGTCACCTTCAAAATCCTGAGATTCCTCCAAACACATGTCTTGCTCAAAGTGGACCTCTGGATCTGTATTATCGTTGCTCATGTTATTGATATCTAGGGACCTGTAATGGGTATCAAAGAATGTACAAAGAATAAATGAATTCGAGGATGACTATTCTCATGATATGAATGAAAAATATAAAATTTGGAATGAAATTAAAAAGTCAAAAGAATGAAATGAAAGAATATTTGCTCAAGTTAATTATCAAAAATGTATTTTATTGAAACAACAATTTCTGAACATAAGCCTATTTCTCATAAGAAATCTTATTGTTTCTAGGCTAAAAAACAACAAGAGCGTTCTGAATATTACTCTGTATAATTTTTAAAAACTACAGGAAGTTCCTCTGCAGTCCAATTATTCAAAACGCTTTTAGGTTCATAAGGGCGAATGCCCAATAGGTTGCTTTGTTCGATTCCTTCCTCGTGTATGGCTTTGATGTGAGGACTTTCCAATAACCCTCTCTTAGGGTGAATTATCCCTCCTGATACGAAGGTCTGGGATATGTGGAGGAATGTCATCGATTCCCACTGGACTTCTTCCCCATTCAACCGTGCTCTCCTTCTCTCTTGCTTTTTCTCGATTTCTTTTCTCCTCTGTCTGGCCTCTGGCCTGAATCCTAAGCCAAAGAGGTCTCTCTTCTCCTTCAGCATTGGCACTTGAACCTCTTATTGGAGATGTCTGCCAAGTCCCTTTCCTGGTAGAGCTCCCTTTCCCACCATCATTTGTAGGCCCATCCTCGTGGTCTTAGATATCTTGGGCACCGGAACTTCATTTCCTTCCAAAATGAATATGGCGTTAACAAACTCTAAGGGACGAAAAGAACACTCAACAGCCTCCTCATTTGTCCTTACATATGGAGTGTCATTGGTGACAGTTGCTATGATGTCTTCTTCCGCGTTTATAGTGACCAATCGACCATCCGTTACCAGTTTCAGCTTTTGATTCAAGGATGAGGGCACTGCCCCTGCTGAGTGAATCCAGGGCCTTCCTAGCAGGCAATTGTACGAGGGCTTTATATCCATCACGAGAAAATCCACTTCATACGTGTTTGGCCCAATCTATAATGGGATATCAATTCTTCCCATCACTCTCCTCTCGGTGCCATCAAACGCTCTCACTATGTTCTGACAAGTTTTTATGTGAGAACTGTCTATCGGCAACCTCTTCAGTGTTGACAACGGTAAGACATTTAAGGCTGATCCATTGTCAATTAATACACTTGGCAGAGTGTATCCCTTGCAACGAGTGGTGATGTGCAAGGATTTGGTTGATCCCATACCTCCAGGTGGAATTTCATCGTCATTTGAAGGAAATAAAGTCACAAAGACTTATGTTACTAACTAATCGGTCAAGTTTATTGACGGATATATCTTTAGTAACATAAGTCTCGTTCAGCACTTTCATCAAAGCCTCACGATGTACTTCTGAACTTAAGAGTAAAGCTAGCACCGATATGCAAGCCAGTTGCTTACGCAGCTGCTCTACCACGCTATATTTACTATGCTTCAAGAACTTTAAAAATTCTTTAGCCTCCTCCTCCTTCACAGGTACATTGATAAGGGCATCAAGCCCTTTCTCTGGTTCAACTAGCACATTCTTTGATCTTACTAGTTCTGTTCTAACATTGAACGAGTCGTAACGCCTCCCGCTTCGCGTGTGGAATCCTTCGCTTTGGTCCTTCTTGGCAATGCTAGCTGAGTTTTCTACTCCCGGCGTTGTCACGTTACA
Source organism: Gossypium sturtianum (assembly GCA_025698515.1). Taxonomy (NCBI): domain Eukaryota; kingdom Viridiplantae; phylum Streptophyta; class Magnoliopsida; order Malvales; family Malvaceae; genus Gossypium; species Gossypium sturtianum. The sequence continues at coordinate 18,900,639 of CM046945.1, read as the reverse complement.
ATTGTAATTCCATGGTACCGTCTTGTTATCCTTATAAGGAAAAGACACAGGTCTCTAGATTACAACTTTAGGCGCGATTGGTGCTCCGCCCTCTGTATTTCTTGGTCTGGAAATGATGACCCTCGGATAACTGACTTTTTGATTTGTCAATTCTCCTTCGGTTGCATGTATATTTTCTCCCTCTGAGCCCTCTTCATAAAACTCCAGCTCTTTATTATCCATGAGATTTTGTACCAATAGTCTGAACTCAGCACATTCCTGGATCTCATGTCCATTAGCTTCGTGGAACTCACAGTAGTTCCTTGATTCTTCACTTCCTTCTTCGAGACTTGATTTTATCAGTCCCCTTCTTACTATTTCCCTCCAGATTATTCTCAACGGGGTCTTCACCTCCGAAATATCCCCCTTGATTTTTCTCACGATATTGTCCCCAATCGCATTTATCCCCTTATCCCTATGATTAGGTAACGGGTTTTCCGTACTGGGTGTATCATCAAGCTTGACAACTCCCAACTTAAGAAGCCTCTCAACTACCTTTTTGAAGGCAGTACAGTTTTCTATTGATGCCCCATTATTCCTGCGTGGTAATCACATTGGGCGTTTGAATCATACCATTTGGGATATGGGGGTTGTAACTGTAACACCCCTTACCCGGGTTATACGCCGGGAACCGGGCCCGAGGCGTTACCGAACACAAACCACTTGATCGCCACATAGGCTCAACGTAATTACTCTCTATAACCTCATTCTCGACTTGCGAGGCCTCACTCATACACACGAGGGCTCTCGAGACTAATCTGAAACTTTTTCCAATCTTAATTTTTTTTCTTCAAAACAGGTCTTACACGCCCATGTCCCCAGACCGTGCCTAAAAACCCAAGCATTCTGTCAAATGCCCCACGGTTAAGGCACACGCCCATGCGGTTTGGGAACACGCCCGTGTACCCTATTACATGTCCGTGCTTTCCACTCGTGGTCGACACTGACTAAATCCACACGGCCTGGACACGCTCGTGGCCCTGGCCCGTGTGACAATTAAATTTCTAAGTGTCAAGTGCAGACTTCACACGGCCTTGGCACACGCTCATGTGCCAACTGTGTGTATTACACGGCCTAGACAAACGGCCGTGTGACCAGCCCGTGGTCTATTCTGACTTAAGACACTAAGGTGCAGGAGACACACGTCCTAGACACACGCCCGTGTGTCTATCCGTGTGGGCACTTAGAGGCTATCTCACCAAGCCCTTTTACTACTCGTGTTTGCATACATTCATATATTTCTTCAAAACATTCTCAAATCATTGAGGAGATAGAGTCATTCATCCCATACACTAGGGAGAACTATTCCGATATAATTACAAACAACATAAGCCATCATCTATGTCTATATACAATTGTCCCACAACTCATTTAGGCCACCACATTTGGCACATTAACAATGACTTAATCAACCTTATGTACTAGCCCTATACATGCCATGACTCATAAAGACTTGATACCTTATACCAAGTGTCTGCTCGATAGTGTGAAAACATCTCCGGCGGTCTCCAACTCGAGCTAGCTAAATTAACCTATAAGAGATGAGAAAGGAAGATGAGTAAGCAGTAATGCTTAGTAAGTTCATATGCAAATAAGAATCAACTACTAATATCCATATGATTATACTCACTCACAATGTATTAGAATGAGTTTTACTCTTGAACTCACAATTACCTATTCAATCATTCATAATGCTTCCTCATTTCGTCTCTTACCGCATTCTAACCATGTCTCGGGCTTAATGCTCAAGTTTATTAACTTACTGCGTACCACAAGCCAATTCGCTTCGCTTAATTAGCCTACATTCCCGCACCGATCATCACAAGATCATATAAAACAACACATCACGCATTCTCAATAAACCACTCATACTACCAATCTCTCGGTGGTTACGCACTTAGCCCACCATTGAATCTCTTATAGGGTGGTATCGCACACAGCCCACCAATTATTTATACTAATGGTGATTTCGCACTTAGCTCACCAATCATTTATAAGCGATGGTTTCGCATTACGACCCATCGACACTAATTTATCAGTGTGTAACGCACACAAACCCACCGATAATAATATAGTTGATGGTATCGTACACAGCCCATCAATTAATAATATATCAGGTGGTAACGCACACAGCCCACCAGTATTACACATTCGCAAATACTTATCCACACACATTTTCTCTAATTCAAATGTTCATCCGTAAACACCCTCACTTATTATCATTCTCACTTAACTTTCTACGATTCTCATTCGCGTTCACACAATACACTAACAAATCTATCTCATGCAAATAAGGTGCAATAATAGCTCATATCCCACTAGGGGTTCGTCAAATATTGAATTCATCTCAATCCAGTTCTAACACTCACTCGTACTTCTCGTGGTACAACCACCTACATTTAAATTGTTAACTAACTCTCTTGAGTCTCATACACATAGTTCTCATTGACATCATACCCCAATAGGGTCTTACACATATTAAGATATCGATGCCATGTCCTTGACATGGTCTTATACGAACTCTTACACCGAGGCCATAATCAAATATGGTCCTACTCGAGACCTTAACCATCATCATGTCATTCTATATACATTTTCCATTACTCTTAGATCCAATTCTCTTGACATTTCATCAAGGATATTTCATACGTTTCATAGTATAAATCTACTTTCCATACAATATTGGAATATTAAATTGACTCGTACATAGTTGCAACAATCGCACATGAACTTACCTCGATGTTGAAAGAGCCGAAAATAGACTTTTGCCCACCTTTCTCTTTTCACCCGTTCTAGGTCCGAAACTCGATTTCTTTAATCTAGAACAACAGAATTTACTGATTTAATCACTTGTAAATCGTAATATATCATAATCTACACTCTAGGCAAAAATGACTATTTTGCCCATACACTTTGGCAAAATTATGATTTTGCCCCTAAGCTCGTAAATAAATTTTTATCACATTTTCTCGATAAAAAAGCCTAGATGAACATTTAATCCTCTTACAACTATCCAAAATTCCAACTATTTCATGCCTAAATGAACAAATTACCATATTTGCATCTTAAACCATTTTAGGTATTTTTCATGAAAATCCTTTCACAAAAGTTGTTTATCAAACAACTAGGATTCATTTTCTTTCATAAAAACTCATCAAACAACATAAACTCTCTCATGACAAGTCCCTAAACTTTCAACCATATTGCAAACTAGTCCCCTCTTTAGAAAGCTTAAGCTTTAGGGACTCCAAAAGTATAATTTTTATCAAGAAAAATCATCAAAATCACTTACTTGTGAGGAGAAATGTTTGCTGAAATTTTTGAGCTCCATAGCCCTTGTTTCTCTTCAATTTTCGGTGGAAGAGGGTGAAGGAATAGTGAAAAGATGATAACATCTTTATTCATCTTATTTTATTCATTTAAAACACCTAACATCACCAAATTTTTTACCATCATTTAATGTCTTTGTCCCCCTTGGCCGGCCATCATATCCTAGATGGTCTAATTATCCTTTAAAGACCTCCACATTATGCTCCATAACTATTTGGCACCTCTAGCAAATAAAATAGAACTTTTGCACTTTATGCGATTTAGTTTTTTTTCACAATTTAGCTAGAAATCGCTAAAATTAAGGCACCAAAATTTTCATGCATCCTTAAAAACATGTTATAACACATAAAATAACATGAAAATAATTTTTCTCTAACCTCAAATTAGTGATTCCGAGATCATCGTTCGACTAGCCCCTAAATCTGGTCATTACAATTCTCCCCTTAGGGATTTTCGTCCCAAAAATCTTATCGTGAAGATTTGCTCTTAACATTCCTGAAAAGTTTCCACCAACTCATCAAAATCACAAATCGATTTATCCTTAAGTTTCTCTCGCCAATAACCTTTAAGCTGTAATACACAAGGTCGAAGCACAATTTGAGACTTACATTGCTCTGCCTCCCGGGCACATATACTCAATAAACTTACAACTGTGAACTCGACACATGCCAAAATGATCATTCAGATCGTTATCACATACTTCATTAAAATTCGAATGACATCCCTCTCCTTGGAAATCAAGTCACTTTAATTTGAAAGCTATTTTTTTTATCTCACTTTATCACTAGGATAATCACCGACTGTAATAGTCTCAACTTTGGACACTCAGATAATTCAGCTATTACTGGTCAACTACTTCCAAAATTAAACTCAATCACATCATGAAGTGTACTCAGTTGTCAGAAAAACATCTATGCATATATCCGCGCATTCTCTAATTCTTGTACAAGTAGACATGTTACTATTAAGTCTCATTTCAAAATTTCTGCATAAATTCTGAATTCATCCACATACAATTTCTATCTCAAAGTAACATCAACAACGGAAACCTTATCCAACCTGAATTTTAACATCTCAGACAAACTCATTCTAAGCTCACTTAAAATACCATTCACTATCTCCCTTCTGAACTTCTTTGTCTCAAAAGGAAAACTCGCTCTAGTCATTAACCTCGCTGAAACTAGGGTATTACCAACTAAGGTCAATCGAGTAACGAACTCGCATTGCTTAAACTAGGATCTTTCATTCAGACACCTATACTTTGTCTACTATCTGAGAAGTATTACAATAACTATTTTCGCCATTGTAATAGTTCAAGTCGTTTTCACTATTTCATTTTCCAAAAATCTTCTGTAGCATAAGATTCTCTAACTCATCAAGATTCTCTAAGTAATATAAATTAATTATGACAAGTACATATATAATAGATAATATGAATAAAATATATTACATAATATAAATAGATTTTATACAAAAAATAAGATTTAAAAAAACATATATGATATAATATAAAAGTTTAAAAAATAATAATAAATAATATATGAATTATAAAATAATATATATATTATATTAAACCAAATAAATAAAATATAATAATAATTAAATATATATAAGAATAATATATGTAAAATATATATGAATTTTAAACAATATATATTCATCACTAATCAAAGTCTGCCTATTGGCACGGTTTTCTCTGTCTGTCTATTGACACGATCCTTGTACTTTCAGTCTATTGTCTCAAGTCTACCAAATAATTTCTTTGAATTTTTCTTTATTTTTTCCAAAGTTGGTTTCTCTGTTGTTGTTCTCTGTTTGGCGGCGGCCAATGGAGGAGGATTTGGCAAACTTGAGTATTATTGATGAGGAAGAAGAAGCTTTTCTTGAAGATGATCATGCGGTGGAAAGGATTTACAGGTACTGCTTAGTTGGTCGCTGTTTAATAGACAGCGTAGTTCATTTTCCTTCGTTAAGAAATACCATGGCAGATCTATGGCATCCAATTGGAGGTATCTGCATTTCGGATCTGGGAGAGAAGAAATATATGTTTCAATTTTTTCACAAAATTGACATGCAAAGGGTTATTGATGGAGCCCCATGGTTCTTTAATAATCACCTGCTTATAATTCAAAAAATTCGAATGGAGTCAATCCAAAGATCTTTACCGCTCATTCACGAGTGCACTCGTGCAAGTTCATGATTTACCACCGGGTTTGATGACAGAATCGATGGCAAAACAGTTTGGGAATTTTTGTGGCAAATTCATCGAATATGATTCTTCTACTATTTCTTTAGGGAGCACGACGTTCATGCGCATTCGGTGTGCTTTGGATGTTACTGTTCCATTAAAACGGAAAAAGAAGGTCCAATTTGGTCAAAAGTTGACAGTCTATGCCCGGTTTCGTTACGAAAAATTAAGTTTGTTTTGCTTCATTTGTGGTAGATTGGGCCATGGGGAGAGTCAGTCCCTACCGGTTAAAAATTGAGGCCAATAATATTATTTTCGGTTGGGACTCGTCTTTGCGTCTGCAGAGCCACGCGCGAGAAAGAACGGTGGAGAGTCGGTGGTTGAGGAAGTGATGGATCTCGCAAAGGGAGGGTAATTTGGAAAGTTCCAGATTTGGTAAAATGACACATGCAAGGCGAGATTTTGGGGGACAATTGGCGACAATTAGGGGGAAACAGATTGAGATTCCAAATGTTACCAGATTTGGTGCAGACAAAAAACTTTCCTAAAATGTATTTTCGTGAAGATTCTCGTTTTTGGCGAATTTGACCGAATCTGCTTTATCCAATGGGCCTATGGAAATGGGTTTTGATGAAGAACATGAACCGATTGCCATTGTAGACGGAAAAGAAAAGACAGAGAGGAGTATGGGTGGGGTTTCAACTTGATGGGCGCTAAGGTGGGCGGTGATGTATCTTCACTATCGGCTAGCTCGCTTTCGGAGAGCAAATGAACAATAAAAATAATTAGCTGAACGTTCGTGGTTTGGGAGACCACGAACCGCTAATAGGCTCAAGAACAAGTTGCGAGCTATTAATCCTCGGATTTTGTTTCTAATCGAAACAAAATTAAGTACCGTAAAAATGGAATTGGTCGGAGAAAATGTGGTTATGAGAATGGGATCGATATTGGATCGATGGGCTCAAAGGGAGGACTGTTTTGGGTTGGCGGGAACTCGTTGATCACACTCATTAGTTACTCTTCTTATCATATTGACGTTGAAGTAAATGACAATGAATTTGGTAACAAATGGAGATTAACGGATTCTATGGTAGTCCTGATGTTAGGAATCGCAGATGAATCGTGGAATCTACTTACTCAACGAGTTCTAATAATCATCTTCCCCGGTGTTTTTGGAGGATTTCAATGAAATTACCGGCTTATACGAGAAACAAGGGGGTCGCTCGAGGTCGGAGAATCGATGTCGAGCTTGAACGGCTTTAGATAATTGTAATTTGAATGACATTGGTTTCCGAGGAAGGTGGTTTACATGGGAACGGGGTAGATTTCGTTCTACTAATATAAGGGAACGATTAGACCGAGGGGTTGCCACAACCGATTGGATGGAATTATTTCAGTGTGCAAAGTTGAGCATTTGTCGCATTCCTTCTCTCCGACCATTGTCCGATTTTGTTAGATACCATGAGCGTCGAAAGATATGATTATAAAAACTTTTTAAATTTGAAGCGAAATGGTGCCTTGAGCCAAAATTTGAAGAGCTTGTACAAGATCGGTGGAATACTACATGTGGAGATATACCTACTCGCTTGGATCAACCGGGTCACCACATGCAAGAATGGAGTTTAACTAGAGCCGTGGCTGAAAACAGTAAACGGGCTGGTTGGAGAATCGGTTGGATTACTTGTATAAGCAGAAATCTCTGATGATATTTTATCTCAAATTGTTGAAGTTCAATTGGATCTGAACTCGAGGGCGATAAGGAAGAATTGTATTGGAGTCAACGTGCGAATTAATTGGTTAAAGAATGGGGACCGGAATACGAGTTTCTTTCACAAGATTGCTAGCCAACGCATACTCGGAATAGATCCAAGAGCTTGAAGATGAGAACGGTCATAAGGTTACCATGACGGAGGATATGCTTAAGATTGCATCGAGTATTTTAAAAGTCGCTTTGTCGCATCGTGAGGCGCGCATGGATGATCGTATTTTTGATTTGGTTGAGAAAAGAGTGACGGCAGATATGAATGCAAACCTCACCAAACCGTTTTACGAGGAAGAAATTTGTAATGCAAGAAAATCTATGCCAAGATTAAAAGCCTCCTAAGTGACGGATTTGCACAATTTTCTTCCAACGATCTCGCATATCATTGGTACGGACACGGTTAGGTACCGCTCGATATATTGAATGGGCGTAGGGAGTTTGGGGATATCAATAAGACGAGATCGGTGCGATCCCTAAAGTTGATAAGCCAAAAACTATGTCACAATTTCGTCCCATAAGCCTATGTAATGTCATCTACAAGATTATTGCAAAAGCTCACAGTTAATCGAATGAGCAACATTTTGGATGCTTGTATCAATGAATCCCAAGGGCTTTTATTCCTGGGAGACTTATTTCGACAATGTCTTAATTGCTTATGAAGCACTACACTCGCTCAAAATGAAGAAAAGCGGACGGAAAGGTTCTTTTGCTCTCAAGTTAGACATGAGCAAGGCGTATGATCGAGTGGAATGGGACTTCCTAGCGGGTATGATGAAATCATTAGGCTTTCACGATGACCGGACTTGTGTTAGTAATGCGATGTGTTTGTTCAATGATCGTATTCGTACAACTTAACGGAGTTGATAGTGACTCGGATTACTCCTCTCTGGGGTGCGAGGCAAGGTGACCCTCTCAGTCCCTACCTTTTCTTGATTTGTGCTGAAGGCTTTTCTGCCCTGTTGGAGGAAGCGAAAAAGAGTGGAGACATGGGAGGAGCCAAGATCGGAAGGGGAAGGTTTTCAATAAACCATCTGTTTTTTGCGGACGACTGTATTTTGTTTGGTGACGCAACAAGGGAAGGTGTTCAAACTGTTCGCAAGATTATTTGTGAATATGAATCAAATGCGGGGCAACGGGTTAATTATGATAAGTCCCTGATTTATTTTGGAGCAAATGTTCAAGATGAGATGAAAGAGGAAATAACTCGGCTTTTGGGGGTTCAGATTGCTTCTAGTCCAGAAAAGTATCTAGGTTTGCCAATGATGGTAGGTAGAAGAAAATCGTGGGCTCTTGCGAATTCAAAGATAGATTTCGTAAGAGGATTGATAGATGGAGCCTCGGATATCTTTCGATGGGGAAAAGAGGTTTTCATAAAGTCGGTTCTGCGCAGCTACCCCTCTATGCCATGCAATGTTTTCTCTTCCTCGAGTTTGTGTGTACAAATTCGTAATATTATGAACAGATTTTGGTGGGCAAACGGCAAAACAAAGACAGGCATTCATTGGAGCACTTGGGATGCGTTGTGTCTACCGAAGGTTGCGGGTGGTTTAGGCTTTAAAGATTTATTCTTATTCAATAAAGCACTCCTTGCTAAACAGGTTTGGCGTATCTTAACTAATCCAAATTGTCTCCTAGCGAAAGTGTTAAAAGCGCGATATTTTCCCAATTCTGATTTGTTAAATGCTAAGATTGGATCTTACCCCTCTTTTACTTGGCGTAGCATATGCAACTGTCGAGAGCTGATTGAAGAAGGTATGTTGTGGAGAATTGGCAATGGTGAACGTGTCAACATTTGGAACGACTCTTGGCTTCCTGGAAAGGAGAATAACAGAATCTCAGGGCAAGATATACGAATACAAAGGGTCTACGCTTAGGGATCTAATACACTCGACTCCAATACCGAATGCTTGATTTGATTCGGAAATCGTTTGAAGAGGATACGGCAAGGCGAATTCTCTCAATACCGCTTTCGGGGAAACTCTCGGAGATACAAATGTATGGAAATTTGAGGGCTCAGTGAATACTCGGTTAGGAGTGGGTATAGGACCCTTGTCTCCTCTCTTACAAATACAATTCCTTACAGAATAATAATGCAATCTTTACTGATTTTTACAAGGATTTATGAAATTTGAACATTCCCAAAGAAATCAAGATACATGTGTGGCGACTTTTCAACAATTGGATCCTCACTACTGTAATTTGGCGAAAAAGAAATTAGCCGCAGAGTCGTTGTGTCCCCTGTAAAGAAGGAATGGAGACTACAAACCATTTAGTATGGTCGTGTGGTGTATTACGCCAGGTCTGGGATCATTTCCGGTTTAGAACCAACCAGTTTGACACCCTTGGGGAGGCCCAAGTCTGCTTTGCCCGATTCTTCATCATTGCAGACATATCATCGTAAAAACATTATCGCCATTTCTATTTGGAGCCTCTGGTATCGAAGAAATAAGTTAATTCATGAAGGGGTTAAATTCAAGATTGATGAGGTGTTGGGATTCATGCATGGCTATCTCCAAGACATCTTATTTACACAATCAAATCTCCTTAATAAGGTTAATCACTCTCTGCAGACTAAATGGCAGGCTCCAGAGATGGGTACTATAAAAATAAATTTTGATGCCTCATTTCATATCACAGATCAAACAGCAATTTCAGCCGTAATAGCCAGAGATTATACAGGTTATATCTTGGGGGCTGAGACTTATCTGCTTCACCGATGTCGCAGATCCGCTTTGTGGCGGCGAGGGCATGCGAAAGATGCGATGCTATTTGCGAAAACCATGGGTTTCCGATGTCCGGTTGTTGAAGGCGACGCCCCAATGATCATTAAAAGCATTCGAGGCGGGGTTCGAGACAGGATCGGTGATTCGATCAATAACACATCATATTTTTCTCATGGGATGGAATTTGAACAGATCTCTTACCGATTTGCACCACGAACGGCTAATGAAGTTGCTCATGCGCGGGCCCGGGAAGGAAGAAGAAGTAGATACTGTGGGATATGGAGTCAAGGGGTTCCAGTTTTGGTGTCAAATTTGGCGGAGAAGGAGAGGAGTTTAACGAGATAGAATGGGTTGGGGTGTTGTTTTGCTCTGCTTCGGAGGAAGGTTCTTTGAATCCTCTGTTGGTGTTGTTGGTGTCGAGTAGAGCAAGAGTCGCATTGAATTTGAAGCGACTGATATCTGATATTTGTTGGCTAATGCTTCGGTGGGGTGGGGCTCAAGGTGTTTCCTTGTTTTATTTTTTAGAGTCGGTGGTACCTGTTTATTGCTTTGATTTTTGGTTGTCTTTGTTTTTTGGACCCTTTTATTTTTGGACTGTTTGGGCTTGAGCCTGGCCTTCAATTTTATCAGAACTTTTATTCAAAAAAAATATATATATATATATATGAATTTTATACTATTTTACAAAATTAATATATAAATAATAATAGTAATATAAATTTTAATATAATAAAATAATTAAATATAATATTAAAATAATTTAAAAAATTAAAATAAAAAGGTTTTAATTATTCGGACCTAATTGAATTTTTGAAAAAATGCGGAAGGGCTTATGATGCAATTAGGCCATTGGTATAAAAAAACACGCGGATCTCTTTACCCATCGGGTCGGCGCGCGGATCCTGGACCAAACGACGTCGTTTTGTGCTTATCAGCTTAAGCAAAAACGGCGTCGTTTTTAAGCTCCTATAAAAATCAGTTTCAGACCAAAAAAAATCATTTGTGCCCCTTTAAAAAAAAAAATTAGAAATCCTCTCAGTGCTCTCGTCTGGGCTCCATCGCCGGACATTCGGGCCACCATCTCACGCGCCTCACGCGCCGTCGCCCATGGCGGCGCACAGGTAATCTTCACCCTTTTCGCTTGTTTTTTGTTGTTGTTGTTGTTTTTTAAACAGTATTACATGTAAAAAAAACGTAGATTAAAGAAACAAAATAAAATTACACTAGATAGAAAATCACCTCGATTAAAAAAAACCTCTGTATTCGGTTTCGATGTCTCTTTTTCTATTTCTCTGTATTTTTTTCTTTTCGGTCTCTCTGTGTCTTTTTCTATATGTATTTTCCTGTCCCTTTTGTTTACATATTTATGGTTTTTTATAACCCGAAATAAAATAAAATAAAAGGAATGCAAAGATTCTGCCATTTTTGTGCTATTTGTTTCCTTCTTTGCAGTGATGGCGAGAAATCCGCAACATGATGACTACCGATCGAGGGGCTGTTGGGAGCATTTGCGGCGCGACTGTTAGCCTCCTGCCATTGCGGCGCCTAGGGTTTCTAGGCTTCTGCTGAGACTGGTTTAGTTACTGGGCCTTTTGGGCCGTAGGTTTTTTAGGTCTACTGGGTCAGGGTGTAATGGGCTAATCGGGTTTGGTCTGAGTGTAGTAGGTAATCTGTTTAGGATGGTTTTGGGTCTGGTAAAAGGTCTGTTGTTTTAGGTATTGGGCTAGTGGGTCAGATTGGGCTTGTACTGTGATGAGGTCTGTAATTGGACTGTTTAAAAATCTTTTGGACATTTATTTTTTATTTTGGTTTGCTTTAAGCCCGGGCATAAATGGGCTATTACAAAACACATTTGGAGAATTACAATTCTTTGTAATTACAAAAGAATATGATTACTACCCTACTAATTACACTTTCAATCAATTACTATGTGCTGTCCAAACAGAACCTTAAGGAGAAATTAAGAATTGAGGTAATTATCAATTACCCTATGGTTTTTCTAACACATGTCAATTATTTTAAGTTTGAAATTTATTTTCATACAAGTTTATAAAAGTTATTTGCATACCATAATAATAAATAATTTTAATTTTAGTACATATATTTATTATTAGATAAAAAAATAAAAAATAAAAAGCTTTGCTATTGAACACATCTAACTTCAAGTGTTTCACGCAATTTTTGGCTTAACAACAAATTAGGTTTCTAAATGCTATATTATAAATTCTAAGTTAATTTCTACTATTAGTCTTTATACTTTGTAAATATTGTGGATTTAGTTCTTACATTTTATTTTTTTCTTTTTAGTCCTTATACTTTTCAAAATTTAAATTTCAATCCTCACTAAATAATAACTATTAAATTCATTAAGTTAAGTTTTAATATTTCCATAATCTAACGTGGCAAACATATTATCATATGTGTAATTCCATGTTAGCTTGTTATTTCTATGTATTACTCACTAGAAATTCAATTAATTGATTAACAATTGTTATTTGTGTCAGGACTGAAATTTCATAATTCGAAAAGTATAGAAACTTTAAACGATCCAATTGGAGAATGTGAATTAAACCTACAATTGTAGGCATAATATAGGACTAGCAATCGAATTTAAACAAACGAATTTAACTGCTATTATCTGGGTCAAGACTAAAAGTCAAAATTTGAAAAGTACAAAGACTAAAAATGACCAATTCAAAAAATACAATGACTAAAATTGATCAAATTAAAATATAAGTACTAAATCCACAACTTTTACAAAGTCCAAGAACTGATAGTAAAATTTAACCTAAGTTTTATATTATTCTTACATGGAACCCTATTATAAGTTTTATAAAACCTATTGAAGACTTAATATACCTTTTTGTTATAAAGGTTATACTATTTTTTTTACCTGAACGTCGATAATAACAATCTGAACATCGATAATAACAACATAGAACGACCGCAAAGCAAAAAGAAAGAAAATAATAATAACACACAGATTTTACATGAAAACCCTTTCGGGAAAAAAATCACGGGCAGAGGAGAAGAAAATTCACTAATGTTGAATTCAAATGATACAAGAGGAGTTTCGACTACATCTATTTACAGGTTGACAAACCTTGTTCTAATCAATGTCAAATAGAAGCAGTGTAGTAAGGTTGAAACACATTATTATAATAATTATTAAATAGAAGAAGTGTATTTCTATACGAATTCCACTTGTGCCACTGTATTTTATTTCTTTAACAAGAATTTGGATCACACAACTCTAACACAATCAAATTTTTATAAAAAGGGTTATGAAGTTGGTGTGTTATTGGATATCCCAACACAAGTCAAACGCATATAAGGTTTATAAAAGCTATTGTAACCAAATGATTACAAAGTTAGGTTGCGCCTCAAATTCCAAATTGCTACGAAATGTTGTTTAGAAGAGATTCTAAAATAGGTTAAAAATTGCATCTAGTAATCCACTAATATTATTGTCACCTTCTTGTTAATTATTTTATTTTTCTTATTAATTATTCAAATTGTTATATTTTTTAGAAAAATATTATGTGGTAGATATTGGTTATGCAAATACAAAAATTTTTATTGCACTATATTGCGGAGTACGATACCATTTGAGAGTAAAAAAGGAATCAGTTTGTTGTATGTCCTATCTTGACATCCCAACTAATGTTCCAAAATAGTCTGGAACTACATAGATTAATAGGCAGATTGAAAGTGAGTTAATCAATAAATAAATGGCAAAAATAATTTGTTAACGCAATTTGGTTAACAATCCTCTCTATGAAGCCTTATTGAGGGAATAATTTTATTCAATAATGGATTAGAAACTTTATTGTTAAGGCTCAATCTACCTTTACACCATGGGATAATTTTAGCCCTAATAAAGAACCTCAATGTTATAATTACTCATCCCAAGCAACCTCATTTACAACATGATTTACTCTTAAAAGAAGCCCTGAAAACTAGAGTGCAATTAGACATGTCCATGGGTTAGGCCGGATCCGAAAAGTGAGAGGGTGTGGGCAAAATATAAGCCCAAAAAATGGGCATAGACAAAAAAATAAGGTCCGTTTAAAAAATAAACCAGGCCTTGAGTAAGGCTTTTTGGGCTGAGCCGGCTTGATTTAGCAAAAAGACAAAAAAAACTGCTATTTTCTTGCTATTTTTTGTTGTTTTACTATTATTTTCTTGTTGTTTTCTCACTGTTTTGCTACATTTTCACTATTACATTATTATTTTATTGTTATTGTATAACTTTTATTTTATTGTTAATTTTTTTACTATTTTAAAGGCATTTTCTTGTTAAGTTACACATATCTTTAGTGCTATTTAAATATAAATATTTTTTTAATTTATTTTCAATTTGTTGGGAAATATTTATTTTAATATTTTTAGTATTTTTAAAGTATTATATTTTTTAAAATTTTTATATAAAAAATAATTTGGTTGGACCAAGTTGGGCAGAGCTCGAACCTAGCAAATGACTTAAAATTTTGACAAAATCCAGTCCAATCCGGCTCATGAATAAGTCAGAAGTGGAATGAATACACAACTGATACAATATAAAAGCAATAAAGATAGGTGAAGAACAAAGCACTCACACAACGCCACCAACCAACATCAAGGCCGCCTATTTATAGGCTATGAACGATAAGTTATCCAAATAATTTTGATAAGATAAATAGACATTTCAAATTGAAGAAATTATCAAATTTTAAAATAAAGCCTTCAGTTCCAAGCAATTTCAAATCAGCTTCATCACTAAGTAAAACCAAGTCAAACCAAATAAAGATAAAGTTTGTTGCTAATAAACTACTCCTCTTCCTTCTTCCATATAAAAATAAATTTTTTAACAAAAATAAAAATAGTTTCAACTCGAACCAGAGATAATTTGTTAATAGAAAACTAATCAAATTTATCCAAGTAAAAAGTGCCAACAAAATTCACTACTCTTTAATTGTCCAACTTTATTGTTTTAAGTGATGTTCGAACAAGTCATACAACAACTAAACCGAAGATAGCTAAAGTCTCAACAATCTCTCTTTTTGATATTTTGACAAGACATTTCAACACATCTATATATAATTGCATAACATAATTATGGTATATAATGTTACAAAAAACATCAATACATGTTATATTATCAATAGTTATGTATCATTTATTATATTACTAAACATGTATATAAATTCTTAATATTTTAATTTGTTTACAATTTTATTTTTGTTAAACTAAATTTTGCATTGAGTTCTAAATTTTTACTATTTATACTTGGGCATCAGTTTCTTTTATATATATTTGGGCTTCAAATCTGGGATAGTTGGGTATAAATAGTTTAGAATATGAGTTTGGGTTAATCTTAGAATATAGGTATTCAAATTATAACTTCAATAAAATGTTTTTTTCTAATATTTAATTTTTAACAATATAAATAAAAATATTCAAATTTCAATATAATAATATAATAAATAAGATAATTTATTTTCTCACTTTTATATATTATAGATATTCAAATATATAAAATTTATAGACATATCATATAATCATAAATATTACATATAACAAGCACTTTTTAGTTATATTATATAAAACACCTCTATTTTAATAGAATATATATAGCTTCTTATGAGCTCAATTTGGATTGTGTTATCATCATATAAAAGTAACATTAATTAATACTTTCAAAAATATATATTTTTTATAATTTATAAAACTTTAAAATCATTTAAATTTGTATAAGCACATCCAATTTGAATCAGTCTAAATTCAAGATAATTCGAACTTGAAAAAATTTTGAATCTTAAAATATTAAAACCTTGAAAAACCAAAACCCTAAAATATCTAAACTTGAAATAATCTAAATTTGAGAATAACTAAATATGATTTCGTTTGAAATAGTTTGTTTGCCGCCTCTAATTATTAATTTTTTTCAAATAATATTTTCACTACAATCATCCTAAATTTTTATAATAATTTTTAAGGAAAATTTTATAATAATTAATTAAATAAAAATTAACCTATAGCAATAGTGAACTAAGATTTAGATTTTTGGACAAGAGTTAAGATTTTAAGGTTTAAGGTTAGATTTAGGATTAAGGTCAAAAATAGGATTTAGAATTTAGAATTTAGGGTTTAAAATTGGCTTTTGGACTTAAAGTTTTGGTTAGGATATTTATAAATATTAGAAATTCTATCATACGTGTATGTATCACGGGGTTAGAACTTTAGTATGGCAAATTGTACGACCTTAGGCGATTTTTTTTTTGTTTCAAATCTACTTAAGTCAGACTTACTCTCGAAAGATGAGAATTTTTCCAGAAGTTATCTAAGGCATCGAAATAAAATGGAAGCAAACTTAAAAGCGAATGAGCAACGAAAGAACTGAAAAAAGTCACAAGAAAGCAATTAACACCAAGTGTTTAAGTAAATGCTCTTAAACATATTCTTCAACTCAAGAATAAAGTACAATGGGATGAAGTGATTACAAATGAGGAGAAGACCTCTATTTATAGTTGAGCTTTCTTAGATCCAACGGCACAAATTGAATTATATCAACAGTTGATCTTAGTGCCTATCTACAAGATTAGAGTCTTAAGGGGTTTTAAACTCTATACAATCTTATCCCCTAGAATTTACATTAACCATGGTAACTCTAGTTTTACTAGAATATTTTTCTGGGCCACCAAGACTTCAAAAAGATGGGCTTCTCCATGGGTTCCACAAATCAGACAAATTCTAGTGGGTCAAATGAGCCCCATTTAATCAATTGACCTTCATGAGATGATTTATGTGCATTTGTCACAGGCTTTGATTTTCAGCCTGTGACATATGCATGTGGATACCACAGATTTAGAATTTAGTCGTGTGTTTTAAAAAACATAAGGTAAACAATGAAATCTTTAGGTTGGAACTAATTAATCATAACAGCACATAAAATATGTACAATATTAAAATAAAACAATTAGATTATATTGTGAGTAAAACGAAATTTAAACACATTAATACATTAGATTAAGAATACTAAATGAAGATTATGTTTTAAAATAATATACAATAAATAATGAAACGTATGGTTTGAAATTATTTAATAATAACACATGAAATATACATAAAATATTAAAATAAAAATTAGAATAAATACGTACGAAAGGAAATTTTTGTAATTTCACTAACCAAGTTGGTGCCCGATTAACTCTTGACACTAACTCAGTTAAGGACTTAAATAATAATATAGGTATACAATTAATGTAGATAATAAAGTGTACATAATAAAATTAAAATGTATAAAAAAAATCAAAATAGAGCTTTGGTTGAGTGGTAAACTTAGTTTCATGTATACAATTGGTGTGAGTGTAACCCCATAACATACATTTTTTTTTGTATTTTAAAAAAAATAAAAAGATTAAAATACACTCGAATAATATAAATTATTTTAAATACAAAATAATATTTTTTCCTAACTGAATTAGTGCACTTTTAACTTGTGACATAATCAATCAAAAATTAAATAATAGTATAAATATTATATTTTTTATGACACTCTAAAAGTTGAAACAAAATTTTTTTAGTGGATATCTAAAAGGTAATCAACCTAGCTTAAGTTACACTCTGTTATAATGATACGTGTAAGTATGCTATTTGGTGATATAAAGTTTAGAATTATAAATATTTGATAAAAAAATATCATAAAATCATTTGTATTATACGTTAGATTTTTAGTTTTTTTATTGAAAAAAATGGTAAATTAGTTTTTGTATGGTAGATGAGTGAGGAAAACAATCCTTCCGTTAAAATTATACATGAGATGTAATAATAAATTTAGCCATAAATATTTATATATTTATTTAATTTGACCTTTATTTTTTATTAGAAATAAATTAAAAAATTTTGAAACTAATAAGGCTAAAAGGAAAAAAAAAAGCCTAGTAACAAATTTTAAAAATAAAAATAAACTCTTTAAAATTTTAAAAAATATTTAAAAAGTCATTAAAATTTTAAAATTTCTATAATTTTTATTAAAAAATTTAAGTTGAAAAACTAATAAAATACTCCAATTGACGTTTCTGTGATTTTAACATCTACAATTGTTTTTATCTTCTTCAATATTTCTTCATTTTTATTTTGCACCACCAATTTTTCAGTGACCAAATTGATTTCTATGCGAAATATGAGCTGCATGGGCCCTGGCATCAACGCTTCATGGGCGAGTAGCACTCTTGTTTCAAAATATTGGCATTGCTGCACTGTAATGCATTCCGTTCGATAAGGTTGTTTGCATCGAATTGAACTGATCGGTTGAATTGATTGGATTGAAAATTAATTAAAGTATTGTTTTAGAGATAGGTTTTAAATAGGTTGACTCAGAACCGATAGGAACTTGGTAAAAATCGATTGAATTAAATTTTTAATAATTTTTATTTTTATAAAATTTTTAATGATTTATTTTATCGAACTAACGATCTAACCGATTCAACCACCGATCCGATTTTGAAAATTTCCAGTTGAATGCACTTTTCCTGTTTTCCTTTTGGTTACGGATTCAATTTGCGTTTTCAAAGTTTTCTAATGATATGGATATTCAATTTAAAAGATATTAACTGACATGAAAATAGCTTTGTACTTGAAATATTATATGAAATAATTGAAAAATGCACAACAGGAAGATTTGGACTACTAATATTGCTAAAAAATATGGAATTTAAAAATTGGTGAATATGTGTAAATATTGAAGGTTAAATCTGTTATTATACTTTATATATATAAATATCAAAACAAACATTTAGGTGCAATTTTAAAAGAACAATTATTTTGTTCACTCATCTAATGTACAAGAATTAATTTACTATTTTTTTAATAGAGAAACTAAAATACAATTTGTGATATAATATAGGGAGTTTTGTGGTACTTTTACAAAATTTTAAACATATTATGCCTCAACATAATAATCTATAATATCTATAGCAGTGAGTTTTCGAAAAAAAATTAAATTGTCGAAATCAAATTTGAAAAAAGATAAGTTTAAGAAATCAAAAATCGACTTGAATCGAAGACTTTGAGACATTATCAAATAATGCTCAAGAGTTATTTTTTTGTCAAAATAAGTGAAAAAAAACCTAAAATCTAAATGGCACAATTGCAATAAATTGAACCGACCATAGAAAAAGAATAATAGAGGAGAGGCAAGTGTAGAAAAGAAAGTAAAAAAGAAGGCAATCAACCCATGTTGAGGGACCCCTCTCATATTTGCCGACCAAAAAAGAATAAGGACAGCAGCCAGTGGAGGAGTTGGTTGCTAAGCTTTGGTGGTAGGGGATAGATATATCATTTGACTTTGTCAGAGTTGGTTGTCGTGGAAACTTACTACTTTCGAATAATAATTAAAAATAAAATCAGCATCATCATCAACAGTTGCATGGCAAATGGATCTTTTCTTGCGTGTTTCACCTGACTGCAGACTCTAATTTCTTGGAAGCTCATCATTTTAATTTGATGATGGACTTACAAAGTGTGAAAACCCCCATGCCAATTACGCCGCCCACGTAAACTCATCCATCCATCACCTTCCTTCTTTTTGGGATTTTGACCAAACACCATCGGTTCTTTTCACAATCTGTATAAGTGGAATATTATTATTGTTATTAGGTACACAACCTAATTGGGCATTTTTATTTTGATTATTCAAAAAAAAATCTTTTTAATTGAGTTATTATTGTAAAAAAGTATAATTGTAATTATTTAAACGTTAAATCTTTAATGTTCGTTAACAGTAATTGAGTAACTAAATTTTTTTAATATTGGTGACCAAATTAAAAGAATTTTTTTAATAATCAAAATAAAAGAACCTGAAAAGTTAAATGACTAACAAAGTAGTTATTATGGTGGACTTAATTCAACTTTCGTCTTGCTTGCTTACCACGACTCAAATGTTCGTTTTCTAGAACTAGCTGGCTACGTGTAAAACAATATACTTTACAAAATAATAAAAAAGAGCAATAAGCTGTAGACATTGATATTTGCTACCTTATATTATGTCACTACAGCAAAACAGACTTTTAGCGGCGTTTTTTTTGGCCTTTAGCGGCGTTTATAAGCGCCACAAAAAACGTCGCTATTGCTATCGCCGCAAATTTTAGCGGCGTTTATGCGCAAAAAACGCCGCTAAAGACCATAACTTTTAGCGGCGCTTTCCCGAAAAACGCCGCTAAAAGTCATGGTCTTTAGCGGCGCTTTCCCTACAAACGCCGCTAAAAGTCATGGTCTTTAGCGCGCTTCCGACAAACGCCGCTAAAAGTCATGGTCTTTAGCGGCGCTTTCCCTACAAACGCCGCTAAAAGTCATGGTCTTTAGCGGCGCTTCCCGACAAACGCCGCTAAAAGTCATGGTCTTTAGCGGCGCGTTTCCGACAAACGCCGCTAAAAGTCATGGTATTTAGCGGCGCTTTCTCAAAAACGCCGTTACAAGTCATGGTCTTTAGCGCGCTTTCCGACAAACGCCGCTAAAGTCATGTTCTTTAGCGCGCTTTACACCAAACGCCGCTAAAAGTCATTGTCTTTAGCGGCGCTTTTTCAACAAACGCCGCTAAAAGCGATGGCTTTTAGCGGCGCTTTGTTACAAACGCCGCTAATTTGTACAGATTTCTGGGGTACAGTTTTTTCAATATAATACCCCTCCTGCACTAAAACCAACCAATAACAGTAAATATAGCATATAATTCCAACGCAAAACAAAGAAATTTAGCATAAAAATCACTCCAAATACATTAATTCTAAATAATACTTGAAATTTAATAAATTAAATGAATGATGACTAAAAATATTGTAACAATAATGTTAAATGTAATAATGTCAAAACATTCTTACAACGAGAACTAAATGTGTCTAAGATGGCGGTTTCTGCGACCGTTGAAACATCTGCATCATATGCTGAAGCTGGTGCTTTGGAGCTCTTCGTACTTTCTGTTCTGCTCTGCTAGCATCGATGCTGCCTCTGCCTCCTCGCACTGCCGCCGCTTTCTCTCTTCTTCTTCTCTCTTTGCCTCCTCGCTTCTTCATCCGCATCTAAGTCATTCTTTGGAGTTCTTCATATTTTCTTTGAACATCAGCAATTTGCTGCCTCTGCTCAACCGTGCTCTCTTGCATATGAGCTATCTGGTCTTGTAGCCTCTGAACTTCAGCACGAGATTGACTCCCGGAAGGCATGTACTGCTGGGAGCCGGATCCGAAATATTGGGTCTGGGTAACACGCATCCTTTAGATCGAACCCACCATACCTTTCAAGACCAAAAACATCGGTGATAATTCTATTAAAAATATACTAAAGATTAACGTAATTATCAATCGAATCGATCGTACTTTCAGACCCAAAACATCCGTAATAATTCTCGTTGTCAATCTCCTCAAGATTAGCGAGAACTATCGATCGAAGCGGTAACTTCATACTCCGCCTTTTTCTCCTTTTAGTTTATCCTAATAAATCAATGAAAGAATTAGAAACGAAATATATAAATAAGAAAGAATGCAACATAATTTAACATTATAAATTTAAAACTATAAACGATGAATTAAACTATTATAATTAAACATTATAAATATTTATAAAAATAAAATTTTATTAAGTAAATATACCAAAATTTCTGTGACTTGGATGTCATCGGAGATCCATCCTTCTTTCTATGCGTGATGTCAAAAAGTCGAACAGTCCAACTTTTTGACCAATCGAAGTTTCCTACATTTTAGCGTAAAAATATAATTTAATAGTATAAAGTAATTAATATTTGACAGAATTAATAAATTATAATACCTCGGCTTCATTTCACGCAGCAAAACTTCTAGAACTCGCCGTGTGCGTGAATTTCTGCTTTCTGTCTGCTTGCTTATTCCAACTCGCTCACGGTCCTACATAATGCAATTTGAATTATATATATAGTATATACTATAAACCAAATAATTTATAAGATTTTAGAAGTAACGTAATACCTCTCCTTTTTTTGAATTCCAAAATCTAACTTGATCTTCCCATTGGTACCTCAACATTCTGGTGGAACATTTCTTAATTTTTCGTCGAGGCTTATGTCTTTCTTAAAATACTCGCTTTTTGAGCGTACTTTTATTGTCTCTCCATTTTTACCTAATGTCTTCTTGACATAGTCATCGAGACCTCTAAAGTAAATCTAGCCTCAAGAAAAAAGTATAAAAGTTAATATAAATGGAAATTAAATTAAAGTATTATAAATTACATTCACGCTTTGTTACCTTAATATTATCGAGAGCCCGATTTTTGTTGGCATCGGGCATGTGATGCCATGATTCGTAGTTAATGGGCAACATATTGGAGTTTCGTGCAATAATGCCCAAATAGCTTCCTAACAATCGAGCTTCGATCCAACCGGCTGGCCATGATTGTTTCTCCTTACTTTAACACGATCGGTAGGCTCTAAGTCGTATAAATCTTTAAGTAGTGTACGTCCCCGAGCTCTGCGCGTCCCACCACCTTCAGTTGAAAAATGATATATTATTATATTAAAATTGAAAAATGAATCAATAATAAAATTCAACATGCATGTAAAATAAACTTAACATTACTTTCAAATTCTCCGTGCTCATCATCTATGTCCTAAGAGAGTAGAAGATCCAACAACCAAGCTTTCTGCTCACTATTTGCTTCTTCCGGATTTGGAGTATCGTGAACAATATTGAAATCTCGTAATCGTCTTCTAGGCATTTTTCCCGCAATACACATAAATTAGTTCAAAATTTTAGTAACAAATAACAACAATAATAGGACATTTAAAATAGTTAAGTTATATAACATGCCCAACATTAAAATTATAATATTACATATAAATAATAAATCGTAAAAATCTCACTAAATCATATTTCAGTAAATATCTTCGTCCACATCTTGACGAACCCATTGAAATTGTTGACTAGTACTAGGGATATTTTCATTTAAGTTTTGTTCGAAAAGGCAATGTTTCGATCTTTCGACTATGTCATCTCTACTTCCACCGCCAATGTCGAAGAAGTCTCTAGGGGTGTTTCAAGTACAACATACCAACCTCATCAATTGGATCTTTCGAGTAAAAACTTGTTTAACTTGAGAAGAAAACACATACGGCTCGCCCATCGCTTATTCTCCTGTGAATCAATCGAGAGAAATTCACCATTGTAAAGCCATATTGATCGCTTTTTAATTCCGCGAGCCGTATTCACATCAGCCCAATCACCTCGAAATAAGACAACTTTGCATTTGCCGTAATAATCCAACTCAATGATGTCGATAATAAGTCCGTAATACTCGATTTCCCTCGACCGGATTCATTGTCCTAGCACTAGCATAACTTGTAATCGAAGAATTAACAACAATTCCGCAATTTTGGGTTCTCCTCAATCTCTCGCGATACTTTGTATGAAATCTGTATCCGTTGATAAGGAAGCCACCATATCTTTTAACTAATCTGTTTGGACCTTGTGAAAGCCATTTAACTTCGTCATTTACTTCATTGCGACTCCAAACCTATCGAGTCGAAAGTAAATCGAGTAATTATTATGAGAAAACCTTATTACTTGTTAATGAAAACTTAAATTGCATACCATTTGGCTTAACCATTCATGGAATGATTCTGCGAACAACTTATTAATTTCTCGTCGATTTAATCTTCGAGATCGTGAACGAGCTCTCAATATTTGCTTGTACTCACTACGGTAAAAAAAGTTTACTTTGTTAGAAGACAAACAAATCATAATTGATGAGTGTTTACCAATTTGTAGAACTTACTTCAAAATGGTTCCATTGAATCATGATGAAAAAGAACGTATCAATGCACTTGGACCCACGATCTATCGTCTAATTCTGTAATTTCGACTTTGCCAATCGGTTCTCCGAAACTTTGAAATAAATAAGTTTCAGCCAAATTATGATCTGTGAGCCCAAATTTCTACTCGGTGCTGCTCATTCTTGTTTCAACATCTTCCAAATACCTCGAGCAGAAAGTCATACATTCCTCTCGCCAAGTAGCCTCGGCAATTGATCCTTCCGATAACGCTTATTGCGGCAGTGATGACTTCAATTTGGAAAGGAACCTAAACACGATATACAACATTATCAAAAGTTGCAACTAAAGGCATTGAGTGAATGAAGGAATATTTTGCAAATAAAGTAAGACCTTTCAATGGAATACATCCATCGATAGAAAACGGTCCACCAAGAAGTGCTTCACGCGGAGATGAATTAACAAGTGCACCATAATAGTAAAGAAGGAAGGCGGAATATCTTCTCCAAATTGCATAAAGTCAATGCGGCTCGTTCTTGTAGTCTCTCAAGTTCTTGAACATTCAAAACTTTACCACAAATGCCTTTCATTATATTTGATATTTCAATTACAGGAGCCGTCACCTTTTTTCGACATACAACACCGGATAGCAACTGGAAGTAAGTCTTGCATCAAAATGTGATAGTCATACGATTTTAAGCCATATAATCTTCGATCCTTAAGACTCACACATCGCGATATATTTGATGCATACGCATCCGGGACCTTTATATCCTTCAACATCGTGATGAAACACTTCTTTCTCCGTCTTCGACATTGAAAAAATAGCGGTGGCAACCGATATTTCATATTCGGAAGTGCCCGGGATAAAGCTCACGCCGAATTCCCATGTGGACTAAATCAAGTCGACTCTGAAGATTATCTTTCGATTTTCCATCGACATTCAAAATAGTCCCAATGATGTTCTCGCAGACATTTTTCTCTATGTGCATGACATCAAGATTGTGGCGTAAAATCTGATGCTCCCAATAAGGCAACTCGAAAAAAATACTTCTTTTTTTCCACAAGTCCGCCTCATTTGGATCATCCTCTTCATCAGATTCATCATCAGATTCATCCCTAGATCTTCTATTTCTATGCGGGTTTGCCGGTTGATTCATCTTGCCATAAATGAAATTCATATCTTTCAACATTAAGAATATTTCGGATCCACCGGTCTGCGAAGGAGCTGGTCTGAACTCTTCAGTACCATCAAACTGAGCACTCTGAAATCTAAATGTGTGATTTTCCGATAACCACCGACGATGCCCCATGTAAGAGAACTTCTTCCCATTATATAACCATTGCGAACATGTTCACAAGCAACTACAACACTGGACAAGCATAACGTCCCCCGGTACTCCAACCGGATAAATTAGCATAAGCGGGAAGTCGTTAATAGTCCACATTAAAGCCGCACGTAAATTAAAGTTCTCTTTTCTCATTGCATCGTATATCCGAACACCACCATAGTTGTTTTAACTCACAACAAGTGGTCGCAAATAGACGTCAATATCATTCCCTGACCTTTCTCTCGGTATAATCATGGACAAGATAAAAGAAGATTGTTTCATGCAAACCCATGGAGGCAAATTGTAGGGAACAAGTACCACACCAAATCGCATCGCGTTGTGCTCATGAGTTTGTAAGGTTAAATCCATCGGATGCTAGCCCAAGCCTCACACTCCGAGGATCGCTTGCAAAGCTTGGAAATTTGGAGTCAAAAGATTTCCAAGCTAAAGAATCTGCAGGATGTCTTAACAACCCATCATCTGCTCGTCCATCACGGTGCCACGTCATTGATTGGCTGTCTTCGACGACATGAAAAGCCGTTGAAGCCTTGGTATTAGCGGAAAATACCGCAAAATCTTAATCGGGCCGCTTCCTTGATGTGCATCGTGTTCATCCTCGTTACCATCCTCTCGTATTTCTATTAATCCAACGGATTGACCGCATACATGACAAAGATCACTGTTGGTTTATCCGGCCGCCCCAATACAACATGCATCATTTGGGCAACTATGGATTTTGTTGTAGCCAAGGCCCAAATCCTTTATCGCTTTCTTCATGTCTTTCAAGATTGAGGATTTTCGCAAACGGAAACATTTCTTGCAAAAACTCTAACAAAGATTGTCAACGAGTTTCCTGGTCCATCCGCCCAAACATTTCAAGTGAAAAAGACGAATACTGAAAAGACAATTTGGAAAATTTTGACCCCTCATACAGTTCTTCATTCATTTCACCAAGTAACGTGTAGAACCTCGCCGCTTCTTCGTTTGGCTGTTCATAAGGTACACTTCTTCCCCCTTCGGTGAAAGTATTTCTACCAAAACTATAAGCATCAGTTGCACCCAAGTCAGGTGGAAACGACCAAAACCATCATCACAAGATATTAAAAGCATCCTGCAACATGCCTTCCATATTATCATCTCTAACATTCTGATTGTAAGCAGTATGAGGATAACCCATATTCATCGATGAAGATGCTCCACTAGATGTACACTCTCCATGGAAAATCCATTTTTTGTACCCCCGGACAAAACTATCAACAACTAGATGTTCGTAGACAACTTCACGACAATGCCAATTGATATTGCAACACTTCTTACACGGGCAAAGAATCATATTCTCTTGGCTTGCATTTTGGAATGCGAAATTCAGAAAAGTTTCTACTCCATTTCGATAGTCGTTGCTTACCCTTGACAATTTCATCCAACTCCTATCCATTTCGTAGTTGTTGAAGTCTAAAGTTGGCAATAAATTACACTACTAAATTGTTAATTTATAATTTCGTAAATCTTGATATGATCACATATATTACTGAGTTATGTATTCTTTAAGATTCATCATACGTGGCATTGTTACACCTAGGAAGGATCCATTATATCTAACAGTGAGATATAAGGCAACCCGTCGAGTTTCCAAATTATATACTTTGAATCTTTTTTTTTTGACAAAGAAAGATAATAATAAAAAGATATATATCAACCAAGCATGATAACAAATAGCAATTTGGAACTATACTCATACTAATGATATAAAAAAAATGAGGACAACTATATGTAAATAGTGAAAACTTACCAACAAACTAACGGAGAACAATCTGCAGAAGAAACTACGTTCGAACAATCTGCAGATGAAAGTAGGGTAGAACAATCTGCAAAATAATTATGGCCATTTCATTTCCAGATTAGCACCAAATAAACGATTAACACATAATATAATTAATTCATGTGAACCAAATATAAAAACTTTATCAATAGCACTACCAGATAATGTAACTCTTCAGTTGAACCAGAAGTTGCAGAAGTTTCAGTTAAAACATATTTAAATAATGATCTATATTATTATATTGATAACAAAATATTTATAAGTTTTTAAATTTAAACAGTTTTTAAATTACTTCTTTTAAAACAAATCTATTTTTTATAATAAAACATATTAACATACTGACCAATATTAATATTATACTGATAATAGAATATTACTACCATACCTTTAACTTAGTTAAATTAGAACCAAGTTGTTAATGTACTTGATGTATTTTTTGTTGACATTTGAGCTGATAAATCAACTTTACCAAGTGTGCAAGTTTAGTTTAGTTTCAATGTAAGTAGTGGTAGTAGGTAGATGTTTAGGTGAAATCTGCTTTGTTTTTATCACCCTATTATATGTAATGGCATTATGCCTCAATTTGAAGTTAATGAAAATACACATTTTCTTCTTCAATTTTTTTGGCTTTCACTCAAGCCACGCATCCTAGGCTTAAAAAATTCAATTACAACTTTCACAGCTATAGGCTTCAAATCGCAACATTCTTAGCAAAATGAAAAGAAATCAAACAAAGCAGAATTCCATAGTTTAAAACTTCATTTTACAGCATTTAATGATCAATTTGCAGCACAAAAGGGATATATATTCACAAAATGGTTTAACAACCTCCAGCAAGCAACAACATATAAATAAGAATAATAATGATTTCATACCTGTTAAGTTATTACCACCAAATCCAATCCAACAGTTGCAGGAGCAGTAGGAAGCAGTAACTGAGATACAAACAACATAAGATCAATTTACTTCATACAAATATATATTAAAAACGTATATTAAAAGAATAACTTAAACATAAACAATTACAAACAATAACTTACATGTAAACATATATATCATAATATATACATAGAAAAAAAGGGATCAATTTAAGTAACTTAAGCATTTAAATTGATAACTTAAGCATTTAATTTGATCAATATGGTTAATAAGGTTAATGCATGGGGCATGCACTCGAGTGTTCATTATTGTCTTACCATGTGAATGCTTGAACTTGTAAAAAGTATACATTTTGTTCTAACCATAATGTAATTATTGTTTCTTCTAATATATTTGTATGAGCTTAAAAGGCTTAAATATTATTATTCGCTAAGATAGTTAAGTTATTTGTCTCAAGATGTTTAGATTTGGGTCCAAACTCCCAAAGTAGTGTATCCCCTCAAAAACTATATCATAAACAATGAGAATTTGCTTTATATTGGACAACAAAGTTAAAATTTGCTATTACTCCGTATATTATTTTTAAATTCTAAATTTAATACTTATATATTTTAATTTAATCAATTTTAGTTCTTCTACTTTTTCACTCTAATCCAATTGGCAAAGCAATTAAATCAATTTGGATCAATTTTGCTTGTAGTCTTGTAATTAGTCTATGGTCTTCAACTTGGCCATGGTCTTAAACTCTATACTTTTTCACATTTAAGTAACTTACATGTAAACATATATATAATTTGAATAAACAAAGTATTCGAGGATTAGAAATTAAAACAACAAATAATCAAACGACATTTCTTTTACACAAGCATCAACAGATTAATTTGAAGTTCAAAATCAACTGCAAATACAAGTACTGAAGTTTACCGATTGTCTGTGGCGGTGGAGAGCGACAGTGACAGTGACGCAGCAGAGGAGACGGTAATGCAGCAAGTCCTCGGCTCGGAAGTCCTCTTCAATTCTACTCA